>JAREYC010000016.1:22482500-23120000 GCA_030015325.1 Cryptoblepharus egeriae | reverse complement strand
ATGTGTATGGGGGAAGTTGCGCATGGGGGGTTGTTACGCCTGGGGGAAAGTTATCCATGGAGGGTTGATGCATATGGGAGGATGGCATACGGGGGAATTTTACTCCCGCAACGTGGGTACGCCTTTCGCTAGTGTGTGTGTGTGTGTGTGTGTGTGTGTGTGTGTGTGTGTGTGTATAGACACAATAAATTTTCTCCTTACATAATTTTGTGCTATTGTTTGCATGCAGTCTTTTTAGGGCCTCCGGCAGTTCTTAATAACCCCACCAGATGGCAGCATTTCCAATGCAGTTCCAGGAACACAATTGCACTGGAAGTGCCTCATTCATAAATAGATCAGGGTTTGTTTGCTGAAAATAAATTGCTGACCATTTCCATATAAACTTTGTTATAGTTTTTACTCTTCATGCATAATGTCCTGGGATGAAGACATTTTTTAAACTTATGGGACAAAAATTTTCAAAAACAAATGAATGAAATGAAATTGTATAAGATTAAATGAAAATATATTATGCTTCAATCTTTTTTATAAATCAATATGAAAATTCTTATTGTTAAGAATATTTACATCCTGTAAGCTGCATAAACCATAATAAGTTCTGGTTCTTTGCCAAGCCATGCACGGAGTTGAAAGAAAGGAGTCACCCAGTTTCAACAGCCACTATAGACAGATGAGCTCAGTATAGGCAGAACTGTTGCATACGACCTATACAAAGAGATCAATCCTAAACATGTCTACTCAAAGGTAAGCCCCACTGTGTTAAATGGGGCTTACTCTCAGGAAAGTGTCTTTAGGATTGCAGCCAAAGTGAGAAAACAGCCACCAATAATGAGATGCTGATGGGAATGTCAGATGGGGAGAACCAGACACCTTCTGAGGGCTTCCTTGTGGGGCAGCCCACAAGTTGATATGAGGGAAGCCTTGAGGGAATGTATCCTATACCTGCTGTTTCCTTAAAAGGAAGAGAGAAGTAGAGGAATCTTCCTAAAAGTAGAGCCTTGGAACAGGCTTGTGGGCAGAGGCTGTGCTTTGTGCATTGAAGAGCCAAAGGGATCGGGACTCCTGGTGGCGATCAGACAAGGGAGGCATCAGACAAGTATCTGTGCAAAACGTTGTGCCCTTTCCCAGCAAGGCCAGGGAACTAATAACCTCCAAACTTCCTCCTCTCAGACTGTACGTTGCCACCCCAGGGAAGGAGAGTCTTGGGGAAGGAGGACATCAGTATGAGGATTCCAGTCCTTGGATGGCAGTACTGTGTCCTATTGTACCAAGCACAGGGAGCCATATAGAATGGAGAACCGAGTGCCTGTACCGTTAACCATTGCATAGAAGAGGGAATTGCGGCAGGCACCACTTTTTAAACCCTTCTGTGTTGAGCTAAACAGGCACTTTGTCTTCCATTCTATATGGTCACCCTGACCAAGGATGCTCTTTGTTAGTGGATGGGAGGAGGCTCTGAGTAATGGGTGCTTTGTTCAGAAGTGATGCAGAGAGGTGGGTTTGTAACAAGCACGGCAACTTGCCTGCTGGGTGCAAAGATGGTAGACATCAGGCTGTTGGTGAATGGTGGGGTTGAGCTGTGTGCCAGTGCTGGGGCCAATAGACTGGCATGTAGTGTGGGGTTCTCCCTTCAGTCTGCTTTATTCCACCTGGCAGATGTTCTGGCGGTTCCAAGCCGTATCTTCAGCCGTATCTTCTACTTGCAGGAACTCCGTGCGGCTGGTGATCCGAAAGGTCCAATTTGCACCTGTTAGCACCGGCCCAGCACCCAAGTCTGAGACCACCAAGCAATTCATGCTGTCTGACAAGCCCCTGCATCTTGAGGCCAGCCTGGATAAGGAGGTCTGTGTCATGCCTGGATTACCTGCAGCTTTTTCCACCCCCGAACCCTTCTGTCCCCTGGCGTCTTGGTCTCTGCCTCCAGATCTTGTGTCTTGCATGGGGGCTGCAGGGCTTCAGAGCTGCCCCTCCTTTGCCGTCTTATCATCTGCTGATAATCTTAAGATGCTTGAATTGCGATGTTGTCGTCCAGGAAATCTGGGAGCTTTTTGTAACCATCTTGTATGATTTCAGGTTTATTACCATGGAGACCCAATTGGAGTAAATGTCAACATTAGGAATGAAACTTCCAAGATAGTGAAGAAGATTAAAATTTCAGGTGAGGGGAGACCCCCCCATGTATGCAGTTCATGCTGAGAACCGTGCTTAGGCTCACCCCCTTCCCAGAGGGCACCCTCCAGTGCCCCCCCAAGAGCAGCATCAAGGACCTTGGCAGCGCTGATCTTGGCTCAGCGCTGATCTTGACAATAATTCTCATTGTCAGACAAGCTGATCCTAACAAACTGAGGCTGCCATAACTCACCTGGTATATCTTCCCATGATGTGGGGAGGGAATGTGCATTGGCCTAACTCTTCCCCAGGAGAGGGGCAGAAATGCCTTACAGCACTTTTTGTGAATCCCTGTATCAGCCCTGGATTTATGCCGGTTGTTATTAAAGCTTCTGAAATACTTACCCTTTGTGAGTTACAAGAGATTCTGCTGTGTGGTGGTGCCACAGCCCTAGTGCAGGAGGGCTCTGAATGTGCACCATATCCAAAGACCATGGGGGTCGGAAGAGATCCAATTCCACATGCATGTTGACAAACACACGTGGCTTGCAAGGGTCATGGGGAGGGTGAACATATCGCTGAATTCTTTGGCTGAATTGTGCTGAGAAAGGCCACCTTCCCCCTTTCCTGCTGCAATGTTGGTTGTTGGTGGATCGTTCTGGTTGGCCCCAGTTAAAAGAAATTCAAAATTAGTAAATGAGTCATGAGCAAAAATAGTGGAGAAATAAATAATCTGGTTGTGGTGCAAGCAGGTGAGCCGAGCCTGGCCTGGCCTGGCTGGTCACCATTTCAAGAGCAGCCACTTTGACAACTGCCCCATGGGCAGCAGAACCTCTTTGCTAGCTCAGCAAAGCTCCACATGCCTCTAGCTGTGGACAGTCAGTGGGCATCACGGTTGACGATCCTGCATGAATCATCTGAAGGATGCAGGGTCGACTGTTGCATGTGGCTGTGAGTCCACTAAGTCAGCTGCTGCTTGTGTGCAGGACTGCTTCACTTTGACCCACTTTCTCCCGCCGGCTCCGCCATGACACTGCAATCTTGTAGTGTCTGAGTGGAAAGAGGGACTTCTAGTACTGGGAGAACTGGCAGTGGAGAAATGTCTGGAGAAATTCTAGAAATGAGAGAAAATGAGAAATTCTAGAAATGTCTTGCCCTCACTGGTCACTTATGTCTCTCTCTCTCTCCCTCCAGTTGAGCAAGTCACAGATGTGGTTCTCTATTCACTGGACAAGTACACCAAGATAGTCTGCACAGAGGAGATGGAGTGAGTGGGAGCAAAAGAGGGAGGGGGTTGCATTCCCATTCTGGTCACCTTTTGGTAACAGATCACAGATCACAGACCACAAGCACACTGTGGGAGCACAAGACAGTGAGACCCGGTCCCATGTGGCTGTCAGGCTCTGGTCCACTCTGCCTAGAGCAGTCTTTCTATCCTTCTGGGACACTGCAGGCCATTCTCCTCCTGGACTGGCTGACGATGCTGTGCTGTGGCAAATAAGCCCCCAAAGTCCACACAAACCCCCCCCCCCCCCAAAGCAGGCAGATCCAGGAGAAAGTGGGGGAGAGGCAGAGCTTGACACTTGCTCAGTTTAAGCAGCCTGTCTAGATGTCACAACTGCAAAAGAGGACAAGGCTCCCCTTGAATGTAGGACATCCAAGAAAAATGTAGGGTATGACAAAATAAAACCCAGCAGTCAAATATATATATAGGTTTTATGTGGTTAATTTAAACACTAACGGAGCAATCCTAAAAAATTTAAGCTGAAATAGCTCACATGCCATATCTTCCCATGGTGATGTGGGGAAGTTAGCAAATCCCTGTCGTAACCAGGGGCCTACATCCCCCAAGAGTGGGGGAGAAGTGGCTTATGGGACTTCTGTGACATACCCAGGTCAGAACAGGACTTATGCCAGGGCTTATGCTGGCCTAACTGGAGGTTAGGTTTGCAGCCTATGTTACTTATTATGAAACTAGCGAAAAGTGTACCCGCATTGTGGGAGTAACATTTCCCCATATGCCATCCCCCACGCCGCAACTTCCCCCCATGCACAACTTCTCCCCATGTGCAACTTCCCCCCATGCGCATCAACCCCCCATGCACAACTTCCCCATGCGCATCAACCCCCCATGCGCAACTTCGCCTATGCGCATCAACCCCCATGTGCAACTTCCCCCATGGGCATCAGCCCCCATGCGCAACTTCCCCATGCGCATCAACCCCCCATGCGCAACTTCGCACATGTGCATCAACCCCCATGCGCAACTTCCCCCATGGGCATCAGCCCCCATGCGCAACTTCCCCATGCGCATCAACCCCCCATGCGCAACTTCGCACATGTGCATCAACCCCCATGCACAACTTCCCCCATGGGCATCAGCCCCCATGCGCAACTTCCCCATGTGCATCAACCCCCCATGCGCAACTTCCCCCATGCACATCAACCCCCACGAGCAACTTCCCCCATGCGCAACAACCCCCCATGCACAACTTCGCCCATGCACAACTTACCCCCATGCGCAAAAAACCCCATGCACAACTTCCCCCATGTGCAACTTCCCCATGCGCATCAACCCCATGCGCAACTTCTCCCATGCGCATCAAACCCCCATGCGCATCAACCCCCATGCGCAACAACCCCCTATGCGCAACTTCACCCCATGTGCATCAACCCTCCACATGCAACTTCACCCCATGCGCAACTTCTCCCATGCGCATCAACCCCCATGCGCATCAACCCCATGCGCAACAACCCCCATGCGCAACTTCACCACATGTGCATCAACCCTCCACGCGCAACTTCACCCCATGTGCAACTTCCTCCATGCGCATCAACCCCCATGCGCAACTTCCCCCATGCGCATCAATCCGGCCATGCCAACTTCCCCCCATGTGCACCAACCCCCCTTTGCACAGCATCCTCCACAGTGCAACCCCTCCCTCCAAACAACATCCCCCAGTGCACCAGGCACTGAGCACCAGATTGGCTGGGTGTTATTCAGTCTCCTTTTCAGCCCCTGAAGGGTTAATTTCTCCAGAGGGTTCTTGGTGGGAGTTCAGGTGACAGAAGGAACTCCCAGAATTCCATGCTTCAGGCCCAGCAGTTGGGGAGGAATGTTGATGAGTCAGCAATTCTCAATGCAAAGTATAGGGCGGAAAACGCGTTGCGCCCCTTTTCACCCCCTTCCCGTTGGAATTTCTGAAAACCGGTTCTTAGTGCACCCCTCAGTCAAGGAAGGAACACCCACCCCAAATTTCACGCTTCTAGGGCTGGCAGTTTTGGCAGGGCGGCGATGAGTCAGTCAGTCAGTGACTTTTCTCTTTTATATATATATATATAGATGTAAAACTATTACATACAACTTATTAATTACAAGGCTACATACTGCCGCTCACTAGAAAAAGGGGGACAGTGAAGTTTTTCCGGGACAGAAGGCTAAAATCCAGGACGTGTCCTGGGAAAACCAGAGGGCGTATGTCACCCTGAGTACAATTTATTATATTGTTGAATTCCAGGGTTTTCCAAGGACAGTCACAGTTTTTTTGCTGCCTGCATTAGGGATGCAGTTGTGGACGGTTCTTGCCTGCAGCCTACCATTTGAGGGAAACAGCCTGTAGGTTTTTCCCACTCAACAACCCCTTTCACCTCAGAAACCAGCAAAGGTTCTCTGTGGGAAAGCATAGCATCGACCCACTTTCTTGAGTTGGGGTTATGAAAACGGTTGGCACACAGGGAGGTGAAGGTGCACAGGAAGGTCTGGGTGTGATGTGATGGGGGTGGCCTGTTTCTGTTTTCCTCCCTCTTGGCCAGGCTTTTACATGCTCTTAGGAGTTATCCTGCTGCAGTCTATTAGCAGGGAGAACAGCTCCCCTGTTCCTCTTAAGGTGCCTGTGAATTGGATTGGAGGCTTTGCACAGGATGGATCACTTTGGGCAGATCCAGTCTGTGGCCATAGATGGTTGACCCCAACCTAAGGGAAGACCAGTAGGATAAATGTTTTGAGAGTGACAAATCACTGTGATGTGGCTGGCAAGGCAAAGCTTTTACAAGTTGCCTCTGCTTTCTTGCTCTTCATCCCTTGTAGGGAGAACGTGGCGGCCAACTCCAACTTCTCCAAAAGCTACTCCGTGACACCCACCTTGTCCAGTAACCGTGAGAAGCGAGGCCTGGCCCTGGATGGCAAGCTCAAGCATGAGGACACCAACCTGGCCTCCACCACTATGTGAGGAGAACCCTTCCTTCCCTCCCTCCCTCCCTCTTGTGGTCTCCCCATCCACCTTTGCCTCTCCTTCATTGTTCCATGGTTTTCCTCCTAGGCTGAGACCAGGAATGGACAAGGAGGTGCTCGGGATCCTCGTCTCCTACAAAGTGAAAGTCAACCTGATGGTTTCCAGAGGGGGGTGAGCTTAATTCAGAAAAATTCACAGGGGATGAACTTGTGGGTGAGAAAACGTCTTCTGGATTCTGGGGCTGGAAACCTTCCTGTTTTGTTGGATAAAAGTGGAGAAAGAGCACTTGGCTCAGCATGGCTTGGTGGACGCTGCGCATCATGTAGGCAGCAGAGACCTCTGGTTCTCTGGTGTGAGCAGCCAAATCACTTCTTCTGCTTGGTGCACCAGAGCCACACAAGGGTTTCAGAACAGAAGCAAGCTTTGATGTCAGATACTGGAAGGCAGTGATTTCCAACCTTAATAAGGTGCTGAAATGGTCAAGGTCCACCATCAATTGTTTTTCCATTGACAAGGCACACCAGACTGTTCAAATCCCCCACTTTTCCTATTAATGAATGTCAATCTCCAAATCCCTGCAGCACACCTATCTGTGGCACACCAGTGTGCCACGGCACACCAGTGTGCCACGGCACACCAGTGTGCCACGGCACACCAGTGTGCCACGGCACACCAGTGTGCCACGGCACACCAGTGTGCCACGGCACACCAGTGTGCCACGGCACACCGGCTGAAAAGCACTGCTGTAAGGTGTTGCATCCCCGCCATCAGTTTCCTATGAAGATCACCGTAGTAGGTCAGGATTTGCGTGGGAAACCCAAGCCCCCGTCCCAGGGGTCCACAGCTGAACCTGTGGGAGACTGAACAGGCTCTTCCTGGTGTGCACCATTTGTCACTGCCCACCAACATGGGCACCTAGTGCCACCTGTCCAGGTGGGGAGTCCAGGGCAATTTCTGGTGTGCCAAGCAGGATGTTTCCCTCTTTGTGCTGTGATGTGCTATAAATACCTTTCTTTCTGTCCACAGCATACTGGGAGATCTCACATCGAGGTAAGGAACGGACTGAATGGCTTTCACACTGAAAGGCATCTGTTATTGTACAGTTGTGGTTAGGGTTGAGCAAACCTGCTCTTTTACCCTGAAGTGGGGAGTGCTGGACGCTTGAGCGAAGACAGGAGCAGAGACCCCTTTCTTGCAACATGAGAACTTAGGGCCGTGCAGGGAAGTGTCACTCTCACAATTAATGGAGGACCTCGGTGTCCCTTGAAGTGCCAATGGCCAGATGTGTAGGTGGATGGGGGTGAAAAGGGGGATGAGGTACCTTTACGGGGCCAGTGGTCTCCCAGAAACAATGAGCCATGCTTGCAGTGTGGCCTCCCCTGAGTCCAAGGCTGCAAATGGACTGTCTGTATGGCCACCTGTCCTGCTGCCTTCACAAGAGAAGCACTTGCTGGATCAGGCCAAGGTCTGCTTAACCCAGTGGACACCACTGCCCTGTGTGAGCTCTGTGAGCTCCTGAACTCATCAGTGGCAAGATATTCAGTGGTGGGCTCCAGCAGGTTCGCACCTACTCTTAGAACCAGAGACAGGACATCTAAAATTTAAAAATAGCCATTTAAAAGTGGCTGCCAGATGGGCATGGAACCGGCTGTTAATTTCTTTGAATCCCATCACTGAAGATATTCCAGCTTCCCCTTTGGTGTTTCCTACTCAGAGCCGTGTGTTCTCCCTTTCAGTGACGTTGGTGTGGAGCTGCCTCTTATTATGATGCATCCGAAACCTCCAGACAGTGAGTAAAGGCTTTTCTTTGAGGAAATGATGAAGTGTCGCTCCTGCCTCACCTATCTTGTTGGGGAGCACATATTAATGGGGTCTCAGTACATCAGAAACTGCAATACCTGGCTAACCAGTTTCCATCTCTCTCCTTCTCCTGCCTCCCTGGGATGCCTTGATTACCAACAGCTTCAGCAAGGTAAAGAAAAAACCATCTTAAATGGCCCCCCAAAATAGTCAGTGCGTGGGGGGGCTGCTGGCTTCCTTCCTGGTGTCTGCCTCTGGAGTGCAGAGCCACGCAAGGGTTTGCAGAAGACAAGACCAGTTTTGAAGGGAAAGTCTTGAGCTGAGCATCACAACTCCGTCTTCCTTGCAGTTCAATGCAGTCCTCAGAATATATAGTCCTGCACTTGCACCTACATACATAGACTACCCAGCCTGGCCATGCAAAGCCTCTTGTAATTCTTAACTGTCACCAATCAGTCCTGCAATTTTATTTGGTGTGAAAATTGTGTCAGATTCTGTCTGGCATGAAAATATTGGCCCTTTAATGGCTCTGAAATGGCGTGAATGGTCAGGCCTGATGGTGACCTAGTATGGTGTGGAGCCATTGCTGTGGCAGGATTCTCCCCATGTGGTGCCAGGACTCCCAGCATCCTGCCTCGCAGAGCTCTGAAATGGGCTCCTACCCTCTTCTGTGCCCCAATGCATGCCAAGGAGGGAGATGCAAAGTGCCTCCTTGTGCCACCAAGTAATCGCATGACCCAGCATCTTGCTGTTAGGGAACAGGGCATGTAGGGCTGAAGTTCATCGAGGGCAACCGCCCAGGGCGGTCCTTGGTTCGTGGGCTGCTTTTTACCTTGACAAGGCCAAAGGGAGCCGTGGTGAAGTTGTGGGAACCGCTTGTCTTCAACATCATAGAGGCTGTTTCAACCTCAAAGGCAGTGCCCTCGATGGCTGCTTGTGACGCAACCACTTCCTGAGGGGGGATGACTTGGAGAAGAAGTGTTGGGAGAAGTAGAATGTCCTTTGGGGTGGGGGATGCTGAGAGACGTCTGAGTTTGGCAGCTGAATGGAAGCAGCCACACTTCTTGAGGGAGGCCGTTAATGTCTCGTTGTTGTTAATGTCTGGGATTGTTGCTGTGGCACTACGTGGAGGATCTGCACGTGTTGATTCCTTGTGAGTTGCACCCCTGAAACATGGTTGCTTTGCACTAACCATCTTATTTCTTCCTCCGTTTCTACTCTGTCTTGTCTGGATATCTTGTCTTCCCTTGCAAGGAGGTAGGTGATCCTCTTCAGATCTTTGTCTGTCATCAGTGTGCCTATCGTGGAGGGGACTCTGCTTGTAATTTCTCTGTGTCCAGGCTGGGTAGAGCTTGGCTATGAGATGCAATAGTGGAAACTAGGATTACGGTCTTCCCTTTGTTAGGTTCATCTGTTACATGTAGGGGAAGTTTCCTGTGGGAATTCCCTTTTTAAATGGGACCACAGGAGACTAATTTTTTTTGGAGGGGGTGACAGCTGACCATGTGCTGCACCTTGAACATAGGCTGCATGCTCTATCTTGGTCATGCAGAATAGTCCAGCCCTCTCTTCTCTTCTCCCCATTTCTCCTCTTCACTGCCTTTTCTATTTGTTTGCAGCGAGGAGGACATTGTGATTGAGGAATTTGCTCGCCAGAAGCTCAAAGGAGAGAAGGATGATGAGGACGAGAAGGAGGAAGAGGACAAAGGAGAAAGCTAGCTCTGCTGCCGTGCTTGCTCCCCCCCACCAGCCTGCTGCACCAGATCCTAGGGAGGAGTTCTCTGTAGGCCCTTCCCTTCTGTCCCGTGTTCCATACACATACTTTGATACATCAGTATTGTGATTGTGACGTGAAACAGTCTTGTGTGTTCTTCCCGTCTTCACCGTGAACCAAAGCGGTCATTGTCTGGACTCTTCTGAGTCTTAGGCTGCAATCCTAAGCATGCTTACCTGGGAGTAAGCCCCATTGACTATTATGGGACTTACATGTGAGTAGACCTGCATAGGATTGGACTCTTAGTTATATATGAAATGTAAACCTCACCCTATGCAAGGACCAGCACCCAACAGGTGACCTTCCTTCAGGCAAAGAAGGCTCCTTTGTGGAGTTTATTCACCAGTCTGGCTGTGCTTCCTCTTTGCACTCTCTCCAGTGGCTGCCGGTAGTGCAGACGCTCAGTAACTGCAGTGGGGATCAGGGCCCTCCCAGTGTCCAGGCTCATCGTGGCAACAGCTGTTTAGGCAAACATTTTCCAGTCTCCCTGCCCTTCCTGATGCTGCTCTGGCAGGTCTGTTGCGGAGACAACTGACAGCACTGCTGTGACCCCCTTGAGCGCTTCAGAAAGGGGCTTTCGCTGTCTTGGCCAGCTGGAGGTTTCAAGTGCGCAGTGTGGGTGAGAGGTGGCCAGGAGCCTGTTTCAGAAGACCCTCCCAGCCACACTAGTTTCCCAGGGCTGCATCTGAAGAGCAGCTCTGCAGAGACAAGCTGGATCGTAACCATCTCGTGTCTAGACTGGGTGGTCTGCCAGAGACAAGCGAGGGGTGCTGGCGCTCCGCCCGAGTTCTGCATTGTGAAAGGCTTGACGATGTCTTTATTTTAATGTCTTTAATGTGGCACCACCAGTATCTACAGTCAAGTAGAACAACCCAGCCTCTACCCTCCCTTTTCCAGAGTCAAAATAAATGTTGACACCAGCACCGATTTGTTTCGTAACAGAACGGGTGAGCAGGGAGGGAAGCGGCATGTGGAATAACCCTGCTAACTGGGCAGAGGCATTCCTTCAAATGGGTGTTCCTTTTATTTAGCAGGGGAGAGTCACTGGCCCTCCACACCACAGCAACGTCTCTTCTAGTGGCTTCTGCTGGGGTTCTTTTTGCATTTTAAATTGTGAGCCCTTTTGGGACAGGGACCCTTTAGCTATTAATTAGCCAATAATTTTTTCATTTTCTTGTAAATGAACTTTTTAGTTGAAAAGTGGTATATTAATACTGTAGATAAATAGATGGAATAAACAAGAGCAAAGGCTGAAGAGATTTTGATGCCCAAAGTGTCCCTGCTTCCGGATTTGAGTCCTGAACCAAAGTCATTTTCCCAACTGGTTGCCTGCTGGACACTGGAAAGAGAAGACGGCCAAACAGCTCCACCTGCTCTTTCTTGGGCAGAGGCTTCTGTGGTTGGGGACCAAAAAAAGTAGGGCGGACCTCTTGGTTAAAAAAAGTGATTTAAACCAAATGTGAACCTCCTGGTCACATTCTGAACTGCTGGTTCTCTGCAAAATTAACAAGAACATCTTTTCTTGGGATGGTGCAATTTGCTATTTGAGCACTTTTTTGTTTTATGCTTTGCATTGGAAGTTGCCAATGCAAAGCACAGACTTTCACTAAATAAGGAAGGGAAGATACAGCTGTATCTTCCAGAGTTCCAGATGCAACTCCCCCCACTGGATTCCTAGCCCTACTGGTGGTAAGGTGCCTACCACTATTCAGCAGTCTTCTGCTGTCACTACATCAGCATAGAGGGCTGCCATGGTCTATGCCTGCCTGCCTGCCTGGCGCTGCCCTGCCTGGGCCCTCCCTCTCCCTGTCACAAGTGCAAGGGCTGAAACTCCAGTGTCTTGGCTGGAGGTGCCAGCAGAGCGACAGGCAGCCTGAGCGTAGGAGCCTTGCTCTGGGAGAAGGAGACGGGGGACTCCTGCTGGAAAGTGCCTGACATGAGGAGCCCAGCTGCTGCTCTGGGCAGGAGGTAAGGGCAGGTGGTGAGTGGTCTGGGGGCTGGTAGAGGGCTTCATGGGAAAGGTGCTCTACATGGATGTCACCAGCATCCAATGGGATGTTGCAGGACAGAGGCCTGGTGGTCTTCACCTGATCACAACTCCCATGGTAGCTGCTCTCTTCACACTCCGTACTAATGCAGTTTTGGCGGCATTTTTGGTGATTTTAGTTTTCTGTGAGTCATGATGCTGACAGAGCACAGGAAAGCCACGTAAGAGTAGGGTTCCCATATGTCCTAGAAAAACTGAGGCAGTCCCAGTTTGGGGGGATTGTGTTCATATACTGGCAAGGTGGACCGGGGTCCTGTCCCTGTTTTGTGGAAGAGAATTTTGGCAACCCTAAATAAGTGAGAGTGTGGCACAAGGTCTGCATGGGGAGCGACCCTAGCTGTAGTCATCCTGCAAATGAGATTCCAGCAGAAGGAGGGATGTTTCTGGAACAACAGGACAGGATGTTTCCTATGAAGCAAAGGAGGGTTCCTGCTCAGATATGCTGATGTCAAGTGTTGCCACTCCAGGGGGTACGACAGCTCCTTTGTTAAAGCAGATATGAGGGCCTTGAAATGCTCCTCTGCCCTTTGGATGGCTCCTCCTGGAAGCCGCTTCCCTGGAAGAAGAAAGTTTTTCTCATGGGAGTCTGAAAAGCCAGGTGGAAAAGACTTTGCACCACCTTGCAATAACATGACACTTGATTATGCCGTTGCACAGCCTGTGCATAAAGGTAAAGATGTACCCTGTGGTTTGCTCTACTAGTTGCGACCAACTGTAGTGTGCAATATTCATCCCCATTTCTAAGCTGAAGAGCCAGCATTGTCCAAAGACACTTCTGTGGTCATCTAGCTGAGGTGCATGGAACGCCGTAACCTTCCCACCAAGGTGGTACCTATTTATCTGCTTGCATTTGCTAGGCTGGCAGGTGCTGGTCCAGAGATGGGAGCTCTCCCCTCATCTTGCAGTACTCAGGTCTTGAACTGTTGACCAGCTGATCTTCAGAGGGGCAGGCACAGCACCTTTAACCACTAAGCCACTGGGGGGCCCTGTGCCTGAGAAATACAGGCCCATTGATCTGGCCCCATCAATTGGCTACAAAAGTGACCCTTATTTGTGTAGTAAGGACTCCCTTCACAATAGCAGGAACCAAGGGCAGGCACCCACTTTTTATGGCTACAATAAAACCCTGGTGCAGAAAGGGAGGCACCCATCATAAAATCTTCAGAGCAAAAGCATGGGTGGCCTATCCATGAACCTGGGCATCTTGGTTCTCTCTCTCTCCAGCAACGCCATGTCCCTGCCATGCCCCCCTTGTTCCCCCAATCAGTTTCTCACCCCAGCCCCTTCACTTATTTCCTCCTTGCTTGAGGGGAGGTGCTCCTGCCTCTGAAGAGCCTCTCCCTCCCATCCTGGAGGCAGAATCGCTTGGCCTGTGACTCATCCAGAGATAAGGAGCTGGTCGTCCCACATCTGCCACACAACTTTTACGTGAGCATTTCAAGGAGCCTGCAGCCATGTGCCAGTCACCAAGGCTCAAAGGTGCTTTATGAAAAACTATTTCATTAAGCTAAGTAAATGCAAAGCCATGCAGTACATAGCAGTGTTCCTCAACAGGGACAGGAACCTCAGTGCGGTCTTGGAACCTCCTCTGTGGGATCACGACAGGAATGGAAAAGATTGAAGACCACTGGAGGAGCACACCGCCAGGCAAAGGCATCTGGAGTCCCCCAGTGCCTGGGGACGGTGCCTGAGTCCTAAGCGGGTTCTTAGCAATTGTGCTAAAATAGCTTTCTCTGCTCTTTCTATAAGAAAATGTGAGAATGAACAGTGCTGGGAGGGTGTAATGGGGTGGACCAACAGTGCCTTTCTAAGGCATTTCGCGGGGCATTAAAAATGTGTGCCCCAAATTCCTATGTTGCAGAAAGTGAGAGAGGTGGGGGTCACCTATGCCAAACCTCTATGCCCCACCGAGAGATGGGGTCTGCTTGTGCTTGGCACAGCCAAGGAACAAGCAGGACAGCTCAGCACCCCAGGCATCCAAAGGGGAGTCTCTCCACCCACCCAGCCACCTGTGGGCACATCTTCTCCTCCTTACGCCTCAGTGGAATTGACTGTTTAACGCCTGCAAATATTTGTTCAGGAGCCGCCTGCCTCCTTCAGAGCGCTTCTTCAGGTGCATCCCAGGAATGTGGTCATAAACCTCAGCAGCTGGCATGGCTCTCTGCCCTTTGGAAAGGACAGCTTGGCAGGGCTTCCTTTCCTGGCCTGTGCTGAGGAGAGATGGTGAGGACACTACTGGGGACCTTCAAGGCCTGTGAAATATGTACTTGCTTTGCAGCCAGAGCAGCAAGGCAGTTGCGTGGGGGGGGGGGGGGGAGGGAATGCTCCGTGGCACAGCTCCCCACTTCCACATGCACTTAGAAGGGCTCCAACCAAGTATTGTCAGAGGGCAGAGCTCCACTGCAGCCAACAACATCAGCAGCCAGCACTGCTGCTCTAGAGACCACTTTTAACTAACCCCAATGAGGGTGGTGCAAGTGGTTAAGACACTGTGCCTGTTAACCAGAAGGCCAGGGTTTGTGACCCAGGTTCCCACAAGACAGGGTGAGCTCCTGTCCTTAGCCCAGCTCTGCAACGCAGCTGGAACCAATTGTATGGGCTCTGCCTTTCCATTGGACTAATTCAGTTGCGTGGAGAGGGGGGATTTGCTGCTTGGGTAACAGTCTATCCACCATATCAATCCACCAGGCCTTCGTGCTTTTCATGCAGCATCGAGCACGATACCATAGTCTTTCAAGACTGATGGATGCCAATAAATGGGAATTCCCAGCCATGGCAGCAGGAAACCCAGTTACAAAAGGGCAGGGAGCTCTCTCCAAAATAATGAGCAATCACAATAGTTCCCCATCACAATGGATGACTCCAGTCCTTGGAAAAAAGGGACTGGATCCCGTTTCAAGCTGGTCTCACTCTGCAGTATTGTTGCACCTAGAATCCTAGAGTTGGAAGGGACCTAGTAGGTCATCTAGTCCAACCCCCTGCCTGCAGCAGGAATTCCCCCTAGAGCATTTCCCACCACCTCCAACCATCCCCCTTCCAGGGTTCCCTTTGGTAATCTGTGCAGGCCACAAAGACGCTGCTGAGAGATTAGTTCTTCCAGAGTGACCCTGCCTGTGGGTGGCACCAATTAAGGTCAGATTCACCCTCAGAGGGGCCCCTTGGCCTGGCACCCAGGACGCTGCACAAAGAACCAGTTGTAGTACTCACAAGAGGGTCATCTGAGAAGTAGCTTGCAGTTGAGAGGGGCTTAGAGGAGAACAAGCAGCCCATTCACTGTGAGCTTCCCAGAAAGTGGTGCTGGTTTCCCGCACTCTACCTGGAATCTTTTAGCTGGGTGGCTCAGCAGGAAAGAAAGACTGTCTGTGGATTGCAATCTTAGACCTACGCAGTCCTGTTGATAGAAGCAGATCTGAATAATGGGCAGGTGTGTTTCTAAGCATGTCCAGAATATCCCACCTCTGCCCCAGATGCTGAAAACTGGAGAGTGGGAGGGCACCCCATCCATCCAACTGACCAGTTCTGCAGCTCTTTCACTCAGCACTGCTCAGCTCCCGTGGCCATTTCTTGAGCGCACAACACAGCCAAAGCTTAAAGCAGTGCTGAGTGTCACAAGGACACCATGTGCCCAGTGCCCCCGCCTTGCAAGGTGTCCTGTAAAGCGTGTCTGTGATCTTCTTCCCTGTGTCCAGATGGCTGGTCTGCTGAAGACGCCCCCTCCCAACAGCCCTGCTGCCACCACGTCTAATTCCCTGCTGGGTGGAAATGCCACTGGCAGCCTGGAGGAGGAAAAGTGCATCTTCAATGAGGAGTTCAAGTTCATCCTCCTGCCAGTCTCCTACGGGATCGTCTGTGTGGTGGGTCTGCTCCTCAACTCCTGCTCCCTCTGGATGTTTGTCTGCAGGATGCGGCCTTGGAATGCCACCACCACATACATGTTCAACCTGGCAGTCTCAGACATGCTCTATGTCCTGTCCCTGCCCACTCTGGTCTATTACTACGCAGACCGCAACAACTGGCCCTTCGGGGAGTGGCTGTGCAAGATTGTGCGCTTCCTCTTCTATGCAAACCTTTACAGCAGCATCCTCTTCCTCACCTGCATCAGTGTCCACCGCTACATGGGGATTTGCCACCCCATCCGGTCTCTCCAGTGGGTCAGCACCAGGTACGCACGCCTGATCTGCCTAGGTGTCTGGCTGATGGTCACTGCCTGCCTCATCCCCAACCTGGTCTTTGTCACTGTCAGCACTCGGGGCAATGACACCCTCTGCCACGACACCACCAAGCCAGAGGAGTTTGACCACTACGTGCACTACAGCTCCGTGGTGATGGTGCTGCTCTTTGGCATCCCCTTCCTGGTGATCGTGGTGTGTTACTGCTTGATGGCCAAGAGGCTGCTGCGGCCGCACAACCTGGATTCTGCCGGCAGGGGCATCCCCTCGTACAAGAGGCGTTCCACCAAGATGATCATCATCGTGCTTGTTGTCTTTGCCGTCAGCTTCTTGCCCTTCCATATCACACGGACAATCTACTACACCTCACGGCTTTTCCAGGCCGACTGTCGCACACTCAACATCGTTAATGTCACCTACAAAATCACACGACCCTTGGCCAGCGCCAATAGCTGCATAGACCCCATCCTGTACTTCTTGGCTGGAGATGTGTACAGGAGCCGCTTGCGTCAGGCCTGGGTCAAAATGCCCACTGCTAAGCACACGTCCACTTTGGGACTGGTTTCCAGAGCCAAAGAGCCAAGACTTGCCACTGACAGGGGCACAGCTTGTACCTGAGACAGTCGGGGAGGAAGACGAGGCATTGAACAGGCTGTGTGGGAGTGGAGTCTGTCCTGTCCATCCTGTACTTAAGAAGGGGCTGGATTCTCAGTGTCCAGACACTGGACCCAACTGCTTCTACATGAGTAGCAAATTTCTACCAATTGGGGGTGGGGGGAACAGGAAAGCAGCTATGGGAAGAGGGTACGCCTGGCACGTGGCCAGAGATATGTGATGTTTGGAGTTGAAACAGTCGGATTTAGGTCTGCCCTGAACAGGGGCTTAGAGTTTAAAAAAGGCAGGGAGGGTTTTTCCTTATGGATCAACCAGGACAGTAACATTTTCAAATTATGTTTTCTTGGTAAACTGCTTTGTGAACTTTTTAGTTGAAAAATTCTAAATAACTACTGTAGATAGACAGATAACAAATAAACCCCAAGCAACTAATGATTCTATAATGCCAAGAATACAAAATAAAAAACAAAAAACCTCAGTAGGAAAAAGGTTTACTTAACACCCAGCAACTTCTGACCCAACCTAGGCTTGATTCCAGCCAGCAGCCCATGATGGCAACTGAAGGCACGAAAGCAACTGAATGAACAGGGCTGAATTTTGACACATCCTTCCCTCACCACCCCACAGAATCCATACATACATATCCCCAACTTACATTCAAGTTATGAACAAGCCTCTGGGACCAAGATATGGCTAGTCCCAGCAACTTGTTCTTATCTGGGAAAGTCTGCCTCCAGCCCAAGTGCTGGGGTTTTGCATTCTTTGGAGAGGAGGGATCTCCCTCTCTGGGGCAGGGGAAGGAGAAAACTCTGGGTTTTGCCCATAAGCCCAACAAAGCTTTGTGGGACTTGCAAACAAAACATACTTAAAATGAGCTTCCAGAATAGAACTACTGTAGTTTCTGACTAGGGGATTTAACTGTACAAGTTCTCATTAGGGTTTTCAATTTAAATTATAAGAACATCAGAAGACAAAGACTAGCACTTAAAACTAACAAAACCTAGAGCAGTGGTTCTCAGTCTTCCTAACGCCATGACCGCTTTGTAAGTTCCTCATGTTGTGGGAACCCCCAAGCATAAAATTATTTTCGTTGCTACTTTATAAGTGTAATTTTGCTACTGTTATGAATCTTAATGTAAATATCCGATACGCAGGATGTATTTTCATTGTTACAAATCAAATGTGTGTTCTATGCACACATTGAACACAGTGGGATTTATTTCAGAGTAAGCATGCATAGGATTGGGCCCTGAGGCTGTCAGTCAGCCCCCTGCGTGCACAGCTACAGCCAGGGGTCTGGCAAGCCTGACCTGGCCTCCTGCACCAGGGGTCTTTAGGCAACCCCCAGGAAAGCTCTAGGCGACCCCCAAAGGGGTCCCGACCCCCACTTTGAGAAATACTGACCTAGATGTACACCGTAGTCTCAAGATAATTCCTAACTCTTCCCCACCGTTGCTCTTCTGCCTACCTTCCCAGGTGTGACGTGCCAGGCTCCCTTTCTTTTCAAAGGTTGGCTCTTCATCCTTAACCATCATTTCAAGAGCAGACCCCTCCGAGGTCCATAACTGATGACTGCTTGCTCCAGAGAAATTCCTCCTTTACAAGCTGGTTCTCCTCAGGGGGTCCTAAGAACTGTCTTCATCTGTGCTGACATCAGTCACAGCACACATGTCCCTGAACGTGCTTCCCCCCATGTTCCTTACACCAGAATGTGGGCTCCAGGACCAAATTCTTGGTGTCCAGACAGCCAGTGATGGACTTCAAAGAAATTAAGAACCGGTTCTCTGTCCATCTGGCAGCCACTTTTAAATGGCTATTTTTAAACTTTATATGTACTATCTCTTGTTAAGAACCGGTTCTATAGCGTAGGTGCGAACCTGCTGCTGCCCACCACTGCAGACAGCCCCCTGCAGCCAGCACCTCTTGAGGATGAGGGGCTCCCCTCCACAGGATCTCATCAGAGAGCCTCTGTCTCCTGGTTTTCTCTTGCAGCAAAAGGATAGATGTGGGCAGCCTCAGTCTGAGATGAAGCCAGTTCGGACTGTTAATTACCCCAATTGAAATAAAAGTGCCTTTAGCAAAACTTCAGAGAAAATGTCATTTTCATGTCTAGAAACCTCCCTGCTGGAGAACCCGTAGGATACAAAGCTGTCTGGCCTTAGTACCCTCCCACTCCCCACTGTGTCCAGCCCAGTGTCCCACCCTTGCCTGCCAGGTAGGTGTGTGTGTGTGTGTCCCTCCCATCCACTCTTTCTCTTGTTCTGCCACCTACTGGAGATGGGGGGACAGTCCTTGCAAGGCCACAGAAAATGCCACCCAACACCCTTTCCCCTCTCCCACCCCACTTCACTGGTCAGGTGGCTGTTTCCAAAAGGCCTCCAAGGGAAGCCCCAGCACCTTTGGCTCCAGGGCGGGTTAACTCTCCTTCCACTGGCCAAGCGGGGCTGCTTGGGTTCCTGGACCCAGCCAGGGAAACAGAGAGGGACAACAGCCGGTGGAACGAGGCAGCAGACATTTTAATTCTTAAGAGAAAGAAGAATAAGTTACAGCAGCCAAAGGGGCTTTCCAGCCAATACCCTCCCCGTCCTGTCAGCTCCTTGTCAAGTTCAGGGAATGATAATCTGGAGGATTTTAAACTCACCTCTTCAATAAGGCCTCCATTTGACAAAATATTTGCCAGCTCAGGGTTTGTGGCACACGCAGGAGTCAAGCCTGACATTCAACACAAGCTTCGCCTTGTTCACCTCTCAGCACCTGGTCCTGCTTGGGATTCACTGCTCAGCCTTGAGGATGGTGGGGTCAGCCCATGTTCTTCCGGTTCCCATAGCCTCGCGGGTGAGTGTCCTTCCAGTCATCCCATTCACGGGCCTTCTGTAGGGTCTCCTCACTGTCCTCCGCTGCTTCTGCCTTCTCTTCCTCCTGCTCCTTCTGAGTCTCCTCTGCAGCTACGTCTGGCCAACAGCAAGAGGGGAAAGAGTAAGTACAAAGAGCACCCTCTGTGACACCCACCCAGCCATCATTTCCAGTCACACCCAACTCAGACACCTTTTGCTTAGGAGCATCTGGGCCCCCACACATCCCTATCACCACATCCCGTCACCTGTGGATACCTGTGAGTCTCTGAGGAATGCCCTGGTCAGGAAGGACTCCTCGCTTCTGGTGCTGCTCGTACCACTCATCCACCGTCATGGTTGCTATGCCTGGATAGCCAGCCCCGAACACCCTTCAAAGAAGAAGTCAGGTCTTACCCAGTGCTGCCACTCCACCACCCCACACACCGAATGACCTTATCTACACCCAGTAGTGCCATACTTGGCCTGGGCAGCATCCCGGGTCAGGATGAAGGGCTTCACTGGAGGCCTGGTTGGAGGGAGCGGGCGACGACCTGGACCCTGCAAAGGCAGGAGGAAAAGCAAACATGTTCTACGATCACACTCCTGTTAACGATCACACTCCAAGCTCCACTCAAAATCAGCTTCTGAGCAGGAGGGTTCTGAGAGCCTGGCAGTCCCCTCCTCCTCAACCCAAAGCTGAGCTCCTGCTTTTCTCCAGAACGTGATACTGGTAGTTTCCACCTCTGCTTTCCTGCTACTGAGAGGGGGGAACAGCAACTCCGCTTAATGGTGTTCTGTTGAGAAGGCAAACGCTTCCCCCCACGCCAGCTGCACCACATCCTTCAGGCCCACCTTCTTCAGGGCGTCGCGACGTTTGAGAATTGCCATTTCTTGGTCGATGCTCTCAATTTCCTCCAGGCTGGTGCTGATCCACTTCTTGATCTGCAGTAAGTAGAACTCCCGGGTCTGCTCCTCTTCGGCCTGCCCGCTCTCCACAGTGGCCTTCAGGGCAGCCAGTCTGTTTTCTATCTCCTTCTTCTGCTTGTATCTGTTTTGGAAAAGAAAGCAGGACCTTGAAGGACACTCTCACCGCCTACGCCTGCCACCAGCGGGCAAGAAGCAGCCTGGCCTCAGCACGCCCAGGGCCTCCCGTCCCGCTCTGTCCTCCAAAGTGGCTTTGCAGGGCCTGACTGACAGTGCAATCCTAAGTCTGTCTACTCAGAAGTAAGTCCTATTGTACTCAATGGAGCCTGTTCTCTGGAAAGCGTGTTTAGGACTGCAGCCTTAGCGTGGCTTAGAGGAGCAGAATGTGGCTCTTAAAGCTGAACTGCTGCAGCCCAAGCAGGGCCAGGACTTCTTCTCCCAGCGACGTTGTGGGCTTTGCAGCCACCGCAAGTGCACATAAGACCTGCACCGACTCAGACGAGGCCCATCCGGATCTCACAGCAACCTCTGGACGCACAGGCAGCACTTAAGACTCCTGCATCCGGATGTGTCCATCTGCGCCTATCTGTACACTCATCCTGGTGTGAAACCCGCCACGGTCCTTTCCTCCAAGAACTTGTGGCAGGGAGTTCCATGGATCCAGCATCTGCCATCCTGGGGAAAGGAGTCCCACTGCAGGGACCAGCACCTCCCACCACAGGCCCAGCTCAGCACCCAGGAGGCTCCTCACTCCGGGCGAGGCAGAGGGCCTGAGGCTGGGCCAAGGCCTGAGGCCGCACAAGATGCGCTCAGAGCCTTCGCTGCCGCCTCAGGGCGGACTCACTGCTGCCTCAGAGACCGGCCTGCGCCCCGGACGCCCCAAAGGCCCCGCCAGCCACACACCTCTCGATCTTGTTCTGCCTGTTCTGCGCCATGGCCAGGAGTGCTGCCCGCTGCGAGGGGGCGTTCTCTGAGGACCCTCCCGGCTGGCCCTCCTCCTCCCGGGGCTGGGCGTGAGGCGGCTCCGGAGGCAGCGGGAAGCGGCAGACCCCGTAGTCCCTGCAGACGGAGAGGAAGCGCAGGAAGGCCGCCCGGGCTCTCTCCAGGCGCTCCAGCCGCTCCTCGGGCCCCCCGGCCGTCACCTTCAGCAGCAGCGCAGCCAGCAGGGCCGGCACCAGCATGAAGCGCAGGTCCGTCGAGGGAAGCTCCTCCAGGTCCTCCCCGCGGCTGCGGAGGGAGAAGGACGGCTCAGGGCCTGGGCAGCAGCAGCAGCACCACCAGGGGACCCACCTGCCCGCCCTCCGCCCGGCAGCGCCCAGGCCGGCCTCAGCCCCGAGGAGGACCCAGGACTGGCAGCCCAGAGCAGCCTCTCCTCCCGGCCCGGCCCGGCCCAGCCTTCTGGGGCTCCCGGAGGGCGGAGGGGGCGGGACTGCGGAGCGCGCCAGTGGCGGGGAGTTCCGCGGACTCCCGGGGCGGAGGCCGAGGGCTCTGCAGACGCTCGGGGGCTGCCGCACCTGAAGAGCTGGAGCTCCTGGACGGCGAGGGCGGCGCGCTCGAGGAGGCGGACCCCGCGCTGGACCTTCCGCTGGACTTCCGCGGCCCCCGACGAGGGCTCCGCCCCGGCCTCCACCTCCTCCAGCAGCCGCCACCCGCCCTGCAACAGGTCCGACAGGCGCGGAGGGTCCTCCTCCCCATCCCCGGCCACCGCCGCCGCCATCTTGGGAGGGAAGCAGTGCCGGAAGTGACGCGAGAGGGACGGAAGCGCCGCCATCTTGGGAGGGGAGCAGTGCCGGAAGCGACGCGGAGAGGGACGGAAGCGCCGCCATCTTGGGAGGGAAGCAGTGCCGGAAGTGACGCGGAGAGGGACGGAAGCGCCGCCATCTTGGGACGGTGGCCAGAAGGTCTTTCGCCGAAAGTGGTGAGGAGGGCGATCTGGAGCCTGTCCCGTGAGGGCTGCGGCTCATGCCGCGGAGAAGGAGAGCCCCTCACGGAAAGAACCCCCGGGAAAGAAAGCTCTGGCGCCTGCCCCCCCCGAGGGTCCCCTGAGACCCCCGTCCTGCCTCCGCCCCCGTCTGAGTCTGGAGCCTCCAGGCAGCCCTCAGGACCTCCCCAGCCTCTTCCCGGCCCTCCATCCGCCTGTCCCAGCGCTGGGCCCTCGAGAGGCGCCTCCGATGCAGCCTCTTCTGAAATCCCTCTTCCTGTCAGAAGTTATGCCCAAGAAACCGAAAGCCCTTTGGAGTTTACTCGCGAGTAGGCAGACAGAGGAGTCAAAGGAGGAGGCAGCCCAGAAGGAGGCCTGATGCACAGCCCCTCTACTCGCGAGTAAGACCAGGACTCCGGAGGTCCCAGTGCAGTGAAGGCTGAGCTTGAGTGCTGCTCCCCCAACCCAAAGAAGGAGGAGAGGAGGGTTTCTGGGTGTGAAATGCTCATCAGCAGCAACTGTATTGTTAACGTTGACAGTGATCAGTCAACTGTCTTGGTGCAGGTCGGGAGGCCCGGTGGCCACAGCAGAGCCTGCTCAGGGCCCGGCACAGTCACTTGCAGACGAATCTCTCCCGCGCGCGCTGGCACTTCCTGCAGAGCACGTAGCAGCACCAGTGGTACTTGCAGTGGCACCGCTCCTCCACCCTCTCCACGTAGACGTTGTAGCCGCGCCCACAGCACAGGCGGCTGCAGCTGTCGCTCCCCACAGACGTCTTGTTGCATTGCCTGCCAGAGAAGGAAAGGACAGGAGAGCTGGACACGCTGCCGGACAGGAGGGCAGACCCTCTGCTCCACTCCCTCCTGCCCCGGCAGCTGCTCCTCTGTGGCAGTGCAGTTCAGGCATTTCCACCTGGGACCACCTTTCAGACTTAAAAATCAGTCCAGGATCCCCTCTCAAACTTACCGGGATGCTCATCCGTGTCTGCTTGGAAGTCCCATTGTGTTCAATGAGACTTACTCCCAGGAAAGCCCAGTGCCAGATTCCAAGATGGTGGATCCCACCCTCTCGTGACCCCCATTTTGAATACCACTGCTTTATGGGAAAGGGCCATTCTGGCCACCTGTTCCTTGTGCCTGGATCCCTAGTCAGGTTTCCTCACACCGTCAGCATCCTCTGCATATGCCACTGTTCCTCCAAGCGATGAGGGGCTCAGGATTGCTGTGCTGCCCTTTGCTTGGCTGGCACAGGTTATTTAAGCAGGCAAGTATGGCTCATTTCCATGGCAGGCTGAAGCGAGGCAGTGGCAGCAGACACTGTATTGCCACCCCTCCCTTCCACTGGTGTAAGCATAGCAGGTCACCTTGTAGCTGGGCCACCCAGGTTTGCTCTCTTACGTTGGACACCTTTTCACTCCAATGTGAAAATGGCTTTATCATAGAATCCTAGAGTTGGAAGGGACCCAGTAGGTCATCTGTCCAACCCCCTGCTTGTAGCAGGAAATCCTAGAGCATCTCCAACAGGTGCTGGTCAAGCCTCTGCTTGAAGATCCCCAGTGAGGGAGAGTCCACCACCTCCCTTGGAAATCTCTTCCACTGCCGAACTGCCCTCACCGTCAGGAATTTTTTCTAGATATCTCCTTTCCTGCAGTTTGTCCCCATTGGTTCTACTTCTGCTATCAGAAGAAGCTATGAACAAATGAGCCCCTTCCTCCCTATGACAGCCCTTCAGGTATCTGAAGAGGGCAATCATGTCTCCCCTCAGCCTCCTCATCTCCAGGCTGGACATCCCAAGTTCCCCCAACCTTTCCTGGGAGGGCTTCCCTTCCACCCCACTGATCATTCTTGTTGCTCTCCTCTGGACTTGCTCCAGTTTGGCTGCATCTTTCTTCAAGTGAGGTGCCCAGAACTGAACACAGGACTCAAGGTGAGGCCTAACCAATGCAACCACATCACACCTGGGCTCTGCCTGGTGTCCCCACTGGCCTTTCATGCATGTTTGGAATATCTCCTGCCAGTCATAGAGAGGCTGATGTGCACCCCTGCTGCACATGATTATTTTCCTTTGGAGAAATCATGAATGGGTTTATTCTTTCAGATATATGCACACACATGTGTTTGTGTGTACACAGTGGTACCTCGCTTAACAAGTGATCCACATAACAAGCAAAAATTTCTCTAGGATTCTGCCTTATATAACAAGCTTTGCTTCACTTAACAAGCACACTCATTGGCAGTTGGGGCAGATGCACTGGCCGAGTGTCAGGGTGCATGGGTGCCGAGTGCATGCCTACCCATAGTGAAAGCAACACTTGCACTCTATTCCGCCTGTGGCCGGGCATCCGCTGGGAAGAGGGAGAGAAGAGGGAAGCAGCTCAGGGCTAGCCGGAAGGGAGCAGGGGAGAGAGAGGCTCAGGATGGAGAGGAGGAGAAAGTTACTCCCAGGAAAGTGTCTTGAATTTCAGCCTAAGCAGACTTCATAGGATCATGCACAATGAATCCATGTTTTGAATTCAATTACAGCGTTTTGTCATCATTTTTACATCCAGTTAATATTTTATATGATTATTTTTTGGGTTGTGGAACCAATTATCTGAGTTTCCATTATTTCCTGTAGGAAAATCTGCTTCACATAAAGAGCGTTTCACATAACAAGCATGCTTCCGGAACGAATTAAACTTGTTATGTGAGGTATCACTGTATATTATTTTATGCTTGCTTGGAGGGGCAGGGAAATCCTTACCTGCTGAGGGACCACATGGGATATGGGGTCTTTCTTGGCTTTTAGAGATCATTGGATGCAGGATATCTATTCAGGCAGTGGTGCTGGAGAGCAGTTCTTACAGAGTGGGGCCCACATGGGATATGGAGGCCTTTTCCTGCATTCAATGCTTTCTAAAAGCCAAGGCCTCCATATCAAGTTGGGGAGGGGGGTACTGAAGAGTAATTCTTCCCTATTGGAGACCACATGGCATATGTAGACTGCAATCCTAAAGACACTTTCCTGGAAGACCCATTGAACACAATGGGGCTAACTTTTGAGTAGACCTGGTTAGGATTGTGCTCGTAGTTGATGGCACATTGTTGATGTTTTAAGGGATGAAACATCTACTTATTATGTTGGTGTGCAGAATGAAAAGATAAATTGCATGTTATTTCTATGTAAACAAATGCATACTATTTAGAGGAATGCATTTATTCTATGCAAATTATTGTTTCGTAGCTTTACACATTATGAATGTGTCTTTCAAAACCACCCAAAATATTTCACTTCATGAAATTGCATTGCTTTGATTCCCCATAAGAACCTCTTCATGTTGCACCCCAGTATGGATGCTTGGCATTGTTGATACGTTCTGCAGAAGTGGCTTACCTGTCCTCTGTCCCCAAGGAGCCCAGCTTGGGGTTCTTCACACAGTAGTCTGGGGAGCGGGTGAGGTAGACCAGCTGAGCCTCATCCAGTGGTGGGGAGTTTGGGTCTTTGGGCACCAGCTTCTTTCTCATGCCCACTTTCTGGAAGGCCACCCTGGAGGCCGTCAAGTATTTGGACTTCAGTTCCTGGGCTGTTTCTGCCAGATTCCGGAGGCTTTTCCAGCAAGTCTGGGCGGTGCAGGAGCCAGAGATCCCGTGGCACTTGCACTTGGTGTGGAGGGACTCGGTCAGGACCTGGCGGCCGGTAGAGGAGACAGATAAGGGCGGTTCTGCTAATTCAGAGCCAAGGCCAGGTTCTCTGAGGTTTATCTATTACCCTGCTGGAATTGGTTTCCCCAGGCGTTCCAGTTCAATACCCTTTAAACAGATCATTCCCAAGGCATGACTGGTTTTTTTCCCAGGGTCTGACACCCTCCGAGCCAGCAGGGAGAGGTTGTGTAGTTCCGCATTAGCATGCAAATCCTCTATTTACATGACAACCCACTTTGATCTTGGGAAACATTTAGCCAGTTTCAGCTCTTAGTTTCCTTAAAACACTCTGGGGAGGGAAGGGGGAGGGGAACCTCCTTCAGGCAACTCACACTTTGCTGCTCAGCCTGATCCTTCCTTCAGTCCCAAAAATCTGAATCACCCCTTTTGAGGGGTGGCACTTGGGGTGCCAAATCCTAACCCTATTCATCACATATCCGTGACCATGAAGAGCTTATGGTGGCCCAGTGTTTGATTTTTTTTAAATATAGACCACTGTCCTTGAATGGCTGGGTGGACTGGACATTCACAGGGTCTAATCCAACCCAACCTTCATGCACTGATGCAGCCATGTGTTCAGGGGACAACAACATGGAGGCCCCTCAGTGCTGGAAAAGTTGGATTGAGCCCCCAGGTGTCTTTTATCTATTCTTTTAAAACAAATATTGTGAGGGGGGGTACAAAACCCAAGATAGTGTGTGATGCACAACTGTGACGGGTGCCAAACAGTAAAGCCTCCCAGCGTAGTTTTGTGCCGTCTCCGCACGCACGCATGGTAAAATTCCCCCTCCCCACAAAAAAGAGAGTGCCCCACACCAGGCTTAGGCAGCATGTGTAGTTTAGCCCTAAACGCTTTGCTGTTCCCTTTGCTTGTACCGTAAAGTCACCTGGGTAAGCTTATCTTGAGTTCAGGTGAGTCTCTCCCAGCTTCGTCCCCACACTTGAACCCCTCTCTTGAACCCCTGCACAGGGTGCTGGACCAGGGAGGCCTTCCCAGCAGCCTGCGCCTGCAAGCCGATAGAGCGGGATCAAGTGCAAGGAGCCCTGTCCAGATGCCAAACCACTCTGCATGCATAATGGCCAGAGCCCTCACAGACCTACCACCGAGGGAGAGCTGTTCTCAGGGCCAGCAGAGAGAGCCTGAGGATGAGCGAGCCTCTTGGGCGCCCTTCCCCTTTGCATGCCCACAAAACACACCTGGCGGCCCACTGCGTTGTTGTGGAGCTCTACGAATCTGTAGGCTGGCCTTCCCGCCTTGTGGGACTTCACAGGACCGTCTGCAAAGGCTGAGCCCAGGTGGAGGCCAAAGTGCAGGTTGTCCCCACAGCCGCCCCAGCGGGAGTCGGGCTTAGGCTTCTCGGAAGGCGCGGCACCACAGGAGCACTGAGGCAGCTCTCCGGAGGAGCAGGCCAGGGCGATGGAGTGGCTGATGGCGGCTGCGGCAAGTGCGTGGACGAAAGCCGATTCCCGGGTGCCTGCAAGGAAGGAGAAGGCAACACGGTGTTTGGGGATCCCCAAGCCCTGGACGGGGTGCTGGTGCTCTGTGGCCCCAGAAGGTGACTTGCCAGTTCAGCATGGTGCACACCTTGCTCTGCAGCACTAGGACAGGCCTTTTGAGGAGCATGGAGGTGCGCAGACCAGGGTTGGGGTCAGAGGGTCCAGCCAAGCTGAGGGGCACTTGGAACCATTTTAGTTGAAAAGTGGTATATAAATGCTGTAGATAGATAGATAGATAGATAGATAGATAGATAGATAGATAGATAGATAGATAGATAGATAGATAGATAGATACGGAAGGGATGGAGAGACAGATAAATGGACGGATCAATCCTGTGCTGGTGTCGGAAAGCACTATCCTTGTGGATGGTCCTGCCCTCTTCCTTAGCCTCCTGCGCTCTCCAGCGGCCCAGCCTGGTCCATCTTGCCGCAGTGCCAGACGGGGCGGGCTCGGACGGGGCGCTTACCTCGGAGGGGGGCGTCGGGGTCCGAGCAGTTCCAGCGCTCATGGGCGAAGGTGGTCCCGCAGAGGCTGGAGGCGGCACGGGCGGCGCGGACGGCGCAGGGCATGGCCTCCAGGTGCCGTCGGCACAGCTGAGCCAAGCGCTCCCCGCCCGTCCCGTCCAGCAGCCGGCAGTGATGCGTCTCGTTCCAGGCCACGCGGCCGCCGCTCACCCCCAAAGCCCTTTGGAACGGAAGAAAGGGACACGATCAGGCGGACGGAAGGGGGGAGACCCTGGCACGAGCCGTCGAGGCGCTGCAGGCAGTGGCGGAGCTAGAAGAGGGTCTGAGCAGTCAGGTTTGGAGGGAGCCTCCCCGGTCGGATCCGTTTTGCTCCCTCCGTCTGGACTGGCTCCGACGGGGAGGCTCCCTCCAATCCTGACTTCTTAAACCCCCCCTAGGTACGCCTCTGTCCCCCCGAATGGCTTAGCCCCCCTCCAGCGACGCCACCACCGCAGGCAGAGTCGGGCGTCGCAGAAGGACCTCCGACGGTCCACCCCGGCTACTCACAGCCACTGGACGGCGGCGCAGAGGCTGAGCGGGTCTCCGAGAAGGAGCAGCGCCAGGGCGACGGGCGGGAGATGCATGGTGGACGGCATGGGGGCGCCTCCGGAGCCTGCTCTTAAAGGGCCATCGAGGGGTCCGGCCCCCCTCGCCTCCCCCGGGGTAGTTTCGGACCCGTCGCGACAGCTAGAGAAGCGCCCGGGGGGAGCCCGCCTCCCTCCCCGTCTCGCCCTGCCTGCCCCCGACAGCCCAGCGCTCCGCACGTGCTCAGAAGCCCCGACGGGCAGCCGGAGAGCAGAGAGCCGGCTCCGTGCGGTGGCTGCAAAGGGGGCTAAGGGGATCCCGAGCGAGGCAGGAGCTGCCCGTCGGGGGTCTGAGCGGAGACCCTCCCGGGCGGCCCCTACGCTCAGATCAGCGCCGGAGCGAAGGCGGCATGCGCCCCGTCGGGCTTCCCTTCCGAAGAGGGTGGCGGAGAGAGGAGGGTCTGCCTCGCCTGCCCCTGAAGAGCCCGGCTGGATCGCGCCCCCTCCGCCCCGACGGCCTCATTGAGCTGTCCGGGCTTGTCCCGGCTCACCGCTCAGGGTGACCAGATGTTGTTGTTGTTGTTGTTATTATTATTATTATTATTATTATTATTATTATTATTATTATTATTATTATTATTATTATCATTTTAAAACTCTGTATCCGCCTTTCTCGGGTCAGAGACAGACTCCAGGCGCTCGCATTCAAACATCGTTACCCCTAAAGGAAGATTCCGCCAATTCCCAAGAGGAGGAGAAGTCCAGACGCTCCAAGCACAGAGAGAGACGCTGCTTCACGCGCTCAGTTCAGGCACCGAGACTCCCCGTCCAGTTGGCAACTCTTTCTTTTATTGGAAACGGAAAACTATCAAAGTCCAAAAATAACTGAATGAAAAAAACAATGAGAGGGACTGGTGAGTGCGGAGAAAAGGGAGGCAGGAGCAGCAGAGGCGCCGCCAATCTGGATAGATAGGCTTTGCTGCCCCCCCCCCCCGCCTGGAATGGCTCTGAAGGGGGGAGACTCCGCCAAGACCGACTGCTCTGCCCTCCTCCAGCTACGCCCCCCCCCCCCCGAAGGAAGACAGAGCCCCTGCAGGTCCACCCCGTCCCCCCTCCCCCCGCCTGCACTGGCAGCCGGGCTGGTGATCTGCCCAGAAAGAACTCCCTCCCAAAGGCATCGGAGCCGGGGCAGGACATCCTGCAGCAAGGAGTTCCAGGGGATATTGATCCACTGAAGATGAAGATGTCTCTCCTTGACCGAGACGTACAAAATGATGCAAGGGGTGGACAGGGAGAGGGAGAGAGATGCCCTTTCCCCTCCCGCTTAACACCGGAACATCCACTCAAATTTAAGGTTGGGAGGACCGGAGAAAATGTTTCTTTACCCAGCCTGTAGATGGTCTGTGGAACTCCCTGCCACAGGATGTGGCGATGACATCTTGCCTCAATGCCTTTTATTAAGAAGGATTTGGAGAAATTCCTTGAGGATTAGAAGCCATGAGTGTGTGTGTCTGTATAGATGAATGCGTATAGGCAACCTCCCAATGCAAGGGTCTTATGTATTCCTTGACGCATCTGGTGCGCCACTGTTTGATCCCAGAAGCTGGCCTAGATGGCCTTGGGCCTGATCCAGCAAAGGTGGCTCTTCGGATGTTTGAGCAGTTGTCCCTGCTTTTGGTCTTGTGAGAGGAGGAAGAACAGCCCTCAGGCTACCCCATGCACAATTTGGGATGCCTTCCTGGTGTCCCTCTACCTCAGTGGTTCTCAATCTTCCTAACGCCATGACCCCGTTATACGTTCCTCATGTTGTGGGGTCCCCAACCATAAAATTATTTTCGTTGCTACTTTATAACTATAATTTTGCTACTGTTATGAATTGTAATGTAAATATCCGATATGCAGGATGTATTTTCATTGTTACAAATGAAATGTGTGTTCTGTGCACACATTGAACACAATGGGATTCATTTCAGAGTAGGCATGCACAGGATTGGGCCTTGAGGCTGCAATCCTATCCACATTTACATGGGAGTAAAGGCCCCCCGATTATAATGGGATTTATTTCAGAGTAGGCATGCATAGGATTGAGCCCTGAGGCTGTCAGTCAGCCCCAGTGCACGCGCAGCTACAGCCGGAGGTCTGGCAAGCCTGACCTGGCCCCCTGCACCAGGGGTCTTTAGGTGACCCCCAGGAAAGCTCTAGGAGACCCCCAAAGGGGTCCCAACCTCCACTTTGAGAAACACTGCTCTACCTCAACTCAGTGCCTTTTTTTCTAGACCAAAGAGCCCCAAAGCAAGGGATGTGTCCAGCCCCATCATCGGGGTCACTCCCATCCCTCAGTCCTCTTTCCTGGTCTACTCTGTCCTTTTGGAGATGTGGCTGCCAGAGCTGGAGGCAAGAATGCAGGTGGATCAGCCATGGGGAAGGTGCAGTGCAGCAGCTGGACTGGGGGAGGCTCCCCACCCATTCTGGAATGGAGGGTCTCATGCATTTACTCAAGAACAGGGTGGAAGGAAGGGGCACCGCGAGTTAGGGCAGGAAAAAAGGAAAGCCTGGTGGTTTAGAGGGAGAAGCTTGCAGAGTGATTAGAACAAGGAAAGCCGCAGCTGCCACCAGCAGGGAGAGCAGGAGGAAATGGGTGCAGTGGATATGAGCAGCATTGCTGACCAGGGCCCACTTGTCCCATGGGAGGAGCCCTGTGTTTGTTGTTGCAGCTGCCCCCCTGGGGGTCATGTCCCCCACAATCAGTCAGAACAATTGGGTAGGGCAGGGTTGTTGAGCATACCTCAGTCCATGAACAGACAGGTCTGCTGTCCATGCCCAGCGGCCCTGAGCAGGTGACACCTGGCCCTCAGTCACACTTTTGTACTCTTGTCCACTGAGTTTGGCTCACTGGTGTCCTTGCTCTGAGGAGGCGCAGGCTGCACCCGGCTGCTGAGCCTCAGAGGTGGCAGCAGGCGCCTCTTGCTCTTCCTCTGCCAGCAGCAAGTGGTGCATGCGAGGCCGAGGGAGCAAAAGAGCCCTGCAGCCACACCTGCCAGTGCAGTCAGATAGTCCCCAGTAAGAGGACCAGGACAGGGCCAGGCATGTCTGCTGGTGACCCACGCAGTGGCATTCATCTGCCCATCATGGTAGAAGCATTGAGCGTTCTCGAGGTCCTGCACGATGACAGCCGCAGTCCCCAAGATCACATCCAGCCCTCTCAACTCACAGCAACTAAAGGGATTCCCAGAAAGTGCCAAATAGCGAAGGCTGTGGGCCAGTTTGGCAGCGTCCACTTCCTCCAAGCGCCGGAGGTTGTTCTGCTGAATGTCCAGCTTCTGCAGGGGGGAGCAAAGCAGGCCAGAAGGCAGGCTACAGAGCCGGTTTTTGGACAGGTCCACTGATTTCAGCCCCTCCAGGCAAGGGAGGTTCAGGTCTGAGGTTCTCATCTGGTTCCCTTTTAAGGAGAGCATCTGCAGGGAAGACTCCAAGCCCTGCAGGGCCCCTTCAGGCAGGGCCAGGCCCTTGTTCTCAGAGAGGTCCAGAGAGGTCAAGGGGGTGAGGCTGAACGGGTGGCCATGCACTGTGGCAAGCTGGTTGCCACGCAAGCTGAGGTACCTCAGATGTGGTACAAGATGGAAGGCCGCGCAGGTGCTGCCGTTCCCCCAAAGGCCCTCCAGCTCAGGGGCCCTGCACAGCTGGATGTGATTGAGACTGAGGTCCAAGCTCTCTAGATGGGGCATCAGGGCAAAGATACAGCGTGACAAGGAGCGGAGTTGGTTTCCCTGGAGATCCAGCTTCTTCACGGGCAGCACCTTGGGAGGCTCCTTTCCCAGCCAGTGGCAGAGGCTGGGCTGCTTCATCTCCGTGCCTTGGATGCAGTTCTTGGCCAGACTGAGGGTGTGGAGAGACTGCAGAGTGTGGAGGAAGGAGACTGGAAACACACTCAGCTGGTTGCAGCTCAGGTCCAAGACCAGGATCTGTGTCAGGCTGAGGGTGGCCTCCCAGAAGCTCTGGCTCATGCTGCGTCCTGGCTCCCTGGAGAGCCAGCGATCAGGCTCCTCAGCCCAAGTGGAGTTGGCTTCCAAGTGGGCAATGGCGTTGTGTGAGAGGTTGAGGTACAGGAGCCGGTTTCTTCTTGGGAGGAGGGGCAGGAAGGCTAGCCGGTTGTGGCTCAGGTCCAGCACTCGCAGCTGATAGAGCTCCCCAACCTCTTCCCCTGCCTCAAAGGACTCCAGAACATTGTGGCTGAGGTTCAGAACCTGCACTTGTGCCAGGCGGAAGTCAGAGACACAGCGAAGGGAATTCATGGCCAGGTTCAGCACCCGCAAGGATTTTAGGGCCTCCAAAGAGCCTCCCTCTATTGCTATAAGGTGGTTGTTCTTCAGGTTGATCACCTGCACCTTGGGCACCCCACGGAAGATGCCCCTGGGCAGCTGGGTCATGTGGTTCCAGGAAAGGTCCAGCTGTTGTAAGGAAGGGAGACTGCCCAGGTACGAAGCGGCCATGTCACTGTCCAGGTGGTTCCCCGAAAGGTCCAGGGCCTCCAAGCTTCCCAGGGACAGGAAAGCTTTGCCGTTGGTGCTGTGGTTCCAATGGAGGTGGTTTCCTGCCACACTCAGGGTGCGCAGGCGCACCAGGGTCCCCAGAGCTTGTGCCGACACAGCCTGCAGCCAGTTGGATGATAGGTCCAGGCCCTGCAGGTGCTCTAGGTCAGTCGTGTCCTCATGTGTCAGGCTTACAATGGAGTTTTGTGCTAGGTCGAGCTGCTGGATGTCACGGCCAAGGCCTCGAGGGAAGGCAGGCAAGCCTTGGCCTCTGCACGATACACGGAGTGGAGTCTAGAGAGGAATGATAAAATTGAAACACCAGGCGTAAGCACTGGTTAGAGCTCCCTAGAGAGCCCAAGTCACTCACTCGTACCCCTTTTTTACCCACCCACTCCAGAATTCTTGAGACTTTGGACCCTCAAACAACCAGAAGAGGTCAGGTCATGAGGGGGAAAAGGGGCATCCCATAATGACTGTGGATATTCAGAAATGCCTGTGATTGCTTAAAAGTGGCTGCTTAATTAATAAGGATAGTTGTGAATTACCAAGAGCGGCAGCCACGGACTTCAAGTGGCCGCCCTTAATCAAAATGGCCAGAGTGGTTGCCGCCAAGATCTCCAAAACGGCTGGGGATAGTTGCGAACTGGGACTGGTTGCCACGATGTGAGCAACAAGGAAAATTGCCAGTTAAAAGTGTTACCCCAAGTTGGGTGGCAGCTGTTGTTGGTGGGTCACAAAACTGGTGAGCTGATAGCAGGCAAGAAAGATTTATTGAGCCCTGTGTATAGCAAAATTGAGACTGCATGCTTACTCATGAGCAGGCAACCATCCCTCAGCCTACTTTGACGAGCAGGCCAACCACAATGGCACCACAATGGCACCCCATGGCTGCTCCAGTGCCCGAGCTAAAGTTTCTGGGGTGGGGTAGCAGTAATGAAACCAGTAATAATATAAAGGACAGCCATGGATGTTTCCTCCTCACCCCAGAGCAGCATCCTGCACCTCCAGTTCCAGCTACAGTCTTCTACATTCATACAATCTGATGGGGCAGTTACAGCCTACACAGCTGTCAATCCCCAGACTGACTCATCAATCTGGCAGGGCAGGTGTGGGTTGGGCACAGCATGTGAGCCACACAAGAGGACACTACCCATCTCAGCTGGGGCATGCCTGTCACCAAAACTTCACCTGGAAGGCAGAAATGCTGTATCTAGTGGTGAAGATCCCTCCCCACACCAGAGCACAATTTCCAGCTTCCTTACCTTCTGGCACAGCTTTGGGCTCTCCACATCATTTGCCTGGCCTTTCAGGAGCACTGGAAGCAGCCAGACGAGAAGCAGACCCCTTTGCTGGGAGAGCCAGGAAGGTTCCTCCCAAGCCATGACTTGGCCACCAGCCGTTGCCTGCCCTAAGCCAGCCGTTGCCTGCCAAGCCACAGGCAAAGGAAGAAAAATGCTGGGTATAAATAGCCCCCATCCTGCCTGGTGGGAGAAGATAACGTGCAGGAAGGAAGCCAGACTCCACAGAGGGAGAGGAGGAGACCCCTGGCCAGGCTGTTTCCAGGTCAGACCAGAAGGGAAAGACACCAAAGGAGATGAGGATGAACTCAGCACTGTGGAGACTCAGTTCCAAAGCAGGTGGAGATACTAGAGAACTTCACAAGCCCTCGCCTGATCTGGGGTTCAGAAGGTGAGCGAGCCTTTTCCGTCCATCTCCATATGGCTCTCCTTCTGAGTAGATCTGGTCTCCAGGATGCCCTGGGCACTTGCCTCTGCCTGGATATCCTTTTGTGTATCCTTCTGGGACACCAGCCGGAAGACAACTGCCAGGGTATCCCTGAGCCCAGCTCTGCCCAGCCAGATACAACTGTCAGTGTGGCCCACTGGGGCAGGAAGAAGACATACGTTGTTGAGTTGACGGATGTCGCAGCTGGACACGGTGAGGAGCACCCCATGCAACATGTCCCTGGAACACACTACAGCCCTAGAGAAGGTCTGGCTGTGGCTGAAGCCACCACCGTGGTTGCAGTGAGCCAGACGACAACTGGGTGGCAACACTGAGTCAGGAAATCTTCATCACCAACCACGTCACAGGAAAATAAAGATAATAATGGAAATAAGGAAAATAAAGAAAATAATGGGCAACTTGTAGGCAACAGGATCACATGCATTTTGGGGACTCCCTTGTTGGTTTTTTGCCCCAGTGTGCATAACGTTACATTTACTTACATTGAAGCGCATCTGCTAATTCGTTGATCCAACTCCTAGTTTGGAGAGATCCTTCTGAAGCTCTTCACAATCTCTTCTGATCTTTACCACTTGGATCAGTTTAGTGTCCATTTGGCCACCTTGCCTGTATATCCCTGTCTTCAGGTCATTTATGTACAGGCTGAAAGGCACCAGTCCCAGGGCGGATCCTTCGGGCACAGGCATCACACCTCTCCAGTAAAACGGCCTGTTGACACCCATTCTGTCTCCTGGTCCTCAACCAGTTCCCATTCCCCAAGAGGACCTTCCCTCTTATTTTGTCTGTGGAGTCACCTCCAGAGCCTTTGGTGAGGGACTGTATCAAACACCTTCGATAATGCAGCTATATAATATTCATTGGATCCACTGAATACAATATAACAATAACCACAGGTTCTCCCTGTGGGTGGCGCAAGTGGTTAAGTCACTGTCCCTGTTAACCAGCAGGCCAGGGTTCGAGACCCGGGTCGGCCCCACAAGACAGGGTGAGCTCCTGTCCTTAGCCCAGCTCTGCGACGCCAGCTGGATCCAATCGTATTGGCTCTGCCATTCCATTGGACTAATTCAGTGGCGTGGAGGGGGGGATTTGCTGCTTGGGTAACAGCCTGTCCTCCATAACAATCCAACCCAGGCCTTCGTGCTTCGCATGCAGCGTATGCAGCACCAAACACGATACCATAGTCTTCCAAGACTGACAGAGGCCTGTTCCCATATCCATGCCTGATAACCTTTCCCAAGAATTGTAGAAGACATATCCTTACAGAACCAGTTTTGATTCTCCCTCAGCAAGGACTGGTCATCTAAGTGTTTTAAGATTTATCTTTGACTAGCCAAATGTGCCTGCATTGTGGGAGTAAATACCTCCTGCACACCATCCTCCTGTTGCATTTAACACACCATGCACAACAACCCATCTGCATCAATCCCTGTGCGCATCATCAGCCCATGAGCATCAACCCTCTCCTTCCCTATGACAGGTGTGACATTATCCTCCAGTTCGTTCGTTCTATCTATCTATCTATCTATCTATCTATCTATCTATCTATCTATCTATCTATCTATCTATCTATCTATCTATCTATCTATCTATCAGTCTAATCTAATCTAATCTATCTATCCTATCTATCCTATCTATCTACAGTATTTATATACCGCTTTTCAACTAACAAGTTCACAAAGCGGTTTACAAAGAAAATGGAAAAATAATAACAGCTAATTAATAGCTAATGGGTGCCTGTCCCAAAAGGGCTCACAATCTAAAATGCGAAAAAGAACACCAGCAGAAGCCAGTAGAACAGACATTGCTGGGGTGTGGAGGGCCAGTTACTCTCCCCCTGCTAAATAAAAGAGGAGCACCCACTTGAAAGAGTGCCTCAAGAGTTCTCAAACACAGGGGTCTCTAAACTTATGGCAGGAGGACCAGACGTCCTTTCTGGCCACTGTGTCAGAGGCCAGAAGAAGAATTGATTTACATTTGAAAACATTTACATCAATCAATATATTAGTGATGAAACTTGTGAATGAATTCAAATCAGTTCCCAAACACTTTCCAACACAAACAGAGAGGGTGATCTTCAACCAGTTCATCAGAACTTTCATACACAGAAACAGAAGGTGCGTCAGCCTTCTCAGCCTCAAACCACTGCCATGCTGGCCTGCAGGTTGATAAGCTCAGCATCTTTAACCACTGAGCCACCACAGCCCACTACTTGGGAGGAGATGGGCCTCATTGCTTAAAAAATGAGCTCCATGCACTCTGGAGACATTGGACTCCTTTGACCTTCCCTTTCAACTTCTTTCTAACTTCTCTCTTCCTTTGGGAGACGTCAAGGGTTTTTGCGTCTTCCCCCAACATGCACAGTGAAACAGATAGCAGCTGAAGTCCCCCCATGATTACAACCTTGTTTCTCTACAATGCCTCCCTGATCTGTTTTCTCATTCAAAGGTCTCCTTCAGGTTTTGGACCAAAGCCCCAACTATTACACTGTAATACTCCTGGTATTGACATCTGGTATTGGCATCCATCAGTCTTGATGTTGCATGCAAAGCACAAAGGCCTGGGTAGATTAATATGGAGGATAGGCTGTTACCCAAGCAGCAAATCCTCCTCTCCACGCCACTGAATTAGTCCAATGGAACAGCAGAGCCGATACAATGGGATCCAGCTGTGTCGCAGAGCTGGGCTAAGGACAGGAGCTCACCCTGTCTTGTGGGGACTGACCTGGGTCTCGAACCCTGGCCTGCTCGAACACTGTCTTCACCACTTGCGCCACCCACAGCTATGCACCTCAGAATTACAAGAGCCTTCCCAACATGCCTCACCTCTTGCCATGTCATAAAGAGATGAGCCTCAGCTGCAAACATCCACCCTTGTGCCTCTCGCACAGCCAAGGTTTCACGGGGCCTCTTGACTTGTACACAGCAGGGACTCCGGTGGGGTCAAAAAAAGTTTTATTTGCAAGAAAAATACTGACAATTTATGTAAACTTACATCCCAGTTTATGTACATTATGTAAATTTTATGTACAGATAATGTTGCGAGTAGAAGTGTTGGCAAGAGAGTTGTCTCAGGACACTGCCCAGCTTAACAAGTGGCTGCCACCCTCAGCCTGCAGCTCTGGGGCTCTTGTTCACAGGCTTGAGGTTGATCTTGCTCAGAGGTGGATCCAAACATCTGGTCTGGAGACCAGCAGGCAGAACGTTCTCAGGTGAAGCCACTGGGACGGACCATCTGCTGCCTCTTCCAGAAGCTGCAGGTGAGCCAGACTGCAGAGACACGCAAACTGGAAGGCACTGGATCCAGGCTGCCTGCTCTCTCAATGCTGGGAAACATCTCCACAGTGCTAAGGTATTGGGCTGCAGCACCCCATGGCGCTCCATTGCTCCATGGGCCATACTGAGCAGGCATCAGCCTGGAAACCAAGATGGGGGCTTTTTGAAGAATCAGCTTGCTGGGCAGCTCCTCCTGCTCTCCTGAGAGGCCCACAGCCTGCTTCCTACCACTGCTCAGGAGCACCAGTACCGATCGCGACTGCTCAAGCATGATTGCCAGGAGCCATCCTCTCCTTCACCACCACACACCCTGGGACGCCACCCTGTCCTGCAGCACCACTTGCTCCACTCAGCAGAGCAGCAGCCCCCGAACCTGGCCTTGTTCTCACTGGGGTGCCCTCAGACAGAACCAGCTTTTCTCTTCTGCCGTAAATTTTCTCGCTAGTGCAACACAGAAGCAGGAAACCATTCCAGGTGGAAGCCACAAAACAGAAACCGGGGCTGACGCTGAAAGCCAGCCCTTGAGGAGGCTGGTCCTGCTGCCTTCCCCCTCCACTCTGCCACCCGCCTGCCCTCCTCTGCACGAGCCCAGTGCAAACCACAGAAACACTTCCTCCTCCTTCCTTCCTCCCCCATTTACATCAACGCTTAAACATCTCTGCAAGGGCTGGACAGGAAAGTTCTGGACACCTCCTCTGCATGTGCCAAGTTCCTTTAGGACGCGGGGGCATCTCCTAGCCTGATGGCGCCAAAGAAAGTGGTGTGTTTGCTCATATTGATGGAGATGTCGGCATGGACCATCTTCACCGCAATCTTCTGCCTGGCCTTCAGGAGGCAGACCCCGGCCGTGTAACAGGTGTTGAAATTGGTCTTGCCCGTCTCTATGCTCCTGGTGCACTGGAGGAAGGGCTTCTCGTCCACCACCACCTCATAACTGGCAAAGTCTGTGAAGTTGATGTAATACACCTAGTCGGAAGGGGACAGACCTCTCATTAGAAGGGCACAGTAGGCACGTATTGACACATCACAAGCCTCTGAGAGTTCCAGCAGGCACATCCCACACTTGAACTAGTGACTCGGCCCTCCCTGTCCCTTCTGGATGACAGCAACCCATTTCCCTGAACAAGAGGGGCTCCCCAAGTCTCAGGAGCGCAACTGGGAGACTTGAACTGGCAGGGCACGTGCAAAACTCCTCTAGAACAATGCACGGAAATGTCTCCACATTTCCACAAAAATGTGAAGCTCAGGTCTGACCTCGTTTGCTAGAGCCCCAGTAGATGCCCTGATGACAAGCCACCCCATGCGGAGTGAGTGAGTGAGTGAGTGAGTGAGTGAGTGAGTGAGTGAGTGAGCGAGTGAGTGGAATGGTTCACATGGGAAGTGTGATTCCCCTCTCTGAACTGTTTCTGGGTTTTGTGGTTGCACAGGAGAAAATAGGAGAAAAACCTGTGTTGTGGCCACCCTGAGCCAGCAGGGCTGCCTGATGGGCCAGGAAGTGCCAACCCTGCGAATACCTAAAATTTTTTGCCCCTCGTAACACATCATGGGTCAAGTGTGACCCGTGCTGCTCTGTACTATAGTTAGGTACATTAGGTACATACAATGTCCATATAATATACATATAATGAATAAATGTTGTGTCAAGTTTTAGTATAATTATTTTTATTGTGAAATAATGATTTTTAGTACAGTTTTTATCACCTAAGAGACTGCACGGGTCAATTTTGACCCATGCAACTCTGTACTATAGTTAGGTACATACAATGTTCATATAATGTACATATAATGAATAAATGTTGTGTCAAGTTTTAGTATAATTATGATTATAATTTGTATGATGATTTTTGTACAATTTTACCTAGCAAAATATTGAGTAAACAGTGAAAGGCAATATGGTCCAATAGGACCCTGTACTATAGTTAGGTGCATATAATGTACATATGATGTACATATAATATACATATAATGGATAAATGTTGTGTCAAGTTTTAGTATAATTATTTTTATTGTGAAATAATGATTTTTTAGTACAATTTTTATCACCTAAGACTGCACGGGTCTGCACAGGTCAATTTTGACCTGTGCGACCCTGTACTATTGTTAGGTACATACAATGTTCATATAATGTACACACAATGTACATATAATGTACATAAAATGAATAATAATTATGATTATAATTAGTATAATGATTTTAGTACAATTTTAGCTAGCAAAATATTGAATAACCAATAAAAGGCAACATGGGTCCAATATGACCCACTTGGTAAACTAAAGCATGTATAAATTGGATTTTACAGAAAAACTGTAAATTCAAAATCTTCATGCTTTTGGTATTTTGACTGTCTAATTAGCAGGAAAAAAAGTCAGAAAGTCTTGTCAGGTAATAATAATAAATTCCAGTAAAAACACAACAAAAACTTCCTGGCGGGTCATGATTGACCCAGTTGGTATTTGTAGGGTTATTAAGCTAGCAGCAAAGGCTAACATTGACGGCAATCTTGACCTCTACTTAGGCTGGCATAAGCCCAGCACAAGTCCTCTGCTGGTCTGGGAATGTCACAAATGTGCTGTACACACTTCTCCGCCACTCCTGGGGGAGGGTTAGGCCAGACGTGCGCTTGCCTCCCTTTGTCACCATGCTGGCCAGATTAGGATTGCACCAAGAGTCACGGAAAGCAAGAAAGTTTGGAAGTCAGACTCATGACACTTGCACAGAGTGGCAGCATCAGGAGTGAGCATCTCCTGCAGGAGGCCAATGATTCCTAAGGGATTCCATGGCTTGCAAAAGGAGAGCCGGACGGATGGAGGATGAGCAATGTGGACAGTGCCGAGGCAGAGCCCCTCTTGCTCCGGGCATCAGACCCCAGCACTGCAGTTGCCAGCATGTCCTCAGTGGCCAGCATGTCCTCAAGCCCCGTACCCCGACATCTGCAGCGACGATCGGCAGGCAACCCAACATTCTGGACACAGGAAAAGGAGTGAGGCCTCAGACCGTACTCACTTCTACCTGACTATAGACGAAGTACGTGCCGTCCACCAGTACCTCCAGCTCGCCACTGCGCGTGTGCAGCTTGAACACTCTTGGGTTCATCGCAATGCGGGACCAGTCATTGAGCACTCCCCCTGAAAGATCTCAGTATGAGAGAATGGCAGTCACTCAGTACCCGTCAGAATGAAACATGCAGCAGCAGCAGCAGCAGCAGCAGACACTAGCCAGCCTCACCACCTACTTCTCGCTTGATAGCAGCCCCATAAGCAAGGTGCCGAATGTCCCCCACCCATTACTCCCTCCCCCGCAGACCCTCAGAGGGAGAAGGGCTTTCTTCAGCCTTCCTTTTCCACCTGACCCACCCTTCTCCGTGAGCTGCTTCTGGGTTTTGTGGTTACGTATAGGGTTGCCATAATTCTCTTCCACAAAACTGGGACTGACACAGCAAACTTGCCAATACGTGAACACAGTCCCCGAAAACTGGGCTGTCCTGGTTTTCCAACACCAGCTGCACGTTCAGAAAAATGAGGGGGAAAGTGTGTTGTGGCTCCCCTGAACAAGCAGGGCCAGGAACTGCCAAGGAAGATACCAGCAAAGGCTGAACTGAAATATCTGGTTTCAAACTTGGAAGGGGGCGGGAGAGGGAGGGAAGGAAACCCATCTGGTGTGGTGGCGGTGAGAGGCTGAGCTGCGCATCTCGCCTCTCCCTCTGAAGCAGGCGTGGGCTTCTCTGCCTCACTCTCTCCCACCTGTGAAAGGGGGAGAACCACCCGACTTCCCTTATGGGCTCTTTCGAGGTCAACCCCAACATTAAGTGTGGGATACTCTCAGAAGGAGCCTGGCAAGTTGAGAAGGGAGAAAGCACACAAAGGAGGGCTGCAGAGTGAGATTCTGGGGCACCAGAGTGGCCATGGGTGTCCTTGGAGGTAGGGGAAACCTACCTTTTCCCTATGGGGAAAAGGGGGCTGAGCTGGTCTGACCCAGCAAACAGCTCTAACCAGCTTTGCCTAAGAGGCGCATTCAGCTTGGGAAGCCTTTTACTGAGGGGGCTGCATCAAAGCAGTCCTTTTCAGGGTGGGGGACATAGAGGGGGGTCAGTTTTCAGCAGCCATCACTTGAGATTCTTACCATTCTTCACTTGAATCGCTGACCCTTGTCCCTGAAGATGGACAACGGCTGGCTGCAAAGCAGAGCAAAACAGAGGGAAAGTCAGAACCCCGGCAGAACCACCCTTGGCCAGGCACAGAGAGCAGGTGGGCCTTTGCGATGGGCAGTCCGAGCAACCCCAGTGCTGGACACCAGGACCAGCCTCAGATGGAATTCATATGGTCCGAGCCCTCCCTCATTCCCAGCACTGAGCCCATCAACCAGGACGTGGATGCAGGAACAGCGGAGGCTCCAATCCTAAAGGATAAGCACTTGTTGTAGGGGCTGCTTGCTGCAGAAGCACTCAAGCCTTTTTCTTTAGTGGGGAAACAGGGAGAAAACGAGCCCCACCGCTGCCCTGAAGGAGCTCCTGCAAGAGGGATGCACAAGACTTTCGGGGAAGCTGGAGCAGCTCAGCCCCGTCCGTCTCTGGAACAACGTGCAAAAGGAACATGTTTCAGGGGCAGCTCCTCCAGGAAGAAGCTGGGAGCAAAGGGTGCCCCGATCCCCTCTTCTGCTATTTAAGTGAGCAACCACTCAAAACCACCTTGGGCTTCATAAAACAGCATGTCCAGAAGTGCAGCCTCTTCCAAGTGAACCTAAGAGGCAAGATTCAGCAGTGCCACCAACCTGTGGGTCCCTGATGGGTGCTGGGACTTTGTCTGTTGTGCCTGCAAAACAGAAGGCAGAGTTAACCATGGTTGTGGAGCACCAGCTGTGGTTTGCAGCATCTGGGAACAGCCAAGTGCCTGAGCTCTGGAAGGGCTGCCACCCCCACCCCACCCCACCCCATGTGCTGAGGAAGAGCCGGACTCACATTTCATATGGATGCATCAAACATCCACAAGGTTTGTTTGTCCAAGTGGTTCATATTAAGACAAACAAAACTACAGCCCCATCTGGAAGCAAAACTGGGTTACAAAGAGATCCCCGGGACAACCATTTTAAAAACCTGCAGAAAACCAGCCTTGTGGGCGTGAATGCATCCACCCCACGCCTGGGACGCTGCTGCGCATCATAAGTTGCGCCTTCCTGCTCCATAATGTGTGAACCTGCCCGTAAGACTCAGGCCCCTGGATCTTCTAAGTAAGCGTCTAAGAACAGTGTCTAGATGGGAAGGATCCACAAATGAGCTACAGCAAGATGTCCTTAACTCAATGGGGCAACTCGCTCTACCCGTGTGCAAGGCGCTTGCACGTGCACCACCCTGGTTGTCACAGGCTCCTCACAACCCTGGTCACAATTTCATACAGATGCACCAAACATCCACGAGGTTTGTTTGTCCCAGTGGTTCATATTAAGACAAACAAAACTACAGCCCCATCTGGAAGCAAAACTGGTTACAAAGAGGTTCCAAGCACTTACCAGAAGGCCCCTGCAGGCCAGCAGGTCCCTGGGGGCCGGGTGGTCCGGGAGGCCCAGGAGGTCCCATCACTGTGGTGCCTGGAATGCCAGGGATCCCTGGGATTCCTGGGGGGCCTTGAGGCCCAGGAGGGCCTGGTGGACCCTGGGGCCCAATGGGTCCTGGAGGCCCTACTTTCTTGCCTGCGAAAAGAAGGAGTGCAACATTTTATAACAGTCATTTCTGAATGTGGGAGACAAAGAACAAGTGTCCATTTCTTCTTCCCCTGCATGAGAACAGCAGGAGTCAAGCCTGGGACCCCTTCTCTTCTCCCAGCAGCCCAGAGTCTCAAGGTGCAGCGCTGGCAGGAGGAGCGCGGGTTGCATCACCAAACCCAGCTGGAGCCGACAGGTGCACGAGCTCAGATTTCATTCCAGCCTTCAGCCTGAAACCAGGATGGGGAGGGGGATGAGGCCAACTGGGGTGGCCAAGGGTGGCAGGGCTGGCAGGGCAGCCCAGGGTGGCCAAGGGTAGGGCTGGCAGACAGACCCTCATCGAGGAATTCCAGGCAGGACACAAGATGCAGTGCTTTGGAGTTGGGCCTGCCTTGCTCAGCACAGCAGAGCACAACACATAGTCCCATCACTGCAGAGCTGCGCTGGCCCCCGGCCAAGCCTCCCTCCCATCTCCGTGCGCTCTTCCCTCTCTGAGACAGATGTGCACCCACCGAAGAACACTTCTCACCTTCAGCCACATTCCACATCTCACACACACTTCCCCCGCGGCAGTTTTTGTGAACTATCCTCCTCCAGCCCGACTCACCTCACTCGAGGATTAAGTGCGCACCAAAGACAAGCATCAAGAGACTTCTCTTCCCCCCACCCGGAGGATCCAGAGGGAAACCAGGTTCACAGCTGTTTGGGCTCCTCCGCCTCAGGGTTCTGCCGGGGTTCTCTTAGCTGCTACTTCAGGTGCAGCTCTACAACCTGCAGTCCTCCAGCAGCACGTGCAGGCAGGGCCTGCTGCCTCCTCCTCCTCATTAAGCGGAGTGCCTCTCCACCCCCCTCTACCCCACATTTCATTAGCAAGCAGGCCCTGCCAGGGCTCAGCCAGAGAAGCTGCTTGAAGGATGCCCTTCCCTACAAACTCATACAGAAGGCACGGGTGGCAGAGCCTCGCCTGAACCGTAACATGCCCTTCACTCCTCTTGGATGGAGAAAAACAGGGCAGTGCAGGGGTGGCAGCTGGGCCAGTCCCCTCCGCCACTGCAGGGGTTGCCATCCTGCCTTCTCTACTTATACCAAGGCAGCAAACTAATGACAAGAGAACTGGACACCCCCTGGGGAAACCCAGGGAAACCTGTGGGTGATTTAAACCAGGAGCACTTTTAATTGGAAGAGTGTTGGGCCCCACTCTAGGGAACTCCCCACCACTGAGTTAAAGAAAGCCTCCTTGTTGTTGTCCTTCCGACAGAGGTCTTGTTTAGACAGGCTCTTTTTAGACGCTTAAGGATACGGTAGTGTTGCCTGCCTGTCTTATTGTTTTTAAATATTTTAATTGTATTTTATTGTTTGGCTTTTACAAAGGTTTTTATCTGGCTTTTAACTATTATTTTATTGTGGTATTTTATATGCTGTTAGCCACCTTGGGTTTCCTTTCTAGGAAAAAGGCAGTATTTAAACTGAATTAATAATAAATATAAATATAAATAAACAAACAAACTCAAACAAGTGAGGCTGGCTGCAGTTATCAAATCCCCAAGAACGCTAACCACCAGGAGAAAAGGACACCCCACAGTCAACGTCCACCACTGGGATGCTGAGGGTCACGTCCACTGAGGTCTGGAGGGTCCAGGAGGAGTCCAGGGGGACAGCCTGCTCTCAGCTACCCCTTCTAACAGGTTGCCAACTGGTTCTAACGCTAGTCCTCGTCTGCCCGGGACTGCCAGAGAGATGCCAGCGACTCACAACTTACCTTTTTTCTTTTTCGAAGAACTTGTCCCTGCAAAGAGAAGCAAAACACAGTTTGAGCCCCTTGAAAATATCCCAAAGCTCAAGTGAATGGAGGGCAGTTTGTGTGGGGTGGGCTCAGAAGAGGGTCTGGAAAAAGCAGTCTGTTCCAGTCATTTTGGGGGAGACCGAAGAGAAGGGAGAAGTTATGGAGACTTAAAGGCCTCGGAGAATGTCCCTATCCAAGGTCCCATGAGACAGGAGTCAAGGAGGCGATTTGGACCTGGGCCTAGGAGCCAAAGGAGGCCCAGAAGTTTCCTGAGGTCTGAGGTTTTTGTTTTTCATGGGATGCTGGGGCACTGCTGGGGCACTGCTGGGGCTGCAACTATTGCCGTGAGCCTCCTTGTGAAACCCAGGAATGCGTACAGGACAGTGTCAAATCCGGGAGGAAAGAGGCTTGCTCTGGTCGCCCTGGACTGCTTGTGGGTCTGCTGACCATGAAGTTCAGGGACAGTTGTGGGGCTACAGTTACTGCAAAAGAACATTTGGAGACACTGGACACTTTCTATTCTAGTGTGAGACTCAAGTTTCTCTAATACTTTCTAGTTTATCTAATATTTTCTATATTTTCCCCCAAGGGGTTCTTCTTATTAAAATCAAACTCACAGCAGAATCTGCAGACAAACAGATGTGAATGGATTATTCGTGAACAGGGACGGAGCAGGCAAAGGGCCAAAATGGGGCTTGTCTATTAAAAGCTCCCCCAAAGGGAATTAAACAATATGGGGGGAGGAGGGGCAGTCAACGCAGCCCTGAGCTGGGCTGGAAAACACACAGGAGAAAGTGCCGTGAAATGGATGCAGGAACCAGCAGAGAAATGGAGAAACTCAAAACTGGTGCTACTGAAAGCCACCTCCGTCTGACCACCTCCGTCTCCCTCACTTTCTACTCACCACCGTCTCCCTCACTTTCAGTTGTCCAAGCACATGGCCAAAGTGGCGTGGCTTTGGGCTCCCAAGCCCTGCTTGCCACACCCTCTGTGGGCCCACATCTGTCTCACGTGTGATCCGGGCTGAGCCCAACTGGGCAAACACTGCCACAGGCAAGCAAGGACTTCTTGCGCTGAAGCGGCCAAAGGGGGGACAGAGGAAAGGAATCCGGTCCAGGCTGCAAACACAGAAGCAGCAACTCTGTGGCCGCTCTAGGTGGAGGTCCAAGCCCTGAGCAATGCACCCTGCGCCACTTGCGCAGAAAAAAAGCACCTTGGCTTGCAGGATGGGATGCTTCTGCAGGAGAGAAGGCGCCTTGCAAGCAGCCTGTAGGTGTCCTCAAGATCCTGAACCAGGAGAAGACTGGAAAGGAGTGTGAACTACCCCCGTACGACTCCCCTCACTTTAAATATTAAGTTTTTGAAAAGAGGGAGAGATTTCAGCTGTGAAATACAAGGAGATGCACTACCAGGGGGCGGGGAGGGGACTAAAGGGCACCTCCACAGCCTTCCAACCTTTGTATTCATGATACAATGACTGCACCAGAGATCAGCTGAGATCAGACTCAGGGAAAGCGGAGCAGGACGGTGGTTGGACATCCCTCTCCCCCCATTGCTGCAGACTCCAGGAGTCCACCCAGCCCTTCCAGGCCAGGGGCATGTCATAGACACACATGCCCAGATGCGGATCCCCCATCACACCCTCCGAATTATAAACAGAGTGAAAGTACAAATAGCTGTGGTGAGCCAGCGCACTGGAGATGGATGGAACTGATTGCCTTCAAAGACTGGCAGGAGGAACTCGAACCAGATGGGAGGTGGAGCCTCTGCTGAGCTCCCAGCCGCCTGCCTGCTTCCTCCAAGCCCAGTCAGGTCATGGTCTGCACTGGGGCTCCATCTTCCAGCCCTCCCCAGCAAAGAAAGGCTGCAAAGGGGGGTGTTGGTGGCCATGACTCTCCACGCCGTGGGGCATGTGCCTGGCAGGGCAAGAGACTGAAGTGCAACAACGCACAGGTGCAGTCCCAGCCCTTGATATCTGGGCTCTGGCGGGACACATTCCTTTCCCAAACTGGTGCAGAGGAAACTCCCCCCCCCCCCATGATTCCCCTTGCTTGAAATGCAACTTGAGAGAGAGAGAGAGAGAGAGAGAGAGAGAGATCTAGGTTGTGAAATCCAAAGTAATGAGGAAGAGAGCCTGTTCTCCTGGGGAGACTAACTCAGGATTGGTGTGGATACAGAAGGGCAGGCTAGCACCCTGCCCCAAGGGGCGCACAATCTGGGCAGAAGCTGAACTCAGGTGGGCAGGCTCCAAGCTACGCCAACTGCCGTGTGGCTGCAACTCAGCCAAGGGACGGGGCTTGTGCCAGAGATGGGTGCAAAGAAAGGACTTAGAAGAGACACTGCAGAAGATGGGAGGGGATGCCAGGCATGGAGGGCAGCAAGGGAGAGGGAAGCAGGAGCTCCGAGGGAGATAGGCTGGTGGTGCAGGGATGTAAGATCCTGGCAGGAGTCAGTGGTATACAGGGGGCTGGGGAGTCAGTGAGGGGAGGGGAGCAGGCATCGCAAGGAGAAGCTGACTGTATCAGCTCTGAGAAGAGAAGGAGACGGCAAAGGAGCTTGAGGGGAAGGGACATCTCCGGGGCAGGACAGGCTCCTTCACCATTGGGCACCATACAGTTGAGTTGGCATCCTAAGTGGCCAAGGGGTTAAGATGCTGCTCTCCAGGGGCTCATCTCTTTCTTGAGGATTCTGGGGCTGGAGAAAAGGGAAAGTAGTTCCTATCTAGCCACACTCAGCAAGTTGGACGTGAAGCCGAGGGCTGGAGGGCTTTGCCAGAGTGGGGCGAGGGAGCTTTTGCTAGAGGTTCTTCTTTCCCTGGAGGCCAGATGGGCAAGCAGGAGGCCTCCAGGGCCTTCCACGCTGTTCCTGCGGCCCCAATCCTGGTAGGTCGTCAGACTCTGAGGATCCTGCCTATTTCCACTGGAAGGGAACCTTTGCTGAGACCAGAGATTTGTCAGCCAATTTTACCAGCCGGCACCGCCTTCCGTCCCAAAGTGGGATCACAGCCTGCAGCGCTCCAGCGCATGTGTGCCCAGGAAGGGCTTGTGGCCAAGGCAACGCAGCCCCCTTGCAAGGCCAGCTGCCTGGAGGGGATGGAGGGAAGGGGCGCTAGAGGGAAAGGGGGGACTTGGTCTCTGCCAAAGCTGTCCCAGGGAAGGGCCCCCCCACTCCCCTCCCAGCAGGCCACTGTCACAGCAGTGCCTTCCAAGGGATGAAGTCATTGCTTATGAAACCCATTTGTTTCTGGGGAATGTTGTTTCTGAGCCTCGGCGGAGCATGTGAGCTCAGAGGTGAGGAGCGAAGCGGGAGAGGAGAGACCGCAAAGGCCTCGCCCCTTTCAACAGCCGGGTCTCTGATGCAAACCAGCTCCCAGATTTATACCTCACTAGCAAAATGTACCCGTTGCGGGAGTAAAATACTCTCCATTGCACAAAGTCTCCCCCACCGTGGACACCTCTCTCAGGCAGGTGCAGGATTTGGGACTGGGCAATGAGCAGTCTTCAACGTTAAGTATAGACCAAAAATGTGCTGCACCCCTTTTCAGCCCTTTAGGGGTTCAATTTCTAGTAATCGCTTCTTGGTGGGTATTGATATCACATAAGGAATACCCTCCCCAAATTTCATTCTTCTAGGTCTGGGGGTTGGGACAGAGCGTCCCTCAGCCAGGGATTCCTCAATATAAAGGAAGATGCGTTGTGCCCCTTTCTACCCCCTTCCAGTTGGAATTTCCGAGATACGGTTCTTAGTGGGTGCCTCTGTCATGGAAGGAACTCCCTCCCCAAATTTCACCCTTCTAGGTCCAGTGGTTTTGGCTGGGCGTTGATGAGTGAGTCAGTCAATGAGTTAGTGACTTTTCAGTTTTTATATATTGACTTTCCCACTTACACCTCCTTTTCACAGAGGCCTGAGAGCCCAGCCCAGCAGTGGGGACCAGAAAACTCATCTTCCTCCGGCTCCCACCTCCAAAACCTCGCTCTGAAGCCCATTTAGGCCTTGGGGCCAAAGCCAAATATCTCAAGTGAGACGTAGACAGTTCTGGGCAAGAGAGGAGTGCCCTCAAAGGCACACGCAGGGCTGCACAGTCCTGGATCCTTCATGGGGGAAGGATGGGGTCCATTTTGCCTGTCTCCTCCCTGCCCAGCAGCCACTTCTGCTGCAATAGCAACTGCCCAGGAGAACATGGGTGGTCCCTTTTGCTCAGCTGGACATGCACAGGGTTGCAAAGCGGGGCTCTTGGCCAAAGGGTACAAGGAAGGACCAACCCAGCTTAGGAGAGACCCAACATGGCAACCACATTGCTAGTGGCATCCAGGCCCATCAACGACTCCATCAAGAGAAGAGGAGAGCTCGACCAGGCAGCTTCCCAAAGGAATCACTCCCTTTTGCAACTTTAGGAAACAGGCTGGGCAGGGCAGGGCACCACCGCAGGGTGATGCCCCTCGTGGCTTCATCCAATAGCCATCATATGCACCCTGTGGCCACTCCTCTGCCTTACTCCGCTGAAGCACTTTCTGCACCTTCTACTTTGAGGCTTGACAAGATAAGGATCAACAGTCCAATGAGGCTGTTGTTGCCACAGGTGAGGTGATGAACCTGCACTCTGAGCGGAGCGCAAGCCTGACTCGGGTGCGCAGGCGATGTTGTCACACGCCTCTGCAGCAGGCCAATTCCACAGCAATTAGAGCCAGACAAGGCAGCGGCCCGTCCCGGTTGTGTAAGGCAGCACCTGTGGCTCCGGCGTACAGAGAAGACGGAGCGAAACACCTTCTCCAACTTCAGAGAACAGGTTCTAGCCTCCAGCGCCCTCAGACCTCTGCTCTGCTCCGCTCCGCTGGAAACTTCCCAAAGCAGGGAGTAGCAGAAACAGCTGGTGATGCAAGACAAATATTATCTCTGGCACCTTTTCACTTGCAGAAATTAATAGTTCGCATTTCTTTACTAATTGCACTTTCTGCCTGCTGCGGCTATCAAGATTTACTATGTAAACTTTCCAAGTCAGAAACAACACCAAGGCTGAACCAGGCTGTTGCTCTGAGCAGCTCCCTTTCACCAGCAGGCTACAGTTTCCCAGAGCGCCAGCTTGGCTTGACTTGGCTGCCCACACCAGGGCTCCTGGACAAGCAGAAGGGAGCACCAAGAGTCCTGCTGACCAGAGCGCCAGGAGCACTACTGGGCCGCAACCAGCACAGCCTCCTGACAGCTCCCTGTCCTGCAAAGGGCCCTCACACTGGACTTGAAGCGTCCTGGCACCTAGATGTGGTGGTGGGAGAGCTCTTCTGACCCCTTTTGAAGCAGCCCTAACCAGCATCATCAAGCCCCACTGCTCCCCTCTCCCATAACAGAATCCCATCCCAACACACATGCGTTCCTTCGTGCAGACTGGGACAGGCACAACTGGCCTCCAAGGCAGGCGAGGGCAGAAACTCTACTTTGAGAAAGGAGAGAACCAAGGCTCTTTCCAAGCACATCTTGGAGGCTTTTAGAACCAGAAGGGCAATGAAAAGGCTGCTAGCAGCAACAACAGGGAGGCCGGAGGGGCAGAGGAAGGTCCACATGCCTGGAAAATGCTGACGAGCAGACCGAGCTCCTGGAAAAAGAGGCGCGCTGTGGAGGCCGCCTGTCCTCTCTGACACGAACACTCAACACCAGTTTGGCATTTCTGCTCCAGCACATTAAGTAGTGACAACTCAGAAACCGAGGAAAACCTCAGACACGCAACTAATTATGAAATTACTCAAATACTTGTTCGACACGGCCCCGACTTGTCAGGAACAAAACGCACCTTGGCAAAGGACACCCGTTGAGCAATCAAAGCCCTCTTAGCTCAGGCTCGGGACGGAGGAGCTTCTAACGGAAAGCCAGCAGCAACGCAGATGCGCCCCCAGCGCTCTCCCAGGCGTGCTCTCTCCCAGGCAGCCACAAACGCACCCGACTCGCTGGGCTGTGGCACTGGAACCGCCATTAAGGCAGCCCACTGACTTCTGGCTCAGGAAGGAAGGGGGGCAAGGCCAGGACTGAGCAAACCCTTCAATGTTCAGCTCTCTTTTCTTTAGATGTAAATTATGCAAGTGCCAGAGAAGGAGCCCCGAAAGTCTCACTCAAAGTTCAAAGGTGGTTCAAAAACAAGACTGGATGGAGATCCCTTTGCAAAAGAAGGGAAGGAAGAGAGCAAAGCCTGTGAATAGGGAAGTGGACGGGGTGACTTTGGTGCAGAGCTGCCCCTTGTCTCCCCCCCCCCCCAAGAAAGACTAACTCATGGGTCCCTGATACTTGTAGGCTGCCACGCAACAGTGTTCTGTGCTGGGACTCACACTTGTTGCTGGCCTCTCTACCTGCCCACAGCCCAGTGGAGAAAGGTGGGATCAAAAGAGCTCTCCCCACCTGCTCATGCCAGTTTGCCTTCTCCCAAGCCACCTTGGCCCCTTTGCACGCGAGAGTCGCCCCTCCTTCCCCATCAGACCTGGGAGTGGTGTTTAGTAGGGGGCAGCCTGTGCCTGCCAGCTCCCTGTTCTAGCCTCCCTCAGCACCCAGTACAACCACCACAGCAGACCCGGAGCACCTCCTCAAAACACATAAATAAAGATAAAGTCAAACCACAATTCACCTTCCCTCAAAATTTGAAGCAGGTTACAACTTGCCAATGTAAACCCTTATTTCTCTCAGCAGTTGCTCCAGTTCTCTCTTCACTTGTGAGTAACCAATAAAATATGAATCCAACAGCTGCTGACAGATGTATTAGTCACTGCAGCGCCAAGTGCCGTGATGCCTGCTGAGCACCTGGAGTGGCCAGAGTCGGGGCAATGGCAGCCACAGCCTCCGGAGCTTCCAAGGCTCCTTTCCTGCACTGTTTCCTGCTCCTTTCCTGCACACCCCCTTTACCCCTCCAAATCCACATCACACCGTTCAGACTCCAATACAGGTGGGTCTCAATATGGTGTCATTAGTGGGTACTAATACTAAAAATCTGGGAACACTGGGCTATTGCATCCTGAGGTGTCTGACAAGTCAGGAGGGAGATCTGGGGTGCTTGTAGGCAGCTCAATGGATGTCTCAGCCCAACATGCAGTGGCTGTGATGAAGGTCAGTTCAATGCCTGAGATCATTATAAAGGGCACTGAGAACAGCCAATATTATAAAGCCCTTGTAAAAACAGATAGTAAGGCCACACCTGGAGTACTGTGGCCTGTTCTGGACACCAATTCTCAAAAAGTATATAGAGGAACTGGAGAAGGTGCAGGAGAAGGTGACCCAAATGATTACTGGACTGGGGCACCTTCTGTACAAGGAAAAGCTACAGCATTTTAGATTCTGAGCCCTTTTCGGACAGGGATCCATTAGCCATTATTTGTATTTTCTTTGTAAACTGCTTTATGAACTTTTTAGTTGAAAAGCAGTACACAAATACTGTAGGTAGATAGATTTGGGGCTCTTCAGTCTAGAAAACAGAAGTTGGGGGGCAGGACTGAGCCATACAAAATTATGAAGAGGATGCTTGAGGGGATAAAGCTATGCTCTTTTCCATCTTAAACCACACCAGAACAAGGGGGCATCCACTAAACTTGAGAACTGGGAGAATCAGATCAGACAAAATACTTCTTTATCTAGCATGGAATTAATCTATGGAACTCACTGCAACAAGATGTGATGACAGATATCCTAAATGCTTAAAGATGAATTGGATATCTTTCTGAAGGAAAGGCCCTGATAGGTTGCAAGAGCCCTTGTGCTGCATGGCGGATGGCCGTCTCCGCTGTTGGACTCAATGCAAGCTAAGCTGTTAATGCCACATCCAGGGACAGTCTCACTTCTGCACCCCCACAGCTCCCTCCTGCTTTTCCAGTCACTGCTGCCAGTGCAAGGCCAACAAGCTGAAGGGCAGAATTACAGCTGCTCCGTTTCTAGCCAGCTTAACACAAAACAGCCTGAGATTTCAAAGAGTCTCAATAAGATAAACAAGCTGGACCCTGAATTCCAGCACAAACACTTCCATCTCCAAGAGGCCTCTCTGCCTGCCACACTTGCTGTGCTAGCACATCGCGGGCAGGCGCCACAGCGGTCTGTCTTCCCTGGCAAGCGCTGCCCAGGCTTCCGGATAGGCTGCAAAGGCAGATCTCGCAGCCACTGTCTTGCTGCGAGAACAGAGACTATGAGTATCTTCAGGGGGCTTAGAATAACCCCACATGGACATGTAGGACAAAAGTACTTTGCCCAAGAGACCCTGCGCACAAGACTTTGAAGGACAGAGCCCTGCACAGAACCACCAAGAATCAGAGAAGGCACACAGTGCCCACATCTGGTGCCCAAGATGTGACAGAGCATTTGGCAGAGCATGTCCACACACTTGCACGGAGGCCTGACTCAAGGTTTGCCTCACAGGCCGAATCCCCCCATGCCACCCTCCAAACTCCAGGCGGCAATTCAGACCCTGCCTTCTCCTGGAGGGGTTCCATGAGCCTCCCAGGGAGGTGCCGGCTGCAGGCAAAAACAGTTGTCAAATGTTGAGCCGCAGCCCAGTGTCAGCCCTTCCAGCAGGAATCTGCCATTTGGCCTGCCAACCTCTTGGCGTTTTGTCCGTGGACAGGAGACTGCCAGCCCTGGAGGCTGGAGAAGCCTCCATCACCAACAGCCCCTTCCTTTGGGTGAATGGAGACCTTTGTAGATCTCCTGTCTGTCCCTGCACGGAGTCCAGGGCAAAAGAAGCAACACCCTGGACTTGGTCCACAACGCAGCCACGGAAAGGGAAATCAGACAACTGGGCGGGAGCACTTGACGCCTTGAGAACCACATCAGCGCTACTCCCACAAGTCAATCTGTGCGCTCTCATCCCATGGAATCTGTTCTGCAAACACCACTGACTCAACAGCAGGCCTCTGAGCAGTGCAAGAGTCTGCAATGCAAGAGCAATGCAAAATACTGCTGTTATTTCTCCCAAGGAATCTGCCCTGGCTTTTGCCGCCCAGACAGACCAGATCAATATTGCCAACACACACAGAAGTGTGCATGTGTGTGTGTTTCCTGCACACACCCCCCCCCCCCCCCGCCGGGAGGACTCGAGTGTAGAGGACTCGAGAGTATCTGGGGCATTTCTGAGCTGGAGGAAACCAGGAACAGGGAGACAAGCGACAGAAGACACAATGCAAGTCAATGATGAGGAGGCCAAGACTGGCCTTTACTCTTTGGAAGCCACAGAGATGCTGGCAGGAGAAGCCTGGGAGGAGGAAACCAGATGACGCTTCCAAGCAGGGGGAACTCAACATCCTTCCCCATTTCAGAGGGGAAAAGGCATCAGAGATCAGGATTGTTTCACTTCATCCTCAGAGCTGCAGGAGAGGAGACGGATATAAAGGCACGGCAAACTCACCCTCGGAGCCTTCGCTGTTCTTACTGCGTTTGTGCCGGCGGACATGATGGCTTCCTTCCCCCCAACGAGGTCTGTCTTCGGGTGAAAAGAAGTCGAGCAAAGCCACCTGCAAGGAAAGCACAGCCCACGTCAGGTCCCTTAAGCACACCCAAGTCAGAGCAGCAACTCACACGTAGCCACCAGGCAAGGCTGCTCCTGCACAATTAGGCTACAAAAGGACCCCATCCTGCGATCCTTGACTCAAAACGTCCTGCTGTATTCAGTAGTGGTTACTCACAGGAAAGCATAGGATTGGAGCCAGAATGCCTTCCAGGCCCCAACTCCAGTTCCCTGAAACCAGAGTTGCCATATGTCATAAAGTTACCAGGACTGTTCCTTTTTGTGGGGACTGGCAAGTTTGATGGGTGTCCTGTCCTGGTTTTACAAAAGAGAATTATGGCAACCCTACCTGGACCCCCTCTCTGGTGCACCAGGACCCGAGTGGCAAAACAGACTGGGAGAGGCAGGACTGGCAGAGGCTGCTCTCCAGGGCTTCAGGAAGGATGTTTCCTTGGCCTGTCTGGAGATGGAACCTTCCTCATGCCAGGCGGTGGAGGCCCAGCCATGAACGGAAGCAGGTGGCATCAGCGCGCACCCTGGGAAGAGGCATTTGCCAAGCTCCAGGAAGAAAGGCAACTGGTCAGCAGTGAAAACATGGCTCTGGAGAGCAAATGACGAGCCCATTCCTTCAACACAGGCTCCTAAGCATTGCAGAGGGGTGGCAGAAGCCAATGACGGGAGATGTTCTGGCTGGGGAAGCCACCAGAGCAGAGCCGCAGGACCAGCAGCGGAACTCAAGGCTCCTCCTCACCCACCCTGGAAAGAGGTGCAAGTGTCCCTCCAACCAGGCCTGGCAACTGAGTGGAGGAGCAGGAGTCCTTCCAAGGACAGCCGACTCCTTGAGATCTGCCATGCAGAAGAGCACCGACCCAGAACTCAAGAGCTTGAATCAGGCCAGGCCATCCCTGGAAGGCAGGCGAGTCTTTGGCACAGCCAGGAACAGGGACTGAGATTCATTCCGCAGGTGCTGAATCCGGAATAAAGTTTCAAGACGAGTTGGATACCTCAACGGCAAGGAATGTGCAACCCCTGAGGGAGGTCACTCCACCCCACATTCTGCTTCTTGTTCTCCACCTGCCTCCAGCAGCAAGACCCAAGTCAGGCTGGAGGTGAAAAAGCTGCCCAGGCCAAGGCCTGGGAAAGCCTTGGCCAAGGCCTGGGAAAGCCTTGGGGTTCAGCCACCAGGGACTCAAGAGCAGAACTGATACCTTCTAAGGAGCCCAGAGGCAGTGGCTGCTCCAGGAGGACAGGCATATCTGACTGCCACCATTCCCGGAGTTGAGACAGAAGGTGTGCCCACTTTCCAGCACAGGAACATGGGCTGCACCTGCCGCCTGCTGTCCATCCCCAGGCACGTCCTGCAGACCAGGGGAAATGCCAGCTACACGACTGCTCCGTATCCACTCTGAACATCAGCAGCACAGTCCAGTCCATTCATTGCTCACTGAGTTCAGCAGAGCTCTGCCTACCTGCCAGGCAAGTGCAGCCAAGGCTGAAACATGCCTCATGGCGGTGAGTCACCCCGTCCGCCACCAGGGCACATCCCTGCACAAAAGCCAGCCTGTCAAGGAACTCCTCTGCCCTGCAGTTACATGCAGGTTCCTACCGAGGAGGCTGATCACTCAGGATGCCAGGACAGCAGCCAAACTGGCAACGGCGTAAAGCTGGAGGTCACGCAAAGAAGCAGATTGGGGGCTTGATGAGGAACCCTGCGCTGCCCCAGATCGGCACTTGCACAAGCAGGGTTCGGAAGCCACTCTGGAGACTGTTTGCAGTTCTGCCTCTCTTGGCCTCTAAGCCGCAGGTGCCCAGAGCTGTCCCTTCGACACAAGAGGAGGGCTCTGCACCCTTTCCTGGGCCTCTGCCCTCCACTCTTCTCTCCTCATCTCCTGTGCAGAGCGCCTGCACAGGCTGCTCTCAGTCAGAAGCACCGGAGCTCTCCAGCCAGGCCTACATAAAGGCCACAAGTCCGGTCCACGTGGGAATTTCTTTCAAGTGAAGCCCCAAAGTCTGCCAGGCGAATGTCCCAAGGAAAGTCTCCTACCAGAAAGAAATCAACCAGGCAAGCAGCAGAGCAGATGCAATAGGCATCCACCTCCAGGGCATCCTTCACAGCTGGCCCACTTCACAGATGGCCACTGGGCAGAAGCAAAGGTGACTTCATGCTCTACCCTCAGGGACCTGAGCCCCTCTTGATATTCACCTTGCAAAAGAGAACCTGCAGCCCCGGCATTGTGGGCCCCAAAGAAGAACAGGAAACCCGTTGCTCTGTCCCACACTTCAGACACAGAGGAAGAGGAGAACCCCACTGATGCTGTCTTTTTGGGGGGGGGGGGATCCCATCACTACCCATATCATGGGTCCACCCAAAAAAGGTCAATGGCACTCAGTCTTCTGTTCCCCGCCATACACAACACCTCACCATCCCAATGCCCTCTTAACAAGTCCTGATTCTTTGCCACCCCAAGTCTTCCTTATCAGACGCTACAAACACTACAACAGAATTACAACACCTTCTCTGTGCTGATTCTGACTTTCCCTCTTAGTGTATTTTTTAAAATGCAGATGACATCCTTAAGAGGCAGTAATTAAAGCATCAACAGCAGTTCAATTGCCAGATCATATAACCGCTCCAAATATATATTATAATGTACATGGGGGAGAGAGAGAGGGAGCGAGAGGAGGAGGAAAGGCAGACTCTGCCTGAACATGAAGCCTGTGCAGTTGGGAAGGGTTTGTTTAGACTGCTGCCATCGGGACAGGACACGGAGTTGCCAGAAGCAAGAAAACACAGTGCAAGCGAGCGAGCGAGCGAGCAATCCCACAGACACCAAAATTAAAAACAGCCACAAGCTTGAAGTACGGCACTTGCAGCTTCGCAAAGGAGGGTCAGCGCAGCCCTGCTGGATCCAGTTCCTCCAGCCCAGCAACCTGCTCATGGCCAGGAGCCTCCAAGCAGGGCATGGAGGGATTAGCTAATACCCCCTCCTGCTGCTGCACATCAATCCCTGCCACTGCCAGGGTCTTGTGCCATTCTCTCCGGCATCCACCACGGAGACCGGCTCAGGCTCCCTGCACAGAAAAGGGGCACCACCACCACACTGCATGGCCTGCAGCTTCTCCCCTCTGGGCCGCCACCTCCGGAGAGTTTCCTGCTAGAGGAGGCTCGGACCACACGTCTCTGGTGTGTACTTAGAGGCTGCTTTTCAAAACTGATGTTCAAAGCAGTTCGCATAAGAAAGAGTGACAGAATAAGTGCAGAGGGCTCGAGGGTGCCAGTGGCCACAGCGGGACAACCAGCAAGAAAGACCCGTGTGGTCTTTCAGCTTCACCTTCCTTCTTCAAATCAATGCCCCAAAAGGGACACAGGGTCCCGGGCAAGGCTTGTCTGGTGTAGAAGGAAGGAAATCCTTCCTTCCCCTGATCTGGCACTCTCTTCATTGCAGTTGCATCACATGCTGGCTCAGCTCCAGCCGATAATCTGCTGGGACACCTGGATCACTTTCACACATGGTGCCACGCCAAGCCAGGTTGCCTGCCCCACCCCGGAATTATGCCTCCAGGTTTTGTTTTGTGTCTACAGACATCTCCATTCAACTGGGATGGGGCCCCAGAACCCCTCTGCCAAAGTAACCCTGCTTTGACTTCCCAGAGGTCAGCTGCTGGCTCCAGCTTCCCCCCATTTCCAATCTTTTTAAAGGGCAGCAGAGGGCCCTGGGGCACCCCCAACGATTCAGTTCAAGTCCAGACAATTAGACAGAGTGTGGCACTTGCAGGGAACGGCTGCTCTACCATAGGAAGATGCACCCCCCTGGAAGCTACAGCCCCCCTTCTGGCCACTCTTCCCAAGGGTACTTCCACAGCCCTCCAGGTTCAGCACCTGAGAGAACCTCACTCAATGGGCTCACAGTCTGCTTAGTGGCCAATAAGCACTCCTGTAGTCAAGTGCTGAGTGTCTTATGAGCTAACCGGATGCGCTCCAGAAAACTGGGAAGGCAGCGCGCCAAGGGCATTTCGGGATGAGGTGGGTGGGCAAGCAACGGGACCGCTTCCTGGAGGACGCCAAAAACAAAGGTGTAGCAACTAGCAGGAGACAGCCCAACTTCCCCCATTAACAGCCTCAGCAATCCTCAAGAACCACTAAAGCCACGGCTGGAGGTGGGCTCCAGAGCGCATGGCTGCTGCCGCCACGACCACCTGCCAAGGGATTCCTGAAGACACCTACAGAGCCTCACCTGCCACCCAGCTCTCAAGCCAAGAGGCACCCAGGAGTCTCCAAACCATGGGTGGCACCCAAATCACATTTCCTAGAGCTGGAGGCAAATTCACCCTGCAGGACTCTGGACATCCAGCCCCTTTCCCACCAGGATCTTCCTGAAACTCATCTGGAGAAAGCTGCGCAGCCAATGCCAGGAATGCAAACAAAATCAGTTTTATTTCTCTCACAGCCAAGCAAGCGAATCTGCAGAGAGAACACGTGTGCCTTTGTGTGCCAGAAACACCAGCACATCAAAGTTCCCACCATTTATCCCAGAACTATCCCACCCCAAATACCGGCCTGAACCCCCATCCCAAATACCTGCCCTCCCTGGCTCTGTTTCCAGCTAGGAAGGGAAAGTAGGCCTCTTCCCATGGCCACGAGAGCAACGCCAGTCAGGCAAGGCAGAAACACTCCAAATCATCGAAAGGGAGGCGCACTCAGGCAGTCCCATGTCATTATCGTCATCATCCTCTGGTCTGTGCCTCTTGCTCTTGAACACCAAGAGCCGCCACCACTCGCTGAGCAACCATCAGAAGCCTGGGAGATGGAGGGCACCTGATTCCCTCCAAAGAACGACACAAGCAGGCTGAGTGTTGGACAAGGTGTTGCACGTTCCCAAGACATGGACTCCGATTGACTCATTTGTCCTTCAGGACCACAGCTGAGAGCGCCAGGTGCTTTCCCTCTGCAGTCCAGATGAGTCACAGCTGGTCCACAGCTGGCTTTATTAAAGGGCAATTTTGAGCACTAAGAAAATATAATTTCCAGTAAAACCTTAAAGTGATAAAAGGAAAATCCCATTAGAGATTTTGCTCTGCAGTTGAACTTCTCAGCTGTCCCGGGGCTCCAAGGCCACTCCTTCAAATGAAAACCTCACTGCTTGAGACATGAAGACGTTGTTGTTCTTCTGACTCCTTCAGAGAGCGCCCGAGAAACTGAAGCCAGGAGAAGGTATCGGGAGCCACACTCTGAGAGAGATCCAGGACGCCTCCCATCAAAGCAGAGGCAGACACTGGAATGGACTCCAACTTCCGCAAGTTTGGAAAACTCAATGTGACATTCATCTGAAGCTGCTATTGTTGGGGGTCAAGTTTGTGCTGCTGATCAGGGAGGATGGACATTTGCAGGTCTCAGACTATCTCAGGTAACCAATTGAAGGGATTAGAGGAATTAAGAACTTGAGAAGTGTTTACCATCGAAAAAAATGCCAAGACAAAGGAGAAGAGCTTTTCCCTTCGAAGCACAAGCACACTTTGCAACTCCTGTGAGCAGGAAAGACAGGAATGGGAAACCCCACCAGCCACAGGCTGCAGGCCCTGCAGGGTCTCCCTCTCCTTGGCTTCCCAGCACTTCTCACAGATGGAAGCCTTTCCATGACCCTGCAGATCAGGGATCCCTTCCCACAAAAACAGTGCTGGCAGCGGGACACCCACACTCTTTCCCAGGGATGCTCTCCCTTAACAGCTGCTTAGCAGGAGAGGCTCTCTTGACCCTTAAGGCATGAGAGGGGAGGAAGGGGGCTTGGCAGGGGGTGTTCTTGGACCCCGTGTTCCTGCCTCACCATCAGCCTCTCTGGTTTGGCCTGGGAGACAGTTCTGGAGCCCAGAAAGTGTAACACAAACTGCCTTGTGGCTGTTTGTTGCCTTCTTGTTCCCTGCCCACTTGTTGCCTTCAATTCAGCCAGGCAGCCTCCTTCTTCCTGCTCCTCCTCTGAGGCTTCCTCAACATCACAGACAAGATCAGGGAAATACAACACCCGGTGGCGGATGGGGAGGGGGAACAGGTCAGGCTTCCCCACGAGGACAGCCTTCCCTGCTGCAGGCCAACATTTTCTTTTAAAGGCTGATTATCTGAAAGTCACAACAGGCTCAGGAGCACCTCTCCCCTGACACACAACAGCTAGCCTGCCAGAGACATGGAGTGCACTGTGGCCCTGCCAAGGGTCACGGACCAAGCCAGCAAAAGGGGGCTGGCTGGCTCCTCGGAGAAGGGTTGGATGGCTGTCAGCACCCTGGAGCCAGCCAGGGAGAAGAGAAGGGGGTTCCCAGCTCAGGCAAGTTGCAAGAGAGGTCTCCGTGCAGCTTTGAACTGCTCCTGGGTCATCAGAACTGGCAACCTCAGAGAGCTCACCAAGATCAGCTCCATCAAGACTCTCGTCTGCATTTGTAGATGATCCAAAAACCATCCACCCCCAGGATCCCCTCCTCCAATTGGAGAACAATGAAGCACCAGTTGATTTATTGCTTCAAAGCAAGTTGCTGTTTTCCCAACAACAGCCTTAACAAATTTGTTCCACCTGTTCAGTTATGCAGCCAGTGGCTTTCTTGTGGTTTTGCTGAAGTTTTTCAGCCAGACCTCAAAGCAACTGAACTCTGCGCCGAAAACAAACTTTACACCAGGGCTGCCACTCCGTAATGAATACCATAGAACGAGCACAATGACGGATCCCGCAGCTGATGCAGACCAAGAACAACTCGCGCAGGCCGAGGGCAGATGTGCTCGAGAACAGGCGCTCCGTTTGCAGCATCAGCTCAAGGGACGCAGATCGGCTCATCGTTCTCAATCCGAGAGGAGGTTTGGGTGGGTCCCTGCAAGAGAGAGGCTCTTTCCACCCACCCTGTTCAAGGGGATCTGCATGAAGCTCTGGGCATCTACTTTGCCATAAGGGAAGAGGACCCGGTGGGAGGAGGACGGTGGCTGACACATTGTCAGGTGCAAAACAGCAACATGAGGGGAACTAATCTCTGCTGATCCTTCACCTGCCCTACCTCACAAGGCTGTTGGGAGAGTGGGGAAAATGGAGTGGGGAGTGGGGAAAATGGAGTGGGGAGTGGGGAGAATGGATTGAGAGGGGAACCAGGACCCTCAATCAAACAAGGAATGTTACTTCTGCATAAAGGGAGGGCAGCCACATGGCCGTTTTAGTCTTGTGGCAAAAGGCAAATGCTCCTCTGACACTCACCTCTTGCAGAATAAGCTTGTAGCAAGCCAAGGAGAAGGCAGGGCCCTCCAACAAACCCCTCAGCATGGGCTCTTGCTAAACAAAAGGAAGCAATTTGCACCTCCCTGCAATCTCCGGCTCCCTCATCTTCACTGTCTCCATAGGTCAGGCCAACCCTTTCTGTCCAGGACCAAAAACAGAAGCAGCTCAGCAGTGTTGACACTTATTTAACTGTCCAAAGCAATTCCATTTAAAATGCACGTCTCTCAAACCTCCAGAAGACTGGAATGTGGGAGAGGATGTGAACTGAAGATCGAGGGCAGATCTAGGAGCAAGACAAAACCAACACAATTCCACTGTTGCTTCTCCACTCGGGTACCTGGAGATAAGCTCCAGGGCTGCACCAACCCCAGGCTGACCTTGTCACCGCTTTCCTCCACCCAAATTTCTGCAACCCTGAGAAACTAACTCCGCTGGCAGCAGGGCCCCTACTTAAGTACAAAGGGGGCTCCAGGGCATTTACAGAAACTGAAGCAGCCAAGTCCTGCAGCCGGGCACCTCTTGAGAGCACTGATGGGGAAGAAGCTGCTCCGCGCAAAGGCACCCACACACCTGCCCATAACGCAGGGGCAAACAACGCAAATGATCCAAGGCAAGAGGGCATCCCCAGCACCACTTTCTGAGACTGTCAGCCAAGAAGGAGCAGAAGCTCCACAAGTAACACTGACCAAGAACAACAACAAGCACCCCGTGTTTAAGAAAGTTGGCACCAGAGAAGATCTTCCTCTTTGCCCCACCGTATTTTTTCTCTGTCCATTTCCAAAGAAGCCTCTCTCTGTCCTACTACAAGCAATACACACATTCCTCTCGGGAGGATCTGTGGGAGGAAAGCATCTCTTGACCTCAGCAATGCACACAAAACCTTCGAAGCATGAGCTGAATTCCTCCACAAAAATAATCCTTCACAGTACCAATGAGTCATTAGCCCGTGGCTCCCTTGCGTAGCATCTCTAGTACCAGAACTCTGGAAGGTTAAACAGTAGTAAAAATTCTACAGTTTGACTTAAATATACAAATATGGATTCAATCAAGTCCCTGCAAACCACAAAGGCTCAAGAGAGCCCCAATGTAGACTAGACAGCAGGCCAACCCAAACCACCCACCGCTAGGAGCACAACCGCGGCCCAAAGTGTGGCCAGGAGGGATGTGCTCAGTGGACGGGGCAGCCAGAAATCAGCGTCGACAACAGCAAGATCATGCGCAAGGATCTACCGGTCGGCCATCCTGCCTCACAATCTGCACGGACGGTTGGACTGCCACATGTATGGATAGGGCCAAGGCAGCCTCTCTTCTTCTAACTTAGTGCTTTTCAACCAGTGAGCCTTGGCATACTGGTGTGCCGGGGATGGTCTTCGAGTGTGCCGTGGGATTTTGGGGAGGGTCACTTTAGGGCAGTTGGGTGATTTGAACAACCTGACAGAATGATGTGCTTCATCAATGGTAATAAAAAACACTTATGTTGTGCCTTACCAATTTTTATCACCTTGTCGGTGTGCCATGAGACTAAAAAGGTTGAAAATCAGTGTTGTAACTGCACAGCCAGACAACTGGGGAGCATTTCTGGAAGGATGTGAAGTACAAGGACAGTTTAGGCACAACCTGGAGTCTCGGGGTCAAAAGACATTTCTGCAGATTCACAGCCCGCTTCTCAGGCTGGTCCATTCTGGAGTGGGGAAAAATTAGCCCCAGCTAATGGGAGGGAATGGCCAAAGGTCAGATCTCACCCCAGAGCAAACGTGCCCAGAAAAGGGAACCCTTCTAGCCTTTGAAAAGTATAACCACAGCCCTTTTATGGGGCTGGGAACAGACCCCGTCTCAGCAGAAGACTGCAGAATGCTGGCTGCCACATGCAGTGCTTGGAGTGTCTTCTGAGCTCTGCGAAGCCACATTTGAAACTTGACTGGCCTCCGGGAGCCTTTGCCCCTTCCTCCAAGGGGCAGCTGGCCTTGCAGGGCTGCCTACTCTCAGTAAGGGGGTCCACCTGCTATTCAAATTCTTAATTCTCCTTAAGAATTATTAATTCTCCTTAAGAATTATTAAGAACAGCAGAAAGTTCCAAGTCCTCCCAGTTCTGACTTGCTTGTTTGAGGGACACACTCTTCTGGGCATGGAGACGAACCTCAATGTGGGCATAATTTCTGCTGCAACTGCTGCGTCCATTAATGGTGGGACCACAGTAGGGGAGCGAAGAGGACATCCCCACAGGTGCCAACAGAGGTGGGGAGCAAGATGCCCCTCTTTACCCACCACACCTGGTCAGTGCCCACCAACTTCACAGCACCCCTTAGGGTGGCCCGGAACGACCTAGAGAAAAGTTGTGCCAACCAGCTGGCACTGCAGCCACGTGGATGAGTAGCCTGTGAATCCAAAGGGACTGTTCGCCTCTGTCCAACTACAGGGTTGTGCACATGGTGCAATGTCCCTCCACATCTAAAGGCATGAGCTTGCCTAGCTGGGGCTCTCCTAGGGTGGTGGGGTGGGGGCTGGCAACCAGAGCAGGGTAGCACGCATGGTACGGAAAAGGGGCCTCAGTAGCCCCAGGTGGACACCACAGGCTGTCCCACAGCTGCAGCCATTCCCTCCGCCTGCCTGCCTCTATACACGCAATCTGGCTGTTCCTGGGCAGACTCCTGAGCAAAAGAGTGGCAAGAACTGGACCCAGTAGAGTTTCTGCCACCGCCTATCTCATGATGCATGTGCCTCCTCTGCTGGCATCACTGCCCTCCATTCCAAGAACTGCCAGAGCTGGAAGGGACCCACCAGCCAGTGCAGGTGGCACCCCAACAGGTCCCTGCCCAGCCGCTGCTGCAAGACCACCAGATTTCCAGCAAGCCAAGAGTGTCCACAGGGGTCTAGGAGGCTCATGACATCCTGAAGAATAGCCTTCCCCCTCCTCCCTCAGGTTAAGAAGGCTGCCAGGTGCACCAGCAAGAGAGCCTCAGAAGGCACACTGCAGGCCACATGCAGAGCCTCTTCAAACAGTTTCCTCCTTGCCAGCCAAAGTCCTCCACCCTGACCCCAGCTGGCAGCCAACTGAGGCTGGCGCTGCTCTTGGGCAACTGCACAGTGCTGCCAAGCCCCTCAGCCCCCTCCCCTGGGCAGCCTGGAGCCTTCCATGAGATGCCCAGTGCTGTGAAGGAATACACTGAGCCCCACACCGGCCATGGCTGGCAGCAGCAAAAAGGCCAGCTCAGGGGTGTTCCCCGGCACCCCCTGGACTCCAGCTGCATGCACGGAAGGGGGGGCTGGTCAGGGAGCCCAGGTTCTCCCCTCCCTCACAAGAAGGAACCTCTCTCCAAGCCCTGCGCACACACGCAGCTGGCAAGTACACTTAACCTAAAGCACACAAAGCTGGTCCGCCAAAAGCCCCCCAGCTTGGTGCCCCTTCCCCCGCACCAGCCCAGGACTGGCGGAGGCTCTTTGTCAGAGGGGGAGCACTTTGCAGCCCTGCCTGAACCCCACCACTGAGTCTCTCTTCCAGCTTGTTCCAGTCACCCCATTCAGGGCCTTTCCTGGCAGCTCACAGGGTTCCAGATGCCCTCGCAGCCCCCACAGGTCCACATCTGCCAATCAGCCGCCATGGGCTGGGAGAAGGAACCCAGCTGTGGCCAGGAGACCAGGACGGGACTCTGGGGTGACTGGAGCTGAGGGAAAGAGGGACTGGGGTCTGCTGGGGCTGGAAACGGAGGAAGGTCGGGTGGACTTGCAGGGGGAGCGTATGTGTGCCCCGACATGGCAAAAGGTGCCACACCAGTGTGCTGTGGGGCTGCCAGGCTAAGTGAGGGACACCTGCTGCCACCTTAGTGAACCTGGCGCAGCCCGGAGAACTGTGTGGGAGGCCAAGCAGGGTGCCAGCGCTTGGTTGGAGAGTATCCCCCAAGAAGAGATGCCATGACTGGCTGGCCCCACCAGACACGCTCCCCAGGCTCAGGGTTGCCAATTGTCCTGAGAAACCAGGACGTGCCAGTCGGGGGGGGGGGGGGGAGGCTGCGCTCACACACTGGCAGGCTGGACGGGGGTGAAGGGAAGGATGCCAGCCCCAGCCCAGGCGGAGCACTGCCTGGCCCCAGACCAGGCCTGCGGACGGCGCTGGGGAAGGAGGCCGGCTGGCCCCTCTCCCGGTTCCCCGGCTGGCTCTCCCCGCCTGATCTCAGTCTTGAACCGGCGCCAGACCAGCCAGGCTCCTGCCAGCAGCAAATGCCGTCCAGGCCCGCTATCGCCAATGACCATCGCCGGGCTCCAGCTGTGGAAGGTCGGCCAGGCATCCCCTGACGGCTGGCCTGCGATGCTTTCCCTTCCCTTCTAGGATGGCGACTCCGGAGCACAACACGGCACATCAGCCCCCCAAGCGCAACTATCCCCTACGCACAACAACCCTCGCAGGCATCCCTGGCACCGGGCCCAGCACCCCCGACGGAACTGCTGGGGAGCCCGAGAAGGAGCCGCTCAAGTTTCTCAGCGGAGCCTCAGCAGTCCTGGGGGATTCTCGAGGGGGGGGGCGGAGTGGGGGACCGGGAGAAGGCTCTGCTCCCCCCCGCGCCACCCCCTCCAGACAGCCGCACCTGCGCCTGGACAGGGGCACTCCCCCCCCCGTCGGCACCTGTGGCCCCTTCCCACCGCGTCGAGCTTTGCGCAGCCACCCATTCCAGGCTTCCGGGGCAGGAGGGCCGGCGGGGCGCTTTCCACGACGGAGAGGGGACGGAAGGGACTCCGCAGCGCCGCACCTGTGAGGGAGGCAACCTGCGTCCCGTCGGACCTCGGCCGCCCGCCCGCCCGTCCTCCCCTCTCTCGGGGGCGAGCCCGGGTTCTACTCTTCTTTCCGCCCGCCCCGTCCTCCTCTCGGGGTCTCCGAAGGGGTACCTCCTCCCTCCCGCCCGCCGGCCCCATCGAGGCCGGCCCCGCGAAGAGCACCTGCGGCCCCGCCGGAGACCCACCTGTCTGCGGCCTCGCTTGCTACTGCTGCTGCCAGTGCCTGAGCGGGGCAGCTGCTGGGCGGCGTCGGGGGGCGTCGGGGGCGGCCCGGGGGCGCAGGACGGCGCGGGGCGGCGGAGCTCGGAGCGCAGCTCCAGGTAGCAGCCCAGGGTCAGGAGATGCAGCGCCAGAGACACCCCAAAGAAGCCCAGCAGCGCCCGCCACACGCCCGACCCGGAGCAGGACCCCCGACGCCCGCAGGCGCAGCCCTCGTCCGGGGGCGCAGAGCCCATCGCCCGCCGCTCCTCCCTCGGGCTCCGCCGGCCGCCGCCTCTCAGCCGTCCGTCGGTCGGGCCGGCAGCCCAGCCAGCCAGGCTGCGGGGAGGGAGGGAGGGGCGGAGGCAGGGGCGGGACGACGGGGCGGGCGGGACTGCCTTGGAGGAGGCGCAGGCGGGAGGGGAGGAGAGCAGCGCCCCCCTCCATCCCCCAGCTGCACCCTTGGAGGGAAGGGCAGGCGTCTCTCCCACCTCGAAGACCCCGCTTCGCCCCTCTCCCAGGACTCGTCCTCTTGGTCAGCCTCTCCTCCGGGAAGAAACCTTCGCTCTCCTCCTTTTCCTCTGAATAATTGGGCTGCGAGCCCAAGCCTGGCTACTCAGAAGTAAGTCCCATGAAATTCAATGGGGCTTCCTCCCTGGGAAGTGTTTGCACTGCAGCCTGCATGTAACAATGGCATGTAATAGTGACTGCGATCCTAAACACGCTGGGAGGAAGCCCCATTGAATTGCCTGGGGACAGGACTGCACCTGCATGGAGTTTGCAGGTAATAATTTCAAATGACTTGGAATGAATTTGAAATGCCAAGACTTTGGATCAGCCCGAAGAAAACACAAGTCCTGGGTCAGGATCTGGATCCACCTCCCTGGATTACGATCTCTGAACAAGAACTGGAGGTTCTCCATGACTTTGTGCACCTTAACTCAACTATCTCCGACATCTCTCTTTAGATATCGAGCGGGATAAACGTACGGTGGTGCCTCGCTTAACAAGTGATCCACATAATAAGCACAAATTTTTCTAGGATTCTGCCCCACATAACAAGTGTTGCTTCCCTTAACAAGCACACTTGTTGGCAGTTGGGGCAGATATGCTGGCCGGCAGCCCTTTTCAAAAGCATCAGGGCTGCCTAGCGCGAAAGCGATACTTCCATGCTGTTCCTCCTGTGGCCGGAGGGAGAGAAGAGCAGTGGAGAAGAGGGAAGCAGCTCAGGGCTGGCCAGAAGGGAGCAGGGCAGAGAGAGGCTCAGGAGGAAGAGAAGGAGAAAGTGGGGAGACACTTGGATTGCAGCCTCCTAACCATGTCTACCCAGAAGTAAGCCCCATTGTGTTAAATGGGGCTTAATCCCAGGAAAGTGTCTTTAGGACTGCAGCCTAAGTAGACTTCATAGGATCCTGCACATTGAATGCATGTTTTGAATTCAATTCCAATGTTTTGTCATCATTTTTACATACAGTTAATATTTTATACTAGCAAAAAGCATACCCATGTTGCAGGAGTAAAATCCCCCCATACACCATCCCCCCACGGCACATCAGCCCCCCAAGCGCAACTATCCCCTATGCACAACAACCCCCATATGCATCATACCTCCATGCACATCAACCCCAATGCACATCAACCTCCCCATGCGCATCAACCCCCATGTGCCTCAACCCCCCATGCACATTAACCCCCTGTGCAACATCCCATCATGTGCAACATCTCCCCCTGCACATAAGTTCCCCATGCACATCATCTCCCTATGTGCATCATCTCCCCATGCACATCAACACCGCATGCACAATAACCCCCAATGCGCAACAACCCCACATGCGCATCATCTCTCCCATGCACATCGTCTCCTCCATGAGCATCAACCCCACTATTTTTCCTATGGGAAAATCCACTTCACGTAAAGAGTGTTTCACATAACAAACATGCTTCCAGGACAAATTAAACTTGTTATGTGAGGTGCCACTGCAAAGTGGCTACCGTGTTTTCCAGACTTACAAAGAGAGTATGGCTTAATAAGAAGCTGACGGAGCATACAAAGATCCAGGTCTGCAGAGCCTGTGTCCTGTGCACACTCTAGTACTGCAGCGAGTCTTGGACCCCTTATGTATGGCAGGAGAGAAAGCTGAACACCTTCCATATGCTCCATCTCCATCGTCGTATTCTTGGCATCACCTGGCATAACAGAATTTCAAATGACGCTGTCTTGGAACGTGCTGGAATCTCCAGCATGTATACACTTTTGAAACAGCAACATCTACACTGCCTTGGGCATGTCGTGAGAATGGCTGATGGTCGGATTCTGAAAGATCTCCTGTATGGAGAATTAGTGCAGGGAAAGTGCCCTAGAGGGAGACCGCAGCTGTGATACAAGGACGTCTGCAAGAGGGATCCAAAGGCCTTGGGAATGCACATCCACAGCTGGGAAACAGGTGGTGGACTCTCCCTCACTGAGGATCTGTCGGGGATACTCTAGGAGGATATCCTTCTGCTGGCAGGGGGACCTACTACTGCTAGATCACCTACTAGGTCCCTTCCAACTCTATGAGCACAGTCCTAACCATGTCTACTCAAAAGTAAGCCCCATTGTGTTCAATGGGTGTTATTCCCAGGAAAGTGTCTTTAGGATTGCACCCTATGATTCTAAACCTTGACCTCTGATCATTCAGCTTGGAGGGAAAGGACACAGAGCGAGAGAGAGAGAGAGAGAGAGAGAGAGAGAGAGAGAGGGCTAGCAAAAAAATTAACAACTGGTTCTCTGCCCATCTGGCAGCCACTTTTAAATGGCTATTTTTAAACTTTATATATCCTGTCTCTCATTAACAACCGGTTCTATAGAGTAGGTGCGAACCTGCTGGAGCCCACCACTGTCCCCCTCCCACCAAGAGACTCAAAGCAGACTGGGCTCCTCTCTCCACTTCTGCTGGCAGTGGTGCTGGCTCACTCCCAGCAACAGGTGGACAGGCTGAGCAGCTGCAATGTGGCGCAGGGCGCTGCACACCAAAGGAGAAGCAGCCTCTTTGGGAAGAGTCCTCTTCCCAACAGGTGGTGGGCTTCAAGCAGTGGCTTTTTTGGCACACGACAAGGTGCCCAAATGATCAAGGCACACCATCCCTCGCCTGAACACTGACAAGGAACTCCGTGCTGCTGGCTGGGGGCTCAAATACCCCACTTCCCCTGCTAATAAGGACTCCTGCAAAGTCCCATGGCAACTCTGGACCATTGATGGGACATCTGTGTGCCAGGGCACAGTGGTTGAAAATCACTGGCCTAGAGGCTCAAATAACTGGCCTAGAGGCCCAAACCCCTGTATGCTGCTGTCAGGAGGCGACGGTATGCTTCCTGCGATGGCAGGTGAGGCCCAGATGCCCTTGCCAAAGAGGGGGGCCTTTGGAAGAGGAGGCAGGGAAATCAGGGGTCTCCACACCAAGGGCCTGGCCTGGCCACTTGCCCTGAGGCAGGCTGCCCACACAGAGGACCAGAGCACACATAGGCAGCACAGTCTGCAGGTCAGACCCAGCCAGCAAACAGGAATGAAGTTGGAGGTACAAGAGGTTTCGTCAGTATCACAATTACTCAGACGACTTTCAGCACCTCATTAAAATACAATTTGGCACCTGCCTCGGTGCTCTTTGCCAACTCCCACATTTCAGGGATTTCGGCTCGGCCTCTTCTCAGCCAAGAACGTCAACCTCGCTGCAAGTTGAGTCAGACGCCTGCAGTCTCAGCCACCTGTTTGCCCCCCCCCCCACATCAGCTCCCCTGTCCTCCTCGACAGAAATGCCACCTCTTCCTCCAAAGGTGCCTCCTCCTCTGACCAGCTTCACAGGCTTGGGATGCTCCTGGCCTCTGTACCTGGAGCACCTGCACTATAGAGTGCAGTGCATGGTGCAGGCCTGGCCAGAACCGGACCAATGCCACTTCTCAGCCCCCCATGCGAGAGGGAGGCAGCAGCCCAGTCCACCCAGCCCCCCTGCCAAGCATCCACGGAAACATCTGTCCACCCTCTAGTCATGGGGCAGCGGCCTGATGTTGGCCATACATTGACCCAATGTCAGACCTTGTCTGCTGCACGTGCAAACAGCCAATGGCCAGAGAAGCACAGCCAGGTGGCACTGGGGGTGGGCAGTCCTACAGGCATGGGAGCATCTGTGATGCGGGCATTGTGACTCCGAGGGTGCTTGGCCCAGCCTGGGCTGCTCTGGCTGGTGTTTCAGACTCCACAGGAAGAGCCTCTTTTCCCGGCAAATGGAAGTTACACGTAGGAATCCAAAAGTGCCAGAAGTGCACTGGTGTTTTGCCCCCTTCGTTCTCGGGTTATGCTCACTTTGCCTTTTCCTTCCTCTTCTCCCTAACAGCATCCTTTGGCACCATCTGCTAATGCAGAGCCACCCCCCAGCTCAGCATTCACTGCCCACCCCCACCGCACCCCCCAAAGAAGATGCTGCACACCGTACCACATATGGAGGGAGGAACAAACAGATGATTTCTGACAAAGGATGCATTTGTGAAGGAACCTGGTGTGTGTTGTGGGGACTGGTGTTTGGGACCTCAGAGAAGAAATTTGGACAGCTTGTTACACCAAAGCACATCAGGCTCACATGTTCTCATATATCATACAAAGCATATCAGGCTCATACCTTCTTCATTAGAAATCAGGCCTGATCCCCAGACCACAAAACTTGGGCCTGGGGGCCAGATGCCCCCCTTGGCAAGCCTCTATCCAGCCCATGGCCAATCTATAGAATCATAGAATCCTAGAGTTTGAAGGGACCCAGTAGGTCATATAGTCCAACCCCCTGCTTGCAGCTGGAAATCCTCCTAGAGCATCCCCAACAGGTGCTGGTTGAGCCTCTGCTTGAAGACCCCCCAGAGAGGGAGAGTCCACCACCTCCCTTGGCAATCTCTTCCACTGCCGAACCGCCCGAACCGTCAGGAATTTTTTCCGGATATCCAACCGGAATCTCCTCTCTTGCAGTTTGTCCCCATTGGTTCTAGTTCTGCTTTCAGAAGCAGCTAAGAACAAATTGGCCCCTTCCTCCCTATGACAGCCCTTCAGGTATCTGAAGAGGGCAATCAGGTCTCCCCTCAGCCTCCTCTTCTCCAGGCTGAACATCCCAAGTTCCTCCAACCTTTCCTCATAGGGCTTCCCTTCCATCCCACTGATCATTCTTGTCGCTCTCCTCTGGACTTGCTCCAGTTTGGCTGCATCTTTCTTCAAGTGAGGAGCCTAGAACTGAAAACAGGACTCAAGGTGAGGTCTGACCAATGCTGAATAAAGAGGAACTAGAACTTCTCGCGACTTGGAAGCTCCAGTCCTCTTAATGCAGCCTAGAATGGCATTTGCCTTCTTTGCAGACACATCACACTGCTGACTCATGATCAGCTTGTGATCCACGGTGACTCCAAGATCCCACTCACATGTTGTGCTGCCAAGCCAAGTATCCCCCATTTTATATCTGTGTTTTTGGTGTTTGTTGCCCAAGTGCAACCTCTGGACTCCTGTAAGCTTTTGGTTCACTTGACTGAAGACAGCCCAAGCTGTGCTCTGGTTGGCCCTGGAGGTTGTTCTGAGGGCCAAAAATTAAAAATAAATAAACAAATCAGTTTTCCTGCAAGCCAGAAGCAACTCCTCATGTCCTCTGAAGACACTAGAAAGTGCTTGGGAGGTTGAGAAATGGGGGTTCATTTGAGTACGTGCTTTATTTCTGCGTTGTGTGTTGGAAATTTCTCCAGCTTATTCATTCATCTGTTTTTATCTCCTATGTATTAAATTAAATGTTTTAAATTTCACATTCAGGTACAGTATTACCTTGCATAACGAGTGCCTTGAATAACAAATGTTTTCGCATAACGAGTGCCCATTGGCTGGGCTCCCTCTCCTCCTCCCTGCATTGGCTGGGCTGAGGCACTGAGGGAGGACTTTCTCCTCCTGCCTGCAGTACATGAAGAGGCCAGCAGAGGAGCTCAGGAGCCTCTTCAGTCGAGCTCTTGTAGCCAGTAAATGTGGCCAGCCCAGCCTCTGCAGCCTCCATGAGGTAGGAGGGAAAACTCCTCCTGCACCCCCCTCTGGAGCCCCCTGCCTGGACCCCACCACAACCACCCTCTTCCCCCCCCAACTTCCCTGCCTGCACTTTTGCTTTCCTGTGAGTAAGCTCCAGTGGATTCAATGGGACTTGATTCTGAGGAGACAGCCTAGGATCTGGCCCCTTTTCAATGCAAGCAGAAGCCAATCTCCTGCTGCCACTGGCAACCTATGGAAAGAGTGAGGCTGGCATCCTATGCACTTTCCTGTGAGTAAGCCCCAGTGGATTCAATGGGACTTGATTCTGAGGAGACATCCTAGGATCTGGCCTCTTTTCAATGCAAGCAGAAGCCAATCTCCTGCTGCTGCTGGCAACCTATGGAAAGAGTCAGGCTGGCATCCTATGCACTTTCCTGTGAGTAAGCCCCAGTGGATTTAATGGGGCTTGATTCTGAGTAGACAGCATAGGATCTTGCCCCTCTGCTGTTGCAGACTGCCTATCTAGTTTGCACAGATAGATCTCACACACAGAGAGGTTCCTTGTTAAAGTTGCTCCAAAAGACACCAGTGACTCTTAGTGCAAAAAGACATCCTTGGCCATAAAGGGTTTTCTTTTCTGTTTTGCTGTACAGAATATTACAGTGTTTTATTACAGTAATTGTGTTCTGTATTATATTATAGTGTTTTGAATTCAATTCCTCCTGTCATGGGCCATCCATCTGTAACTCCCACTGGAGTTTGTCTCCCCACTTTTATTGCTTCAAATGTATGTGGAAAAGGAGGAAGGGGTCCCACCCCATGCTGGGAAGGAAAAGGCACCAGGGAGCCACAGCCGGGTCAGGCGATCTCCTCCTCCCTGAGAATGTGACCCCAGACGAGGATCTCCTTTCTGACACCCCTACACTTGAACCCATCCAGGATCACTCTGGAGGCCTTGGATGAATGCAGCAGATCTTGGCTACAACAGACTTGCTTCATCATGCGCCAAGGTCTGTGTTTGTCACCACAGACTGAACGGCCATGTTCCTCTGATGTATCCGGTGCCGGGATCTCTCCACCCCTTACCGGCTGATCCAGCGCAAGCCTCCCCCCTCCAGCTTCCAAGAGCTCCTTCTTGCCAGAAGAGAAGACAGCACAGCCTAGACCAGCCTTCAAAAGAGATCATGTTCCTGCCTCTCCTGTGTTCACACCTCTGTCCTGACACCAGTTTTGACATGCCCCTGCTGTGACTCGCATTGACACATGTTGCTGTGGGGTGAGGCAGCCTGCAGGCATCTGTCTGGTCGCTGCTTCTGTGCCCCAAATCCCTCTTGCATAAATCCACTCCCTCCCACCCCCTCCAGCAACAGTGGCCCAGAGACTGCCTGGATGCCAGTAGCCAGGGATGGGCAGAAGGGCAGGGGATGAGTCCGTCCCTTCCCAGCACAAGAGGTGGAGGAGGGTTCAGATGCCTCAAGCCTTCCTTAGCTGCTCTCACCAGTGGGCACTGCAAAAACTATGAGGCCAAAGGAGATTTGGAGTGGCCAAAAAGAGGGACTCCGAGGCACAGCACACCTTCATTGCCGCAGGATGTGGTGCCGGTCACAAGCTCAGGCAGCTTTTGTGACAACTTCCTGGAAGGCCGGGGTGGGAGAGTGTAGGATGCATGGCCAGCAGCACTCACGCACTCCCCAAGGTGCGAGGAGACTCAGTGATGGGGCAAGGAGGTGCTGGCCTGTTGCTGGCAGTCCAGTGGCTCCCCTGCCACAGGATGCAGCACATGTTCTGCCAGCACGGCTGTGCCAATGGCGGGAGATCAGATAGCGAAGCTTAGCCTATTGCTCCTGGAAAACCATGTTCTGCCACTTGTAGCGCGTATCTCTTTTCTACAGTAGTGGTCAAGGTGGATGAGCGCCAGACACTGAAGGATGTTTATAGACATACGTACCTCCCCATTGCCTGAATGTCTGGAAGTTCATGCACAAAGAGTGGCACAGTCAGAGATTTGTCAGGATCTGTGAAGGAGGAACCCTGCTCTCCTTGAATCCATTTTCCTCCCAGAGCAAAGTCAAAAGGTCTGGAAGGCCCAGAAGGCTCAGCCAGTCCTGGGCAGTGCAGCCCCTGCCAACCAAGTCCTCAAGCAGTGCCGGATCTGGACCACGGAGGCACTGGCCTTCCTGCCAGGCAATGATGGCTGAATTCAGATGGACTCCTCTTGTAGGGCTTCCTTAGCCTGTGACGCGTTCACGACCACAGACCACTGCTGGACTGACCTGGATCGAGTGGTAGTTTTTGCCACAGCTGCTCAGAAACCTTCTGGACAGTAGTGGGCACAGACTTGTTCAGTCCACTGCATGGACATGTGCCTGGGCAGATGCAGCCAGAAGTCCAAGGGGCTGTAGTGAGGACACTCCCAGAGAGGGACTGGGATGGAGAAGGAAGGGAGCAGGGGCTGAAGCCGAGAGAGCTGCTTGCCCGCGGGCACCTCTGTGTCATGTAAAAGAGTTTCCGTTGGCTGGGGCTGGCTGGCACCTGAGGTGCTTATTTGTTAGTTCTTGTTGATTTCCTTGGAAGCCACTTCCAAGCTGCTGTGTTCAGGCTTGCAGCCCAGTCCCTGATCCAAAGCACATTTCTTGGATGTCTGTTCCATTGAAACCAACTTCCAAGTAGGGCATCTTCACAATACATTCAGGCTGCTTTTCCTTCCGTGCGGAAAGGAGAGGAGGCACCAGCTTAATCTTCTGAGGCTGCACATCCGTCTGGATACTCTCAGGGCAGGGAAGCGGCCATCCCAGTTCTCCCTGCTGCCCAGTTTGTGGGAGGCACAGAGCTTGGGGCTGCACTACGGCCAGGCAGCCTTGGTGCTGCTGCAGTGGAGAGGCTCTGCCAGAGGCCACTTGGTCTTTCCAAGGCTTGAAAAGGGGAATCTGGCTTCTCCTGCTTGAGGTTTCCAAGGCATGCCAAGCCCTGGAGTCAGAGGGTGATCCAAACGAAGGGTGGTCTGCTCGGCCTGCCAGCCTCCCAGAGCAAATCCACACATAAACCTCTTGGATTGCGCTCCTTTTATTAGTTGCACAACTTTGTGATTTTACTTTCATCAAAGAAGTTCTGTGAAGTGAAAGCAAACAAGGTCTTTCCAGGACCTTCCCAAGGTCTTCCTGCCAGGCTGATTCAGTGCAACACAATGTGATCTTGTTCACTTGATTACAAGAGCGGGTGGAAAACACTTACCGGCAAGGAGGCTACAAGCATTTCCAGTCTCCAGACAATCATGCCATTCCCTTAAGGGTGAAAACAGATGCCTTGTGGTGGAGGGGCAGGCAGGGTCCTATTCATGCCTACTCAGAAAGAGTTTCCATTGATTTCAACTAGACTTACTCCCAGGTAACTGTGAATAGGGATGCAGCCTTGTGTGCACAGCTCAAAGCCCTGGCTAGGCAAGCATGGAACTTGGCATGCCTGGAAGACCAGCAGTAATAGGATGTCATCACTGCGTGGCAGGAAGTCCTGCAGGGTTCCAGCCTGGCAGCTGAAGGGTCCATGCCCAGTGCAGACCCTCACCAAGATCTTTGGTGGCTGGGTGAGTCTGGAAGAAGCCCCCACTGCCCACTATGGAGTGGGGAGCTCTGGCAAAAAGGGAGGATCTGCTGGGAAAGTGAGTGCTGGGCAGCACCAGAGCCTGAACTCCCTGTTCATTCTCCAGAGGAGGTTTGCAAGATTTCCAGAGCTGATTTTCAGGGTTTTGCATGCCCTAGATACAGATAGATGCGGGTCCTTTTGGTTTTCCAGTGTCTCACCCAACGGAGGGGAAGGGAGAAGCCTGGTGGTGGCGGAAGCGTTTGTCTTGACAGAATGTGTGCCAGACATGCAGAGGGCCAAGCCAGGAAAGCCTGTTATGTACCACAGCTGAGGAAGCCACTATCAGATCTCTTTAAATTCCCCGTCTGTCTTCACCCGCTTTATTCAGGTTAAAGGAAGGGAAAATATTTCTGTGAGCCAGAGATACACAATGTAGATAACAAATGAGGTTGCATTCCTAACCCCAGTCAGGCCGGCCTAAGCCCTGGCACAAATCCTGTGCTGACCTAAGAGTGCCATAAGAACTTCTGCACCATTCCTGGGGGAGGGTTAAGCGCTTGCTCCCCTGCTTCACCACGGGGACGGGAAGACCGATGAGTTGTGCCGGCATAGGTTAGGATTGCACCCTGAATGAATGAATGGTATTGGAAATTGCCCACACAACCACATGTATTTCTGAGTCCCAGAAGTGGTTAAGACACTGTCAGCCCAATCCAGAGCAACTAATCTGTCCACATAAGAGCCCTTAGGTTGTCCTATCTAACACTAGGTTGGAGCAACTGCAAGGTGCTCCAGCCCAGTTACTCTGAAGGAGGCTTAGGGCAGAGCAAGGCAAGATAGGGTGCCCTAAGAGAGGTGGACCTGCTCTGCCCTAACTGGGGCAGCCTAAGCAGCTCAGGAGAGGCAAGTTGAGGGCATGTTTAGCATTGCCTAGGGCAGAGCAGTTACTCTGGATCCAGAGCCTGTTTCCAAGGCAGAAATGCCCAATTCCAGCCCTCAGAGTTATACCACCTCAGGAGCAGGTATAGTAATGAGTAGACCCATAGGGGTCCATGATAAGGCCCGAGTAAGAATGGCAGTGGTGACCAAAAATCTGAGTTCTTGGCCAGCCTAGCTGCAACCCCTGCCTCTCAACCTCAGGATATGGAACAACTACGGCTGCCCACAAACCTCAGGATACAGCAGGCCACTCCAAGAAGCCCCTTGTATTCACTGTAGAATGTACTGGCATCTCATCAGGGACTCCTTATAAGGCAGGTACCCAGTGGCGTCACCAGAGTGGTGCGGCTGGTGGGGGCTGCATTGGGGATGTGCTCCGTATGGGGTGATGTGCTGGAGGAGTTTGACTGTCCTTTGGCAGGCCCCGGGCGTCAGCACCCCCATTCAGGCCTGCTCCAAGGCGGAGAATCAGCCAGAAGCTGCCACTTGTCTGAGGAGCTGGCCTGAACGGCCATCTGAGGTGCACTGCGCAGAAACACACTGAGCATGCCGAACAGCTTTAGAGGAGACTTCCATAGAGCAGAGAAAGTCCGCGCCTCTGCACAGCCATTCGGCCTCACTCAGGAGGCGGAGCGGCAGCCGAATGGCTTCAGAAAGAGTACTGCACAGGCACCAACTCTGACGCCTGCACAGTCTCCCCCGAAGCCAAAAGGCTTCAGAAAAGTACTGCGCAGATGTCAGAGATGGTGCCTGCGCAGTACTCTTTCTGAAGCCAGTTGGCTTCAGAAACAACTGCGCAGGCGCCAACTTTGGTGACTGTGCAGTCCAGGTTGGGGGGATTTGCGCATCCCAGGGATGACGCACAGACTTCCGCACCAGGTGATGTGCAGAGTCATGTCACCACTGTAGGCACCACAGCTGTTCCTTGTTCAGTGTGATCTGAGGGGTGTCTCCTCAGGAGCAAGTCTTCCCCTTGTGTCAATTACTTAGCATGCTCTGGAGCAGTTAGGGCAGCCCAGGCTTCCTGACTCTCTGGATTCAGCATAACTTTCTGCTCTGGATACAGAATAGTTAGGAGAGTGCAGTTAGGTCAGAGCAGGCTGAATTTGCTCTGGATTGCAGCCATAGTCTGTTACCCAGCAGGCTGGGGTTTGAGACCTGGGTCCTACAAGACAGGGTGAGGTCCAGTCCTTAGCCCAGCTCCTGCCAACCAAGCAGTTTGAAAGCATGGAAATGCAAGTAGATAAATAGGTACCACTTTGGTGGGAAGGTCAAACAGCAATCCATGCACCTTTGGCAGTTATGCTGGCCCCATCACTACAGAAATGTCCTTGGACAACGCTGGCACTAAAGGCTTAGAAACGGGAAGGAGCACCACACCCTAGTCAGTCATGACTAGCAATATAACCTGCAGGGGACACCTTTACCTTTACCTTTAAATATATGCATGCACATAAACCAAGAAACCCTCTGCTTCCCACTTCCAGAGTGCCTGATGTGTGTGGGGTGTGGAGGGAAGACACACAAAGCCCAGGGCTCCAAAGGCTTCCGGAGACTCCCGGGTTGATCCTGCACAGCTGTTTGTTGCAGGTGACGTGGTTGGGCTTCTGGGGAAGCCTTTGTGAGAAGCACCAGCACCCTCCAGTGGGTGACGCTGAGAACCCAGCAGGAGTGCTTGGCTCACTGCAGTTGAGCAGCAGGTCCATGGCCCACCCGCCCCATCAGGAAGGAAGGAAGGGGCTCCTTTGCTGGGAGGTGAAAATCCTTCCTTGGGCTGAAAGCCAGGCACAGAGAAGGGTGAGGGGAGGACAGGGTTGCCTCCCCCCTCCTTGATTGGGTCACAGGAACTATCTGAGGGGTGCTCATGACATTCCTCCAGGACAGAGCAGCATCCAAAGGAATACTCCAGAAGGGACTTGGTTGGGGTTGATGTTTGTCCCAGTTTTCACATCCTGCCTGGCATGTTTGACAGGAGGTCCTATCCTGGTTTTGTGGAAGGGAATTATGGCAACCCTTGACTCAGCACCAGGCAAAGTCCTTGGGTGGGGGCAGAGTAAGGCTCTCCTGTTGCTGCGAGATCAGCCTTGCCCCCTTCCCCCACATCCTTGCAGCAGATAAGAAGCCACAGAGCGCTTGGGACACTGCATGGCTATCTGGAAAGCTCCCCTCTGGGCGGAGAGGATGCTCCTTACAAGCCAGCCTTCTCTGGCTTCTCCACCCCCCTCCAATTAAACTCCTTTGTGCCTATGATGTTTGGAAAGGCGGGTAGAAGTGGAGCAGCTGGATTTCCCCTCTTTTTGTGGGGTGAGCTCATGACCCTCTGGGATGGGCAAAGCCAACTGGACACCCCCCCCCCCCCGATATTGCTTGTTCTTGTCTGGAATACTCTTTAATGCTCCCTGCAGATGCCTTGGAGAGAAGCCTGATCTGTTCACGGTCCTGCAAAAGAAGCAACACCACAGGTGGGGGACGACTGTTCCCAGAGAGAAACAGAGCACCAAAAATCTCCTCTGTCTGGACTGGAGTTTAATCCACAAAACCTGCTAGAACCTGTGGCAGAGCCTGGAGGTGGATCTTTTGCCTCGATCGTCCACTCTCAGTCCCTGCACTCTTCTGCGTATCTTCTGCACCACGTTTGAGCCCAGACAAGGCCTGGCTGGAGGTGGGAGCCTCACACCCCTTCCAGAGACTTACCTCCACCACCTCTGTCCCCTGCCCCTTCTGGAGGCTCTGCCGGCTCCCGGGCAGTGCCAGGAGAGTCTCTGCCTGGTCTTGATCCGCTTCTGCATCCGGATTTCACTAACAAGCTCCATGAAAGGCTTGGCAATCGTGGCTCCAGCCAGACTGGGTGCAGCTCCTTCCATCATCTTCCCCAATTAATTAACTCATCAGGATGGAACCTTCCTGCCAATCTGCTCCCCCAGGCAAATTCGGGAAAGGGATCAGTGTCAGCCGCTGCAAGGGGTGCGCCTGGCCCTGACCTGAACCTGATGAGCAGTGCTCAGTCCTTGCCTGCTGCTCTCCGTGGGGAGAGGCGGCTCCATCTCCATCACTATCAGGGAGTAAATGAGGCACTGGCTGGGCAGCTTTCCTTTGGCCTCCTGTTCAGTGGACTCCCCTGTTTCACCTGATTCATGGGTGGTATCACCTGTATGATGACCTCCTCCCAGGCAGTGGGCATGACAATGCCTGGGTGACAGCACATCATTGCCACCCTAATGGTGTTTTTTTTGCATTTAATTGTGATATAAGAGAGATATTACAATGTGGTTTATTAATATGAGGATGGAAGGGAGAGGAGTAGGAGTGGGCAGATAGAAGTGGGTAAACCTGTCAGTCTGCTGCCTGAAGTTGGCATCAGTGTCAGGCCAGCCGTGTAGTCCTTTGTACTACTTTTCTAAAACAAGTCAGAATTTTTGGGCGACTGAGGACACAATCCTAACCAATTTAGGCTGGCACAACGTACCTGTTTCCCCTTTCCGTGGTAGTGTGGGGAGGCTGGCGCATGTCTGTGAACTGGCCTAATCCCCCACCCAAGAGGTCCAGAAGTGTCCAGCAGCACTTTTGTGACACACCCAGGTCAGCATGGGACTTGCTCCAAGACTTATGCTGGCTTAACTGGGAGTTGCAGTCTGAGTGGCACTGTCTGTCTGTCTGTCTGTCTGTACTGGACTCAGTGCCCTCCCCAGATGTGCCCCTGGAGGCTCCTGTGGCGATTCCCTCCTGGCCAAGTTTCCCACCCCCGAAGGGGGAAGTGACAGAGCCTGTCACTCTGTGTTCCCCATGCAATGCTAATCTCCCCCATTCCCCTAGCAGCAACTTGTCTCTTTTTGGGGAGAGCCAACTTGTCAACTTGGGGAGGATGATGTGCCTGCAACAGGTCTTGTACAGACAGCAGTGCAACAGGTCCAGCTTTCCAGATCTTCACAAAGGGTGCCAAGCAAGCAGGGCACCCAAGCTCTGGTGTATGTGGTCCAAAGGAGCAGGGGAGGGTCCCGTCACCCCTCCAAGGGTGCTCTGTCCTCCCCTGTGGCAGGGCCTTCTTGGAAATCTCCCTGCCAAATCTGCACCCTCCTCACCTCTTTGGGTCTCCTTCTGCAGCAAGTCAGGCAGGCAGCTGTGCCAGCTCTTTGCCAGAAGTGCCAGAAGGCAGGAAGCCAAATGCCAGGCGGGATCTTGCTGTAAACATCGAGGAAACAAGATGCATCATTTATCTCTTCCGGATAAACAATAGGGAGGCTTTGGCAGGCACGCTGGCTTCCGCTCACTGCCTGGGGCCTGCAGCATCACCTGTCTCGCTGCGGTCTGAGCGGCCGCATCACCCAGCCTGGCTGGGTGGTTCCTGCAAACAAAAGGCCCGTCAGTGCCGCCCCACTGAAGGGGCCTCAGGAAGATGCCCTCCCCTCCAGGGCGGTGATGGGTGGTTGTTTCTGCACTCCCCACCTGTGGGGCCTGCTGTGCTGCAGCTCCTACTTCCCGAGCCCATGAGCAGAATGTGGCATATCTCTTGGTCTGGGCACACCTGACCTGGGGTCATCTCCGCAGAAGGCACCCGAAGCAGCCCAGACCTGCTTGTGCAAAGGGAGGTCACCAGACAGTTGCTGGCTGTTGACGCATGCTGCGTGTGTGTTTGTGTGAGTGAACACAGCTGAGGATTTCCTGCGGCAAAACACCCAGCAGATAAGAATCAGGTGCCAACCCAGGTGAGGGAGCTGCCAGACAGGAGAGCATTGCCAAATCTGGCACTTGGGGAAGGTGAGTGCGTGTCTGCAGACTTGCCGGTGAAGCTGGCACTCGGCCCAGGAGCAGCAAAACACCGAGACCCCTTGTGCCGCTGCTGCGTCTTGCAAATCCTCCTCCTGTGCAGCTGATGGGCAGGAATCCAGCTTCTGCTCCTTGATGATTGACACACAGGCCTGGCCAGCCAGGAGGCATGCGAGGTTTTGCCCAGGCAGAGGTTTCTGCCTACGGAGAAGGTCCCTCGAGCGAGGACCCCAACAGACGGGCAGTCTCTCACCCAGGGCAGTGCAGCTCCATGTTGTGCGGAGGGGGCAGCCTGGCACAGAGGACGCCAACCTGGTGACACCTCCCTCCTCTGGCTCCTCTCGCCTTGGCCTCTGCCTGGTGCCCTTGCCAGGTGGAGCAGGTCCTGGGATGTGCAAGATGGGGAAAGAAAACCGCAGGGGTGGGGAAGTTATCATCAAGTCTTAACATTTTATTTCTTTACTGGGTTAAACGAGGAGCAGAGCAAACCTCTGGTCCCAAATACAACAGAACTGAAAGTACTGGTACAGACTATCGAAACACAGAGAGTAGTAGGATATTAGGTCAATACAACGGAAGTATAGCATGGTTTTTGTCGTGGTTGGGGGTTTTTTGATTTTTTTTGTCAAACCATCCTGGAAAATAAATGTCATAGGAACTAGTGCAAAAGAGTTCTGAACATGAAGCACAGTGTATAAAAGGGCATAAGAAAACTGCCCCCTCCAAGGACACAGTCACCTTCTTATGACAGAGGCAGGGAGGGAGAGAAATATCTGACCAGGGGTTGCAAGAGTCAGAGAAAAGGGGGTGGAAAAAGCTGAAAAGAAAGAGAAACCAGGTATGTGGGGAGAGTAGAAAGACTCTTGTCCAACATTGACTTGAGCAGGTCTGGATTCACCCACCGTGGCTGGGAAACGGGACCCTTTGCGGGCCCAGCAGCCGCCAGGATTTGCGCTGCGCTTGAGAAGGGTTTGAGGACAGGCAGCCAGTTTGCTGCCTTGCTCAACACGGACCCTGGAACCCCGTCCCCCACATCGCTTCTCTTCCCTGTATGGCCACACTGGAGGATGGGCTGTTGTTGCTGCAGCACGCCGGGCTTTTTGGGGGCGGGGGTTTGCTTTGGCAGCGGCTAGAGAGACCCTTCCCACCACAAAGGCTCTCAAGGTGAAAAATGGAAAAAGTCCCAACAGAAAAGCAAATCTTCTGGACACCCCTGCAGGCCTACTGGGCAAGGTAGAAACTGATGCCCCTCCACACTGGCTCCTTTGGTCGTTGACTCCCCTTCCCACCCACCCCCCTGAGGAAGTTAGAATGGCCAGGGCTGGGGGTCCAGACTCTGCAGCTCTGCCTCGGGAGGGGGCTGTTGGTTGAGTTGCTGCTCCTTCTTGTTGGGACAAGAACAGTGGGCCTGGGTGCCACCTCCCCGTGCCACCTCCGCCAGGACAGGCAGCACACACTGAAGCAAAACCCATTCTTTGCCTGAGTCTGTCACAACCTTCTGCCTCCTGGTCCCGCCTGAAGCTCAGCTGGGTGGGTGAGGCTGGCTGCTGAGACCAGGAGCCCCTCGGGCAACTGACCAGTGGGCCTGATTCTGCGTTTGTGGCACTCCTGGAAAGCAAGAGAAACCCTGTGAATGCAAAAACGCTGCGGACAGTGTAAACCCCCCTCCATACCAAGTCACTGTCGCCTGTCTGGGTTCAGGAGTGGTTCTCATGTGCCTGGTTGATCCTCCAAACGCCAGGTTCCCAAAGGGGACATGAGACTCCACCGCTAGATTTCACCTGCCATGTGTCGGTCACGGGAAGGCTCCAGCATGTACAATGATAGTGCAGGAATGGGCCGTATAGCAAAGGCTGCTGGACAGCACAACTGAGCCCACCCCAAGAGAGACCTCTCCACTACGCAGACGTCCCCCCAACTCTCATCCAGCTGGGCTGCCCTCTTGCCTCCAATTTTCTGGGCTCACATGAAGAAGCAGCGCCACTTTCTGTGCAGGGCAGGTCAGGCTGAACCAAATGTGCACAAAACCACACAAAGTGGTCTGTTTGGGGGATTTTGTTTGACAGACTTAAAGCAAATTAATATCCCCCCAACTGGGCTGCACCAAACAATTGCAGACACAGTAAGTTTGATCCCGAGCTCAATCTGTGCCTCGGACAGATGCGGCTTCCCCCCAGGAGTGGATCCTGCTCATACCCTGGAAGCCCCTCCAAGCTCCCCTTCCAAGGGCACTTGAGAAGAGATGGGTGACTCCATGCTCTCGGCAGCCCCATCAGGGATGGAAAGACTGCCAATGACCAGCAATCTGCCATCAGAACCATCTTCTAAATGGGGCCTGCAGGAATGGAAGGAAATCTGAATGGATCTTTGCAAGCAAAAGCAGGCCAAGTCCCAGCCTCACTGTATGTGCAGCTGCTCTGCCAAGCCCAGAATCCTGCAGGTCACCACCTATGGCTCGTGCTAGAACGCTTCCAGTCAGGCCCTCTTCATCCTGGCCCCATCCCTTCCCCGCCCCCCATGATCCAGATGTTCCCCTTGGCCAGCGGTGTCCAAATGTTCAACTTTAGGGCTCCTGGACCTTTAACAAGCATGCAGAAGAGGAATTTCAGCAGGTGCAGCTTCTCATCTCTCAGATCAGAAGCTGCACCTGCTGAAATTCCCTCCTTTTAATTCTGGCCCTAAAGTTGAATGTTTGAAGACTCCTGCCCTTGGCTGAAAAGGGAAGCAGCTCTTCTCTACCCATCCTGGCATATTATCCAGACCACTTCCTCCCCCCCCCCCCCCCAACTCACTTGGGCTGACTCCACCACCAAGAAAGCTCTGTGGATCAGGGGCATGAAGGCTGCCCCAAACCACAGCATCCTCACTCTCTGTACCCAGTGGCTGAAACCACAATGAGCATTTGGAAGCTGCAATGGGGGACGAAGGAAAGGAAGCTTTTGGCTCCTCCTGGCAGTCGTCAGCTCCAGCTGTGCTGGAAAATGGTCTTCCTGTCTCTGCTTTACATGGAAACCCAAAGCTCTGACAGAAAAGGTCTCTGCTGTTGAAGAGCAATGACCCCCCCTTCCTCCTCTTTTCCATGGTCTCTCTCATGCCTCTGGTACTCCAGGAGCAGATTGGAGGGTTAGGGTGAGGTTTTGGTCCAGGGCTGTCAAGAGGGAACAAAACTTTGGTAGCAGCCAATCTGGGGCAGATGGGATGGAAACATCACTCAGGTTTTTTTGGAGGTTGGCTGGCAAAGCACCCCAACATTCAGCTGCCTCTTGGGGCTGGGCCTGCTTGGAATGGTTATGCTCCATCAACTTTTTGGTGTTTTCCAATCCTATCCCAGCAGGATTAGTGCTTGGTCAGGAAGGGGGGAGGTGGAGACTGGCCTTGTCATGGTTTCTGCGACAAAGCTCTGGAGCCCAGCAAAGTGCTTGTTCGATGGCAGTTCTCTGCTCTTTCCTGGAGCCTAGAGAGCTTTCCCAAAACAGCTGAACTGGCATCCCAGGAGGTTGCAGGGAGCCCCACAGATGCTTCTGCAGGTCTCCCCAAGACTCCAAAATGCCAAAGCAAGAGATCACAGCCCTCTTCTGGTTTCACAAACCAAGAGTGGGCTGCAAGAGCTTTTCTTCTGAAGGGTTGGGGAGCCCAGCATGGGTGTCTGCAGGGATACTGTATGCCGTGGAGGCCAGCCCTGCCTTTTCTACTGCCCCATTTGGGCCTGGCAGTGGCCACTGCATTGCTGCCTTTGCCACTGCCTTTGCCACTCAAGGGGCAGAGACAGGGATTCCCAGGCAGGGACATCGTAACACCCTAGTCTGGAAATCTCTGCACAAGACAACATTTGGAGAGCACCCTGTCCTTCTGGAGTCTGACACTGCTTTGGCAGATGAGGCACATTTTTCCTGAAAAATGGGAGAACCTTGGCACTCTTCCCCCTGCAGTTGTTTCCATTTAAAGCAGGAAAGAGGGATGGCTCTTCACTGCTGCTTTCTCCTCCTTAACTGGGGGGCAGCCTGAGGGCCTGTTGTGCACCCCCCCCCCCCCGTGGCATTCTGCTTGCACAGGAGCCCCTCAGACTCCATCCTAGTTATAGCTTTGGCGAGGCCCTCCCAAACAGAAACATCTTCTTGAGGGGCACCCATGACCCCCCCAATGAATGCAGGGACATCATTTCCCCTGAGCTCATGGGGGTGCCTGCCCAAAAACGGGCTGGATACATATTCAGGCTCTGCCAGCTACACCCAGATAAATCACATGCAGGTGGATCTGGGCACAACCTGTGTTAGAAACGGGAAGGGGAGAATCTCCTTGGTGGAGCTGGTGCAGCTGGACCTCAGGGTTGACCAAGGGGATTCTTGAAGGGTCATCCAGGGATGGAAGGTGATTCCTTCCTTAGGCACCACCTTCTAGCCATGAGAGGAAGATGAGGAGGGGCCTAGGAGGAGGCACAGCCTGAACATCAGACCCTGCAGAAGACACAGCCTCCCCCCTCCCCAAGAAGCAAGCCCTTTTGCAAGCAAAGGAACCCAGGTTGCCCAAGCGGCAGACGTGCCCAGCAGTGCTCCAGGCTGGACCTGAGCAGAGAGGACAGGAGTTCATTTTCTGTGTGGCGTCTTCGGGGAGGGGGAGAGTGGATGGGAGGGGATGGGAGGACAGGCACTGTGTCGTCATCAGCGTCATTGTTTGGGTCTGGCTGAGAGATCAGTACAAAACGGGTGCCTCTGTCCGGCCGGCTCTGCTGCCCAGTGACTGAGGAGGCCGTTTCTGCCCCAACCACCACCGACTGCTGGGGGCAGTGAGTGGAGCGGAGCCCCTTTGCCTCTGCTGAAGGCCCCCTCTCCTCCGTCCTGCCTTCCCTGCCAGTGGGGCCTGGCTACACCCACCCTTGGGCCCTCAACAGGTGAGGCCTGCTGTGCGCTGAACCTTCTCTATGTTTGGCTCTCACAGCCCTTTGCACACGCCAGGAGCCTCTTGGTCACACCGGCCTCTGATGAGCTGCTCTGGGAGGGAGATTCTGCACGGGGTGGGTCTGTTTGTGCCACCCCTGATCCTGCACCTCCCGCTGGAGGAAGAGCATGTGCCCCAACCCTGGGCATGGACACAGCAGGCACCTTGCCTGAAGGTTTTCTTCCCTGCCGTGGAGTCACTCGTCTCTGGCCAAGCTCTCATCCATTGCAGGCAGGGCCTCCAAGCGCAGCCCCCCGCTGACAGCGGCTCCCCCACTGTGCACGCTGGAGAAGGACACCATGGTGTGGAGGAGCATCAGGACCAGCACACACAGTCTGAGCCGGCTGTGGCTGAGGCGGGCCCCTGCAGAGACGGGCAGCAGGGACGGGTGGGGCTGGTGGTACTGGGGGTGGTGATAGTAGAGGTGGTAGTGCTGCTGCCGCTGCCGCTGCTGGTGATGGGGGGCGTCATGGTGCTGCTGGCCGTGGAACCCCTCGGACTCCGTGGACTTGCTGGAGGCATTGGAGTTGCTCTCGGGGTGGGGGTCACAAGAGTCCCACTGAGTGTCACAGCACTTGGACTCCTGGGAAGGCAGCTGGTTCTCCAGCAGCCCTGTTGAAAGACCACAGCAAAGAGCAGATGTCAGCCAAAGGGTCTCCAGTCCCCACACCTCAGCAGCCCTGGAGGGTTAGGGGCTCACAGATCCCAAAAGCAGGCAGCAGACTGGCCAAGAGAATGGGGGTTGGTGGGCAAAATCCAGATGTCCATATACAGTACAGGCAAGTTAAACCGGCCTCCTCCGTCCTTTCCTCTGATCTCCAAGAACAGCCCCATTGGAAAGAGCCCCCCAAGACTAGAGGAAAAGTAAAGGAACGAGGGGGCAGCTGGCTGGCTCTTTGAAGCCTTAATGTGGAACTGGGCCGTTGGCAGGAAGGGGAAGCCTCATGCTCCTTCCCTTGACTGTCACTGCCACCCTCTCCCACTGTTTCCACATTCCCCTCTCCACAGGGTGACCAAGCAAAAAATGTGGACATCCAAGAAATGTCTACATTCAACTCCCCAAAATGTAGGACTTGTCAAAATAAAAGCAAAAAACACTCCCATACATTGCTTCATGGGCTTAATTTAAACACTAACCCTACAATCCAGAGTAACTAAGGGAGCATGAAGACACATTACATGCACCACCTAGAGACTGCACCACCAAGTGAAAACCTATGGGAAATTCTCAGGGCAATCCAGAGCAAATCGTTCTTACACCAGAGCAAGGACTCCCCATAGTTACTCTGGATTGCGCCCTTATTTACTTATTATTGAACTTAAAACTATTCCAGATAAATAATTTATGAATTATAAGCAGGCTGCATTCTGCCCAATTACAAGGAAGTTTTTCCAGAACACAAGGCTAAAATCCAGGTCATGTCCTGAAAAACGTGTGGTCACCCTGGCCCTCCCTAACTCCCTGTGCTCTGGCTCCCTGCCCGAGCCATGCTCCCCACCACACCTGGAGGAGTTGCCCGGCACCTACCCGTACAGATGAAGCCCGGCAGCCCTCCGTAGATCAGGTCATCGTTGTCCGGCAACACAAAGGGGCACCGGGTCTGCACCTCCAGGCAGTATTGCTTGCATGGAATCCGGTGTGGGCACTGTTGTTGCGTCACATTGAAATACTCCGAGCACAGCCAAGCCTTGTAGACAGCCTGCGGGGAGGAAGAGAGGCCAGCAGGGGTGAACACGCAAGCGGCTGAGCACAACCTATCATCCCGCTGCTGGGGCTGGCAGGGGCATAGCGGGGACCGGGACTCCTAGGATTGGGGCAACAACTGCCAGTGGGGACTCCTGGCATTGGCGTAGAGAGGCCACTATGCTGGGGCTGATCAGGGTTGTTCATCCTTTCCTCCAACTAAGCCAAGAGATGCAGTGCAGGTGAGAGCCTGCCTGACGGATGCAGCTTTGGAGGGCCATGTGCTCCACCTGCTGGACCTCAGTGGCTGCTGCAGCCACTCCAACCAGCCTTTGCTTGGTGTCCACTTGGCCAAGCCTGCAGATAATGAGGCACGACCTGATTCCTTTAGGTGCAATAGGTAAGGTAAAGATTGCACGACTGGTTGCAGGTTGCCTAGCTGCCCTTATAGCTGCCCATATAGGCACCAGTATATAGGCCCATATAGGCACCAGCTACAGTTGTTGGGGACGGCGCTCATCCCCGATTTAGCCAAGTGCTAGCACTCTCCGAAGACTTCTTTGGAGACGTACACAGCACGTTCTTTGGTCACGTACACAGCATGACTGCAAGGAACAGTGCAGTAGAGGAGCAAGAAACCTAGAAGTGGATCCGCTTCCATTTTTTCCCATTGTTTTCTTTATACATGGATTGTTTTGAATCCACAGGAGGTTCCAGAATAGAACCTTAGTGGATAAGAAAGGACACCTGTATGAACATCCCAACAACACAAGCATCAAAGTGTGTGATACAGTCCAGGTTCCTGGGGGAAGAACATCTTTTGCCTTGCTCTGGACTGGAGTCTGGTGGCTACCCAGCCCCTCTCAAGAGACATCAATAGAGCTCTTAGGATATTTTATTGTCTTCATGTTTTATTGCTTTTACCATTTTTGAATTGTATATTGTTGTCTATTATTGTACGTTTTAATTGCTGTAAGCAGCCTTGAGTTCCCTTTTGGAAAGAAAGGTGGGGTATACATCAATAATAATAATAATAATAATAATAATAATAATAATAATAATAATAATAATAATAATAATAATAATTTGGCATTGACAAAATATCACTCTGCCAACTGCAGAAAGCCGCTCTTCTGGGATCAGCAGGAATTATACGCCGCTACATCACACGGTCCTAGACTCTTGGGAAGGCTGCACAGGCAGTCATAGCATATGGGTGGAAGGATGTGTCAAAATGGACAGTAGAAAGATGGAACTCATATTTATATGAATTGATACAAGCAGATATATTGTCAACATTGAGTCAGGATAAGACATGGGAAGAAAATAAATTAGAGATATGAAAGAAATGGTCGGGATATATACAATGGGTAAGAGAAGGGGGGCCCAAAAATGTTATTTTTGTAAAAATCCAAAAGGTGTGCTTATGGCTGAAGTTATAAAATAAAATGGTTGCTTTTCTTTTCTTTAAGGGGGTGGGAATATACAGGGGGAAAATGATGTTTATGTATAATGATGTAAATATAAGAGGAAAATATGTGTAAATATATGATGCAGCAATTAAAAAAAACTAAAAAAAAGACTTTTGTGAAGGGTCCAACTGCTTAAGGGAATGAAACCAGCATGAAATTGTTTGCTGTGCATTTATGTTTGATTTTCAATAATAATAATAATAATAATAATAATAATAATAATAATAATAATAGTGCAATTCAGGCTTGGACTGCTAGTTGGCAGAATAAAGTATTGCATGGCCAATTCCTTGCCAAGATGGAAGGAAAAGTGGATCAGGATAAGACCTGGTTGTGGCTGACGAGTGGAACACTGAAGAAGGAGAGGAAGGAGAAGGAACTGTCTTAAAAGCACATTGGTTTTAAACTAATTTCCTTATCTTCAAGAGGTGCAAAGGGAGAACTGGGGAAACTACATCTGGATATCAATCCCTGGAAAGATTCTGGAACAAGATTTGTGGGAGTTCTCTCAGAAAATAATAGGGTGATTTCCAGGAACCAGCCTGGATTTCTCAAGAACAGATCATGCTGGACTAACTTCACTTCCTTGATGCAATGCGTAGCCGGTTGCACCACTCACACTCCAAGGGTCCAGGGAGCTCACACGGTGAGCCCTCAAAGGAGCCCCTTCACATGTTCTAACTCAGTGGTCAGGGAACTGGGGGTAATTCCTGGGGGTAATGAAATTCCTGGGGGTAATGAACGGTCACACTGCTGAGACACAGCTGGGCATGTATATGAACCTCTACACATGCCTGGTTGTGTCTCGGCAGCACAACTGTCCCTTACCCCCAGGAATTTTATTTCATTTTGTGCGCAGCCTTTCCTTGCCTCCCTGCCTAAAGGTTCCCGCGGAGAGGCTTCTCTGTGGGCGGAGTGTCCTCTCCTGACCTCACCGGCACTTTCCTTTTCCTAATTGGAGGCGTGTGCCGGCGAGGTCAGGAGAGGACACTCTGCCCACAGAGAAGCCTCTCCATGGGAACCTTTAGGCAGGGATGCAGGGAAAGACTGTGTGCGCATGCGCAGTCCTTCTTTTCAAGATGGATGCCGCAGTTACTGCCCACACAGCAGAACTTGGTCTCAGCTGCCCCCAACTGCAGCCTGAGCCTCCCCAGCAGCCTCCCCAGCCAAGGTAAGCACCCATTCCCAGGTGTCTGGTTACTCCTGATTTTTTAAAAATGTAGGACAAAATATAGGACATCCCACATTTTGAAAAGTCCTGATTTTCAGTTGAAAGTCTGGACTTTAGGTGCCCATGTCCTACATTTTGAGTTTAGGATCTGGTCACCCTGGGAGTGTCAGGCCCTTGTGTGTAACACGCTTCCCTGCGTGATGTCCCGGACCCCACCTCCAAGTCCACCCACTTCTTCAGCAGAGCTGACTAGCTGCTGCGCCATCTTGGCAGCACGCAGTCTGTACTACTGCTGCGGCACAGAGTTTCTTTGCCTGGTTATAGGCTCCTGTCAAGGTATACCCATCTCTAATCTAGGGAAAAAATTGCACAGACTGTCATGATACCATCTTGAAATACTGACACTAGTACCGTGTTCCCCCTATAATTAGACCTACCCAGTAAAGAAGACCTACCCAGACTTTTGCCCTGAGGTCTAAATTAAGACCTTACCCGAAAAGAAGACCTACTAAAATCCCACTTCCACATAGCAGCATCAAAGCCCATCAAAGCCTATGCAGATCTACTCAAAAGTAAGCCCCATTATAGTCACTGGGACTTACTCGCAGGAAAGTGTGGATAGGATAGCAGCCTCAGAGCCTGATCCTTGCATTGCTACTCTGATGTTAGCCCCATTATAGTCAGTGGAACTTACTCCCAGGAAAGTGTGGATGGATTAGCAGCCCCAAAGCCCAACCCTTCTGTGCAGACACATGCAGAATAGAGATCTTTCAGCCAGACTTTCCTGGGAGTAAGCCCTTTGAGAGTGGTGGGGATGGATGGGACTTACTTCTGCACCCAGGGTGATAATATGACCGGATTTGATTCGATTTTAGCCTCTTGTCCGAGTGTCCTACATTTTTGCTTCATTGTCCTACATTTTGCTGTCAATGTTAATTAAAATAAGGCCCACCCTGAAAATAAGACCTATGGTATTTTTTTGGACCAAAAAAACAAAAAAATAAGACATCTTATCAGGGAAATACGGTAGTTGCCTGGCTGTCACATTATCAATGGCTGTACCACACACAGCCGGGCAGCCATTGATGATGATGATGATGATGATGATGATGATGATGATGATGATGATGATGATGATGATGATAATTACCATGTATGGCTGTGTGTGGCACAAAATTTTACCACATGCATCATTTCTCCAAAACCTGAAGTTTTGAAGCTGAAGCTTTCAAATAAATTTTGAATAAATTCAATTAAATTTTGAACTCAATTAATAATACAGAGGTGCCTCACATAAAGAGCTTAATTTGTTCCGAAGGCCTGCTCTTTAAGTAAAATGCTCTTTAAGTGAAGCAGATTTTTCCATAGGAAATAATGGAAACTCAGATAACTGGTTCCACAAACCCCAAATATTCATATAAAAATATTAACTGGACGTAAAAATGATGACAAAACACTGGAATTGAATTCAAAACATGCATTCAGTGTGTATGATCCTATCATCCTATGAAGTCTACTTAGGCTGCAATCCTAAAGACACTTTTCTGGGAGTAAGCCCCATTTAACACAATGGGGCTTACTTCTGAGTAGACGTGGTTAGGAGACTGCAATCAAAGACACTTTCCTGGTAGGCTTACCTGGGCTGCTGCTGGAGGTTCAAGGTGGGAGCACTTGGGGGCAGTTAGGGGCAGCTGCCTCTTGTACTTCCAGGCAACTGCCCCCAAGTTGGGAGCAGTTAGAGGCAGCAGTGCTGGCCGGCAGCCCTTTTAAAGAGCCTCCATGCGGAGTGTCAGGGCTGCATAGCATGCGTGCCCATAGCGTGCTTGCTTGTTAAGTGAAGTGGAACTTGTTATGTGAAGCAAGATTTCTTGGAAATTTTTGCTCTTTATACGAAACACTTGTTAAGTGAGGTACCACTGTATATGATTTCCTTCCTTACAAATCAAGGGGATAACACTAGTGTACCTAAATATATTTTGGGGTAAAAGGTAAAAAAGTTCCCTGATCACTATTCTAACTGGAGTAAGCTTGTGCAGGAGCCATTCTGGGAGCAGGAGGCAAAGCAGGTGGGCAGGCAAAGCATCTGTGGAAGGGATGGGGAGCCCAGGCTGTGCCATCCTTTCATTATTTCAGTAGCTGAGGGAGGTTTTGAGGGGGTACAGCCAGGAAGAGCCTGTTAGGGCTGCACCCACAGGTGTCAGTCTTGCAGAGGGAGGACACGTCCTGGACTTAAGAGCATGTAAAGGCCGGCAAACAAAAGAAGCCCTTTTGGCTTTGGAGGTGCCCAATTTCTGCCAGGTGGGTTGCTGTGCAGCAACCAGAGTGTTCTGCCGTGGCAGGCAGTTGAGACCCACAAGCGATGGGCAATCCAAAGGCAGGCAGCAAGGCCCAAGCAGCGGAGTTGCCCGGCTTGCTGCCAGAGCCACCCTCCCAGCTTTGCCTGCAGAGGTGATCGGGGGGCATTTGGCAGTCCGAGGCACTGGCAGTCAAGAGAAGGAACTTCTTGCCTTCCTCACATTCGGGGTTTTGAGAGTTTCCCACCACCGGCCTCTGGGGCGTGACCCTCCCCTACCCCTGGCTGTGCTACACATGGGCAGCTCTGCAGCAGCAGCCCTGGCACTGCCACTTCCGGTGCCCCCAGCCGAGCTCTGCCGCCCTCACCACGCATGGCACGGAAGCTCCCATTCAGTCCTCACAGCCTCGTTGTCATGGGAACCATTGGGATGTTGGTTTTCCAGGGGGAAGGGGGGGTCGGGGGGGCGGCCAGACCAAAGATCAGCTCCATAAAGCTGGGACTGGCTTTTCTTGCAAAGGGGTGGGCAGATGCCAGAGCAGCATGCAAAACACAAGGAGGCTGGCCTTTGGCTGGCCCTGCTCCTCTGCCTGAGACCCTGGGGGCAAATGCCAGGGGGCAGATGCCAGGTGCCAGGCCAAAAAAAAATATTAAAAAACTGGCAGACAAGCTGGACTTAGGAAGTTCAGGGAGGTGCATGGAGAGATGGTGCCTTCCAGGGATCCAGAGGGTCCCAGGGCCAGGCTCTGCACTTGTGCTCCCAGAAGGGCCCTCGTCCCCTTCCCCTGTGTAGCAACTGCTCCTGAACTTGGAAGAGACACTGCAGTGGGCAACCCATTGCCTCCCATGGCACATGATCACCCTTTAGGACCTCCCCCACCATGCCCCACACATGTCACTGACCAGTCCTCTAGAGCAGGAGTCTCCCAGCATCCAATAGCTGGCATGGTGTTGAGAGCCCCCAATAAATGTACATTTATTTTTTAGGAGTGAACTCAAGGTGACTTAAATATAAAATTTAAATAAATACTTTAGTGATAAAGCTGTAATTCTAAGCCCCAGAACACTTTCTGGATGCAGACAAGTTCTGTTGAGTGGGCTAGAAGCTCTCAGTGGACCAGAGGTGGCCGAGGGCCAGATAGAGATTGCTGCTGGCCACATCAGGCCGCTGGGTTGGGGTTTGGAGCCCTTGCTCTACGTTCCCCACACAGTGGTGCCTGCCTGGCATAGCCCTGCTGCTCCTGCGCTGGAGAAGCCAGCCGGCTGGTGCCACCCGCTGAGTCCTGAAAGCAGGCAGAGGGGGAGGGAGGGGGGAGGGCTGCTGTCACAGTAGTAGCTCTTCTAGGCAGACACTGAAGTCAATGTTTTGACCAAGCCGCTCGTCTCTGAGGTGATACACAATGCGTGCATGATAGAAATTAATTCCTGGGACGTACGTGGGAGACTGTTGAAGGGATCGTCAGTCTGCCACTCGCTTCCTGGACCAACTTCTGGAGCCTCCCTCTGCAGAGCCACGTTTTCCATGCCCGCTTCCTGCCCACCGCAGGCCCCTTACAAAGCATTCTTTGGGAGGGGCTGGGGCTGAGATTCTGGAGATGCCTCCAGAGCCCAGGTGCAGAATGTGGTGGTGCCAAGAGTCAGCAGACTGGAGAAACTGGAGGATCCCACCAGACTGACTTTGGGTGCAGCTCTTGACTTGGTCTGCAAGAGGGATGTGCTCCTCTCTCCCTTCCTCTCTCTGTAATCCTAACCTCTGATACAACAATGGGTTTTAAGACAGTAATATGTGCATAATGATTTTTACCTAATTGCACTACTTTATACAACAATGGCTGCAATCCTAAACTCCAGGTAGGCCAGCCTAAGCCCCATTATTTGCCCTGTACTGACCTGAGGGTGTCACAAAAGTGCTGTAAGAAACTTCTGCACCATTCCTGGGGAATAGTTAGGCCAGTGCACAGACAGACACTTGCCTCCCTACATCACCAGGGGTATGGGAAGATGGATGAGTTGGGTAGGCCTAGATCAGGATTGTTCCAATGAGTTTGTTACATTTTACTACAATATAGTAAATGAAAATACTGACCTATACTTATAACCAAAACATCATCTTTACTCGAATCGAATGCGCCATCAAATCTAATGTGTTTCTTGATTTTGGAGACTATGGCTGCACTCCTAAAGATATTTTCCTGGGAGTAAGACCCAGTGAACACAATGGATTGTACTTTTGAGTAGACACAATTGTGCTCTAAATTCAGCTGAATAAGGTGTGCATTAGATTTGAGTCACAGAGATTTATTTTCTCTGTAAAATGCTTTGTGAACTTGTTGAAAAGCAGTATAAAAATACTATTGGTTGGTTTGACTGATTGTTCCCTTTAATCTCTTGAGGATCCCAAAATCTCAGCTCAAGCATCTTTTGCAGATTGTTCTGGCAAAACACGCCCAAACCCCCTCCACCTTCCTAACACCCTGGGACAGCCCTGGAAGGTGGGGATCCCAGGCGCAGAAGGCCTCCGGCGCTGCCTTCCAAAAGGGACCCTGGCCAGGCTGGGGCAAACCTGCCCTCTGGCTTCTCAGCTCCACGGCTAATTTGGAATCTCCCCTGGATGCTGGGAGTGGGAAGATCCCTTCCCCCGCCCCCTTCCCCCCCTATCCCCCCTACCCCCCCCCCCGCCTCTCACCCACTGCAGGGCTCCAGTTGCAGAGGAAGGAGAGGTCAGGATGCATCCAGCATCCCCGGGTCTCTATAGCAACTGGCAAGAAGCGAATGGCACTCTGGCCAACCAGCACTACCTGCTTCTGCTTTTGGAGGCTGCATCAGACATCATGCGGGGGGGGGGGGATGACAGGGATGCCCCCCCTTCGGGCAAGGAGGAGAGCAGCCCCCCTCAGGGGGAAGCCTGCAGGATGCCTGCGCCTGGTGAGGAGGCAGGGAGGAGGAGGCAGTTGTCATGACAGGCTTGGAAAGGGAGGCCTGGCTCTCCACTGGCACTACTGGCATCCTGGCCACTTGCTTCTTCCCCCACAGGAGGCCCCAGGCTGGCACAGGGCTTCCCCCACAAGGCACAAGGCCCGTGTACCACGACCACATCAAAGAAAGTGGCTGAGCCCAAAGCAAGCGATGCAGCAGGTTACATCACCCAGCCAGGCCATCATAACAGCATGAGAAAAGCCTCCTTTGCTGGATCAGACCCAAAGCCTATCTAGTCCAGCTTCCTGGCTCTGCAGTGCCCCACCAGATGCCTTCTCCCAAACCTGCATCCAGGTGCCCCCCTGCACCTGGCATCTGGAGGTTGTCCACGTCTAGCTCCATCTATGTGTGGGCGGTTACCCTTAGTGAGGGCTGTTGGGCAGTGGAAGGGATTGCCAAGGGAGGTGGTGGACTCTCCCTCACTGGGGATCTTCAAGCAGAGGCTCCACCAGCACCTGTCGGGGATGCTCTAGGGGGATTTCCTGCTGCAGGCAGGTGTGTGGACTAGATGATCTACTAGGTCCCTTCCAACTCTAGGATTCTATGCACACACACACACACACACCCTTATGGCCTGTAATGTTTGATGGTCCTGGGCACCAGCTTCTGGGCACAGCAATCAAGACCCTTACATGCTTGATCTGGCAGTGCCTGGTGCCTGGGGACCTGCACCTGCCTCTGCACCTCTGCAGTACGCCTACCAGTCTAAACTGCAACCACTCGGAACGGCCGGGGTGGAGCCTTCCCTTCCCATCCGCTTGTTGACTGTCCCCATCTGCATCATGTTCTCAATGAGACATGAAGACTTAGGGGGCCAAACACCAAGGAGAGGCAGAATGGCAGTGGACCAAGGGAGGCAATGTGGCCTCCTTAACCATTGGCATCCTGGCACCATCCATTCACCTGCCCAATGTCCTCTGAAAGCTTTCTGGCCTGAAAGCCTCCTGGAGGGCATTCAGCCCCACTCCTCAGCGATGCTTCCTCCCCCAGATCCTCAGCCAGGCCCTGAGGAGCCAGGAGTCCGCTCCAGCCTCTCTCCGTCCTCTGCTGGCAGCTGCTCTGGGTTCTGGGAGTGCTGAGGCTCCCTTGGACAGCCACTTTCCAAGAATGGGTGGCAGCCGCTGGTGCATTTCTGCATAAGCACAGTGGAAAGAAGCTGAACACATCCGTTTCAGACACATCCTGCGCATTACTCATGGTCTCCCCTGGAATAAATCACAGCCACCTTCTAATTTAGACATTCACACAGCAAAATCACCTCTTCCTGGCTGTGACGGCTATGCCAGGCATGACAGGATGGGAAAACCAGGCAGGGGGAAGGAAAGTCTCGGGGGGAGGGAGCTGGATCTCTGGCAGGTGATGTCCTTGCCAGGAACTGCCAGGGGTCTTGCTCACTGGTGACTGACCTAGAACTACACAGCAGTTCTTCTGAACCCATCATAGCCTCATGTGTGGCACATCACGGCCTCATCTGTGGAATATCACCACAATGCCTGATACTTGGGCATCTGTAATTGGGGGGGGGGGTAAAGGGTGGTCTGTCAGTTACAACAGAAATGAGATGCTTGAAGAGGAACCAGAAAGGCTCAAAGAGGAACCAGAAAGGATAAAATCAGGAACGAGTAAGATAGTAAAGGAAAGGATTGGAGTAGAACCAATTCTACATTATATACCAACAGCACAATCCTAACCATGTCTACGCAAAAGTAAGCCCAACGTGTTCAAAGGAAAGGAAAGTTTCTAAAGGAAAGTGTCTGAAAAGTAAGTGTCTTTAGGATTGTAGCCAAAGACAGCAAATAAAGTGGTTTGCTTGCTTAGGGAGAATTTCTGGGATGCTCCACCATAGAAAGCATATACGAAAGGCAAAGAGCGCATGGTGGAGAAGGATGGAGAGAAAACATCAAAGAAGACTGCAGCAACTTCAAATGAAATTGAAATAGGCCGTAGATGTGCAAGAACCAGATCTTTGCATCTCCCTCAACAAGCAAAGATGATGAAGATGAAGATCATGTCATTCCAGGGACTGGAATTCAAGCATGCCTTTCCCTGCCTTTGGGTGCTGGGGCCAAAGAAGGGCCAAGGAGAAGCCCTGGCTGCCTGCAGACAGCACAGGCTGCACTGGAAGTCACTGGGGGCTGTGGCTCAGCAGTGGTGGGCTTCAGAGGGTTCTCACAGGTTCTAGAGAACCCTTTGCTAATGAGCACCTGGTTAGGAGAACCAGTTACTAATAGGACCTGTTGATATTTATTTGAATCCCACCACTACTCATGTGCCTCCAGCAGGGAGAAGCTGAGATCCAAGATGGAGGCAGGAATAGGAACAATCCCACACATGTGGTTCATGACACGCCTGTTGGTGGCACGGCAGGGAGGGAGGGAAGGGGATGCTACAGACACAGAACATCCATCTCCTCCCCCACTTCACCCCTGTCTGTGGGGCACACACCGTTCTTGGGACTTGCTTACAGGCAGAGGCTGGCCCATTTTTTGAAAGGAGTGCCTGCTTGGGACCTGGCAGGGGAGGGTCCTCAGCAAAGGGCTCCCCAATGGCTCCTGGGCACTGCCCCAACTCTCTCCCCCCCACCTGGCCAACATGCTGGTGGGAGGAAAAGGTGAGATGCTGGGAGGCCCACAGAAGCCAGTGGCCAGGCCAGCTCAGCCTCATCTGGCCTCCGAGGGCAGCTGCTCTCCTGCCCACTTACTGGCGGGTACGTCAGCGCCTCTCATGGCACCAGTGGGAACGGAGAGGTGCAGAGGGCCTTTGTGGCACCTCCTCGTAACCAGACCCTCACTCCTGTGAAGACCGGACAGCCAGAAGAAAGCACTCAAAATTCACTCAGCGGAGTATATGCTCCTCCTGGCAACCGACTCTGACTTTGAATCTGTTTCTCTGGGAAGGATCCAGCTCTTTTCATCTCAAACTCAACATGAATTTACAGGGGACTCTGAAATAAATATGAAGGTACAGGAATAAATATGAAGGTACCGAAATAAGTATGAAGGTGCAGGAATAAATATGAAGCTACAGGAATAAGTATGAAGGTACAGGAATAAATACGAAGGTACAGGTGTCCCTCACTAACCACTAAGGTTCTGTTCCAGAACTTCCTGTGGCTTTAAAGAAAACAATGGAAAAATAGGTTTAAAGACCAATTCCAAGTTCATTGCTCCTCAATTGCCAATAATCTGCAGGGGTTTGATTCTGAGACGGAAGACTGCATGTATGGCTGCCTCAACAACAGTAGAAAAGCAGTTTTCAAAACTGTAATTTGCAGGGGCCATTTATGTTGAGTCAATCTGTGTATTAAAAAATCTGTGTATAACCAGGCTGGACCTGTATGCTTGAGTGCCAGCGCATGCGGTACTGCCCAGAGAAAGCCAGGCTGACCAACTGGGAGCTCTTGCAGCACAAACACCCATCACCACCACCCAAAAACCCAGCAGGTGTTCCCCACAGCCACAAGTGGTGGCCATTCCCTGCAGAACAGTGATCAGGATGATGCCACATGGACCTCTGAAAGGGATTTTATCAGGGGGTACAAAGTTTCCTTTGGGCCCTTTCCCTTTGGGGGACCCTGAATATAATGAAGGAGGTGATGGGGGAAAGGCAGAATGGGGGTGAAACAGGGTGGGAGGAGGGGGCAACAGCTGAATAGAGTCCAGCTCTCAGTGGAGCCCAGGTCCGCCTGTCCGCATGGTGTCAGCAGCCAGATACAGGAACACAAAACCTAACACACTCCTAAGGTTCTCTCAAATACTTTACAGAAAATCTTAGTAGAAAAATAACATTGTAATTGTGCTTGCACTAGAATGGGAACCAAAAGGAACCCAATGCTCCTTCTCCAGCAGTTGTAGTCCCACAGCCGTGTCCTGACACTCCTATGCACTCCTTGGTTAGCACATCCACAAGCCAAGGAGATATGGCCAAGCAAGCCATAACAGACACTGCACATATGTGTCACATGTACATATTCCTTGGTTCACTGCACTCGGCTTGTGGCAGCAGCACCTACAATGTCCAGGGTACTGCTCCCCACATCCCTCATGGGTAGTGTGTCCAGGTGACGGCAGGCCTCATGTGTCTTAGCATGATGCTGTCCTAAGAAGCAAGAACAAAACTCCAACCAGCTCTGTGGGCTCCCTGGAAGAAAGGGGTGTGCTGTGGGGAGCCTTGTGCCTTCTTGAGAACCAGCTCGGTGTCCCAGCCCAGGCTCTTCCCAGTCGGACCACCTGCAAACCAAGGCTGCGGCTGCTGGTGCTGCCAAGACGTTCTGGGGCTACTTGTTCAAACACTGCCGTAACAACATGCCCAGAAAACCGTCCCGTATCGTGGGAATAGTTTGGGCCTCATCCTGTCTTCTGTCTCCCGTTTTGCTTCTCACGGGACTGCCAGTGAAGATGCTCCACAAGGCCTCAGAGACAGGACCTCAGAGACTCTCCCAGTTCTTGGATACCTCTCCCCACCCCTTTCCTACAAGCAAGCCACCCAGAGTTGGGCAGGCAGCACAGAAGTGGAACTGCAGGTCAGGTAAACCACCGTCCACCCGGGCATGTTGGGCCTGGCCTCAGGGCAGCCTGTCCCCTTCCCTGTTCAGCCAGAGCTCTGCAGCATGGACCACAGTGGGCCTTAACTGGGTCTCAAAGACCAGCTCCAGCTGGTCTGGTACTGCAGTGGTGCCCAGGAGCCTTTGACCACCTTGTTCATCACAGCGCCCTGGCCCCCGAGGAGCCTGCCCAGCGCTGGTCTCCGATCCACACCCACCAAGGTTTGACGCCTGACCCGGCAGCAGGAAATATGAGGTGCATCTAACTTAGACAAGCCTCAGCTAGCAGGACAAGTGCTAAGACAAGAACATCAGAAGAGCCTCCTCTGTTGGATTACACCCAAGACCATCTAGTCCTGCTTCCTGTAGCCCACAGCCGCCCACTGGATGCTTCCAAGAGCACCCATGGCACCACATCCAGGTGCCCTCCCTGCATTTGGCATTCTGAGGTTGCCCACAACTATAGCGACACACACACACTCCTCACGGCTGCATGCACAGGTTGCAGCTTGTAACCTGTGATGTTCCTTTCTTCTAGGAATTTGTCCAGTCCCTTCTTAAAGGCATTGAGACCAGATGCCATTACCACATCCTGTGGCAGGGAGTTCCACAGACTATCCACATGCTGGGTAAAAAAATATTTTCTAACCGTCCCGACATTCAGTTTTAGTGGATATTCCCTAATTCTGGTATTTTGTGAAAGGAAAAAGAGCATCTCTATATCCATCCCTTGCAAAATTTTGAATGTCTCACTTATGTCCCCCCAGGTGTCTCTCTTCTAAACTAGGATTGCCACGTGTCCCAACAAACAGGGACAATCCCAATTTGGGGGGACTGTGTTCACATACTGGCAAATGAGAGGGAGGATCCTGTCCTGATTTTGTGGAAGAGAATTATGGCAACCCTATTCTACACTGAAGAGCCCCAAATGCTGTACGCTTTCTTCCAGAAGGTGGACTAGTTGGGGTTCCCACCAGGTCAGAAGAGGGGAGGGCCACGCAGTGGTCTCGGGGTTCATTTCTGTCATGCAGGGAAGGCTCAGGTCAGGAAACTTGCAAAGAGACTGATGCTGAAGGTAGCCTTTGATATCCAGATCCCAGTCTGGATGCTGGTCTTCCATCTCCTGTTTGCTTCCAGAAACCTTTTCCTTGTTTCAAAGGCAGGGTTGCCATAATTCTCTTCCACAAAACCGGGACAGGACTCCCTGTCAAACAAACAGATTCAGTCCCGGATTTCTGGGCATATGGCAACCCTACTCACAGAAACCGGCATACTCCCCCCTTTAAGACTTTCCAGGCCAGCACTGCTCCAAGTGACTGGTGTGTGCATCACGCACCCTGGTCTTGCATACCTCTTGCCCACTCCTCTCCTGCAAGAGACCCAGAGCCTGGCAGCTGGTCGGCCAGTGGGGAGCAAGGCATGCACCAGAGCCTTCAAACCATGCAGGGGTTGCTAAGCTCAGAGTGATTGTGGGTCTAAAGTGTCGGGGAAAGTCAGGCATGCCAGACTCCAGGAGGTGGTTACAGGGCCCAGAAGGAACCAGGAGGACTTCCCTGCCTGCCTCTGCCAGCCTTCCATTCAAGCACCCTTTTCACTGTGCCCAAGTTGGCCCCCTCCCAAAGAACAAGTGGTGGGCTACTCTGTCACTCCCTCTGCCCAGGGCTTTCTGGGAATTGTAGTTTCTGTGTAAAGCTAGGGTTGCCAAAACTGGGTTTGTCCTGGATCTGTCCTGTCTGGCTAAGTAGAAACCCCGTAAGTTCCCACTTCTGGGCTGCTCTGCCCACCAAGCCTGAGCTGCTCATCATCCTGCCTGCGGCTCCCACAACTACCAGACAACACAGCACTTCCTCCTTCCATGGCTGGTGTGGTGGAGGGCAGCAGCACTGCCGGGGACTGCAGGAGCCCCTCATCATCCCCATCTACAGTATTTATATACTACAGTGGTGCCTCACATAACAAATTTAATTCGTTCTGGAGGCATGTTTGTTATGTGAAACATTCTTTACAAGAAGCGGATTTTCCCGTAGGAAATAATGGAAACTCAGATGTTTGGTTCCAGAACCCCAAAAATATTCATATAAAAACATTAACTGGATGTAAAAATGATGACAAAACACTGGAATTGAATTCAAAACATGCATTCAATGTGCATAATCCTATCATCCTATGATAGGATTACTTAGGTTGCAATCCTAAAGACACTTTCCTGGGAGTAAGACCCATTTAACACAATGGGGCTTACTTCTGGGTAGACCTGGATAGGAGGCTGCAATCCAAGTGTCTCCCCACTTTCTCCTCCTCTTCCTCCTGAGCCTCTCTCTCCCCTGCTCTCTTCTGGCAGCTCTGAGCTGCTTCCCTCTTCTCCACTGCTCTTCTCTCCCTCCGGCCACAGGAGGAACAGCACAGAAGTGTTGCTTTTGCTATGGGCAGGCACGCGATGCAGCCCTGGTGCTTTTGAAAAGGGCTGCCGGCCAGCGCATCTGCCCCAACTTCCAACGCATGTGTTTCTTACGTGAAGCACAATTTGATATGTGAAGCAGAATCCTAGAGAAATTTTTGTTTGTAACGTGAACATACCTTACGTGAGGTGCTTGCTGGGGGGCCCCTGTACTGCTTTTCAACTAAAAAGTTCACAAAGTGGTTTACAAAGAAATGAAAAAATTAATGGTGAATGGGAATAATCCTGTTCTGCTGCGTTCTCTGCCTCCACAGCGCCTTCGGGGGGTCGCTGCAGCCAGCTGCACGGCACTGAGCACCAGCGGAGATGATGGGTGGCCGTGGCACAGCTGGCCAAGGTGGTGGTGGTGCAATGGGCACTGCACAGGACTGCCTTGGAGTCCTTCCAGCCCACCTGGTACCTCCACCTGAGGGGAGGTCAGGGAAGGGCCTGCTCAGGCTCCTGGCCTGTCCCAGTTTGATCGAAGGGAATTATGGCAACCTTATGTAAACCTTACACACCAAACTAGTCACTGAAATTGTTTTTGGAATCATGGACAAGGGACGCTGTGCTGCAGGAAGGGCCACAAATCCCTGAATGACCCTCCCCAATTCCTGCAGGCCACCCGTAGCACCCCAGTGGACCAGGACACAGGGGTTGAAAATCACTGCCCCAAACGACACCTGCCAAGGGTGCTCAGAAGAATCTGTGGCTGAAAGTTAGATGTACCTGCCGTAGCACCCGACTAGCCAAGCCAGGCCTGGGTCTCAGAGAAACCCCAGAGGGCAGGGGTGCCCTACTGGGCCGAGCCTCTGCAGGGGGCCCCTTGCAGACCTTTGCAGCCTCTGCAGACCCCTTTGCTCTGAGCCACTTCTGCAGAAGCAGCCCTGCCAGCCCCTTCCCAGCCCAGGCTGCCCACTGTGCCTAAGCAGCCCAGGAAAGGGAGGCCCAGCCTTCAGCGAAAGGCCTTGCTGGTGCCACGGCCAGGACAGGCAGACCCGAAATACTCACATGGCTGCCAGTGGTGGCATAACTAGAGCAGCAGAGCAATCAGTCTTGGGGGGTGCTTAATGGAGCCATTCCAGGACACAGGAGCAAAACAGAGCCGTACTTGGGGGGGGGGGGGACCTGGACTCCTTTAGATCCATTCCAGGCAGGGGCTCCGTTTTCCTCCCCCGGCCTGGAACAGCTCCAAAGAGGTCCTGCTCCCCCCAAGACCAACTGCTCCACCCCCAGCCACTTCCCGCTGGGACACCTATGGGCAGTGTGGACTGGGGGTCCCCGAGGGACTGGGCAGCCAGGGTTCCCACTGCCCCAGGCTAGACAAGGGGAGGCGGGCCAGGTGCTGGAGGAGACCCGTCGAGGATGGGGGTCCCGTCTCCCCGCCTACCTTGCAGTCCCGCAGGCAGGAGCGGACGGAGTAGTCGTCGGCCTGCAGGTACTTGTCCAGGAGGAGCCGGAACTCGTCGTACTTTTCCTGAGCGTGGAGGTCCAGGCGCTGGTAGGCGCCCAGGCAGCCGCTGCAGGCCTCCCATCGCGGGGCTGCGGCGGCGGAGGCGGCGCGGAGGTCGTCGAGGAGGCCGTCGAGGCCGCAGTCCAGGCCCTCGGGGCGGGCCATGCCCCGCAGCAAGTCCCAGGCCGAGTAGCCGTCGCAGAAGGGCAGGCTGAAGTTGGCGAAGTGACGCGCCCAGCGCTCGGGGTCCCGGTCCGGGCTGGAGCCCCGAAGGAGCGGTCCGGGGGCGCAGGCGGCGCTCAGCTCCGGGGGGGCCCCGCTAGCGGCGCAGAGGCGCAGCCGTTCGGCCAGCAGCACGCCCAACAGCAGCACCGAGGCCAGCGGCGGGCGCCATCGGGGGGCGCGGCGGGGGCTCGACGGGGCGTCCTCGTCCTCGGGAGGCATCCAGGCGCCGCCGGGCATATTTTTGGGGGGCGCCGCGCTCCTCCGCCCCCCGTGCCCGGCGGGGTCACCTACCTGCGCCCCCTCCTCGCGGCCGGCCCGGGGGCACCGGGATCCTCGACGGCAGCGGCAGCAGCAGCGGGCCCGGCAGCGGCATGGCTCGGCCGGCGCCTCCTCCTCCGCCAGCGCCGCCGCCGGCCGCGCGGACGCCCCCAGCCTCCCGCCGCCGCGGGGCCGCTAAGGGCCGGGCCGGGCATGGTGCTGCGCCCCCCCGACGACCCTCAGCATGGCCGGCCCGGGCGAGGTGAGGCCCGCATCCCCAGCCCCGGCCGCCGCCTCCTCCGCCGCCTCCGCCTCCTGCTCCGCCGGGCCCCGTCACCGCATCCTCGCCCCGACGGGAGGGGGGGCGGGCGGGCCTGGCTGGGCTGGTGGGCTGCGGGCCCGCTGGGCTGCTGCTGCTGCTGCTGCTGGGCGCTGGCCTTCCTCCACCTCCTCCTCCTCCGTTCACTCGCCGGCTCTGCTCCTGCTCTGACGGGGCGCGGCGGCCCGACGGCTCCGGAGCTCCCTGCTGCGCCGGTTGCGCCCGGCCATCCCCAGCCTGGCCTGCCGGGCTCAGTCTGTCGCCATCTTCCGCCGCGCGGAACACCTTGAGGTGGGGGAGGGGAAGAAGGGGGAGGGGGCGGCGCCTGCGCGCTCCTCGACGCCCTCCCCCAGCAGCAGCATCACTTCCTTCCCGTCCTCTCCCATCCAGCCGCCTCCCGGGAGCCCCGCCGGCAGCGCCTGCACGGGTACGCCGAGGGGTTCTTCCGACGGGGGTCGCGACCCATTCGCCCGAGGCGCAGCCTCGAAGGCGCCCCCGCCACGCCCTGCCTGGGAAGCCCTGCGACGAAGCGCGGAGGCCGGCGTGGTGCTGAAGGACAGCTCCGGCGGCCTGGAAGAGCCCTGCGTTGGGCGGGGGCGTCGAGGGGCTTCCATGGGTGCGGAGCTGCCCGTCCCGTCGGTGGGGTTCGCAGAGCCGCTTTACGGGAACTCGACGCCCCGGCTGAGTGGGGGTTCCCCGGTCCCTCTGAACAGAGGCAGGGGGAGGCCCCCGACGGCTTCTCTTCCCCCAGCCAGTATCCCAAACCAAGACGCCCGGGCTCTCCCTGCCTGTCTGCGGGAGAGGCCGCTTCCTCCCCACCCCAGGGACCCCGAAACCTCGCTGGGGGGGAGGGCTGCAGAACCGGCCGTCCAGGAGCCTCCAGTCCTCCAGCACCTCCAGCGCAGCTCTGGCTCCCCCTGTAGGGGAAGACGCTCCAAGGGGGCGGCCGGGCTCCCCCCCGCCCCCCGCTGAGTCCAGAGCAGGCCCTGCGAATAGGTTTGTCAGAACAGTGGCGTAGTTAGAGGAGGGCTGAGGAGTCAGGTTTGGGAGGGGGTACCCCACTGGAGCCATTCAAGCAGGGGGACCAGTGGCATAGCTCGAGGGGGAGCAGAGCAGATACATCTTGCAGGGAACCTCACCCCTTTGGGGCAATGTCAGGCCATATGGTTCCCTCGGCCTGGCATGGCTCCAAAGTGGTGAGGCTCCCTCCAAGATGTATCTGCTGTGCTCCCCCTCTAGCTATGCCACTGATTGGGAGATCCATCCAACCACTGGTTTCCGGGGGTTGGTTCTGGTCCTCGTCCAGGCCGCACTGACGGCATGCACCTGATTGGACCCTGCAGTGCAAGCTGCCCCTATGCCTGTTGGGGGGGGGGGTGCATGATGAAGGCTCTTCAGGCTCTTCTTCTGGCCCAGGCTCTTCCCTAATGGACAGCCTTTGGTCAGTGATGGCAGAGCCAGGACAGACACAAGAAAATATTTCTTTCCCCAGCAGGTCTGAGGAACTCCTTGCCACAAGATGAGGTGATGACGACTGGCCTGAATGCCTTTGCGAGGGGCTCTGACTGATTTCCACAGTGCAAAGACTTGAATTAGAACCTGGTTGTGAGTTTTGGGGGATTTCTGATTTGTAAGATGGTGTGAACTGTTACTTATTAAAATAAAATGAATGGAGGTGACATCAACCCTCATGATGCCTTCGCCATTCAGACGTGGCTACACCTGATGCCTTGGCATTGCATTGCCAATTCTTGTTGTGGAGGAACCTCTTGCTGTTTTCTCATTCATTCATTCATTCATTCATTCATTCATTCATTCATTCATTCATTCCTAAGGAAGGAGACCCAAGGCAGCCGGGTATTTAGGATATTCTTCTCATTGGAGGAGGGAGGAAAGGGGGTCTTCACTTGAGGGCTGGGTGCTTCTTAAGGACTGGCATTCCTTGTTACCTTTTCACCCCTTATTACTGGGGAGGAAACATTTCAATTTCTGTTTTACATTTACCTAAGAAAGGCTGGCTCCCCCCATGCAAGACTGCCCCCTTCCTGCTCCTCTCTCTTTCATCTCTTTGAGGGGTGCCCCCCTCCTCCCTGGGGCCTGGCAGAGGAAGGCACCCATTCAGAGCTGAAGATCTTTGTAATGAGCCAGTCAACCAGGTTCCAAAGGAGTCCTTTGGGGGTCAGCCCCACTGAGCTGTGTTGCATGGGTCACAGTGCCCGGCAGGGCCGAAGGCCACCACAGATGCCCCTCCACCTCCAAGAGTCCTTTCCAGCCATCAGAGTCACTCCGGAAGCTTTCCCAGGGCTCTGCGGTGACTCTCCATATCAAAACATATCTTTGGGGGGAGGGTGCATGTGTGATGCTGAGGACTGGAGGGCTGGAGAGCAAGGAGAGCCTCTCCTTCCTCTCTTGTGAGGGGAGCCCAGGGTGCAACAGGAAAAGTGGCCCAGCAGAAATCCCGGGAAAGAAACCCCGGCTGTGTGAGAAAGTGGCACCCGCTGAGCAGCAGTTGGTGCCCCCAGGTAGAGGTCTGTGTCTTTCTCTGCAGCCTTTCCTCACCTCCCCCCTTTCCTTGTCCAGGCATCCCCCATTGGACAGGTTAGGGACTGGCGCACTGTCCAAAAGTGAAACCCATTGCAATATGGTACCCAGTCTCTTATAGTTTAGAACCTTCCAATGCTTTTTAACTAGCAAATGCCCCCTTTACAGGGTGACCATACAGAATGGAGGACAGAGTGGCTGTACCTTTAAACCATTGCATAGAAGAGGGAATTGAGGCAGGCTTAGCTCAGCATGGAAGGGTTTAGAAAGCAGCTCCTGCCTCCATTCCCTCTTCTGTCTTCCTTTCTATATGGTCACCTGTCCCTTTATCTTGTCAATTCCTGCTGCCTTACAAAGATTTCTACAAATGGATTCTCATTAAAACTCCAGGAATGGAATGAAACCAGGAGCTACAACATAGGAAATGGCAATGTTGGTCTTTGGAACAGCAGAGAGAGGTTGAAAGAGCAGAACATATGCTGAAGGCATTCGTTCTGGGTATAATTGAACAGTGTTGAGAGAATGATGGTCAGAAAATGAACCATTAGAAAGCAGGGGATGCCTAGATGTCTCTCTGTTTAGAATGCAAGTTTTCTCCATAGCAAATGAGCACCAGGTATGGGGTGGCTGTTCAGGATCAACCCCTGCTGGTCCTCCTTGTTTAGGTGTCTCTGGAGGAGAACCAGGCCCTTGACAGCTCCTCCTTGTGGCAGATTCCTCTGCGGAGAGACAATAAGAACATAAGAATCGATCAATATCAGTCAGTCAATCAATAGTAAGAAGAGCCTACTTTTCTGGATCAGGCCAAGACCCATGTAGTCCAGCTTCTGGCATCTCACAGCCTCCAGGGAACAAACAAGACACCCGCATCCAGGTGCCCCCCCTGCATCTGGCATTTGGAGGTTTCCCACATCTGCCCATGCAAAAAAGCAGGCCTCTGTCAGTCTTGGAAGACTATGGTATCGTGCTCGGCGCTGCATACGCTGCATGCAAAGCACAAAAGCCTGGGTTAGATTGTTACGGAGGATAGGCTGTTCCCCAAGCAGCAAATCTCCCCTCTCCACATCACTGAATTAGTCCTATGGAAAGGCAGAGCCAGTATGATTGGATCCAGCTGCGTCGCAGAGCTGGGCTAAGGACAGGAGCTTACCCTGTCTTGTGGGGCCAACCTGGGTCTCGAACCCTGGTTAACAGGCACAGTGACTTAACCACCTGTGCCACGCAAACACTCACACATACACCCCCCTCCTCATGTTTTGTAATCTGTGATGGTCCTTTGCTGGAAGAATTTGCCCAATCCCTTCTTAAAGGCACTGAGGTAGATGCCTGGCTCATGCCTGAGTAAGGTAATCCCACCCCACCCGCAAGCTGGTCTTCTCCTGAACCCAGCCCGGTCGCTGCAAATGGAGGACAAATCTCCATGGACCATCCTCCCGGCGGGCACCAAGATCACCACTTCAGCTGCCTGCACGCTGCCTCCAGCTGTGCGCACCCAGGAGGTGCATGGGGCGGAGGGGTTCACAGCCACTCCAAGCAGATGCTGCTAATTTTGGCCTTTGAGCTCCGTGCCAAGCTGCTGGGGCACAGAAACCCCACCCAGCACTCAGAAGAGCTGCCAGGCCTTTGAAGGCAACCAAGGCTGGGGAGGGAACCAGAGGCCTGCCCTGCATCTTGGAGCCAGGGCTGGGCCTGCAGCCAGATCAGAGACAGCTTGTTCCTCCCCCCCCCAATCCGTCATTGAAGCAGAGGGGGCGGAGGTGGGGCTGGACCTTAACCCCAAGAGGTGCGTGTCGTCTCCACCATGCCTGCAAATGGATGAAGCCAGCGATGCCATGTTGCCAGAGGAGTTTCCATGGGCTGGCAGTAAGTTAAGTATAATTTTATTGTCATCACCCCATCTCTGCCCATCTGCACAGACTCCACTCACGTTTCATGAGACCCCATTTAATGAAATGGACATGACCTATCAGCCTATGACTGTAGAGCACCCCTAAGCATGTGCAGATTGACTAGCATTCCCTATGGAGGGGCTTCGGCTTGGTCGGTGCTTCCAACCACGTCAGCCTGTCCCAACTCTTCCTACTGGTCCAGGATGCCCATCAGTCTAGGGTTGCCATAATTTCTTCCACAAATGTCCCATTTGCCAGTATGTGAACACAATCTCCCCAAATTGGGACTGTCCCTGTTTTGGGAGATGTATGGCAACCCTACATCAGTCCACCTGGCAGGGACAGTGGAGAGAACCGGGAGGCCACCTGGGCTTTGGGGTGCCCAGACCTAGGCAGGCAGCAGCCCAACCTTTCCCATTTGGAAGGCTTGCGTTCTGCTGCTCTCCTGGAGCTGTGGCTGCAGCATGCAGTGGCAGACCTGGATGCAGACTGCCTGTGCGGGACAGAGAGAGGCGCAGCTGCACGTTCAGCACCCAGCGCAGGAAGCGCCTGAAGGCTGTGACCATTTCACAGGGGTAGGCAGGGGCACCATAGATCCTATATTCCCAAGACATGTCTTATTTTTTAGTCTTATGTCCTGGGGAAAAAATATTTATTGTCCCCCATTTCCTTTCAATAGACAGCATGTATCCTTCTTGTACTTAATAAATAATACAGTGGTACCTGGCATAACAAGTGCCCCACATAACAAGTGATTCACATAACAAGCACAAATTCCCATTGGGATTGTGCTCCTCTTAACAAGCCTGCTTCACTTAAGAAGCCCCAGGCAACCTGAAAGTAAACTAGCTGGGTCATCTGGGAACGCGGAAGGCAAGTGCATGGAGAAACAGGAGGCATTGCTTCCTAATGGGTGGCATGCTGGGCAGCCCTGACGCTCCACGTGGAGCCTGTTTTAAAGGGCTTCCAGCAGCATGTTGTTGCCTTTAACTGCCCCCAACTTGGGGCAGTTACCCCTAACTGCCCCCAAGTGTCCCCACCGGCCTCTAGCAGCAGCCCCGATAAGCCCCCTATCCTCCATGCAGCCTCCTAACCATATCTACTCAGAAGTAAGCCCCATTGTGTTCAATGGGGCTTACTTCCATGAAAGTGTCTTTAGGATTGCAGCCTAAGTAGACTTCATAGGATCCTGCACATTGATTTTGAATTCAATTCTGGTATTTTGTCATCATTTTTACATCCAGTTAATATTTTTATATGAATATTTTTTGGGTTTTGGACCAATCGTCTGAGTTTCCATTATTTCCTATGGGAAAATCTGCTTCACATAAATAGCATTTCACATAACAAGCAGTCTTCCAGAATGAATTAAACTTGTTATGTGAGGTTCCATTATATGTAATATTTTTAAATTTAATAATTAATATGGTGTTTAAATTCACCATAAGAAAGCAAAATGTGGTGTTTTGGGCTGCAGTCCTAACCTGCAATTACCCAACTCTCTGAGTTATGTCATTATGACCTGTGACTTTTGTGACCATACGTCATAACCAGAGAAAAGGACAAGCTCCATCCCAAATGTAGGACCTCCAAGAAATATGTAGGACATAACAAAATAAAACACATATATTGTTTTTATCTGGTTAATTTCAACACTATGGCTGCAATCCTTTTCTGCTTCAATCTAATCTGCAGTTAGGCTGGCCTAAACCCTGGCTCAGTTCCTGTGCTGATCTGGGAATGTCACAGAAATGCCATAAGACACTTCTGTGCCACTCCTGGAAAAGTGCGCAGACATCCGCTCGCCTCCCCATAACACCTCAGAGCCAGACCCTTTGGCCAGTCATGTTTCCACTGATTGCTTACCCTCTCCAGGAGCATTTCTCCAGAGTGCGCACTTTCCATGCCCTGTGATGTCCGCAATCACAGGAGCTCCACAGCTATATGGAAGTAGACTTGGCCCCATGTACAGAGGTGCCTCACATAAAGAGCTTAATTCGTTCCGGAGACATGCTCTTTAAGTGAAAAGCTCTTTAAGTGAAGCAGATTTTTCCATAGGAAATAATGGAAACTCAGACGATTGGTTCCAGAACCCCCAAAATATTCATATAAAAATATTAACTGGATGTAAAAATGATGACAAAACACTGAATTCAAAACATGCATTCAATGTGCAGGATCCTATGAAGTCTATTAGGCTGCAATCCTAAAGACACTTTCCTGGGAGTAAGCCCCATTTAACACAATGGGTCTTACTTCTGGGTAGACATGGTTAAGAGGCTGCAATCAATGACACTTTCCTGGGAGTAAGCCCCATTTAACACAATGGGGCTTACTTCTGGGAAGACATGGTAAAGAGGCTGCAATCAAAGACACTTTCCTGGGAGTAAGCCCCATTTAACACAGTAGACATAGTTAGGAGGCTGCAATCAAAGACACTTTCCTGAGAAGCTTACCTGGGCTGCTGCTGGAGGTTCAAGGTGGTCGGTGGGGGCGCTTGGGGGCAGTTAGGGACATCTGCCTCTGGCACCCCCAGGCAACTTCCACCAACTTGGGGGAAGTTAGAGGCAGCAGTGCTGGCCGGCAGCCCTTTTAAAGAGCCTCCATGCGGAGCATCAGGGCTGCATAGCACGTGTGCCCATAGTGTGCTTGCTTGTTAAGTGAAGCGTAACTTGTTATGTGAAGCAAGATTTCTTGGAAATTTCTGCTTGTTATGTGAAACGCTTGTTGAGCGAGGTACCACTGTACATGCAGATTTCCAGTTCCTTGGGGCAGATTTGTATGCAGTGAAACCCCATCTTAGCCGTCTTTTCGTGGACTTCCCTGCACCCCAGTGACGCCAGCAGCACCGCCAGACCACAGCTGCCTCCCTGCCTTTCTGGCATTCAACCGGGCAGATGACATCCTGACTTTCTGGCAGTCTTGGCTGCCAATTTCTGTGGGCTTCCTGTGTCTGGGGTTGCAGAACCCACCCATCCTTGCCTCTTCTAAACCAGTCCTCCTCTGGTAAACCCTTGTCCTTTTCTGAGTTGCAGTTGATTGTACCAAACACTAGAGGGCACCAAATCCCACTCATTGTCCCAGGATTGGTTGTGCAGCAACACTTGGAAGGGGGAACCCCCTTTGATGGGGTAGGGTTGCCATAATTCCCCTCCACAAAACCAGAACGGCACAAAACCGCTGGAAACTGGGACAAAGCCGAGTCAGGCCTTGGGGGTCAGGGCACATAGCTCAGAAGAAAGCCCCATTAAAATTGGGAAAACTCCCAATATTCCCAATAGGAATTCCAATAGGATTGCCATATATTCCAGAAAACCAGGACTGTCCCATTTTCAGGGACTGCATCCACATAGTGGCAAGTTTCGGAGAGTGTCCTGTCCTGGTTTTGTGAAAGGTAATTATGACAACCCTATGCAGGAAAACAAGAACCCTATGGGCTCTTCCCTCCCTTGCCTCCTCAAACCTGGGGCACCAGCTGGAGACAGACCCCCAAATCCAGAGTAACTACAGGAGCATGTTAGAGACTTTACATGCTCCTGTAGTTACTGCACCACTTAGTGAAAACCTATGGGAAATTCATATTGGAATCCAGAGTTAATTGTTCTTACACCGGTGCAAGGACTCCCCGTAGTTACTCTGGATTTTGCCCCCAAACACATTTATTTTAAAAATCTTCAATCTTATAAAAACACTTTTATAAATTGCCAAGGATTTGTGGACAAACTTAGGATATTTTGGGGTGTTGAACTCACAAAAGTCATCAGTTTTGCCTGATTTGCTACAGGCAGAGCCACTTCCTGGTAAATGCGGATTCCTTCAGCTTCCTCATAAAGCCAATGCCCTGACTTTGTCATGAGAAGCCCTTTTCCTCCCCCAAACTCCCTGTAGACTCTCAAGAATCAGGGGTTACATCCAAACTAGGGTTTTACTCTGAGTTTCTCTTGTGATTCTATCTTTGCTGCTGGTTAGGGGAGGCTGTGCTGGGGTAGGATTGCCATATATCCTGAGAAACAGGGACAGCCCCAATTTGGGGGGACATACTGGGAAATGGGACAGAAGGTCCTGTCTTGATTTTGTGAAAGAGAATTATGGCTACCCTATGCTGGGGGCTTCAGTGATGAGCTGAAGCGCTGCATTGTGCTGCTCCCTGTGGCCACCAGTGGCTGCTGCCCTCACTCCAGGCTAGGAACCTGTCCTCATGGCCACAGGAGAACCTGTTCTCCTCACCCACACATGGGACACTGTGTCTCCTACCCAGTGGGACTGTACAGGAAAGGGAACTCAGTGCAGGGCTTAGGACCTGATTAAACAAAGAGGAAGAGGAGGAGGAGCTGCTGATGAAGCATGAAAATGGTCCTGTGGAGGATTGAGAAATTCTTCCTGAATCACAGGCAGCAGCCAAACTCTGATCTGCCCTGGTTGTCACCACCACAGGCACAGCTCTGAGGTCACCCCCAATCCCTTCCCTTGGGGTCCAAGGCTGGTGATGGAGACCTTTCTCTGCTCACTGGTTGTCACTGCTCACTAGGTTGCTCATTGCCTGCTGTCTGTCTCTGGGGACACCCTGGCAGTGCTGGAAGGGACAGACTTCCAAATGCCCACCCATTCATCTGCCATGCGCCTGCCTGTCATGCAGATGGGAGTGCTGGCAGGTGCTTCCAAGCCTTCCGTGCATGAATTGTGGTCAAGCAACCCATAAACCGGAGCCTTTTAGTGTATCCCAGTTCAAGAGCTCAGCTGCAGTGGAGAGTGCAGTACACAGGGCAGAGTATAAACAGGGCAGGGTGCCAGAGCCCTGCACATCATCCCCATTTCCAAACAGCCCCATTGAAGGAGGAGGGCAGGAGAGCCGCCTTCCGCCCTCAGCTGTCTTCTGTTTGCACAAGGACCGGAGGCCCATAAACACTGGCCGGACACTGGGCTGAGGCCACACAGGATGTGACCTGCTGCCTTGCCCACTGGGCCGCGCACCTGGCATTCTGCTTTCCTGCTTTTCCTTGCCTTCCTTGCCCCAGTGGGGAGGCAGTTGACCAAGCTGAGGGCACATCAGCATCACCTGACCTGTGCATGACAGAAGCGTATGCCTTGGGATGCCTGCTTGCCTCTTCCCAAATTTGCCTCCAACCCCACGAGGACTGTGCACAGTTCCATGTGCGGCACCACACCTGCCCAGGCAGGCATCCCATTGGGTCCCTGGAAGAGGCCTTCCAGAACTACCTGGGTCTTCTGAAGGTCTCTCCCTCCCTCCTTTTCTCCTGTGGGCTGCATGGAAGGGAAACAGCTGAGGATTAATAGAGGAAATGGCAGCAGGAAGGGTCAGGGTGAGGGTTTGAAAGGCCCAGAGCTGGAGCTCCATCAGTGCTGAAGACGGGGAGGGGGCGAGGCCGGCATCTGGAAGCAGTAAGGGCTACGCCTTGCCAAGGAAATGGATTTCAGAAGATGCTACTTGGCTCCTGGCTGACTTGGCCATACTCTGGGAAAGGAGGGGGTCTGTGCACACACGGGAGCCCCGGAGGCACCATTCTGCTTTCCTTGCAAGGGATCTGTGGCTCCCTCCCGGGTGAGACTCAAGAGTCTTCAGGACGCATTTGGTTGAGAGGCAGCCTCCTCACACCAGAGCTCCAGCTGGGCTGGATTTGCAGAGCTGGGAGACTCCAGGATCCCCCTTGCCCCAATGAGCACAGAAACACAGCCAAACAACCGGGCCAATCAAGAAGTCCATGGCCTGGGAGAGAAACCCCCCACCTCACTTTTTCAGCGGCCACAATCCCCCCCCCCAGGGAATGTTCCTGGTCCTGGTGCAGAACATGTCCCTTGGGAATGTTGCACCAAAAGTAGTTGGGTGATGTTTCTGGGAAGGGAATTGAAGGCAGGTCTATGGCAAGAAGCAAAAACTGGTGATGACGATGGAAGCCAGTGGGGCTCCTTTTGGAGCAGTCCTTCCTTGGTGCTTGACCTGCGCTGACAGGTAGTGTCCGCAAGGTGAGCACACCTAGCTTTGAAAAGAAGAAATGGCAGATACTGGCCAGGATGACCATCTGTCCTGGATTTCAGCCTGGAAATAATGTTCCCCTTTTCCCAGTGAGCAGGCAGCATGTAGCCTAATAATAATTCATTAATTATATGCAATAGTTTTCAATTCAATAAGTAATATAGTGTTTAAACACAGTCATTGGCATCCTTCAGTCTTGGAAGACTCTGGTGTGGTGCTCTGAATGGAGGTCCTAAAACAGCATCTGGTGTGGCTGAAAAGGCTGGTTCAAGAGTGGCAGTCCCTTCCACTTGCAGGACAGGTACAGTCCGTCCCCCACCCAGCCCCCAGATTTCGCTGCCTCCGGGTCTGTCTCTGCTTCAGCCTGCCAGACAAGTGTCTCTTCGAGTTGGAGAAGGCCCTGCTGCGTCCTTTCCCTCCAAGCTGAATGATCAGAGGTCAAGGTTTCCCAGCCTTTGGATTCCCAAGGCCTTTGGATCCCTCTTGCAGATGTCCTTGTATCGCAGCTGTGGTCTCCCTCTAGGGCGCTTTCCCTGCATTAATTCTCCATATAGGAGATCTTGCAGAATCCAACCATCAGCCATTCTCACGACATGCCCAAGTCAGCGTAGATGTCGCTGTTTCAGAAGTGTGAACTTGCTGGAGATTCCAGCACATTCCAAGACTGCGTTGTTTGAGACTTTGTCATGCCAGGTGATGCCAAGGATACAACGGAGACGGCACATATGAAAGGTGTTCAACTTTCTCTCCTGCTGTGCATAAGGGGTCCAAGACTCGCTAGCGTGTACTCAGGACACAGGCTATATATAGACCTTTGTATAGTATTTGTATAGTATTGACCTGTGTATAGTATTAAACACATGAAAGCAATATATAAGAATGTTTTCCGTTTTGATTTTGTCATATATTTTTCCATGTCCTAAATTTTGGGAGGCCTTGTCCTCTTTTTCTGATAAAGGGATAAAGTCACCCTGGTACTGGCAGGCATGGAAGGCAGCTCCAGGGTATGCCCTGCCTTGCCCTCCAGGCACCCCAGGAATTTCTGCTGATTTCCCCATCTAGGGTGGCTCCAAGTACAGGAGAACCTACTCTGACACCTACAGGGATGTGGGCAGTTAGAGGAATCCTGACTGGCTCCTGCGCCCCCATCACTCACAGGATTTCCGCAGAAGTGGGTGCAGGTTCTCCTTTATGAAGAAATGCATTCCTGGAGGACCAGAGTGGCCCCCCAGGGGGAAGGGCCTGGGATCCTGCCATGGACCGTCCTGCTCTCGCAGGGATGGGGAGCTGTTCTGACCTGGTGCTGACACCGCAGCCCCTCCCTGAGCAGACAAAGGAAACCAGGCAGACGCAGCAAATTCCTAGAAATTATTTTTTCATTTTCTCTGTTATTAGCTTTCTTTGTCAAAGGGAAAAATAAACAGTGGCTGACTCTCCTTCCACACTGGCTTAGCAAGGAAAGTCCCCAGACATCTCCCTGCAGCCCTTGTTTCCAGGGCCTTCCTTTCAAGACAGTCCCAGTCAGGAGAGCCCAAGTCTTCCTCCTCCACCTTCGGACCCCTAAGTGTCCCTTCCTTGTCCCCAGGGTTGGGAGGAGCCCCGTTCCTCTGAAGAGGACTCAGCCTCTGGCAGCAGTGGTCGCTGCATGATTTAGGACATGGAGGTGGTCTCGAGGACGGGTCGAGCAATACAGGCAGAAAAAAAATCAATCAATCAGTCAGTCAGTCAGTCTATCTACAGTATTTCTACCACTACAACTGAAAAGTTCACAAAGTGGTTTACAAAGAAAATGGAAAAAAATAAATGGCTGAGGGGTCCCTGTCTCAAAAGGGCTCACAGTCTAAATCTGGCTCTGCAGGAGGAGGTTATGGAGCCAACTCTGGGGGCTTCTGGGGCTGAACAGGAAACATGCCTGGGTGGGGGGCGAGGAAGGGCATCCTTGCAGGGCAGCCGTTCACTGGGGCTGGGATGGCACCAAGAAGGAAGTTGGACCAGATGATCCCCAAGCTCTCTCCAAACACAAAACTTTTTATGATGATGCAAATTTGAAGCAGGACCTTCCTAGAAACCTGCAGCACTCAAATTTGCTGAGAGGGTTGGTCAGGATCTCTCTCCCTCTCCCTCTCCCTCTCCCTCTCCCTCTCTCTCTCTGTCTGGGTGTTCACCAGAGGATCTCCTCTGCAGATGTCAGCCTTGTAATGATCTGCTGTCCAGGTCTGCGGAGGTTGATTCAGATGTGAAGACAGGACCCCTGAACTGCCTTCAAAGAGAGGCTGAAGCCTCCTGGTGAGAGGGCCTTGTGTGAACCCCTCGTGCAAGGAAGGAAATCTCTGCACAGCCCCCCTCCATCTGCATGAACAGTGGGGTGCAAAGGTCTAGAGCGAGGAGGCAGCAGGAGTCAGAGGGTCTCCCTGTGTCACTGCAAGGTCCACTTCCCCTCAGTCAGCCAGGGCTTCAGAGGAGACTGACCTCTGTGTCAACAGGTATTAATGAGGTCCTGATGTGTTGCAGGTGGGTTGAGGATGACAAGGGTAGCCCCGGAGAACAGAGGCTCCCTTCTGGAGCAAACCCAAGCGCTCCCTCCCCCCAGCTCTTCCAACTGTCCAGCACTCTCCATGCACTCAAGTGAAGCCTGTTCTTTCCCCCGCAAGGTGATGCCGGAAGCCCCTCCTCTGGTCAGGTCTCTGCATATTGGTGCCTGCCTTTTAATGTTTTTAAACATTAATGGATATTAATGCATATTTAAAAAAACATTTAATGTATCTTATTGCGTGGTTTTTGAAAATGTTTTTTTATCTAGCTTTTATTCTGTTATTTTATTCTGATACTTTAAATGTTGTTAGCCACCTTGGGTATCCCTTCTAGGCAGAAAGGTAGGATAAAAATAGAATTAAGTAAATAAGTAAATGGGGTGTGTATTTTGGAAAGTTATGGGCAGGCGAGTGGTGGCAGATCCCACAGCTTTGAGCTGCCCCACATGAAACACGTGGCTTGTTGAAAGAAGGACAGCAGAGTACGGGGCCTCTGCTCATTTTCAGCAAGTGTTTCTCCCCAGCCAGCCAGGCCGGACCTTCAGTGCACCGCAGAATCAGGCCAGTCTTGCGTCAATTCAGTCTGTCCCTCACTTTCCCTATACTGACATCCTCCAGCTTGCCTTCATCAGGTGGGTTTCTTGTGGGGGACTCTGGGACCGGGGTTGCTCTTTAGCCGTATGCACCTTACAAATGCTAACATGGCTGGCACATCTCTTTACAAGGCGATGTCTTTGCTTGGCCTGCAACCTTCCTCCACCTGCCCTGTTTCTGTGCTATTCCTGTGGCAAGAAGCATCCCGCATGCAGAGCTCTTTGCCCAAGGGTTCACTAAGGGGCAAAGGGGTCTCTGATTCTCTTTCCTGGATCTACATCTAGGTCCTCTCCATCTGCAGGGGTGGGGTGGGGAGAGCCATATATCTGCCAGAGGGTTATCTGGGAATGTGCAGCCCTGCCTGGCTATCTCCCTTATCTCCTTGATAGTAGCCCCTGGCGGGGGTGGTTGCCTGCCCTCTCGCAGACCCAGTTTCTGGGTTACCAGCAGGGGAAAATCCAGCCTCCCTCCTCCACAGACATCCCCCTTCTCCTGAACTGGTGGATGGTGGATCAGTGCAAGGGATGCTGCCAGGGAACATTTGCAGAGAGGGGGGTGAAGGAAATGGAAAAATGGAAAATGTAATTTTACATTACAGGAAAATGTCAAAAGGAAGAGGACTGAGAAGGAGGTCCATACATAAAAAATGGCTCAAGAGTGTAATTTCTTAGACTCTTTGTGGCATTTTTATAGCTTCCATGGGTCCTCTTTCAAATATTTCCTATGCACCTGATGGATGTTGCCGTGGTTGGCACATCTCTCTTACAAGCTCATCAGGAAGCATCAAAAATGCTGAAACCCACTTTGTTAACATTGACACTAGTTGCATGGCATGTTCCTCTAATGCCACGAGGCCACAGGCGGCAGCAGGATGGCACTCTGCTCCTGTAAATGGCAGAGAAGTCCCATGGAACTGCAGGGGACTTACTTCTGAGGAGCAGCCAGAGGATGGTGCTGGAGGGCAAGAAACCCAGCTGATGAATATTTCTCACTTAGAGGCTCAATCCTAATAAATTGAGGCCCGCCTAACTCGCCTGGCCTATCTTTCCATGGTGATGTGGTGAGGCTGGAGCATACCTGTGCACTGGCCTACCTCCCTCCAGGTGTGGGGCAGAAAGGCCTCATGGGAGCTGACACTCCCAGCTCAGCACTGGACTTATGCCAGCCTAAGTGGAGATTAGGATTCCTGACCCAGGAATGGAGTGCACACTGCAGGTGTGACAGTGGATGGGGCCACTGCCGGTGGGCACATCACACCTTGGAAAGCGTCTCCTGATTTCTCCCCAAGCCCAATGCACAGAAGACTAGCCTCTCAGGGAACTGCCTCATGCGAATGTCCAAGATTTTGGACACATTTCTGCTGGTGCTCAGCTGAGCCTCAGCACTCTCGCCCCTTCGCCTGAGGGGTGGTGCTGGATACTCTGAAGCTGTTCTGCCAGCCTTGCCCAGATGCAAATCCCATTCACCTGGTCCCCGGTTATCTGACCGCCAGTCGGCCTCCTCCTGGACTCCCAGCCATCTGCCCTGACAATGATGCTTCGGTTGTGCAAGGGAGGCCCTCAGGGCTTTATGAAAACTGTACAGGAAATTATTTCCATCATTAACCCTTCTCCCTAGAAGGGAATGTGGCTTTCGGATGGAGGCCGAGGGGATTAATCTGCCTGGGTCTTCTATTTATATTTCCATCAAGTGGAGCTGGGCTGTGTGTATCCTTCTGTCCAGCTGTTGAGAGATCCAGCACGTTTGGGGCTCTCTTGCGCCATCAAAATGATGCGCTGCGGTTGTGTTTCCGTGGGAGGCCTCTTCCCGCTTTACAGGCAGAAGAAGGACCGTAAGAACATAAGAAGAGCCTCTGCTGGATCAGGCCAAAGGCCCATCTATATCACACAGCAGCCCACCAGATGCCACAGCGGCCCACCAGCGACCCACCAGACCGTGTCTAACCAGGGGCTTCAAAGACAAGGGCAAGAAAATAAAACCTGCCCCTTCATTTTCTCCCTGCCCTCTCCTGGTCCCCCTGCGGAGTCTTTCCTGCCTCTTGGTGGAGAGGCAGGCAAGCCAGGAGCAAAGAGCAGAAGGCAGGGAGGTGCTCATCCTGTCCCTACAACGGACTGCTTGCTGGCTCTTGGCTTCCAGCCAGTCACTGCGGCTGGTCCTGGGCACACCTTGGTGCGTGGGGCGCAGCTGACGCCTCTTGTACGAACCGGCTTCCCACAACTCTTGTGAAGCTGCGGAGATTCCACATCTGCGCTTGGGTCTTCCTGCTGTGTTTGCGGCTTTGATCATCCTGGAGACTGAAGTGCTGCTTGACAGAGCCATTTTATGCGATGCTGTTTTTAGAGCATTTTAAACTTTTCGTTAACCGCACTACACAGATCTGTTCGTTGGCCCACAGATAGCGCATCAAGACAAGCCAGATCTCTGTGCACACCAAAGACTCTCGGCCCGTGGCTGGTGACTCAAGTCTCCATGTTCCACATGAGAGGCCCCTGAAGAAACTCACACCCAAGTTCCCCCAAGAGAGGCTGAAACCACAAGTGGAAAACCAAAAACAGTGGAGAAAAGTGGAGAAAAAAGAACTACCTGGGAAAGAATGAGAAAAAAGGCTTTGTGCCAAGCTGAAAAAATGGCATAGGCCGTTCTTCTTGTAAGGGCTGTGGGTGGCGCAAGTGGTGAAGACACTGTGCCTGTTAACCAGCAGGCCAGGGTTCGAGTCCCAGGTCCCCACAAGACAGGGTGAGCTCCTGTCCTTAGCCCAGCTCTGCCACACAGCTGGAACCAATTGTATGGGCTCTGCTGTTCCACTGGACTGTTTCAGTGGCGTGGAGAGGGGGGATTTGCTCCTCGGCTAACAGCCTATCCTCCATATTAATCTACCCAGGACATCATGCTTCACATGCAGCGTCAAACACAATACCATAATCTATTGAGACTGATGGATGCCAATGTCAATGCGTTTGCAGGGCCATCCTGAGACCTCCCATTGCCTTTGCCAGGAAGGGGCCTGGTGTGCCCCCTTGAGAGGGAATTTCATGGATATGCACTGGCCTAACCCCATAAGCTCTGGTGGCCCAGATCTTGCCAGATCTTGCCACCTTAGCAGTTTGAAAGCATGGAAATGCAAGTAGATGAATAGGTACTACCTTGTTGGGAAGGTAAAACAGCGTTCCGAGTTGATTGATTTAATGGGCTGAATATTTGATTTCTATAATGAAATCTCCTGGATCAGAAGAGCCCACCTGGACTAATGAACCAAAAGCTTTAAAGTGCCTTGTTTTATAGCACATGTAAGGCATACTTGGTCTCAGCACCACAACAAGGTCATGAGGCCACTGATAGGATTGTGCTGGTCATAGGGAAGGAGCTGGGAGGACGGGGCTCTGGGTGCAGCTCTGGGCTCTTCCAGGATAAGGCGAATCACTGGAGGGTGTCACATCTCTGTTTATTTCTCTCTCAAAGTGGAGTTGAAAAGGAGGTGCCCAGCCCAGCCCTCTTCCTTTCAGGTTGTAAAGATGAGCCCTTATCAATGTCCAGGAAGGGGAAGTTCTGTGGGAAACTGATAGGGGGGAGATAATTGTGCCCCCAGGATCAGAACTCGTGGCACAGGCCGGGGCAGGGGGATTTAAACATAAACTCCTTAAGCTGCACCAGATAGTCGGCAGCTGTAAACCTGGCCAGGCGTTCCAGCCACGTGGTGTGCTCTGGGTGCATGGACAGAGGCTGGGTGACCATAATTGCAGAAGAGGGCAGGTCCCCCCAAAATGTAGGACACCCAAGGAGGACACCCCAAAATAAAATTACATCAAGTACTCGAACAATCAGTACAGGAGCTCCCCAAGGGTGTGTGCTCTCCCCGCTGCTTTTCTCCCTTTATACAAACGACTGCACCTCAACGGACCCCTCTGTGAAAATTTTGAAGTTTGCAGATGACACAACGGTCATTGGACTTATCCGTGACGGTGATGAATCTGCATACAGACGGGAGGTTGAACAACTGGTTCTGTGGTGCAGCAGGAACCACCTGGAGCTTAATCCACAAAAAACTGTGGAAATGAGGGTAGGTTTCAGGAAGCACCCCCTTATGCTGCTTCCACTTTCCATCTGTGGCAATGTGGTTTCAGTGGTGGAGTCTTTCAAGTTCTTGGGCTCTGTAATCTCCCAAGACCTGAAATGGTCAACTAACATCAGCAGCATTATTAAAAAGGCTCATCAGAGGTTGTTCTTCTTGCGCCAATTGAGAAAATTCAACCTGCCTCAAGAGCTGATGATCCTGTTTCACAGGGAATTATTGAGTCTGTTCTCTGCAGTTCCATCACTGTCTGGTTTGGCACAGCAACCAAACTGGACAAGAAAAAACTACCAAGAACTATAGAGATAGCAGAGAAAATAACTGGAGTCAGCCTGCCCTCTATGGAGGATCTATATATCGCTCGGGTCAGGAAGAGAGCCATGAGTATTGCTGCGGACCCTCTTCACCCTGGACACATCTTGTTTGAGCTTCTTCCCTCTGGACGCCGATATAGGACTCTGTACACTAAGACATCTAGGTACAAGGACAGTTTTTTTCCTTGTGCCATTAAATTGCTGAACCAACAACTATGCTGAGGGATTATTGGAGAATACTAAAGCAGTGTTCTTGTTTGATTGTATGTTCTGTATGTATTGTTTGTTATTTATGAGTTGGTGTTTGTATGTACGCAGCCGTTGCCGAAGCCAAATTCCGGGTATGGAGATCATACTTGGCCAATAAACAAATCAATCAATCAATCAATCAATCAATCAATCAATCAATCAATCAATCAATCAATCAATCAGTCTGTCTGTCTGTCTGTCTGTCTGTCTATCTATCTATCTAAAAGCTAAAACAGTGGCATATCTGGCTTGAACAAATACTCCTTGTTCTTAAATTTAAAACTATTACTTCTAATTGGGCAGGTCCAATTTTTCCTGTTTTTGAGCATAATCCTAACCATATCTACTCAAAAGCTCCATTGTCTTCAGTGGGTTTTACTCCGAGGAAAGTGTCTTCGGAATTTCAGCATTTATTTTACTTTAGTGTGTAGTTCTGTTTTTAGATGTTTTTAATTGTTCTTAACTGTTAAATTAATGAGATGTTTAAACTGTTGTACTGTTAACCGCCTTGAGTCCTCCTTGTGGGAGAAAGGCATGGTATTGGCACTCTGTCTCAGTGGTACCTCTCTTAACAATCGCCTCACATAACAAGCATTTCACATAACAAGTATAAATTTCAAGAAATCTTGCTTCACATAACAAGTTCTGCTTCACGTAACAAGAAAGCGTGCTATGCAGCCCTGATGCTCCACATGGAGGCTCTTTAAAAGTGCTGCCAGCCAGCACTGCTGCCTCTAACTGCCCCCAAGTGCCCCCGCCAGCCACCTTGAACTTCCAACAGCAGCCCAGGTAAGCCTCCCAGGAAAGTGTCTTTGTTTGCAGCCTCCTAACCATGTCTACCCAGAAGTTAGCCCCATTGTTAAATGTGGCTTACTCCCAGGAAAGTATCTTTAGGATTGCAGCCTAATAGACTTCATAGGATCCTGCACATTGAATGCATGTTTTGAATTCAATTCCAGTGTTTTGTCATCATTTTTACATCCAGTTAATATTTTTATATGAATGATTTTTTGGGTTCTGGAACCAATTGTCTGAATTTCCATTATTTCCTATGGGAAAATCTGCTTCACGTAAAGAACGTTTCACGTAACAAACATGCCTCCAGAATGAATTAAATTTGTTACGTGAGGAGCCACTGTAAATGTTAAATAAATAATTTATTACATCTATTACATCTTTTAATTCCAAGAAGTCTACATGGTGTCTGCTTGCAAAGAAGAGGAGGACGTTTAAGTGTTTTTTTCTCCACGGGACACAAAACTAAAATCCAGGACAAGTCCTAGAAAAAGAGGACATATTCTGGACAGAGGGGCAGGGTGGGGGCTGCCACGCAATTCTTTTCCAAACCTCCCAAGCTGATGGCCTCATGGCCTTCTTCCCCCCTCCCGAAACAGGTTACTTAGCAGAAGGGCCCTCGCAGATCCAGTGCTCAGTCAAAGACCCATAGAAAAGCTAGAGATGCTGGAATAGCCCCTGGAGCCTCCCTCTGCCTTGGCTCTTGGGGCTGCTCCTGAGGTTGCCTCCCTGGTCTCCAGCAAAGGGGTGAGTGTGAATGTCTTCCAAGATTTCCCACTGGCTTGTGGAGGCCAAAGGGTGGCAGATGGTGGGATGGCAGGCAGCTGATGAAAGGCAACAGCCTCGGAAGATGTTGACAGCCTGGTGAGAAGGCAGCGGGAGGGGGGGGGGGAGAGGGCTGAGGTCGGAGCCCCCTCGGCAGGAGCTTCAACCTGAGGCTGGGGCACCAACTCCCCACCAGCCAGCTTTGTCTTTGGCGCAGATGTTTTCTTCCCCATCCTGAAGGAGGGTGGAAGGACCCCCGAGGGACCCTCAAACACGACCAGCCCCATTTGTAACGCCACAGCTGGGAGGGAGAGCAAATGCAGAGCACACATGTGTGCCGGGATGGGCCATTAAGCCGGGCTGCTGACAGCACCGGCCTGACTCGCTGCACACCAGCAGTGACCTGGAAAGGAACTCCACAGACTGGGGATGCTGGGGAGCCATTGGCATGCATGGACCTCAAGCGGAGGAGGAATGGGTAGACACCAAGCAGGAAGGCAGCCGACACAGAAGCACCCAGAGCCCGTTATCAGGGCTATATGTGTTGTAAATAGTACCTGTGACACCCAGCACTTGATCGCTGGTGGGTGGAGGCTGTGCTCTTACAGGGAAGGAGGAGAGAGGCTGAGGCTGGCCATTGCTCAGACAGCCCCAGATCCTGCCCCAAAGAGAGTGGTGTGTAGGAAGGGGGTCACCTGTAGGATTGGGGGCCTGCTTTTCTCTGGGCTGGTCTTGGGGACTCCTGGCTGGGCCTGCCAGTGCTGGGAGCCATTGGATCTGTGTTTCTTTTCCTGCGGTCTAGACGACCTGTGACCCTGGAACACCTGCCTGGGAGTCCTCATCAAAGTGCCTTGAGGTGCTGCTGCTCTGGCTTGTGCCAGTCAGACTAGGCAGGCACATTCCTGGGCCAGACAACCAGCGACTCCAGTGAGCCCCCTGACCTCCAGATAAACACCAGTAAAACTGAAACGAGGGCTCCGGGCAGGGAGGAAGGATGGGGGACGTGTCGGCTGCAGGGCATGGAGCTTTGCCAGGCCGGTCACCGGTTCCTTTATCTCAGGAATCTGTTTGCTGGAAGATTAAGCTGGAGCCAGCAGGTGGCTGGGGGGACAGGCACTGGCCAGGTGGATAGGGGGGCTTTACAGAGAGGTATCCTTCCTGCCTCCTCCTTTGTCTTCACTGGGAACTGGCTTTCTCTTGTGCCTGTAGGCTGAGTGGCCTTTGGGGTGCAGACGTTTGTCTGGGGCTTGGAGAGAGACCTGCCACCTGCTCCAGCTGTGGGGTTGGGGTGGGGTGGTCAGAGGCCTCTGGCCCTCCCCAGGTGGGACATGAGGAAACCACAAAGTGTGTTGGGACACAACAGTGCACACAAGTAGACCAAGAACCTGGAGCAAACGCTGGAGGGAGGGCAGCGCTGGAGTGCCAGCTTTGCACCCAAAGGAGGCTGATGGTGCTTGGCCGGATCCTGAGCCCAGTCTTCTGAGTGGGGTGGGGGTTTCCCAGAGGCAAACCTGTCCTGGCTCCCCCAGAGCTGCTGGGGCCATCCTGGCCGTCCCTCCTTCCTGGGTTTCCCAGCTCTGGCTTGGAGCTCAGAGGCTGGTGAGGAGGAGGCACCTCTGGAACCCTCTGATTTATGGTTTGTTATATTGATGCTAGTCCAGAGGCCAGTTAATGAATGATGGCGGTGCCGGCAGGGAGGTGTTTGGTGAGATTGTGGCTGGGAGGATCCCCGAGAGGTCAAGCTGAGGTGGGGAGATAGAAACATTCTTGGCCTGCCTGCTCTGAGTTCTGGATGGGGGGGGGGGGGGCAGGCAGCGGCCCCACAGATTGCCTTCTTTTGGGTCATCCCCCTTTTGGGCCACACCTTGACCTGGTGCTGTGTCAAAGCAGGGCCAACTCAGTGGAGTCAGAAACCTGTCTTGGCTCACACACTGGCACCAGCACCAGTGCTTGCTTTGCCTTGCCCATCAGTGCATCTCTGGTGCTGGTCTCCTTTTGTTGCATGTTCACACTGGCAACCTGCTGCTTGACATCCCCAACCTTGGAGGTTCTCTTGGGCTCTGCAGCTGCATCACTTGGCACCTCCTTGGTACAGAGTTTCCCATTTTTCTCCCCCCCCCCCCCCCCACTGCAATCCAATGTAAGGCTACAGCATTTGGGGCTCTTCAGTCTAGAAAAGAGGTGGTTGGGGTGGGGGGACGTGATTGACATGTACAAAATTATGCAAGGAATGTGCAGACTGGATAGAGTGGTGCTCATTTCCCTTCCATCTAACACCAGAACTAGAAGACATCCATTAAATTAATGTTGGGAGAGTTAGGACGGACAAGAGAAAATATTACTTTACTCAGTATTTAACTGGGCTGCGGAACTCCCTGCCACAGGATGTGGTGATGGCATGTAGACTTAATGCCTTTAGGAAGGGATTGGACAAATTGCTCAAGGAATGGACCTTCATCGCTTACAAGCCATGAGCTGTGTCTGTGTAGGTGTGCATAGATAGATGTAGTAGATGTGGGTCACCTCCAAATGCCAGATAGGGTGGTACCTCACTTAACAAGTGATCCACATAACAAGCACAGATTTCTCTAGGATTCTGCCTCACATAACAAGAGTTGCTTCACTTAATAAGCACACTCACTGGCAGTGGGGGCAGATGCGCTGGCCAGCAGCCCTTTTCAAAACCCTCAGTGCAGCCTAGCGTGCCTGCCCATAGCAAAAGCAACACTCCTGCGCTGTTCCTCCTGTGGCTGGGCATCTGCTGGGCAGAGGGAGAGAAGAGCAGTGGAGAAGAGGGGAGCAGCTCAGGGCTAGCCAGGAGGGAGCAGGGGAGAGAGGCTCAGGGTGAAGAGAAGGAGAAAATGGGGAGACTCTTCGAAAGCAACTTCGATTGCTGCCTCCTAACCATGTCTACCCAGACATAAGCTCCATTGTGTTAAATGGGGCTTACTCCCAGGAAAGTGTCTTTAGGATTGCAGCCTAAGTAGACTTCATAGGATGATAGTATCATGCACATTGAATGCATGTTTTGAATTCTATTCCAGTGTTTTGTCATCATTTTTACATCCAGTTAATATTTTTATATGAATGTTTTTGGAGTTCTGGAACCAATCGTCTGAGTTTCCATTATTTCCTATGGGAAAATCCACTTCACATAAAGAGCGTTTCACATAACAAGCAGGCTTCCAGAATGAATTAAACCTGTTATGTGAGGCGCCACTGTACAGGGGGACACCTGGATGTAGGTGTCTTGTGTGCTCCCTAAAGTGGCTGCTGTGAAATCCAGGAAGCTGGACTAGATGGGCCTTTGGCCTGATCCAGCAAAGGAGGCCCTTCTGATGTTCCTAATCCAGATTCAGCCACGACTAGGACACTCCACCTGCCTCGGGCCCCAATCCTATCCAATTTCCCAGCCCAGAGGCAAGGGACAAACGTTCCCTTTACTATAAGAAGGCTCTTTGACTGCCCCCCTCCATGCAGGGTGAAGCACACACTCTGGTGACCAAACGTCATTGTCCTCCTTTTCCTTGTGAGCAAGCGGCAGGTAACCTTCTGCAATTAATAAATTATAAACTATATTTAATAGTTTTTAATTTAATAAGTTTGAATTAGTAACATGAAAGCAATACATGTGAGTGTTTGTAGCTTTCATATTGTCATGATTTACATTTTTCTTGGGGACCTTGTCTTCTTTTGGGGGGCCTGCTATACAACCCCCTGCCCAGCACATCCTCCCACGCTTTGCACATCCTCATGAAACCCCTGGTCGAGGTTGTTCTGGGACGTGGGAGGGGAGATTGATGACACCCGACTTTACCTCTTCTGAGGCAGGTAAGGCTGTGCAGGTGCTGAGTCAGTGTCTGGAGCTGACATGGGACTGGAGGACAGCCAAGCGCAGCCTCCGGCAGGAGAGACTCTGGGCAGGGGTGGCTCCTTTGCCCAGGGCGGCAGATGGCAGCCTGTGCTGGATGGAGTCACAGCTTTGCCCAAAGGATCAGGTCCACAGAACGAAGGCACTACTTTTGGCAGTCCGGGTGGCCTTGTTTGACACTGAGGACCTTCTGGGGCACAAGAGGCTTCAGCCTCTCTTGGGCAGAGACAGTGGGCAGGAGGGCAGGCCAGACACAGAGGAATTGCGGGGTCTTGCCCATCTCTGCTTCAGATGAGGAGGAGGCAAACCAGCTCCCTTATTTATTTGTTTGTTTGTTTAGGTAACAGTGTCCCCCCAGGTTATACTGCTGGTTGTGACCAACTGTAAGGTGCGGTGCTTATCCCCATTTCTAGACCTATAGAGCCAGCATAGTCTGACATGTGGCTCACATGCGCATGGAACACTGTTACCTTCCCACCAAGCTGGTATCTATTTATCTGCTTGCATTTCCATGCTTTCGAACTGCTAGTTTGGCAGGAGCTGGGCTAAGGATGGAAGCTCACCCTGCCTTGTAGGACCCAAGTCTAGAACCCTGGTCTGCTTGTTAGCTGGCACAGACTGCAATCCTAACAACACTTTCCTGGGAGTAAGTACTATTAAACACAGTGGAACTAACTTTTGAGTAGATATACTTAGGGTTGTAGTTGGACATCAGATCCAGAACCTGCCTGCAGCCCCTTTCCAGCAGCCACACTTTCTAGCTGCCTCTTCCAAGCATGTGGATGGCTGGTACTGTGGCCCAGCTTTGAGGGGCAGTCCCTGCTCTCCTTGGTTCCTCTAGGTCAGGACTGGGGTCACACCGGCTGGTTGGCGCTGACACCCGTGTCACACACACAGCAGCAATGATGGGCTCAACCAGGGGTGAAAGGAGCAGGCAAGCTGTGGGGGGGGGGGGGGTCACTGTGCTGATTCCAGGGGGAACACCTGGCTGTTTTTTTGCAATCTTGGGGCACCCCTGAGGCTCCTGGCTCATGAGGAGCTTGCCTTGACAGCAACCCTCCAGTTCCAGCCACTATTTTCCCCCATTCCTCATAGAGAGGTATCTCCTAACATTCAGTTCCCTGGAGCAGGGGGTCTCCAAAGCCCAGCCCAGGGGTCAGATGTGGTCCACAGTGAGTTTCCAGCCAGCACACAGCCAGCCTCCAGTCCTCTAAGAACCTCTGACCCAGTAGACCAACACAACTGGAGCTGGGATGGTGGGGGGGGGATCTGGACCATTGAAGGGTGTGCTTGATTTCTGTGCTGTGCTTGCAGAACTCCTTGAAATTCAATCCCATTTGTTCATGAATGTCAGTTCTGGAGCAGGGCAAGAGCAGGATGGGCTGCTGCTGACTTCCAGAGCCAGGAGGCTGGAATTCAGGAGAGAGGGCCAGGCTTGGATAAGCAGATCAAGAAGTATAACAAGCCAAGCAGGCACTTGGGGTGGTGGGGAGTGCGAGGTGGCCCAGTTCTTTCTCCCTTTGGTGGTCGGTAGAGAAGGCAAAGGTCGGGATGAGCTGGAGCTGGGGGGGGGGAAGGGAGGGGAGGGTCTGGGAGGGACAACAGGATTGTGGACTTTGAGAGAAGCACTATGACGCTCTCAGAAGACCATGTGTCAGTCAAGGCCAGCTCTATCCAGGGCTTTCCAAACATTCACACCTGTGCACTGGTCAAGAAAGCAGATCTATAAAGACTGAAGACAAGCAGAGTCCAGACTGGGGGGGGACGGGGGACAGAAGTACTAAGCACTGGACTGCACTGCACTGGGTGCAGAGGACTGGCCCAGGCAGGGTGCTACAGCCTGTGACTGTGCCAGGAGGGCACTGCTTCTTTATACTCCTGCCATACCCCTGGCTCTCCCGTGTGGATTGGGTTGGTGGCATTGCATGAACTCCCTCCCTCAAACGTGAATCAAATGCTGGGCCAGCCTGCAGGCAACAGTCGATAATAATTTTTGAGAGCAGGAATATTTGAGAGAGGGAAGGAGGGGGAAAAGGCCCCTGTGGCTCTTCAGCCGCTCCGCAAGGAATGCCAGACCCGCTGTTCCCCAGACCCTCCTAAGCCCCTCCAAGGTGACCATGCCACTCTCCTGACCCCCGGGGCTGCAGGGCTTTATGGCTGGCTGGCTGGCTCAGAGCTCCCCGTCACTGTGCCAAAATCAACAGGTCTTGAGCCGCTTGCCGGGCCCTTCCAGCTGGGAAGAACCTCCCAATCCATAATCACCAGGAGGGAGGAAATAAATTATGTCCTCCGATAAACAGAGTCAATAGAGATCTGGCTGCTTCATTTCAGTGGATGTTTGCACAAGGGGGTGGTTTGAAACTGGGCAAGTCTGTGTGCTGAATGTGGCTGTCAGGGTGACCTCCTGGAAGGGGGGCAAAGGGGCTCCGTCTCAATCACATTTCGAGGTGGTTTGGATGATACCCCCACCCCTCACGTGAGAGGCAGGAAAGCTGCAGAGGCATGTCCTGGGTGAGGCCGAGGGTCTGGTGCTTCATAGTGGTGCTTCACAGAAAGAGCTTAATTCGTTCCGGAGGCCTGCTCTTTAAGTGAAACACTCTTTAAGTGAAGGAGATTTTTCCATAGGAAACAATGGAAACTGAAGACTGGTTCCACAACCCCCAAAATATTCATATGAAAATATTAACTGGAAGTAAAAATGATGACAAAACACTGGAATTGAATTCAAAACATACATTCAATGTGCAGGATCCTATGAAGTCTAAAGACACTTTCCTGGGAGTAAGCCCCATTTAACACAATGGGGCTTACCAGAGATGGGCCCAGCCGGGCCCAACATGTGGTTTGCCGGAAGTGGGCAGGCTGGGCCAGGCCGGGATCAGGGGGCAGGGCCGGGGTCAGGAGACACACTGCACACGCGCCGACCCCTGCGCACATGCAGTGCATCTTCCCCAGCAGGAGGAGACGCACTGCGCGTGCGCCGAGGTCGGCGCACGTGCAGTGCATCTCGTCCTCCCAGCGTGCCGAACTGGCACACCGGGTTTTCTGGCCCCCCTGCTACCGGATTGGTAGTGGCGGGGCCTTGGTGACAAGCGGTTAGGGCAATCCTGACCAAACCCGCTTGGGGCCACCACTGGGGCTTAAATCTGGGTAGACATGGTTAAGAGGCTGCAATCAAAGACACTTTCCTGGGAGGTTTACCTGGGCTGCTGCTGGAGGTTCAAGGTGGTCGGTGGCAGCACTTGGGGACTGTTAGGGGCAGCTGCCTCTGGCACCTCCAGGCAATTACGCCAAGTTGGGGGCAGTTAGAGGCAGCAGCGCTGGCTGGCATCCCTTTTAAAGAGCCTCCATGCGGAGCGTCAGGGCTGCATAGCACGCATGCCCATAGTGTGCTTGCTTGTTAAGTGAAGCGTAACTTGTTATGTGAAGCAAGATTTCTTGGAAATTTTTGCTTGTTAAGCGAGGTACCACTGTATTTGGATGAAAGTGGTCTTGGCAAGGGGGGTGGGATGGTTTCCAGCCTGCTGCGGCCACTGCTGCTGGGGATGATGCTTTTGGCCAGGTTAGGAGGGGGATGAGGACACGAGGCTCTTTCCTGCACAAAGTAACCCGGAGTTGGCTCTTTCCTGCCTAGATGGGGTTTGAGTCCATCAGCACATACTAGAGCAGAGACCTTGAATCTGAAACTGCACACTGTGCAACTGGGTAGCCAGTCCAGGGCTGTGGATGCCCCACCTCCATAGCCAGGGCGCAGGGTCTGGCGTGACTCACCACTCTGTTGTCTGATCAGCCACTCCCTGGTTTCAGCCTCACCCTCATGAGGCAGAGCCTTGGCTCGCCTGTACACCTGCCTGGGTGGGACATTTGGACGGGAACCATCTTGCACCAGTTGACTTTGTCCAAAACCAAGGTGCCTGGAGGCATGGATCCAAATCCATAGTTGGCACCTGAGTAGCAGCGAGAGGATTAAAGGCTTGTGGGGCTCCCACAGCTGCCAAGGAAGGATGCGCAGTCACTGCAAGTCTCCATCACTTGGTCTCCGAAGGCAACGCAGCTTCCAAACGGAGGAGTTCAGCAGCAGATGTGATTGTCAGAGGGTGCCCAGATGCCAAAGTATTTGGGGGAAACACTTGTGGGGAAAGGCAGGCGAGAACAACAACAACAAACAAATAAGAGAAAAGGCACTCTGACATCTGTTTGTTTTGGACAGCCTTTGAATTTCTGGTGTTGTGGAAGAGAATGATGGCACCCCTCAATTCCGACCGTCCCATTTCCCCCTTCTGGGTGGCTCCCCCTGACGCTGCACGGCCTGCCAGGGTGGAGCTGCCTTGTCTTCTGCTCTGTGGCAATGATGCTCTCCTGCCTGAGGATCAGGTGTGGAGAGGGGAATTCCGCTCTCATCCGAGGAAGGCCAGGAAACCGCCTAGCCAGGTTCATGCCAGGTGAAAGACGGATGCCAACGTCCTCCAGCCCTGGGCGACTGTGCTGCTTCCTCTGCCTGGCGCCTGTCCCCGCAAAGGGTGCGAGTGCTGAGGTGGCGTCTCTGGGTTTGGAATGTCTTTCCAGCTTATCAAGGAAATCTCTACATGCGCCGGCGTGAGAGGCCTGTGGAACTCCACCCCACTAGCACTGTGACCTTTCTCTTCATTGCATTGGATCACCCCCAAGAACAGCAGGGAGCTGGTCTCGGAGCTGCCATCTCTTCTGTAGAGGCTTGCATAGGAAGCCAGTAGGGGCTCCAGAAGGTGGGCTTGCTTCTCTTTGCAGGACGTGGCAGAGGGAATGCACTGTCTGCTGCTGTCCACAACTCTGGTGAATAGTGCCCCAGGGCCTAGTGGGTGCCTCAGCCCATGCATCAGCATACTGTGGGGCAGCACTGGGTGATCCATGGGGCGACTGTGGATGAAGGGAGCACATGATCCCATGGACTGCTCCATCGCCAGATGCAGAGCATCCTTCCAAACACCTGGATCTTCCTTTCCGGAGTCCTGGGTGGTGGGGAGGCTTCCCCTCGCACGACCCCTCCAGTGTTTACTAAAGTGCCACAGGAAGGGAAGAGCAGCCCAGCTTCAGAGCGACTTATCTGTGGTTTATGGGGTGAACAGGCCTGGCCTGCCCTCTTTGAACTTGCTTGGAAGATTTATGAGAAGCCCCTTGAAGTGTTTGGACACTGGCAGGCCCAGATCCTCTGCAGGAGCCTCTCTGGCAGGGCTGTATGGAGCCATGGGTGGGGGCAGAGGCACACACAGAGAAGTCATCTTGGGAGTCCTCCCAGTCAGTGGGCATCCAGTGCAGTTGGGTGGGTGGGGGGGTTTGGTGCAACCCCAAGAAGCCAAGGCAGAAGGAGCATTGCTTGGAGGGGGCTGCGAAGCAGGACACTGGCCATCTCAACATGGTCATGAGCCCCATTGCTCTCTGCTGAGAGCAGGCAATTGAGTCCTTTTAATGGGGGGGGGGGGGGGGAGGAAACCGACATCCATGTGGATATGAAAAGCTGCTCAACGGATCAGGCTTTTTTTTTTGGCAAGGGCCCCCCCCCCCCTCAGCCACTCAGACAGGCTTCTGTTTCTTCCACCCATCCTTCACTGTTGGCCTCTTACAGCATAATCCTACACATATCTACTCAGAAGTAAGTCCCATTATGTTCAATGGGGCTTCCTCTCAGGAAAGCCTTTTTTTATGACTGCACCGGAGATGCAGCCTCCTATCTCCAGCAGTCCTTTTGGGTGCATTATTGCCTTGGGATACCCAGCTCTGCCTTCCTTCTGTTCTGAGTCTGATCAGATGGAGGGATATACAGTGGTGCCTCACATAAAGAGCTTAATTCGTTCCGGAGGCCTGCTCTTTAGGTGAAATGCTCTTTATGTGAAGCAGATTTTCCCATAGGAAATAATGGAAACTCAGACAACTGGTTCCAGAACCCCAAAAATATTCATATAAAAATATTAACTGGATGTAAAAATGATGACAAAACACTGGAATTGAATTCAAAACATGCATTCAGTGTGTATGATCCTATCATCCTATGAAGTCTACTTAGGCTGCAATCCTAAAGACACTTTTCTGGGAGTAAGCCCCATTTAATACAATGGGGCTTACTTCTGTGTAGACATGGTTATGAGGCTGCAATCAAAGACACTTTCCTGGGAGGCTTACCTGGGCTGCTGCTGGAGGTTCAAGGTGGTCAGTGGGGGCACTTGGGGGCAGTTAGAGGCAGCAGCGCTGGCCGGCAGCCCTTTTAAAGAGCCTGCATGTGGAGTTTCAGGGCTGCATAGCACGCGTGCCCATAGTGCACTTGCTTATTAAGTGAAGTGGAACTTGTTATGTGAAGCAAGATTTCTTGGAAATGTTTGCTTGTTATGTGAAACGCTTGTTAAGCGAGGTGCTTGTTGAGCGAGGTACCACTGTACATTAAAACAAAATCTAGTCAACTGGAAGAAATTAGGGCCAAGCCAAAGCAGGTCCTTGACCCCACGAGGTCACCTGCCAAGGACACCCTGAAATCCACGGCTGGCCATGAGGGCAAAAATACTTTGCAGGGCTGTTTCCCAACCAGTTGATGGCTGCAAATTTCTTGGCCGGCCGGGTGCAATTAGGGCCCTTATCTGGCTGCCGCCTGCTGTGTGAGCAGAGAGCTGACAGCACAGGCAGAGGCGGTGATGGGATTAGAGGCTGACCTTTGAAATGGAAGGCAGGCAGGAAAACAGCTGTGGGTGGACAGGCACCTAGGAGTGGCCCGGAGGCTATTGAAGGGGGTGGGGGGAGAAGGCCACTTCATCGGCCAATCAACAGTGGGGACCCCTGGGGTGGAGATGGTTTCCAGAGCCCTGCCTGAGATGTTCCTTCACGGCCTTTCCATTTGGCTCAGATTGTGTGACATCCATGCCAGTTCCAGGGGACCAATTAGAGATCCCCCATCACCACTTTGCACCTTCTCTTGTCCCTGCGATGGACACTGGCAGACTCCTTGGCAGTCCCCCCTCCCCCATTACACCACTGAGATCAGGCTGCCGGAACGGGAGAGCCTGTCTGGGAACCGCATCTGGCTGTTCGGTCAGAGAAGCCCCAAGGATGCCCAAGAGGTGCTGTGCTGGGGTTTTCCCATTCGGAGAAGACCAGATGTCTCCAGGATCCCAGGGCTCTCCAGAAGAAGACCCCACAAGGTGCCACTCAGTGCTGCCCAGATTGCCAGTCTGGACACCCGTAACCTGGACTCCCCCCTGAAAGGCCAGTCAGTGGTTTGAGTGGTCCAGCAGCAGGCAGGGGAGGGTCTGTCCCTCCTGAAACAGTTGCACAGTCCTGGCTCCCACCACATCCTGGCCACAAAGCAGTGGAGCCTCTGGGCTTAGCTTCTTCTCCCAGGAGGCTGAAGGGCCGCCTGGCTGGTGCAGGCAGACACTGCTCTGGATTAAGATAGGAAGTGAGATAGTGGGGGGGAGGCAGTCCTCTTAAGGACTTCACCCGGTTAGGGTTAGCCTTCCAGCAGGATGCACATGGAGTGCAAGCCCCGAGCCAGCCACAGAGGCAGGTTCTCCCTTGGGGGTCCCTGCTGATGCCTCCCTCCCTCCCTTCACCCCCTCACTGCCTGGGTGGGGGGAGAGAGAGAGTCCGGGAGCAGCATTTTTGTGGTTCTGGGCACCAAATCAAAAGCAGTGCTTTCCTCCTCTCTCCCTCCCACCTCTATGTTCCAGACAGAGAAGGTCTTACCTTGAAGCCACCCACCTGACGAGCAAGGCAGGCGCTTGCCAAGGGGTGCTTGGGCAGCATGCAGAACTGGGGTGAGATGGAGAGACCCACAGTCACCCTCAAGGCTGCTCAGCATTAGTGGCAAAACTGGCACACTGAGCAGCCAGGAGGATAATTGGCAGCCGGAGAGGGCTGTGCAGGTGGCAACGGGGCAAAGCTCAGGTAACCTCCACCTGTGGCGGGGAAGCTGCTTCCTGCCAGGAAGGACTAACTAAGGGGTTATTAAGGCTGTTGCAACTTGTTTCGGGAAGTCTGCTCCGCACTGCAGTTCATTGTCCGACTGGAGGACACCAGAGAGATGCACAGGGGCCTCCCCAGCCTCTTTGCTCCAGGCCAGCCCAGCTCAGAATAATTACTTCTCTTCAATGGAATTTATGGTGGCAAAAGTTGTTCCAAATCCTCCCACTTCTTTCTTTCCTCCTGGAGTCCTGCCTGTTGGTAAAAACAAAACGAGGTGGGCCAGTGTGGCTCTGGGCTCAGCACCTAGTTGGTCTGCGGAACTCCCTGCCACATGATGTGGAGATAGGCATCTAGCCTCAATGCCTTTAAGAAGGGATTGGATGAATTCCTAGAGGAAAGCACCACCATGGGTTACAAGCCATTGGTTCAATATTATTTACTCCTGGGAAATTGTGGTTAGGATTTCAGTAGCAGGCCTCTGTCAGTCTTGAAAGACTATGGTATCGTGCTCGGCGCTGCATACGCTGCATGCGAAGCATGAAAGCCTGGGTTGGATTGTTATGGGGAATAGGCTGTTACCCAAGCAGCAAATCCCCCTCTCCACGCCACTGAATGAGTCCAATGGAAAGGCAGAGCCCATATGATTTGGATCCAGCTGGCGTCGCAGAGCTGGGCTAAGGACAGGAGCTCACCCTGTCTTGTGGGGCTGAGCTGGGAATCAAACCCTGGCCTGCTGGTTAACAGGCACAGCGTCTTTACCACTTGCACCACCCACAGCCCTATCACAATCACAGCCACAACCCTAACACAGTATTAAATAAAATACAATTTATTAATAAAATAAAATACAATTTATTGTACATGTTTTACTGTTGAGTTACTGTGGTGGGAAGAAAAGTGGGATATAAACGTAATAAACAAATAAATATATTGCTTTTAAGTGCTTAATTTAAATTGTATTTTTAATCTGATTTTAAATGTGATTTAAATTAAAAAGACACCTTCCTGGGAGTAAAACCTATTGAATACAATGGGACTTACTTTTGAGTAGACACGGTTAGGATTGTGCTCTTTATGTGGTTAGTTGTGCTCTTTACGTGGTTAGTTTATTTTATTACTTTATTATTTTACTTATAGCTATTATTTTATTACTTTATTATTAAATCAAAAGCTATTCCATACAATTTATTCCATATAATTTATTTGTTTCAAGAAGGAAAAGGAGGACATCTTTTTCGAGGACACAAGGCTAAAAAGGAGGACATGTCCTGCGTCCGTCCAGCACAGGGGCAGCGGTGCTTGGCTGCAGCGCGGCGGATGGCCGGCAGAGGGCGGCATCGGTCCATTTTTGGAGCGACGGGTGGAGGAGCCTGAGCCTGTTGGACGGGGCGGGGGAGAGACGGCTGGGCGGAGAGAAGCACAAAGGTGGAGGGGAGGGGTTGAGGGTTCTATTCAAGGGGCTGAGGGTTCTATTCAGAGACCCTCCAAGGCAATGGCGTAGCTAGAAGGGGTTGAAGAGTCCGTCTTGGAGGGAGCCTCCCGTTCGGAGCCATTACAGACAGGTACCCTGTCTGTACCCTGAAGCTACACTGGAGCGTAGCTTCAGGGGGAACCTTACAGAAATGCCCCCGACGGGGCGGGCTGGGGCTGTGACTCTCTCCGGGTACGCACAGTCGAAGGGCAGTCAGTGGGGGAGCCAGTGCCAAGAGCAGCCAGTGCGGCAGACAGTGGGACAGACAGTGCCAAGACCCACCAGTGGGGCAGCCAGTGGGGCCTCCTTGAAGCACCCAGAGGAAATGAGCAGGACTGGGTAGCCTAAGAGTCCCCCCGACGGCTGGGGTGGGGGGAAGGCTTCCTTCATTCATTCATTCATTCATTTGCTCATTCATTGGCGCCTCCCGCTCTCAGACCACGCCTTTTATGAATGGACAGCCCACTGGGCCACGCCCCTTCTATGAATGGACCGGCCACGTGGCCACGCCCCCATGAGTGGACCGCCCAGATGGGCAGTCCTATTTATGAATGGAACGCCCATGTGGCCACGCCCCCTCCCGAGGGGAACGCCCAGATTTCCCCTGAGGGGCGTGACAATGGGCCTGGCCAGGGCGTGGCTTCCTCAAGGACCCCTGAGCACGTCCTGTGATTGGCTGCCGTCTCGGGCTGTCCATGGCGGTGCCTGCGCGGGGAGTCTTGCTGGCGGTTTTGGGGCGGGTGAGCTCAGTGAGCGGCTGGCGGTCGAAGGAGTAGCGTCTCTCCCTGGTGGATGGACGGGGCGGACGGGGGGCTGGACTGAGGGCTGTACCGACGGACGGAGGGACCGACGGAGGGAGCCTGGGCCGGACGGGCAGGGCAGGGCGCGGACCGGAGCCGACGATGGGGCTGCGGTGAGCGGCGGGTCGGCTGTCCGGGGCCGGAGGATGGGCCGGGCGGCGGGGCTGCCGGGGCTGCTCCTGCTCCTGCTCCGCCTGGCGCCGCCGCTGCTGGCCAAGCCCCTGGATCCCGTCAGCTGGAGCGCCGCCAACCCCAAGTACGTGCCTCTCCCGGGGGATGGGGGGAAGCCGGGCCGGGCTGCCGTCGGGGGTCGAGTGGGCGCCTCTTCCCGGTGTCCACTCCGAGGGAGGGAGGTGGGCCGCCCCGTCCAGCTTCTTCCCGGCCGGTGGTCGGCCTCGCCTTCCCCTTCTACTCCGCAGAGGCTCCGGAGTGCCGTCCCGCGAACGGACCCTCGACGGCCGCCCGACTCCTCCGGCGCCCTTAGCGGAGAGCTCTGCCTGCCCGCTGGCGCCGTTCCTCGGGGGACTTCTGGGGGGCTGGAGACAGACCCCTGGGGCTGCTCCCCGTCCGCTCCTGCCGTCTAGGGACGGGGCTCCTGGGGCGAAGCTGCTGCTTCTGCGGTGCATCAGGCTGGGGCAAGGCCAGAGCTGGGGGAGCACCCGCAGGTTTCCCCCTGGAGCCACTTTGCCCCCCTTGAGCTGAGCTTCGGCTCTCTCCCGAAACTTATCCTGTCCCTTTTATTTCTTCATCTTGCTTTGCATTTATCCTTTCGTAGATACTGTCACAATTGCCCCCCCCCCCAAAAAAAAGTTGCCCCCATTTTTATTATCCTGGCTGTGGAGCTGTTGGGGGATCTGGAGTGCTCTTCACTGAGTGCCTTCGGGGCACTTTCCCCCGCTCTGCCTCTGTTGCCCTGACGGGAAGCTGCCCCACCAGCCGCAGCCCCTTCTCCGCAAAGGGCCCGTCCTTTGGAAGGAGCCTTCCTGCCCCACAGAGCCTCTGGGGCTGCTCTGGAGGAGGCGTCGCCTGCACGTCTGGCACCGTCAGGACACGGCGGAGAATGTGGTGCTCCTTCCTTCCTCCCCAGCCTACAAAGGAAAAGTTCTGTGGAGATGTTTGGGTGCCCTTAAGCGTCCCCGTCCGGAGACCGACGATGGCAGAGCTTTGGGGCAGCCGACCAGCCCGGATCTCCCTGCTTGTGCCTGTTGACCTTCTCTTTGCGCTGCTTAGCTTGGCTGTTTCAGGATGGGAGCAAAGGGAAGTCACGGGGAGAGAAGGTGCTCTGAAGTGGCTTCTCCCCGTGGTTAGTTGTGCCCCGGATTTGTCCTGCTTTGCCCCCTTAAGAAGAGGGGAAACTGAGGCTGCTGCTTCTCCACCCAGATCATGGGACCCTCAAATCTTTTCTGCCGTCGGTGTCCAGACTTTGGCTTTGTTGTTGGAGGATGTTTTTCTCTGTGTACGTGGATGGGAGACTCTCCCGCCGTAGCCGTGGCCGGCCTCGTCCAAGAGATCTGTGGACCTGCTTTCGGGGCAGCTTAGATGATGCACGGCATCTCCATGCAGTGGGTCTCCAAAGCGCACAGCAGCCTGTGGGGCCCTCACCCCCAGCCGTTGGCTTCCTAAGTTCAATGTGTTTGGTTGCATCTGACCGGGGTACCTTGTTTCTAGTTGAGGTACAGCGGGGGTGGCTGAATCATGGGGCATTGGAAGGAGACTTAGACTTATGCCACAATCCTAACCATGCCTACTCAAAAGTAAGAGCTGTTACATTCAATGGGTCTCGCACGTAGGAAATCGCCTTTAGGATTGCAACCTTAGTGTTTGCACACTGTCGAGGCCCTCCTGCTTGTTCCTCCCAGGAAAAGTGAGGAGAGAGGGGTTTTCCCATGAGAAAGTGGGGTTCAATGCAATACTTGCAAAGCCTTCCTTCCTTCCCTATATTTATAACAACCCCATAAGGTTTGCCAGTTGTGTTAAGGGCCCTTCCGCTTGAGTGTAGCTGTCAAGGGTCTTGGCCCCTCCATCCGTCTCCTGACATTTGTGCTCCCGGCATCCCACTTGGCTGGACCTGACCCTCTGAGCTGGTCTTGCTGGCGTTGGCCGCAGATGTCTGCCCACCGGTGGCCTCTTAGCTTCCCTGGGAGAGCTCAGTAGTCTCAGCGGAAACATTCAGTGGGCATCGCGTGAAGCTTTACTGTGCTTCGAGTCTTTGGTGGGCATCCGTGCACGGCTGATGGAGGGAAGGTGTTGTGCTCTGGGTGTGTTTGTAGCTCCCTGAGGTGCTTGCAGAAGAGTGTGCCAAAAGCAGCCCCTTCTTTGCTTCTCTGCTCAGATCCTGGTCTGTCTCTACTCCAAATGGCAGCTGTTCGAGTCTCTTAAAAACCCCTTGTGTTTTGGGGGCTCTTCTGTGGATGTTGCTTCCCTCTGATCCGGCGCTGGGACTGAATGCTTGTTTGCAGAACAGAAAACATCAGAACGTCTTTTAAAACTTGCAATCTTGTGCCGGGCTTTTCAAGCCATTGGAAGTGGTGCTGCACTCTGGGCCTCCTGGTCCCGATCCGAAGAATGTGACTTGGATTATTTGCACTGTCTTCTTGGCTTCCAGAGGTGATGTCAGGCTGGAAGGGGGGACTTTCCTCTCCGCTCCTGTGTCTGCGTCGTGGCCCGGGCGCCTCAGTTAGACTTGGGGTGTTGTGCGCAGACCTGTTTTTCCCCTTCTACTCCTGTGTAGAGAACAGAAATAAACATTTCCTGCTTTGGTTTGTGGATTGTCCTTCCCAGTGGTGTCAAAACACATTTACAATTTGTGCTGTTTGTAGCACGAAAATACCCTTGCAGTATTTTGCTGAGCTCTGTTTTGAACACCCTCTGCTGAACCGTCGTCCTTCCCAGGGAAGCTGGGCTTGGCCTTGGTGTGTCAGTGGTGGGTGACGCCGGCAGTGGCGGCTGCGGCTGGGGAGCCAGACTGGCTTGAGTGGATCTCCTTGTGGCTGAAGCAAGGCTGAGTAGAAGGTGCTCTGGGTCTTGCGACGGATGGAGGGGAGGGACACCAAACAGCCCTCCTGGTTCCAGTTTCCTTTGTGCTGCCCGTGGCATTCAGAGTTATTGGTGTGGCATTAAATTGCCGGGGTTTGTGTTGTGAGTCTCTGTGGTCAAATCCTGCTCAGATGTACCTCTGCTGTAATGTCAGGTGTACTGATCTTGGTGGGTATCTCTGGCTCTAAATGTTTTCTATCTGCAGAGAGAAAACATTTAGGGCTGGAAACTAAGTTGAGGCTGGAATTTGGCCTTAAAGTTGTTCATGGAGTGAGATGGGAACGAGTGGCACCTTCTTTCAATGTGTCTGCCCTATGGAAAGTGCCTCTGAGTGCAGCAAGGCTCCTGGCGGTCAGTCACAATGCGGAGAGCCTGAACATAGGGTGCCCCTCGCATTGATGGTAGTAAGATGTGCCCTCTGCTGGGTGTCGTTTGGGTCTGTGATGATGAGCTAAGTTGAGGCCTGGCAGCTCCCTGACCGCCCTGGGCCTGACCTCTGATTTTTGTTAACCACTTTGTCCTGAAGGTAGATCTGGTGGCTGCCGTGCTGGTTCCAGTGATCCACTGGCCAGATCGACCCTAGTCTTGGAAAAAAATAAACTCAGGTGCTGCAATGGAGCTGTGAACAACTTGTGGGCTGTTGGCAGCGCGCACGGGCTACACCCTGCCCCACCCCGAGCTGCGGACTGGCAACACGGGTGTGCATGGGCTTGGCGGTGGAGGAGGTGGCAGCTCCACACTCTGGTTCCCTGCTAGCTTTGGAACCTTAACTGGTTTAAAGGGAAGAGGAGGTGGATGAGCAGCCTCTGTGTGTGTGAAGTAGTGCAATAGGGGATTTGATGGGGTTTGGTTGGTGTGTCCAGTGTGCAACTCCTTCTCACTCTGGGATGTTCTTGTGCAAGGCACTCAAAGGAAATCCCACCCCAGGTGGGCAGAATTGTGCGCAAAGGACTGTTGCATTCAGAACAGAAGGTGAAACGGCCGGAGTCTTGTTTTGGCCCTTCGAAGCCACCCAAAGGCTGAGGAAGGCTTGGTGAGATTCAGGGACTGCAGAGCCTTAAGCGACATGGCCTGCTCTTGGCCGCTCCTTTTCCCCAAGAGGGTGGGGAGACCCACATCCTTTGGTGTGTGATTTGTGGGGCCAATACTGTCGTGTCCTCCAATTGCTCTCTCAAAGACCAGCTTTCCTTAGAGCTTCCTCAGTTGGGAGGAGTGTTGCACATTAATGCTCTTCATGTTAATTAATGCACATTAATGCTCTTCACAGGCCTCTACCAGGTGGGGGAGAGGACTGGGCTGAGTGACTTTCTGTTAAGGGGGCTTCCTTGGCAGTTCAACCTTCAGAACTTTGCAGGGGTATTTGCAGGGCACACTTTTCTCGGGAGATCTCCTAGGAGGATCCCGCTTGCAGCACGGTCTGGTTTGGGAGGAGAAGCCTTTTGGCACGACCTGTCCGGAGAGGGTGTGGATGGATGGGAGGCTGCTGCAAATCACATTTGCTTGCTTTGCCGCTTGCCTGCCTGGCATCAGTGAATGTCTTCCTTGGACTGCTATGAGTCTCTGGGACAGTGTAGTTTTGCCTCTAGGGAGCGTTCGGGGGGGGGGGGGGAATTGCCACTTTTCTGGACAACTGCCCCATTGCCAATAGTGTCCTCTTTTGCCCCTTCCGTTCATACAGCTGAAGATGCTTTTTCTATCTGCCAGCTGTGAAAAGTGTGGGGCATTTTGGTTTAGCTCTTGATTTCTGCATTTTGGTTTAGCTCTCTATTTCTGGGGATAAAAAACCATATTTATTCCATTCTTAACACTCACCTTTTTCAGCTGAATTTAGTCTACAAACTCAGGGTGCGCATTAGATTTGATGGCGCATTAGAGTGAAGTAAACAAATGTCTTGACAGGCCAGTGTTTTGTTGAATAGTTGACTATATTGCAATAAAAATGTAACATAAACCCATTGCTGTATCATGTAGTGCAATTTAGGTGAAAACTGTAACATAAACTAATTGTCATATAATTTGTTTTATGCAGTGAAATGAAATTGTGCACTTTCTTTGCAGTTGCAACGCTGCAGTAAATGTTTTTTACACTCAAAATAGGGGTGCGTAGTAGACGCAGTGGCGCATTAGATCGGAGTAAATGGCTGATGAACGATCTTAGAACAATCCAGAGACTGTCTATCCTTTTTCATTGGGAGATAATTACGTTTTCCAGGTGATCGTGGAAAAACTTGCATTGCAGCGTCTCGCTGACTCTGCCTGGCCTGGAGCAGCTACTGTGGGGCACGTTCCTCGCCGAAGAACTCCATGAGAAGGATGGAGATGCGAGACTCTGATCAGCAGAGTTTGTGCAGAAATGCTTGGAGTGGATGTTTGTGGGGGTGGCCGGAGTAGCAGCCACATCTCCTGGGAAAAATCCTCGCTGCTAGTAGCACCTTCTCGATGCTCCCTCTGTTTGCACACTTGTATCTGCAACAATCATAGGTGTTAGTGTGGTGCTTAGCAAGCAAGTGGTTCGCTTTGCAACCTCTGGGGATGTGTTGTTAGAGGTACGAGGGGCTGTGGGGGATTTTGAAAAGGCTTTCTTGGAAAAAAATTTGGAAGGGTAGCTTTGGAAAACAGTTTGTGGCTCTTTCTGGCTTCTTTTTTGGAGGAGGCATTTGCGGGGCCTGAGAGCTGCTGTTTCCATGCGGCTCCAAGTGTCCCCTCTCGTGGGTGTGAGGAAGAGGTCCTTCCCAATCAGCTCCAGCAGGGCAATTTAGGAGGGACATCCACCAAATTAGGTGGCATGTCGGGGGGCAAATGCCGGTTTGGTTGACCCTCAGTCAGACTGTGGCTCCCACAAGTCTCCACGACCCGTGGCTGCCCCTTTCTTCTGGCTGCAAACAGGACAGCGGTCAAGAGCTGGCCGGGTTTTGAGAGCTGGGTAAGAACGAGACTTGGCAGAGCAGGGAATCAGGCTGCAGGCCTGGCAGTGTGGCTCCAACATGGGCAAGAGTGCCTCCGGATCAGGCCTGCCTGAGGGTGAGGAGGGGCCCTGGCTGGCTGGGGTGAGCTGACCTGCTTCAGGGAGAGAGGCAGGCTGGGGAACTACTGACAGGTAGACAGGTGGGTTTCTTTTCCATTCCCAGCCAGAGGACTTGATTGGATTCCCCAGAGTTTTTCCAGCACGCTTTGGTGTCTTTTTTGTGGTGGTTCGTGTCTTGCCTCGACGGCTCCTTGTTCCAGCTACGGCTGCCTGACAGATCCAGGCTGCGGCTGGATCTCCTTTTCAGTCCCGTGTGCCAAGCCAGTTTCTCTTCCCAGCCCGTCTCCGTCCCGGCACGCCTTTCTTTTTCTGGTTTGGGTTAAGCTCCAGGTGTGCCTCATCCTGCCTCTTCTTGTGGTGTTTCGTATCCGGCACATTCATGCGCTTGCATATTCTGTAGCAACCCCTGAGCATCTGCACGGGCCCTTCTGATGAGCTCCTCAAGCCCCCCGTATCTGGCTGGGCACCAAACGGATGGATTCGTGAACCTCGATGCTTTGTTCCTGCTGGTGGAGATCTTGTTGCTTGGGGCAGAGACGGAGTTGTGTGTCTTGTTCCTGTGATGGGGAGGCTGTTCCTCTGGAGGGGAGGCTCAGCTCGGAGAGGGCTGTTGCCCCGGCCTGAAAATGGGGAGTGCTGGTGGTGGCTCCCAAGAAGGCGAGTGGGCCAGCGGGTTGTTCCTCCCACGCCAAGCAGGCGCAGCTCCTTTGTTTGGCTGAGTTGTCGTAGGCCTGGCTGGACGCAAGGGGGCGACTGGGGGCTTGTTTTCCAAGTGCAGCGGCTCATCTGTAGGAGACGCGGCCTGGAGGCAGCTTTGGCTGTTCTTTGGGCATCAGTAGCTGTAGAGCAGCCCCCAAGGTGGCTTTTGCCTCACCGTGACCATGGTGCACGGTTTGGTGCACGACCTCCTCGGTCGTTCCCAGCTGATCCCTGATGCTGGTCCCCTCTCCCCCGCCGACTTGTGGAGGGCTCTCTTTTGGGTTGCCCCCCTTGTTCCCCTTTTCCAGACTGACTGACCACGGAATGGAGGGCTTGAAACTTGTGCCATGCAGATGGCACTGCTGGTTGCTTGTGGGCACATCCTTGAGTGAGGAGCACTCAGGTGAGACCTGACAAAGCCTACCTCCATCTCAGCGATGAATGCCAGTGTCTTGGGCTTAGTAGGCTGTTGTGAAGTGCAGGAAGCTGGGCTGACCCTCACCCTGACCCTACATCAGTGGCACTGGGTTGAGGACTTGTCTTTTCAGGGAGCTGCATCTTGGTCTGGGCACAGGCGATGGATTCTGCCTCCTGGGTGGAGGGAGGGAGAACCAGGGACCTCCCCCCGGACAGTGGGCTGCAGCTCACCAGCCTTTCTCTTTGGGGTGCAGCACCGCACGGATGGGCAACATCTCTCATTATCCTTACAGCATTTAGTGGGCAGCTAAGCCAAACGTGGGGGACCCAAGAGATCTAACTGGGACTTGATATCTGTGCAAGGAAGGTCCTGTGCCACACTGTCCTCATTGGCATCCAGTGCTGCCAGGCAGAGTCCGGCTCTGAGCCTGTCTTGCATGGGACGGGCAGGAAAGCATTCCTAGACTTTTGGGTGAGAGAGTTTCCAGTGCCTTCTGCTTCACACACCTGGACTTCCTGGAGCGAAGCCGACACCATCACATGAGTGCCACCTGGAGATGGACTGACTGCTGCACAGATGTGACCTCTGAGCCTGACGACTGCCCTGCGAGGTTGGCTGCTGGCGCTGGACGTTGCAACGATGGGAGCCAGAACGGACTGTGTGTGCATCTGGTTTTCCTTCCTGCCTCCTTCTATCTGATTGTGGAGTCTTTTGTTTGCCAGCAAAAAATGCTGGATGGGGAGAAACTCAATCCTGAAACAGACTTAAAAGTCCATGCTTGGGGGGGGGGGGCAGAGAAAGCGAGCTCAAGGAGAAGTGTGCAATTACTTGTGTTACAGAAAGAAGCCCCTAATAGCCATGATTCATAAGAACGGCCATAAAAGTCCCATCGGCAGCGAGTGATGCCAGAGACTTCAAAGTGAGCCAGCGCTTGAAGTGAGTGCAAGTGAAAAGCCTTGGATCCCAACTCAGGATGCTCAGCGTTATGGGCTTCCTTGCCAGCTGTGATGGAAGCGCATGAAATCCAGCCCTTGTGCTACTGCTCAGAATCGGGTGTCCATGCCGGTGCCTGGACTTTTGTGGGCTTCCCCATCATTGCTTTTACCCCGGATGGCGGAGTCCACCTTGGATTTGTCAGTAGGGTGAGGGCTCTTCCGAAAGGCTGACGGGTCCCCGTTGAAGTCTCCTTGTCCTTGCCTTTCATGAAAGACGGCCCAGCAAGGCAGGCCCTGGATTTGTCCTCAGTCCTGCCCTTTTCCTGTGCAGCGGGCAGACTCGGGACCCCATTTAAAAACAAAATACTCTTGTGCATATGGTGCACTTTTGCTTAGTTTTTGGGTCGCTAAGTGAGAAAGATGGGCTACAAACGCAATAAAATAATTTGGGGGGGAGAGCAGCAGCTAAACAGGTGTAGTGGAGGGAGGAAGAGAGGGCCACCGTGAGTCTTTTAATGAGCACCACCGGAGCGTCTGGTCCCCTCCGCTGGTGGGGTCAACAGAGATTTGGACACCCACTGACTACACTGGGTGGTTCTGGTCCATAAGAACAGCTGAAGCATTTGCCTCAGTTCACTTGGCCAGTTTTTTTTCCTCGGGGTACCTAACACAGGATGGCGTTTGTTCCCCACTCTTAAATTGGGTATTGAACCTCAGCAGGGCTGTGGGCAGTGGGTGGCTGCAGGAGGGGAGCTGCAAGAGATCCTGGTGGACATTGCCCTGATCTCCGCAGTGGGAGGCAGCACAGCCGGGCTCTGCAGGACGGGGTGGATATTTTAGGGTGGGAGGCGGAGAGGAGCCAGATCTGGGCATTCGGGAATGTGAACTATTTTTCCAGTGTGTGGTGGTGCTGAGTATTTGGGGGGAGCAGCTTCTTGGAACCGGCTGGCTGCTGATCTTGCCCATCTCCGCCAAGCAGGTGGCTCAGAAGAATTGGCTTCTGCAGCTCGGCTTGTGCTGACGGCGGCTGCAAGAGACCCGTCCTTCCAAGTCCACGTGTGGCTGCCTGAGCTTCCCGGACCGATAGACTGCGCCTGCACTACTTTGGCACGTCCCACCTCCCTCAACTTTTAGGGAGAGCGTTGGGAAAAAGACCCAGAGAACGACATAATAATAGTTGGATTACAAATTGTTTCCTTTTAATGGGCCCTGCTGGATCACTTAGTTGTCTGCAAAAGGAATTGATCCCCCCACGTCCCCCCCCTCCTGAAGGCTGCACATTTTTCCAACTTCTTTGTATTTTTGCTTAAGAACTGGAAAGCTCCATGGAAAAATCCTGGGCACCTCAGAGCCTTTTGGGGAGTGTCTGTCCCTTTACCTCCATGGGAGGGAGGAGGACTGGTGGGCCACTGGTGAGCCCTGCTGGGCTCTTGTGGATCTGCTAAAGCAACCCATGGCTGAAGGGGACAGAGGGTGGGCAGTAGGCCTGATCCCTGGCTTTGGATGTGAGGAAGGGCTTAGCAGCCAACACAGCCTGGATGCCTCTTGGATGTTCTTGCCAATGTGCCTCCCGATCCTTGGGAGGTAACTTCTGCTACCTGCTCTCATTGCTTGAGGCCCAGGCAGAGCTTTGCACTCTGGTCCCATGAATCCAAGGCTGGGGCCGCCTTTCCTGGAGGTGGGTCGCCTGGCAGGCCACAGAGCAGTTTGGTTGGCTCTGATTTTGGGGCATTCTTCCTGGTGGGTCCTGGTGCTTTTGGGAGCCCCTGAAGTGGGGAGTTTTTTGTGCTCCGTTTGCAGCCTTTCCAGATCTTCCTGCACAGTTTAGGTGTTTGTGGCCTGGCTGGTGGGAGATGATGGGGAGGGGGGTCTGTGGAGTGCCTGGCCCTCTTGGCATCAGGGAGCGCACAGGACAAGTTTTTTCCGAGCATCAAAGGTCCTTTTGCTTTGCTCCTGGTGCAGGATCTCTGAGCCCCCCGCCTTGTGCCACCCTCCATCCCTTGGGATCCAGCCGGCAGACAGACCCCTGCCGCTTTGGATGCGCCCTGTGGTGGGAGGGGAGCAACAGCTGAAGGGACGTCTCATCACAGTTCTGAGTTGTGCAGAGATGGAAGTGGGGCTTGACCCTTTGGGTTTACTGCAGAAAGGCTGCTGGAGGGATGTTTTGGGTCTCGGTCTCTATGAAGAGAGCCCATCAGCCCCATCCTCAGCTGGCCAAGGGATGTGGTCTTTTTCCCTGATCTCCCACACAGCCACCATCTGTCCCCCTCCCCCCCCCCCCAAAAAAAAATCCCTGGGTGACGGATTGGGCCTGAAAGGGAGGCCCTCCCAGATTCCACTCTTTTGAGATGTGCTCGACAAGTAATGAACTCCTGCCTTTTCAAAGGCGCCGAGCTTGTGTGGCCTCCGCACTTGCGCGGGTCTGTTCAGCCGGCTTTTGTGCAGGAGACAAATGTGAACGGGGGACTTGCCCAGCGCCACGCTCTCCCCGTAAACCCAAAGACAATGGTGGAGCTGCAGGTCCCCTCGATCTGGTGGGCTGCCAGATGCAGAGCTTATGAGCTGAAGTTGTCCCCTCCTCGGAGAGGAAATTTCTTCAGCTGCCTCCCCCTCGAGCAGGTTCTTCAGGGCCAGGCTGGAGATCTGGCCCTACCTGCTGTCTCTGCCTGGACTGGGGGGAGGGCGGCTCAGGTGGCCCCCCGAGGGAAGTCGTTGGAGAAATCCAGCTGGTCCTCAGTGGGCTGGACCTTCTCTCCACTTTGGTTGCTGTCCTGATGTGGGTCGTTCTAATCTCCGAGTCCCTGGAATATTTAATACGGTTTTTACGCAAGAGCGAGCCTGGCATTTGCTTGCAGTGTTGAGCTGGGTCTGGGCCAATTAGTCAATTATTTCAGAGTCGGTAATAAAAATTAAAACCTGCTTTGGAGCTGGAGAGGCCGGCCTGCTAAACGCATCGCTGAGCAGCGCGGAGGCCAAAGCCCAAACGGGCTCTGCTTTTGAGGCCGTGATGCCCGGAAGGGCCGGGTCAGAGTTGTGTCCTTGAGTGCTGCCTATTGAGTCTCTCTGGGGTGGTTTTCCCCCCAACGTGCCCATGTTTCAGCCATGTTGCTGCTGTGCGTCTGAGTGCTTCTGGCCTGGAGGACGTGGGAAGCTGTCTCTGGGGATCTCGCCATTGGAAGCAATAGCTTTGCTCAGCCTGCAGAGCACCCTGGCAGTCTTCCTGGCCACACAGAGAAAGGGTGGCAGGGAAGGGGTGCTGCATGCCAGGCTGGCCTGGAAGTAGCTTTGTGGCTGGATTTGTGTTTCTCAGCTGGATTAGTGTGTTAGTACCCTAATCCTAACCCTACCCCACTCGCTGCTGGGACTGAGGCCGGATGCACCTGTTCAGAACCCGGGCTGGGCACTGTCTCTTGCAAGGGTTCCTGATGCACCATGTTATTTTTGAGGTAGGCTGTTAAGGCATTAGGGGGTCTTGCCCAAGGAGTAGGAGGTTTCTAGACCAGGGTTGAACCCAAACGGCTGCATGGGGATTTGAACCCTGATCTTTCTGCATGCTGGCTTTTCCACACCAGAGGCAGTGCTCTTAACCACTACACTGCCCAGCTGCCCATCTTGCTGCACCAGATGCCAGGCCTGCAGGATTGGAGTGGTTGGGAAGTGGAGCACCGCCACAGCGAGAAGGAAGTTCCTCTTGTAATCAACTGACTTGCAATTGCCCAGCTACTGGCGATTGAGACCGAATGAATGAAGGAGTCCAACCCCAAACGGTGAACGAAGATCAAACCTGGCAGTGCCTGAGGATTGCAGGGAAAATGCCCAGCCTGGCATTTTCTCGGTGCCCCTCTCGGTGCAGAGCTGGGGGGGTGTCATCTGGTGGGGGGAGCTGGAGAAGGGGTTCCTTCCCAGGGGAAGCAAATAGGTAGAGAGCAGTTGTGTGGTGGCGGGGGGGGGGGCAATGGCCATGGGGGTTGCGGAGGAGTGTGTTTCCTCCTGTTTTTTCCTTGCTGCTGATGGCGAGGCCTGCCTTGGGTCTGCCTGTTGCAAGCTCAGCAGCTCCGTTCTGCACTTCCCTGGAGAGCAGCTGAAGTCCCAAAGGGAGGCTGAAGACGCAGGATTAAAAATAGACCCTCCATGAAAGGAGCCACTTGGGGACGGAGGGAGAATCTTTGGTGGAGGGAAGCAGAGGCCGGAGCAACAAGTGTGATATTTTGGGAACAGGCTCTTCTTAAGGGGAATGCGAGACTTTCAGGAACCAGGACCCTTGGCTGCCGGGCCAGAAGTGGTGTGTGCGCATGTGCATGTGATGCTTTTGCTTTCTTTGCAGAAAGGGGACTTTTCTGGGGGTGGGGAGATTTTGGGGGAGTTGACCTCTCCATTGGAAGGTTGCATGCGTCATCCAGAGGCGAGGCTTGCCTTCTGAGTAGATCTTACCATTGCAGAGTGGTGTGGCTGCAGACTCTGCAGTGTCCTCGCTTGCCTGAAATTGGGGTCTTCCTAAGGAGAAGGCTTCCTACCTAGGGCTGCAGGTGGGGTGGCACAAGTGGTTAACCAGCAGGCCAGGGTTCAAGACTCAGGTCCCCACAAGATAGGGTAAGCTCCTGTCCTTAGCCCAGCTCTGCGACGCAGTGGGACACCATCGTATCGGCTCAGCCGTTTTATTGGACTATTTCAGTGGCGTGGAGAGGGGGGATTTTCTGTTTGGTTAACAGCCTATCCTCCATATTAATCTACCTAGGCCTTTGTGTTTCGCGTACAGCATCAAGCACAGTGCCATAGTCTTTTGAGACTGGTGGATGCCAATACTAAGGAGAGGTTTTGTCAGTGGTGGTCCCTTAAGAAAGGGGAGCAATCTGGTCCTCTTCTATCTGGCCTTTTGATTCCTGCTCTGATTCCTGATCCTGAACCGCTCACCAGCCTGTGAGAGGAACGTCCTCTTTTTCCATAACTGCTGACGGAAGGGACTCTGTGGATGTCCATGCAGATGTCGGCTGAATCGCCTCCCTCCACCTGCCCCTTGTCACCCTTGAAGAGCTTAGTGGGTTGGTGGGGCAAGACTTGTCCAAAAGTGTCACAATTTGATCTTTAATTGGTTCCCCCCCAGCGTACTTGGAGCACGTGTTCAGCTGACCAGATTCCCCCTGGACTCCCTTTTAAACGCCGGTGTAATATTGGCCGCCCTCCGACTGCCTGGCATGGAAACTGATTTATTGTTATGGTTAAGAAGTATGAATATTTCAAGGTCAAGTGCCATATTTTGTAAGATAACCCTCAGTCCTTCATGAGAACTCTTAGGTGGCACCTCTGGACCCCACGGTTTGCACATCTTTTTGTCCGGTGCCGCGTGGCTCAGCCTCTCTCCCTGAGAAGGTCTTTCCAGCCCCCCAAATCTTCGGAGGTGCAGATGGACACAGAGACCTCAGTATGTCTGCAGCCTCCCCACCCCCTCCCCTCCGGAGCGCTGCTGCCTGCCTTCCTCTGGATTGCTGCAGACACAACCCTTTGTAGACTCCAAGAATTTGTCTTTGGCCCCCGGTGCGCCAGACCCTGTGCATGAGTTGAGTGCTTGGCGCGACCTGTCGGTGTCCAGCAGAGAAGCGCTTTATATCTTGGATGGGACGGACAGATGTACGGACTCGGCATCTGTAGAGTCTTGGCTTTTGAGCAGGGCGGTAAGCAGACTGCCAGCCAGACCCCTTGGGCTGAGAGTCTGTCTCGGGGGGTCTGTGGCAAGGCCTCAATGTTCTCTTGTGGCCGGAAACGGTTCCCTCCATCTCATTAATTCCTTGTGGTGAACAGAGCTTTCCAGGGCTGGGCTGGATACTTGGGGTGGGGGCCAAGAAAGCAGAGGCGCGAGTGGCCCCAACTCTCTTCCCGGTGAACGAGGCGGGGAGGGGTCCCTCTTCGCAGGCGCTTGGAGCGCAGTGGCTTCCGCCTTCCCGGCCGGCCCAGCCACATTCTTTCTGCTCCATTTCTCCGGCTCTGTTCAGCTGGTCTTGGCTGCTGCTGCACAACATGCCCTGATAATGCATCTTGGAAAAAACCTTTGGAGGGGACGGAGCTGAGGTGGGGGAGGAAAGGAAAGGGACAGCCCAGCCCAGCCTTCCTAGAGGTGCATTTGGATGGAAATGGCACCACTGAGGGAGCCTCAGCCACCTTTCAACCCCACAGGAGTTCCTGGAGGGTTCTGAGCGCCTGGCCTTTCCTGCAGTCAGGGGAAGGTGCCCCTTTCGTCTTTGGCTAAGGGGCTTTTCTGCCCTTCCCAGCCTTTGCAGCCCAGAGACTGCCTCTGTGAAGCCTCTTCCCTGGGACCTTGAAGGGGCAGGAGTTGGGGGGGGGGGCTGCTGTCCTTGGTCTCCCCAAAGGCAGGCAGGGTTGCAGGCTGAGCCGTGGAGAGCTGCCTTGGCCAAGCCTAGGTCTTTGGAAAGTCCTGCCGGCTGCCAGGAGTGGGCTCGGGGCTCACCGCAGGAATGTGCACCTGGCAAATTGCCGCCGCCTTGGCCTGGACGCAGCTGTACTCCCTTTGCCTGGGCTGTGCGGTGCGCACTGTTGCCACTGGCTGGTGGGCAGTTGGGTAGGGGGCTCCCCCCTCCCTGAAGCTGCTTCCTGGGCAAAATAATCCCATCATGGCAGTTGAGGGGGGATGGGCTCTCTTGCTTTGCATCAGGAGTTTTCCCAGCAATGCTGCTGGACCCTGAAGGAACTGGGGGGTTTGCTGGTGCCCCCCATCTTTCCCCCCATGGAAAAGTGGTGCAGGGATGAGGAATCAGGCCAAGGCAGGCACCTGCAAGGGGCAGGATTTGGTCCTGGCTGGAGGAGGGCTGGGATGACACTCGCCTCTCTGCCTGCATCTGGGGCAATCTATGGGGCACAGGCCCCATCGTGTGTGAGGGGTAGATGCTCAGCTTCCAGGAAGACGGTTCTTGGGTCATCAGAGTTGAATCTGCTGAGCAAGATGGTCGAGACTGTCTTGGTGCAAAGCAGCAGCTCCCATGTTCAGGCACGTGAGACTTTTGAGACCACCGGTGCTTAGTCTCCCCCCACAAGACCCTCCATGCAGTTTGCCACGTGCCGTTTCTGGATTCCTTTCTGGATTCCGTCCTGAGCTGCCATTGACCTTGGGCTGTCGGAGAGCTCCGGTTTGAGACTGAACCCTTCTCTTCCTCCTGGCCCCTTCAGTCTCAGATGAAATTAATCTTCATGTTCTGGTGCCACGGCTGGGATGTGGTGCTGCTCTCACCTGCCGCCATCTTCTCCCGGGTCACCTCCTGTCATCCTTCACTGCCAACCCCTGCTTGGCAGCCATGCAACAGTGCAGAAGGAAAGAGCGGAGAGGCTGGGGCTTGTTGTGGCCACGGAGCCTAGTGCTTTTTGCCTCCCCCAGGCTCCCTTTGTCTCTGGGGCCCATTTTCCAGCCAGGCTGAAGGAGTCCCCCAGGTGTGGGTGGCTTGGTGGCGGCTGCTGCCTTTGGCTGTCCCTAAACTGCCACCAAACCCCCCCCCCCCCATGCTGTAGATCATGACGCTGGCAGCAGCCAATCCCTTGACCTGCCCCAAAGCTCTTCAAGAGAAAGCCTGTGTTTTGGGGGAAAGGCTGCCTCTTGGCCCCTTGTTCTAGTCCGGGGGTGTCCAAACCTTTTGGCAGGAGGGCCACTGTGCATCTCTGATACCGTGTTGGGGGCTGGAAAATTGATTGACATTTCAAATATGAATAAGTTTACACATAAGAGTATTTTAGACAGGATTACAAGGCTTGCCTGCAGAACAGACGGAGGGTCTTGCTATGTGCGCATTGAGGCTCACCACAGGTCACATCTGACACCCCTGTTTGAGTCCGTATTTCCAGTTGAATTTGCACATGGGTGCAAGTTGGTATTGCTGGGGGGTGGTGAGGGCAGGAGCTGGTGTGTGTGTGGAAGGGGGCTGCTTGGGGGATCCTTGTGGCCGAGTCATGCCTGTGCCTGGATTCTCTTGGCCTTGATTCTTGAAGGTGTGAATTTCTCCCTCCTGTCTGGGGCATGAATGTAGGGATGGGTTGGCTTGGGTGCTCCTGACTTCCATGGATCCGACTGGGCGTCTTGTGCTTTTTTCACTGCACGGCACAACTACCCTGATGAGGGTTTTGCTTGTGAAGGCTGAGTGTGTTTTTATTTTACTAGCAGAATTTACTCTGTAGTGGGAGTAATAGCTCAAGCATATTTTGGGTTCCAGGCAAGGCTGGGCAGTGCTGGCAGTGCCAGCGGGCACTGGGGACAAGTGACAGGCACCAGGCAACGGAGAGTACCAGGGCTTGGTGGTGGGAGGCAGCAGGCACTGGAGTACCAGTCTTCCCTATCAGGTACCATTGGGCAGTGGGCACCACTGCACTGGGCATTGATGTATCAGTGAGTGACCATTTTCTCTCTCTCTCTCTCTCTGTATACTAGTGAAATATACCTGCGTTGTGGGAGTAAAATCCCCCCCTGTGCATTAACCCCTATGCCCCCCATGTGCAGCATCCCCCCATGAGCATCATCATGGGGGTGAGTGGGTCAGTGAACTAGTCTGTCAGTGACTTTTCCGTTCTGTTTATGCCCGTTTGGAGGGGCTGTCTTGGGAATGGGGATGCTTTGCTGGTCCCTTCAGGAGGAGGCTGAGCGTGGCAGAGTCTGCTGCCGTCAGGGCCATCTGGCCGCCAGGGATGTGCCCAGCCTTCTGTTTCCTGGAGAGCAGAGCTGGCATCTTTTGCTCCTGGGAACAGCCAAAGGGGGACCAGAGGTGGGTCTTTCTCTCCCTCTTTCTGCCAAGACAAACACCAGCCTTTCACCCTGGGAGGGACGGGATGGGGCTGGGCTGGCCTCGGCTTCCTTGGGGAGGGGAAGGTAAGGGGAAGTTTCTGGGGGTCTCTGTGATTGGGGGGCACAGTTTGACATTGCATAGGGCTGACTTTCTTGGAGTTTCCCACCCAAGCAGAAGGAGGGCAGCCATATCCCCCCCCAGGAAATGTCACCGATTTTAGCCTCATGTCCCCCCCCCAATCTTCATTGTCCTCCTTTTCCTTGTATGCGGGTAGCATGTAGCCTTCTTATAATTAGTAAACTATTGGCAATAAATTATAAGTAATAGTTTAAAATTTAATAAGCAATATAGTGTTCAAATTTAGCGCATGGAAGCAATAGATGTGAGTTTTTAGCTTTTATTTTGTCATGGCCTACATTATTCTTGGATGTCCTACATTTTGGGAGTCCTTTTCCTCTTTTTTATGACCTCTGGACACAGAACAGGGCTGAGAAGCTTGCTGAGCAGACCCCCCCCCCCCGATCTGGGAACCAGTGGCACTCCAAAGACTCACCGGCAGGTCAGGAAGGGGACAGACCTCCCCACATGGTCTTTGGCAGATGATGTGCTGTTCAGTGGTAGATTGCCATGGAACATGGAGGTTCTGCCATGTCCCCGGGGTCTGGAGTGCTGTGCTTGGCCTCTTTCTTCTCTTCTCTCCCCCCTCCAATCTGCATTGCAATTGGCAAGGCTTGGCTGGTAGGTCCCTGATCGGGTTCCCTGCGTGTTTTGCTGCCGCTGCCCCCACCCCACATGGGCGCTCTGTGCCAAAGTAATTCTTTGCTTTGGATCTGGGAAATGCAACTTCTCTCCTCTCCAGTTTTCTGACGGGTTTGGGAAGGAATAGAGACCCTGCCCCAGGAATGAATGGAGAGGCCGGCCTCTTCTGGCATCTCAGCCCCATCGAAACAGAAGGCCAAGCCTGGAAACCTGATCCACTCCTGCAGGATCATTTAATGTCTGCTGCTTCCAAGGCTTGCTGGGGTTTGGGGTTTGTGCCGTTTCCAAAGGAATCTTCGCTTCTGACATTCTTGGTGGTGAGCAGGATCCGGCCAAGGACCGTTTTATCTGGCGGGGGGCCTGTGAGAAGCACTCTGGGGGGGGGGGAACCTGGGAGTAGGCTGCCCCCACCATTCAGAGCCAGCTGGAAGGGACTGTGGCACTGTTAGGCTTGCAGAGGGACCAGAGGGTCCACCTCTTGGCTGGGCTTGGAGGAGTTTAGGAAGGAAGTGGTGTTTGGGGTGCAGGGGCTTGCAGTGGGTGACACCTTGGGGTGGGCTTGGGGTGTTTGTGAGATGCTGCTGGGGGAAGAATGGTATGTGATGTCAATGGTAGGTACCTGTGTACTGTCCAGAGTCATGGCCCTTTGCCCCAGGGGCGTTTCCAGCAGGATCTGGTTGTGTCTCGAGGTTGGGCGTCAGCCCTTCTGTACTCTGGGTACAACTGGCTGTGCTGACAACTCGATTTGGGTGAGCCTTCCCTCCCCCCCATTAATGAAGCGTGGCCTTGGTTAGCAGGACAGACCGCCCTGCCTCTGCCCCCTGCCCTCCTCTGCCAGGCTGGGCCCTTCTCTGAAGCCGGCAGCTCATGGTCTCACTTCTCCTCCCACTCCTGTGCCAATTAAAGTGCCTCCTTGCCATTCATGGGCCTGATGGTTTTGTTCAGTTGTCTGTCGGTCCTTGTCAGGCTCCCCTTCCCCCCCCCCCCTTTTAAAAGCAGGCAACAAAACGTCTTATGAAAGCCTCCCTTTTGAATTGCAACTTACCTCATTCCCAGCATGGGAGCCATTGATGGAGCGCTGCACATTGACGCACTGTGGGGGGGGGGTTAGTGGGGAGAGGGGCCCGGGAATCCCTTCCCCTGGACTTCCATTGTGGTGATGGGTGCGGGTGGAGGGAAGCTTCTTTCTGGAGGGGGGCATGAGCTGAGCTGCCTCTTTCTCTTGCCCAAAGGTTGTGCAAGCCAGTGGGGGAGCTGCAGAAAACACGGCCTGCTTTGCAAGTTCTCCTCAACAGTTTGCAAATATTCTTCATTTGTTCTTTTAAATTAATTAGATTTCGAGTTGGGGGGGATGCAGAGGGGTGTTGGCGGCAGATGGCAACTTCTTAGCCTTCAACAAGCCCCACGGGGCTGCAAAGGGGCTCCCCTGACCCCACACCTCTGAAGTTGAGGAAATGCTGTCTGGAATCACAATCTGGTGGGCAGGGAGTAGACTCAAGATCCTGGCATGACTCAGTGGTACCATGTGCAGCACTTGGGAGGCTGGAGATGGAGCCATGCACTGGATGGTGATGGAGCCATGCACAGTGCATGGAGGCTGGCGATGGGGCCGTGCACTGGATGGTGATGGTGCCATGCACAGTGCTTGGAGGCTGACGATGGGGCCGTGCACTGGATGGTGATGGTGCCATGCACAGTGCTTGGAGGCTGGCGATGGGGCCGTGCACTGGATGGTGATGGTGCCATGCACCGTGCTTGGAGGCTGGCGATGGGGCCGTGCACTGGATGGTGATGGTGCCATGCACAGTGCTTGGAGGCTGGCGATGGGGCCGTGCACTGGATGGTGATGGAGCCATGCACCGTGCTTGGAGGCTGACGATGGGGCCGTGCACTGGATGGTGATGGTGCCATGCACAGTGCTTGGAGGCTGGCGATGGGGCCGTGCACTGGATGGTGATGGAGCCATGCACCGTGCTTGGAGGCTGACGATGGGGCCGTGCACTGGATGGTGATGGTGCCATGCACAGTGCTTGGAGGCTGGCGATGGGGCCGTGCACTGGATGGTGATGGTGCCATGCACAGTGCTTGGAGGCTGACGATGGGGCCGTGCACTGGATGGTGATGGTGCCATGCACAGTGCTTGGAGGCTGGCGATGGGGCCGTGCACTGGATGGTGATGGTGCCATGCACAGTGCTTGGAGGCTGACGATGGGGCCGTGCACTGGATGGTGATGGTGCCATGCACAGTGCTTGGAGGCTTGTGATGGGGCCGTGCACAACGCTTGGAGGCTGATTACAGAAGCATCCCAAAAATGTGTTTAGTATCCCTGCTCTCCTCCAAGGCGCGGCTTCTGAACAGGCTCAGCTGAGCTTAACAGATGTGGCAACATGCCGAAGGCTACCCACCCAGTGTGGGCCGTATCTCTGCCTGCCACCCTTTTCCCAGGTGTGCACACAAGGGTGTGTGCACACACACAAAGTCAACAGGTGCTCCTTCCATGGGGAACCCTGGAAGTGTGTAGTGCTGGGGGTGGTGCTCAGGGGGAATTCTCCTTCTCAGGACCCTCTTGGAATTCTGTGGGGCCGACTCCCTGTTAAGCTGGTGGGAGAATCCCTTTAGAGTTTTGTACAAAACAGGATCCAACGGGGTCTCTGGTTCTGGAGGAGCCGTTATCACAATTCCTCCACCCGTAATTCTGCAACCACATCTTAAGGAAAGGAAAGCTTGATGGGAAGGAAACTGTCCCAAGTGGGGTGATAGGAGCTTGTCTGTCCAGCCCTGCCCAGCCTGGATCTGGAGGCTCAAGTATATGTTCCCAAAGAGATGACCGCCCGTCTGCTGGTCTCTTGCCTTGAAACCCGTTCTTAAGATCTGTCCCTCTTGTGTGACTCGCACAGCATTGCTTTCTTTTCCTGAAAGTTTTGCAAATGGTGTGTGTGTGGTGTGAGCGAGAGGGTGCACACTGTATTTATGCACACCACCTGCCCAGATCGAAGTGCTCCTTCACCAGGCCCTGATCCGGGAAGTGTTTTGGAACAAGACTGCATTGGGCCATCTGGTGCCCTCACTTTTTTTGGTTTCCGGTCTTGCTGGAAACTGGACTGCAGGGAACTTCGTCCCAGCCTGTGGTTGGGGGGAGCCGAAAGTGAGAGTTAAAGCAGTGAGTGGTGCTGGGAAGTCTAGAAATAAAGGTGGGGGTGATCACCATGAAGATGTTATAAAGGTGGGGGTACTCACTGTTAAGATGTCATTTGTAATCATAGGCATGTCTACTTAGGGGCCATATAGGTGACGGTACTTGGTCCAGTGAGCACTCCATCAAAAGACCCCTGAGCCAGAACATTCTGAAGTGGACAGACATCGGTCGTCTACTCTTGTGTAAATGCACACATTTGGCCCTGTTGCCCTTTCCATAGGGCTCACTACATCTGTCGGCTTGTCAATTTAGGTTTAATGACCCACCAAAAATCAGGTCATGACCCAGATGCGTGTCCTGACACTGTTAGTGAAACAATGGTTTAGCCCCATGTTTGTGATGAGAGCAAAGGGTGCATAGTGGGTGCCCTTTTCCCAGCTTCTCTTCTCTGTTGTGGCATTTGGAATTTCCCTTTGCAGTGTGCAGCCTCCCCTGTCCCAGCATGTGCCGGTTGCACCCGCTTTTCACAATTTGGGGCTTCCGCAGACCGAAGGCGCCGCCTGTCGCTCAGTGTCACCTCTTGGCTATGCATGAGCTGCAAGGCAGGCCAGCCCTGCTCTGAATGTCATCACTTGTGAGTCATCACTTGTGAATTCTCTGGAGGTGTCCTTGGGAGTCCCTCCTCAGCTTGGGGCAGTCTGGAGCTGATGGCACCCACTGGCCTGTCAGGCTGGTTGCGAGGACTGCACCCGGGTGCACTCACAGCTCTGCTCGGGCGCTTGATGATGCGGATGGAGAAACAGCAGCATTATATATTAACTAGTCACGGGTCCTTGGCAGGGGAGGCTTGGGGGTTGGTGGTCCTGCAGAAGCTGTCCTGGTGGTGGCCAGATTAGATCCTTGCATGCGAGGAAGCATTTGGAGACCACATCGGAAGGGAGCCACTTTGTTGTGAGCTGGTGCTGCGTGGCGGAGGTGACACTGCTTTGCATGCAGAAGGTCTCAGGCCCTTCCATGCCAGGTTTATGGAGAACTGTGGCTAGTGTATGGGCAGTCAGGCCATGTCCTGGGTTCAAGGTGTGGTTGGCATTGAAGCAGCACTACTGTCTGCCTGGTGGTTTCTGGGTCCAATTTGTGGTTCTGTTCTGGAGCCCTCCAAAAAGTCCACCGTTTCCTGCAAGTAGAGCCCTGAGCTGGATGGCCTTCTCTGTGTGCTTCGCCTGCAGTGCTGTCAGTTGCTTTGCTTCTGCCCTTCCATTTTGCCCTCCTTTGAATAGTTCTGTTCTGTTTGGCGGGGGGGGGGGGGGGGAGAGGGGGGTGTCCAGATTTTGGGAAGTTGTTTTCTTGAAGTATTTTTATTATTTATAAAGAAAAACCCCATACTAACAGGAATAAATCTGAGTAGACCCATAGGGGTCCATGATAAGCTAGAGTAAAAATAGAAGTGGTAACAAAAAAATCTGAGTCCTAGGCCAGTCCTTGCCTCTCAGTCTTAGGATACGGCACAGCCACACCAAGTGAGCCCAGTGAGCATGCTGTGCTTGTGCTGCGGCCTCCTAAGAAGCAGGTGGGCCACCCAGAGGCCTTCTAGCCCTGAGGATATGGAAAAACTGTCAGCTCAGGATATGGCCTACTTAGGCCAGCTTAGCTGGGCCATTCTTCTGGCCTAAAGTCAGGATTACAGTGGTGCCTCACATTAAGAGCTTAATTTGTTCCGGAGGCCTGCTCTTTAAGTGAAACGTTCTTTAAATGAAGCAGATTTTTCCATGGAAAACAATGGAAACTCAGACGATTGGTTCCACAACCCCCCAAATATTCAAAGAAAAACTGGATGTAACTGGATGTAAAAATGATGACAAAACACTGAAATTGAATTCAAAACATGCATTCAATGTGCAGGATCCTATGAAGTCTACTTAGGCTACAATCCAAGACACTTTCCTGGGAGGCTTACCTGAGCTGCTGCTGGAGGTTCAAGGTGGTCGTTGGGGGCAGATAGGGGCAGCTGCCCCCAAGTTGGGGGCAGTTAGGCAGCAGCACTGGCCGGCAGCTCTTTTAAAGAGCCTTCATGTGGAGCGTCTGGGCTGCATAGCACACGTGCCCATAGCGCACTTGCTTGTTAAGTACACTGGAACTTGTTATGTGAAGCAAGATTTCTTGGATATGTTTGCTTGTTATGTGAAGCGCTTGTTAAGCGAGGTACCACTGTACATTGTTCAGATACACTTAAGAAGGAATAGAAAACTACATACAATAATTCTAATGGCGTAGCATGGGCGACGCCAACACTTCAACTTAATTTTTACTTTGGTAAAATCTATTTTTTAATGCTAAATCCAGTATATCTCCAGCATTCATTGTTATCTTTGTAAATTCTATTCCTTATGATAAAAGGAAAAAGAAACCCTTTGAAGCAGTTTCTTTAAAATAAGTCTTCAAATCCAAAGTTCAGAGCATTTTTCTCTTGCAAAAAGTCACGGGAGGTTGTTTTCAAGCTGGAAATGGGGCAGGGAAGGCTGAAAGCGCAGCTCCGAGATGCCCCGGGAAGGGCTGGGGGGTTGTGCCCATTGCTGCGCCAGCGATGAGGACTGGCACAGTAGTAGTTGGGTGGCCTGTGGGAGATGAGTGGGTGGACTTGGCATGCAGAAGACTTGGGAATGCTCCAGTAGGGTGATGGTGGGTGTTACCCGTTCAATAGTTGCAGCTGTTCCTGCCCCACCCTGTAGCGTCGCCCTGGCCTCGCCACTTGTCTTGCGCTCGCTCATTCATTCATGCCAGCCGCGGAGTGCCCGTCCAGCTGGCGGCCACACTTCAGTCCTCACGGTCCTTACAGAAAAAGCAAACAGTGTTGAAGCTGCACTTTCCACTTGCGTTAACCAGGAGTCATTAACTTCATTCCTTCCCCTTGCTGGAGAAAAAAGAAGTGCAAGCATTTGAAATCCAGTTGCAGAACTGGAACTGCTCCAGTCTGGGGCTGATCATGCGGAGATACCAGCCGGGAGGCACCCACGGGTCCTGCCCAGCACTGATTTTACTGGTTCCACCTCCCCATTTCAGAAGGCAAACTGGAGATCTTTTTCCATTCTGAACAAAGCATTTCATTTGCTGCTTTACCCTGTACTTTACCCTGTAAAGTCTGTACTGGACAGACTTTACTACACGGCTTTAATAGACTGTATTTTGCTTTACAATAAAACCTTGGATTTAATCTTGGATTGAGAGCGTTTTGCAAGACAAGCAAATGGTTCTAATAGAATTTTGACTTGCAATACAAGCAATGCCTGATAAACATGTGAAAAAACAGCCCCAACTGGGATTTGGCTAGTTTCAGCTCTCTTCCAGCATCTTGCTCAGCCTCTCCTGAGATCTAGCCTTGCTTACTTACTCTGAAGTAAGCCTTATTCTGATCAGTGGGGCTCACTCCTGTGTCAGAGGGGGGCAGCCTGCAGCCTGAGAGACCCAGAGCACAGTCATTTGGTCCCCTTTCAGCTCTTCATTGCCGAAGGCCCCCCACTAGCTCTGGATGTATTTTCTTGGCTGTTGCTCCTTTTCTTGTAGGCAGGAAAGTTTCAGGTTTGGGTTCAGTTGTACCCGATGCTTGTCTATGAAGAGCCCCAATACTTTGTGCCCCATATTTGACCTGGCGTTGTGTATGAGAGGAATACTAATGCCACATTTAGGAGTAGGATGGCCATTGGAGCACCCGGGCACTGCCACCACCCCTAAGTGGGCAGGAGGCTGCAAGGCAGTGCTTCCATTTCCCCCTCCTTGGAAGAAAGGTGTGCCTCCGCAGAGGGGTCTCCAAGTGCCATACAGAGAAAGGGGGCCAAGTGTGCATGGTGTTGGTTTCACTTAACACAACATGCTGCAGACTGGAGGTCAGTTGACAAAACAGGTGGGTCCTCAGTGATCCGCCTGTCTATTTGACGTCCAGGGCTTCTCTGCAGAGACCTGAGTGCAGTCTGAAGCCCCCCATCAGGCTGGCATCAGCCCTGGCACAACTTGTGCTGTATGTTCTTGTACAACAAGTGCTGTATAGCATTTGCACACCACTCTTGGGGGTTAGGCCAGTGCACGGACATGCGCTGGCACACCAGCATGGACACGGAGATGGGTGGCTTCTGCTGGCCTCCGTTGCCAGAGCTGAAAACTGGGACTGTTTTGTTTTGAGGATTTTGTTCCCATCCTGGCAGGCTTGACAGGGTCCCGTCCTGGTTTTGTGGAAGAGAATTATGGCTGCCCTATATATTGTTGGGGGTTGTTCCCTGGGTGTCGGTAGAGGTGGCACTCGGGCCCAGTTTCTTTCTTGCCACGACCCTGCGGCTGTCGGCTTCCATGCTCATGCCTGGCTCTGGCTTTCGGTGAGGGGAGGAGGATGGCTCTGGTAGGTGCCCACGTCTCTTTTTCCAGCGGCTGCCTGGGCCGGAGAGCTTTGTTGGGTTAATGATGGGACAAAATGGCCGCTGTGGGGAGGGGCGGGCGAGGGGGCCGCTACGGGCTTTGGGGTTAACCTGGCGTAGGGTTTCTTCTGAGGAGGCTTCCAAGTTCTAAACCGTTTTTGTGTCTGAGCCCCCGAGGGGGGGGGGGGCTCGGTTGGGAAGCCGAGGTTGCCACAGCAACCCTCTCATGCCTCATTGATGCATCGTGTAAATCCATTTACAGACGAGGAGCCCTTTTGTCTTAGGGAGACTCCAACGGCCTCATTAAAACCAAAACGCGGGGAGGGGAGGGGGCCGGGTCGAGTGGAGGGTCCGACACAAAGGCCTCCAGCCACTCCTCCCCTCTTGCCCTGGTTCATGGAGGCCTTTCCTTCTCCTGCTGCTGGAGCCAGAGCCGGGTCCCTTCGCCCCAGCGCTCCTGGGTGCTGTCACGCCTGGCCTGTTCGTCTCCCCAAAGTGCCTTCTGGGGTGGTGGGGGGTCAACCACCCCAACCCAGATGGTCCCTGAGTGCCTGGCAACTAAAGGAGCCCGCTCAGGTCTGCGTTCTCTGTACCACCAGCATGTCTCCTTTGGACTGGGACACCTCTGGGGACAGGCGGCACATCCTCTGGTGGGAGCCATCAATGCCACGGGTGCTTGAGGGACCCTCAAATCAGTGGGTGACAGAACACACCACAGCAGGGAAGGTGTGGGGGTTGCCAGGGGAGGAGGACGACAGCCGTTCCCTACTTTCTGAAAAACCCATTTTCCATCATTTTGCTCTTTCATCACTCAAAATATAACCAGAAATCTGTTTTTCATCAGGAAGACTCACCAATTGGTCTGTTTTAAAGATGTAATTGACTTCAATACATTTCCATGCACTTCTGTAAAGAGTTAAATTTCTCTGCCAGAAGTTTCCCTTTCCCAGAGACTTGTGCCAGTTTGTATTTTTAGGGCATCCAAGAGGCTGGCAAGGCTACGAGAAGCTATAAGTACATCCACTTTCCAGTTTCAACTTATTTAATTAAACTTCTTAATTAAACAGCCTAATTGCTGTTATGGAATAACTTTTAAATTTGTGGGTTCAAGACCAGATTAGGTAGAATCAGCCACTTAATGCAGGCTTCAGTCCTGACTTAAGGCTGAAAGATATTTAATTCATCTCCCCAAAGTGCCTTTTGGGATGGTGGGGAGTCAACTTTTACGACTTTCTTCCGTAAATCACCACCATTCAAATATAGCAGATAGTCATTCCCCACACATGCCTTTGTTTGTTTTAGTACTAGTGAAAATATACACACGTTGCAGGAGTAAAATTCCCCTGCACGCCACCCCTCCCACTGCACATCAACCCCCTATGCGCAATCGTTCCCCCATGCGCATCACCCCCATGCGCCTCATCTCCCCATGTGCTGCATCCTTCCCAGTGCAACCCCTCCCCCCAAACAACATCCCCCCCAGTGCACCAGGCACCGAGCACCAAATTGGTTGGAAGTTGGTCAGTCTTCCATGTTAAGTATTGGACAAAAACACGTTGCACCCCCTTTAAGCCCCTTAAGGGTTAAATTTCTCCATATCGGTTCTTGGTGGGTGTTCATGTCACAGAAGGAACACCCCAAATTTCACACTTCTTGGTCCAGGGGTTGGGGCAGAGCATCCCTCAGTCAGGGATTCTTCCGTGTAAAGTATAGGGAGGAAAATGCTTTGCGCCCCATTTCACCCCCTTCCAGTTGGAATTTCCGAAAACCAGTTCTTAGTGGATCCCTCCGTCACAGAAGGAACACCCTCCCCAGATTTCACACTTCTAGGCCCAGCGGTTTTGGCAGGGCGTTGAGTGAGTGACTTTCCATTTTATATATAGCTAGAAGATAGATAATGTGGTATGTACCATATTTTTCGACTTACAAGACGCACCTAACCAATAAGACGCAGCAAAACAAGAAAAAATATTCTGAACCAAATGGTGTACATAATATATTTAATAAAATATAGTAGAATAATATAACCATGTGAAGTCCACAGTGATATTGGGGGGGGGGGGAATCCAGGCAGGCAGGTAAGTAGGGAGGGAGGTAGGTAAATGTGGAGGGATCCAGGCAGGCAGGGATGCAAGGATTGTAGCAGTAAGGATCAGATCCTGTGCATGCGTGGAAAGGATGCTTAACCTTGCAGCTCTAGGTACCAGATCCTATGCATGTCTACTCAGGAGCAAGCCTCCTCCACACCTGGAAAGGATGCATAGGATTGCAGCAGGGACCTCTCTCTCCTGGGCTGCTCCCTCCTCCCCTCTTCCCACCAGTGCCTCCTGTTTTTGCTTGCCTGCCTCCAGGCTCTGCTATTCCTCTGATCCTCTGGGCTCCGTTTGTTTTTTGGGGGGAGGATCTATCTATCCATCTACAGTATTTATATACCGCTTTTCAACTGAAAAGTTCACAAAGCGGTTTACAAGAAAATGAAAAAATTAATGGCTGATTAATAGCTAAAGGGTCCCTGTCCCCAAAGGGCTCGCAATCTAAAATGCAAAAGGACCCCAGCAGAAGAACAGACATTGCTGGGCTGTGGAGGGCCAGTGACTCTCCCCCGCTAAATAAAAGAGGAACACCCACTGTGGGGAAGCCACAGGATCCTGTGGGGAAGCCTCTGTCCCTCCTCCCCAGCTCGCCCTCACCTTCCTCTAGGCTTGCCCTGCTCAGGGAGCTGGAGCGCAGCTGCAGAAGGTGCTCCAGGATTGGCCCCTTTGCTCCATAAGATGCACAGACATTTCCACCACCTTTGGGGGAAAGTGCGTCTTATAAGGAGAAAATGTGGTATTTTGGTTATGTCAATAAATATGTGTGATTTCGGTTTTTGTAAGTGATATTTATGGGGTTTTTGCTGTCCAGTCTTGCATTTTAAAGCTGAAAAAGCCTGGGTTTAACTTTGTAGTGGTTTCAATGGTTGGTTGGTGCTCTGGTCCCGAACCAGAACCCCAATAAGTGGGCTTGCCTGTAGTTGCCACAGGAACCTCCCCTGGAAGAGGCAGGTGGTGTGCTAGTGATGCTGAAGAGTGATGTGCTAGTGATGCTCCCTCATGGTGGGGATCCAAATCCAAAATGGTGCTTCCCCCCTTTGGTCCCTGTTGGGCTGTGATTTGTGCCTGCGAGTGCTGGAGGTGCTGCAGGGAGCAGCTGGTTGTCCCTGAAGACCTGTTTGTCCTTTGTTTGCCTGCTTGTCCGGATGTGCTTCCTGTTTGTCGGAACAGGGTGGCTGAAAAGGGGGAGTGGATCACTAGCAGCCCCCCCCCCAGTTCCAAACTGGGACTCTTCTCTTGCAGGAAGGGTTGCCAGCATTTTGAGGGCCACGATCTGGTTTGCTGCTGCTGCCGCCACCGTGTGTTATGCTGTTGCTTGGGGTGTCCATCATGGTGTGGGGCCCAGTCCTTGTGGAGCGGGGTGGGATGAATGCTGTTGGGGTTTTGGGGTTGGCTGCAAAAGAGGTTTCCAAGCTCTCTGCCTGAACAGCATCATGGCCGTATTTACTTTGGAAAAGGAGGAAGCGGAGGGGAAGGTGGATTTGTTTAGAAAATGCCAGGTAAACTGGAGCCAACTCGCCACTCCAAGAGGAAGCCTGCAGTGTAAACAGTCCTGCGTTGAATCAGGTCCCCAAGTCCAGGGGGCAGGCGCAGCAGCACCAGCTCTGAGAGGAAGCCCACAGGACACACTGTTCTGCTCCCCGCCCTGGTTTCCGGCAGTCCAAGCTCGGTCCAGAGCTCTGGAGTGGTTCGTTCCACCTCCTGCCCCACCAGGCAGCCTGGCTCTTTCTTGGCAATAGTCGGCCTCCTTCCGTGATCTTGTCCCGACTACTTCTTAGGCTGCCTCTCCAGTTTTGCTGTTGGGGGTGGTTTCAGCCAACGTGCCTGTTCCTGCTCTACGTGGGGCTTGGGCAGGGTCTTCTGCCCAGGCTTGCTCACCAAGAGCGCATAGGGCTCCAGCACTGTGGCAAAGGCAGGGGGCAAGTTCTGTCCTCTTGTGCTTTTGAGGGGATCCATCTGGTATCCATCTGGTTCACTAGACCAGGAACCTTTAGGTGCCATCAGGACTGTTCAAAGCCCGGGATTGTTGTTAAACACTGCAGTCCGTGCTGAGCTGCGAAGGAGTCTTCCTTGTAGGATTCTGTGCAGTGAGACGTCATTTGGGTCCGGGGTGTCCAGTCTTGCTCAGATCCTTAAAAGGGTAGGAAGAGGGCTTTCAACAGAGTGACCAAATGTCCTCTGTTTCCTGGACATGCCCTCTTTTAAACTCAAGTCATTCTTTATTGTCCTCCCTTTCCTGGTAAGGAGGCAGCATGTAGCCACCTTTTAATTAATAATTTACATGCAATAGTATAATAATAAAGGAATAAACTTAAATACCTTTAAGTTGAATACTAAGTAGTATAGATTGCAACCCTAAGGACACTTTTGTGGGAGTAAGACCCACTGAAAACAATGGGGCTTACTTTTGGGTAGACATGTTTAGGATTGTGCTCATAGTGTTCAAATTAACCACTTGAAAGCAGTATATCCTCTTTACTCAAATCTCACTCACTTTTTCAGCTGAATTTCATCTCCAAAATCAGGGTGCACATTAGATTTGATGGCATATTAGAATCAAGTAAATGCGGTATTATGATTATAAGTATAGGTCAGTATTAAGTTTAACAGTTTACTGTATTGTAATAAAAATAGAAACCCATTCTTGTGTAGGCTTTATTACCTAGTGCGCTTAGGAAAAGATCATAACATAAACCCATTGCTATATTATTATCATTGTTATATATAACTCATATATTATTCATTGTTATTTGCAGTAAAATTAAATTTTGCTCCTTCTTTGCAGCTGTGCATTACAATTGCCAGTAATCGTGGTGTGCATTAGAGTCAATGGTACATTAGATTAGATTCAACATGGTGTATTTTTTCATTTTAGCTTCAGTGTTTTTGCTTTTATATTCTTATGTCCTACATTTTTCTCGGTTGTCCTCCTCCTTGTCATCTTTTTTGGTTCTGACATATTGTTACTTTCGAAGACTTTGGTTCCTGCATGTTGGTGTTCATAGGACAGGCCCTTGGATGGGCTCTGCAGGCTCCTCTTGTGTTTTCAAGAAATGTCCTTCCCAGCTCTGCTTCCCCCCCTAATTGTAATTTACTGGGACCAGAATTGCCCCCACCCCGTCTATTAGTATCTGTTCCTGGGAGCTGGTGGATTATCCAGCCAGATGTGGCACTTATGCCATAAGATCAGGTTCCACTTAAGCCTTTGGGAATCCCTAAGCCCTGCATGGAGTGAGCAGGATTAAGTCTGCCTTGCTCTGCCCCCCTTGGGGAAAGGTCTGAGCCTCAGCAAGACCCAGATGAGCTGCAGCCGCAGCTGCCAGAACTGCCCCAGCGCACCCCCTGCCTTCTCTTGGTTCTGCTCTGGAGGCAGGAGCCAAGCGGAGTGTGGCTGACAAAGGAAGCCATGCACCCCTTCCCCGGTGGTGGGCATTCATGTGTTCATCTGCATGGTCGCTGCCGTGTCTTCCCCGGGGGCACAAGCACTGCAGCCCAAATGCACATGGCGAAGTGTGTTCCCTTAATTAAAGGTAGTGCCTTTGGTAGCAAGTAGGGCAGCGACAGAGCCAGCTTTGTTGTGCCAGGCCTGGCTCTAGTCCAGTGCAGTGTGTCTGTTCTGGAAGTGAGATTTATTGAGGGCAGCTCCAGGCACTGGTTCTTTCTCCATCTCTTTTGCTCGACGGTTGGGCCAGGTGCTGCTCAGTTCTTCAGGATTGCATGGGGTCTTGCGTAGGGTCACCAAAAGTCACAGAAAACTGGCGCAGTCCAGGTTTTGGGGGATTCCGTTCACATCGTCGCAAGTTTGGCGGAGTCCGGTTTTGTGGAAGAGAATTATGGCAGGAGGTGGGGAGTGGGTACCTTGCATGTTTCTGCTGAAGCCCTGCCAGCCCCAAGCAAAGGGGTTGGGGTGGCTCCGAGGCTCCCCTCCCTCCCTCCGGCGGAGGAGAGAGAGGCCACTCTGGAGCAGCGTTTTCTGTTCTCGGCAAGGGCATCTCTGCGCTGCGGAGGCCTCTGCCAACAGAGCTCTCCTTGTTTACCCAACTCGGAGGAATCGGTTTACAAGCCTCACAAGTACCCTTTTCACCTTTCCCATCAGAAAACACCTCTTGAAACAATGAGGAAATTGGACGCTGCCACCTGATCTCTCCCAAGGAACCTGCCGAGCCAGGAATGCTCTGGGCAAAGAAGTTTCCGTGCCCGGCCGGCAGAAAACTCTCCTTTGTGTTCTGGCCACGGAGGGCCTGCTGGGCTCATCCGCCGGCCTGGCTCAGCACAAAGGAGTTCTCGAGAAGAAGGGGGAGCTGTGGGGAGCAGCAACACTCCCTGGCCCATGAAAAAGGTTGAACCATCTGGGGAGGGCCTGAAAATAAGGGTGCCACTTGCTGGAAGCAGTTCTGACATGTGCCAGCAGCGGTGCCTCCGGCCCCGTCCGTGAGGCGCTAGTGGGAGTCCCTTGGAAAGCTCTGATGTTCCTCCTGCTTCGTTTTCTGATGAGATTTTTGGCTGCCTGGGCAGAAACTCACAGTTTGGATGAGAACCTGGAAAGAACATCAAAAGGGTGCAGGGAGATGGGGCTGGAGCTGCCTTTTGACAGGTGGCTTGCTGGGTGCAGGGCTGTGGCCCCGCCGGTGCACTTGCTCTGTTGTTGTCTTGGTCTGAAGGAAGCCCTCCTTCCATGGGGAGCAATGCCAGCCTGAATGGTTCTCGGGACTGGAGTCACTGGCCTCTTGCTGCTGCCTGTTTGGCCACAGTGCTGCCATCTTCGATGGAGACGACAGCCACCCACATCAGAGGGCACTTAAGGCGAGGGTGTGGGAGGTGGCACTAAAGTGCTTTCCACAGCACAAGGTTTGCTCCTATCCCATGCCCCTCCGTCCACTTGCAGCCTGCTTGCATGCCAGGTGGTGCCGCTTGCCTTGGTGCCTGCACGGCAGGTCTTGCGGCGAGTCCTGCTCCTGGATCAGGTCCTGGCCATTGCAAACAGGTGTGTGCGTTGGCTTCAAAGAGCTGATGCCAGCTCGACTGGGTGCAAGCTCCGGCCCCGGCAGTTTCCATGGCTGTTGCAGGAATTTGGCAGCCCAGCAGGTGCACTGTGTGAATAGCTGTGAAAGGGCCTGGAATGTGGGGCTCCCCCTCTCTCTTCCTGCGAAGGCAGTGGAGGGGAGGAGGACTGGCGGGGAGGAGGCGGGGGCTGTCGGCTTAGGAAAGCAAGCCTCAGCAGGGCAGCTTTTCCTTTTTCTCTAGGAAAGACGTGGGTGGGGATGCAACTTGGGCATCTTTGACTGGCCGCTTGATTCAGCCGGTGGATCCGACGCACCCCATCCCCGACACTCCCCAAAGACTTGCCAGGTTTTTATTGCATGCAAAGGAAGCACATCTTTGTCCAGCAGTTGTGGGGCAGGCTCCCTCTGCCGCTCACTCCCTTGGCTGTGCCCAAGTCCGTATGTGCCACTTATTGCGTTGTGGCTGGAGTCCTGCTCTCTGCTGTGGGGAGATCAGCTGCACAACAGACCCGCCAGCCGCCCTCCAAATTTCTGAGTCAAATTTATTCTGCATATCTTGGGCACTGCAAGGGGCATCCAAGTCTTGTTTGGTACCCAAGCTTGATTCAACCTCCCTCCCTGGCTCCCCCCTCAATACTGGCATACTCTCTCTCCCCCCACAGATAGGTATTGGGCAGAGTCTGACCACGGCACTGGTTGTGGTTCAGGCACTGCAAAGGACTAAAATGCAAAGCAATGTAGATGTTGTTTCTTCTGACCCTTTGAAAGGAAAGCAGAAAATTCCCAGAAGAAATTAGGAAGGTGGCACATAGTGGGATGGAGCCTCCTTGCTGGGGCAGGTCCAGTGCCCATCTCGCCCAGCTTCCTAGATCTCACAGCCCAGCAGATGCCGAGGGGAGCACATGTGACACCTGCATGCAGGTCCTCTCCCTTGGCAGTCCCCACATTGCAAGCGGGGATCCCAGCACAGTATTCTTGAGAGGAGGCACAATTGCATGCCTTTCCTTTTTAGTGGAATTTACTCAAACCTCATGCACAACCCAATTTTAAAAGCCTTGCAACTAAAAAAAGTGTTTGCTGGCAATTAATTAATTTGATGACGTACAACAATGAGTTATAATTGCTTTGTTATTTTTACCTAATTGCTCAACCTTATACAACAATCAATGGGTTTATGTTACATTTTGAGCACAATCCTAATTCAAAAGTGAACTCCATTGTGTTCAATGGGTTTTACTCCTGGGAAAGTGTCTTTAGGATTGCAGCATTAATTACAGTACAATAAACTGTTAAACAAAATACTGATATGTTCAGGCTTCCCCCACTTATTGGATAGTTTAGGGACCAGAGCACCATCCAAAAGTGAAAACTATTGAAAAGCGAAACCCATCTTTTTTACTTTGTAAGTGCTGCTTTATAGGTTTTTTTAGCTAGCAAATTGCAAATGCCCCTTGAAATTCCTGTTGCCACACAGATTTCTGCAAATGGATTCTCATTAAAACACCTTCATGGATAGGATCAGACCAGCAGCTAGAACATGGGGAGGCACTTTGGGCCTGTAGAACAGCAGAGAGGATGGAAGTGTGGATCATGCAGTGAATAAATGAGTTCTGGGGATACCAGGAATTGAAAGTCTTTATTTATTTATTTTAAAAATTTATATCCCGCCTTTCTCGGGCCATAGACCGATTCAAGGCAGTTCACATTAAAATATAATTAAAAACATTAAATAGAACATTCAATTAAAAAAATTAAAAACATAGAAGCGAAAAACAATAAAATAAATTTTAAAATAAAACAATAAAACCCCCCAACTTCCACATCACTAAAATGCTTTTTTTAAATAAAAAGTTTTTAGGCTCTGCCTGAAGCTCTGTATTGAGGGAGCTTTCCTAAGTACTAAGGGGAGGGAGTTCCAAAGCTGGGGTGCCGTCACACCTCTCACATCCCTTAGTGGCGGCACAGTCAGTAGGGCCCCTCAGATGACCGTAGGTGACGAGTCATATATCCTGGACCTGAGCCATTTAGGGCTTTAAAGGTCAGGACCAGCACTTTGAATTCCACCTGGAAACAAATCAAGAGTCCAACAGTCGAACCAGTGAGCCCCAGCAACCACATGGGCCACATACTGGACTAGCTGAAGCTTCCGGACCGTCTTCAGAGGCAGTCCCACATAGAGCGCGTTACTCTTCTCCAGTCTTGATGTCACAAAGTGTTGAAAGAGTAGATCGGAAAACAAAGTGTACCTGTACTGTACTTATAATCAAAACAATATAACAGTCAATGGCAGACTAGAGTTGCATATTGATTTGAATCTAATGCACCACTGAATTTTTATGCATCCCAGTTTTGGAGGCCAAATTTGTCTGAAAAAGGTGCACATTAGATTTGAGTAAACCTGGTACTTCTAGAGTGCAGAAGTGAAGGGTTCCCAGGGAGGGGGAGAGAAGAGGGTCCATGGATTCTGTGGGCGCTCTGGTGTGGTGTGTGGCCTGCAAGCTTCGACCCGGCTGTGGTGGGAGTAGAAAGGCAGGAGTTGCTCAGCAGGACGGAGGCAAGCCTGAAATCCCGCATGTGGGCCATGGGGTTGTGGGGTTGTCTTGCTGTACTGCAAGTCTGGACTGCTAAGCAAGTTGGGGTGCAACTCGTCACAGAAAGACCCGTTTGCTCCAGGAGGGGTGGAAGTGAGACTGCATGGAGGGCCCCCAAAGCATTTCCTCCCTCCTCCCCCCCCCCCCCGTAGTCCAGATGGTGTCGAGTCTCTCCTTCCTTCGTGCTGGAGCAGCCTGTGGGCCCCGGTAGAGGTGATGCTGCTTCTTCCAGGGATGAAGGCAGGAGGGTGCCTGCCTGCTCCTCCGGAGTACTGGGGAGGGAAGGTGGCAGCCTGTGTGGTGCCGTTGTGGGCTGTCCTTCTGCAGTAGGGTCCACGTCCCGGCACTGCGGCCGCCTGGCATCCAGGATAATTTAGCAGCCAAACATCTGTTCCCCTGTTATCTTTCATCAAGAGCAGATTAAGCTACTTAGCCTAAGTAGATGTTCATCTGCAGCTCCTCCTCCTTGCAGTTTGCCCCAGTTCCTCTCCGTCCTGCAGTCAAGTCATTGCCCTGTAATGACGGAGTCTGAGTCTTAATCATTGCCTGGCTGCTGGTGGGCCTCCTTTGGCCTCTGCCCAGCCATCTTGCTCTTCACCTTCCTGCTCCTTCCGCCTGTTGTGAAGGGGGGTCTCAGGCCGCCGTTCTCTCTTGCTCACTTCCGTCCAGTTGAAGCTCCTTGGGGGAAAGGGGACGAGGAGCAGTCACTGCTCTTGCTTCTTAATCTCCCCCAACCCCGGAGTCAATCCCAGGATTTTCCCTGCACCAAGTGGGCAGGCTGGCCAAGGTCATGCAGTTGTCTTGGTTCCAACAACCAGGCTAGGGAAATCTGGAAGGAGGTGGTGGCAGGGGGGAGATTCTGCGACAGTGTCCTCATTTCCCCCCATTCTCACTACTAGTGGCCTTCCCTGCTGTTGGTGAGTGTCCCTTAAAATCAGAGAATCCTAGAGTTGGAAGGGACCTCGTAGGTCATCTAGTCCAACCCCCTGCGTGTAGCAGGAAATTCTCCTTGTAAGGGAGGGAGCTGCAGCCAACAGGTCACCATTGCTTGCTTGGGTGCTTGACTTCTTTATGTCTTTGTTGGGGCCCGACCCCCGTTTGTGGAGACTTCCGTTTCCTCAAGAAGTGGGTTTCCCTCTTCTGGACCACTTATCCAGACTTGGTGGGGTGTCCGCCTACCAGACGCTCACCCTGATCAGTGCTGACCTTTGCCCTAACAGCCTCTCCTCTCCCTTTCTCTTAGGTTTGTGTCCGGGAAGGGACTGGTCATCTATCCGGAAATTGGGGACAAACTGGACATCATCTGCCCAGTGGCGGAGCAGTCCAGGCCGTACGAGTACTACAAGCTGTACCTGGTGAAGCGGGACCAGGCGGAGTCCTGCAGCACCGTTATGGACCCAAACGTGCTGGTGACCTGCAACAAGCCGGAGCAGGAAATCCGGTTCACCATCAAGTTCCAGGAGTTCAGCCCCAACTACATGGGTTTGGAATTCAAAAGGCACCAGGACTACTTCATCACCTGTGAGTGTTCCTCCACCTCCTCCTCCTCCTCCTTTCCAGCTTCTCTGTGGTCCTGTTGAGGTCCTTGGAGACCACCTAAACTCAAGCATGGAGCACTGTTGCTGGGTCTGGGAGCCGGGGCCACCCACAGCACTCCTCTGCCAAGGAGATATTGGAAACCGAGATGAGGACCAAAAGAGGCCTTGTGGAGGAGTCGTGGTCTCTGATCCCTTGATCACTGCAGGCACGGCAGTGTTTTTGGTCCCCCAGCTGTGCCATCTTCATTTGAGGAGCAGCAGTGGCAGGGAATAGTTTCTGGGGGTTCGATCTCCTCCTTGGTACCCCTTGGAATTCAGAGGGAGCAGCGGAGAAGCCTGTCCTGAGTCATCTCCCTCTTGAGGCTCTTTCATGGGAGCAGAGAGATCAGGGATTCTTTCATGGGGCAAAACCGGTCCAGTGACTTCGGAGGTGCCCAGGCAGGAGAGGGCTGGCTGCTGCCGCCTCCTCCTGCCTCCTCTTTCTGGAGAAGGTGCCTTTCACAGCCGCCTTTGGGCAGAGGATCTCCAGCCTTGTGCCAGGGGACGCGGGCAGGTGGTGAATTGGCTGGATTTTCAGCAGCCCTCAATCTCTGGGGACCTTCAGCCAGTTCCATCCTCACAGCTTTGCTTACGTAGGGTTGTAGTGGCTCTCTGGATAATTTCCTGGACTCCCCCAATACAGATTCCTTGCATAATTAAATCCTTACACAAACACTTGCTCGGTTAATAATGCGAATCCTGCTGGAGTCGTGGCTGTGCTGTCCTTTCCTGGGTTCCTTTAGTTTTGGGTGTGGGGGAGGAATCAATATTGCTTGTCTGGTTTTTGGTGGAGGAGCCGGGCAGCCTCTGGCAGTGCTGTTGGTTGCTTCAGTTCTGGTTGGGGTTCTTGGTTGGACTCCTGGCAGTCTAGAGCTGCCTGCCTGTGGCAGCCACACTGTTTCAGGCCAAGAATTAGGAGCAGAGCCTCCATTTTCCAAGTGACTCTTTGGGTTGCCTGCCTGGGACCAGGGAAGAATCAGGGAACCAGGGAAGCGCAGCAGCGGCGGCAGTGGGAAGGCAGGGGAGCTCAGCTGTTGCACAGAGCCGCTCCTTAAGAGCATGTTCTGGTTTGGAGCTGAAGGCGGGGAGGCTGTTGGAGTCCGGGGAGCCGTGTTCTTTCTGCGAGGCTTCCTGTCTTGGGCTTGGCTCGTTCCTGACCTTAATTTCTTCTGGACTGCAGACCTCCAGCATTAGCTGAGTGCTGAGCGCAGGCCAGAGATGCTCCTCTCCTCTGGCTGCACCTTCCAAGGAGGAGCTCCAGGGACTCGTTCCTGCCAAGGAGTCCAGTCGCCATGAAAATGCTAAGTCCAGACCACCCACATTTTGCCCCACTGGGCAAGAGGAATGAAGAAGAGGAAGGAGCCAATTTTTTCCCCGTTGACTGGCAGTCCTGAGCTCTGGCGAGTGTTTGCTGGCTGCCCAGATGCAGCTGGGACCTCCTTTTTGACAGACCCCAGCAGGGTCTTGGGGTTCATTCCCATTCATGCGGCTGCTTTGGGCCTGCCAAGGGCTTTTTCAGGGCAACTTATTTGTCCTTGGGTGGGGGGGGGGGGCACAGCTCTGCTCCAGCAGCATTTGGAGCTTGAGACTTCAGACAACCAGAGCCGGCTTTGAGAACGAGTGGAGTCCCCGTAACGCCAGACCCTGCACACCAAAAGGCTTTTGTGCAAAGCGGCTCTTCTCGGAGGGAGAGAGTTTCTGATTGTTTTCTGGAAACGAGATACAAATGTCCTGGCAGTGTCTGTCTGTCCAGAGGCCAGGGGGCTCAGTGGAGCCAAAATGCAGCTTGGGGGCTGCTTGCTTTGGACTCTGTGCCCAAGACTGGCAGTGCCCGTTTCCAAGAGAGCTTCTCGGGTGTTGCCTGCCAGGGAGCCTTGCTGTGCTCCTTGTTCCCAAGGAACTCCTGAGCATGAGCAGAGTGTCTCTTCCTGCAGTTCCCTTCCATGCTAGGTCAACGAGCTCCGTTTATTCTGATGTCCTGCTCCTCCCTTAAAAGAACTGCATTGCAGGCGTCCCTCGTTATCCACTTGGGTTCTGTTCCAGAACTTTTTGTGGATAAAAAAAATCCAGGGATTAAAAAAAGACAGTGAAAAAATATATTTAAAGAGCCATTTCTAGGTTTCTGGCTCCTCTCCTTCCTAATGGAATAAGGCCATGCCTCAGTATCTGCAGTGGTTTGATTCTGGATCTTCCTTCTAATATCAAAAGTGTGTTAAATAAATGCAATTTTGAAAATGTGTCCCTTTACAGTTGTTTAAAAGCAGATTTTCTTGGTGTTGAGAGGCAGGCAGCAGTTAGAAATTGAAGGAAGCTGCAGAATGGAATGATTCCTTGCATGACTGCCTCACTACAACAGGAAGAAAAGCAGTTTTTTAAACAGTGATTTGCAGTGGCCATTTGTGTTGAATCAAATCTGTGTGCAAAAGGTTGGACCTTGTCTTACTGTTATCGCCAGTTAATGCTGGCTGAGCAAAGGTGTGTGGAGCCCCCTTCCCTTCCCTTACTGGAGGGTGAGAGTATCTGTCCCTTCCCCTCCCAGCACGGAGTGTCCTTGTCAGCAGCTCCCTTCCAGTCTGGAGCAAGTGTTGGGAGTTGGTTTTGTCCTGCACCCTCCTGAGTGACACTGTAGTTGTCGTGGTCAGGCATTGAGGAGATGTTCTCACAACAGAGTGCAGGCAAAGAAAGGCTCGTGGGCCCCAGCAAGAGAGACGTTCTGTGGTCAGAATACAGGGGCGAAGGAGGTGCCTCAACATGTTCCCCCTAAGCCAAAATCTTTTATAATTCCCCCAAGTGGATGGAGGGGAATGTATTGGTCTCGTCTGGGAGAAGTTCTGACAATTGTTTCTGTAGCAGGAGGCCCAGTTGGTGGGAGGCGCAGAGAGGACCGTCATGGCTGATACTTGCTTGACTTGGCACCCTCTGGGCAGGAGCAGAGGGACAGATGAAGCAGAGGGGCTTCTAGGCTAAAGGATGAAGCAGGGGGGCTTCTAGGCTTGTGGGCTGCATCATCTCACTTTCAGGCACACCCTCTTCTGGAGTAGCCCTCAGTCAGCCCTGAGTAGAGTTATCATATGCCTGGAAATATGGGACGTTTCTGGTTTTGGGGTCCCATCCCATATGGCTAGGCAGAAATCTTGGGTTTGGACCTACACAGAGAGAGGACAGGGGCTATAACTGTGGCTGGTGTGAGTGAGTTCATGAGGGTTCTCCCCAGCTGGCGCCCCACATAAGAGGTGCCAGGGAGGGATGCACCCATAGAGGTGCATTATTCCTGGGAGGAAGGCCCATTCACTATAGAATCCTAGATTTGGAAGGGACCTAGTAGGTCATCTAGTCCAACCCCCTGCCTGCAGCAGGAAATCCTCCTAGAGCATCCCCGACATCCCCGATAGTGAGGTTAACATCTGAATAGACCTTCACAGGATTGTTCCCACCCCCAGGCTCTGACCTAGTTTAGTCCCAGTTTATAACTGTTTTGTAGAAGGGAATTATGGCAAGGAACAGCTTGGTCACCTGCGTGCCCGTCAGAGGCCACTTGGGTGCCCGCCTGACGGTGGTGGGCTGCAGTCCCCATCCTTCATGCAGTAGGTAAGGCTGGCAAGGAGGAAGGGCTGCCGGAGCACTTGGCGTCTCGCTTTTTTTCCCCCTTAATGCCCACCATATTATGTACACTTGAATTACAAATTTGTTTTTCGTCGGATCACTTTAATTAAGACTTGACAATGCGATCGCCGGGAGATGCTCGGAGTGCCCTGCAAATGTGCGAGATTGTTTATTGCTACCCTTTAAGTCTTCCGGCCCTGTTTGGGATTCATGCTGCTGTGCACATAAGCCAATTTAAATTAATTTTGAGCAGCGAGGTTTCAGCAGGCACGCCTGCCACGTTTGCAGGCGTTCGGAGATATTGGCTCTTTCAGCCTCCGTCTTCAGGAGCCGGCCTTTCTCTTAAAAAGCAATTACGCTTTCTTGGCCGGGCAAAATGAACTCCCCCCCCCCATCCTACCCCTGTCATTATTGGGATGAAATTGCCCTCTTGCGGTGTCTCGTCCCGGCAAAACAGGAATGGCTCTGTAGAGGAGGAGCAGCCATGCCCAGCCCCTTTGGAAGTGCCAGTGCTGCACCCCCTGGCAGGACTGGACCTGTCTGTAGGTCCTGGGAGGGCACCCACCTTTTTCTCTCCCACCTGCTAGTACTGGCAGGTCTTGAGGGTCTTGGCCTGCTGTGGGTCTGTGTGGCATTTTCAGTGACGGTGCCGACTCAGTGAAGAAGTGCCCTCCTCTCTCTTTGGCTAATGGTTTTAGATTCCCTTTCTGTGATGGTTGTTGGTACAAAGTGGCTGTGGGTGGCGCAAGCGGTTAAGACGCTGTCCCTGTTAACCTGCAGGCCAGGGTTCAAGATCCGGGTCGGCCCCACAAGACAGGGTGAGCTCCTGTCCTTAGCACCGCTCTGCGATGCAGCTGGATCCAATCGTATTGACTCTGCCTTTCCATTGGACTCATTCAGTGGCATGGAGAGGGGGGATTTGCTGCTTAGGTAGCAGCCTATCCTCCATAACAATCCAACCCAGGCTTTCGTGCTTCGCATGCAGCATATGCAGTGCCAAGCACGACACCATAGTCTTCCAAGACTGACGGGGGCTTGCTTTTTTTGGTACAAAGTCAGCTTTGTTAAAAAGTCCACCAAAGTTACCAGCTCAAAAATGGTCTTTCTCCCCGAATTAACTGCCATGAAGCAGCCAAGTGTGGTGCCACCCCCAGCCGATGCCCAAGAGCCAGTCCTCTGTGGCTGTTCCCAGTGATGGCCACGGCTTCAAGGTCGCCTGGAGTCTTCCGAAGAGGGGCTCCAGGATGGCGGCTGTGCGGGGATCCTGCTCTCCTGTTTCTCTGGCCAAACACACAGTCTCTTTGTGTCTCTGTATCTTGCATCTGACCCCCAGCAAAATCCCATTTAATCTCCGCGCTGCTTTCCAAGATGCAAATATTTAGCTGGCACCCGGCCGGCCGCCTTCCCGCTCCTTCCTTCCCACAGTCTCCAAAGGGATGTCTTGATCAAGCATCCCAGCAGCAACTGCGAGCCCTTCTGGACTCACCTCTCCTCAATGGCTGTGCCGCTTCTTGGAGTCGCTCCCCCCAGTCCTGTGTGGGGCAGGTGGCCAGTTCTGTGGGCAGTGTTTGCTGACTGGTTGGTTAAGGAGGTTGTCTGAATCTTGCAGTGAGTTCCCTTTTGGTGCAGGTCTGTTGGGGGACGTCCCTCTCTTGGACTCTCCAGTGCTGGCTGGCAGGACGGAGTGGCTACTCCAAGGGGGGATGGCAAGACCTTGGCAGGACGCTGGTGAGAAAGCCCAGCTCCACCTTTGGAGTCACTGATGACACTGGGCTAGCTGTCAGGGAAGGGCCTTGGCTCCTTAGAAAGTGCGCTTGACCTGTGGAGCCGCCTTCCGCCAAATGTTGCCTGGGACAATTGTGTGATCATTTGTGGAGCTGCTGCATGGGTTGGAAGGCCTGCTGTGCTGTCTATTTTGCTCCTGCCATGGGGCGTGCGTGTTTGTGGAAGCCACTGTTGTTGGGGTTGTCGTTGGGGCAGGGGGAGCAGCAGCAGCACATGGCAAGGAACACGTGGAGAAGCTGGTGCCCAGAGAGCAAGAGAGCGTTTCTGATGCACCAGGAACTTCTGACGGGGTTTTGGCAAAATATCTGTTTTCCAGCTGCCACCCTCCTTATGCTGAAGGAATGAACTCCTTGCCTGGTGGTCCTGGGGGTTTGATTCTCCCTGTCTGGACTGCCCTCCCCTCGAAGTCCCAGGTTAATTCTTCCCTCTGGCTCCCTACTTTGGTTTTACGGCAATGCAGGCTAGGAGAAGGTTGGGGTGTCCTTTGGGTGTGGCGCTTCCCTCGCCCCTTTTGTGCCCTCCTTTTTAGAAGGCCATGAACAGCTCCTCCGTGCAGCTGGCGATGCTCTTTCCAGGATTCACTGTCCGCACTGGGGGTGCTGCTCCCCTCCAAAACCCATTGGGGCTGCCGTGTGAAGCAGCCTCTGGTGGTCCCTCCCAGGACTCCCAAGCCCTGAATAGACCGTGTCAAACCCCGACTTAATGGCCATTGTGTGCGGCCGGGCTTTTTGTCTTGGGAGTTGTCTGGAACCGTGACCAGAGTAAATGTGATTTTGCTGAGCCCTCCTCGCTTGCCGGCTCTTCTCTTCTTCCTCCTCCTTCTGACCTTTGTGGCTCGCAGTGGATTCCACAGCTCCTGGCAGCTGGTTTTGTGCCTCTGCATTTCAGCCTCCTGACGGGGAGGGCCCTGCATGAAAGAACCGCTGCTTCTCCCTCTTGACAGGAGGCAACCTGCCCCCCCCCCCCCAGTTGACTTTCATTTCTGACTTGCTGTGATGCTTGTTGGGTGGCTGGAAAGGTGTCCAGGCATCTCTAGGTTGCCTGCAGTTGCTGCATCCCATTTTGTGGATTTCCTTTCTTTCCCTGGTGACGGAAGTAGGCATTTGGGGACACTCAGTCGCTGACCCAGATCTTCCAGATGCAGATCCTGGCTGTTCTCTTAATAGGCAGCAGGAGTGACGCTGAGGGGCTCCTGTCTTTGAGGTTTTATATACTAGCACTATTTATAGTTATATACAAGTTATATGCAATTACACTATAAGACTATATGGCCATGCAGAACGTGCACCCCTCATAGGAACAGTGTGGGGGGTGCACACACATGTATTCTTGCCAGTGGGAACAGGGCTCTGAGTGTGTCGGATTAAGGGCTCTCTGTTCCGTCCTTCTGGGTACAAGGTGTTGCTCATGCAAACAAATCAAGGTGGGTGGGAGAGAGCAGGACCAGCCTTGTCTGGGGTGGCAGAGAAGCTAGATGGGTCTTTGTATGTGATTGGAGGTGGGCCTGGGGCAGGACTGCCAAATACCCCGAGAAAAGGGACAATCCTGATTTTGGGGGATTGTGTTCACATACTGGTAAATGAGACAGAGGGTCCTGTCCTGATTTTGTGGAAGAGAATTATGGTAACCCCACCCTGAGGACTCTTGCCTGGCTGGCACCAGAACTGCCATCAGTGCCAGTTTCCCGAATGAGGAAAATGGAGATTGCCTTTTCTGCTTGGGGCGCTGCGGAAGTGCATTTGGGGTGAGCTGACCTTGGTCTGTTTTGGACTCTCCTCTTACACTCCACCTTTGCCTGTGAAAGTGCTGCACCTTTATCACTTTAAAAAACGGAACCCCTCTAGAAAGAATCCCTGGGGTTTGGGTTTGTGTTGCCGAAAGTAGTCTTGGATGATTCTGAAGGTTTCCTGGCCTTAGGAGTGCTCTGGCATCTAGTGTGCTGTGGGTTAATGAGCAAGCCTGGCCCTGTTCCCTCCCGCCCTCCAAGCCCCCAGATGGTGTTAACATAATTAAAGGGGTTCACTGGCTGGGAGGGGTGCTACACTCTCAACATCAACAGTGGGGGGGGGGTTGCAGCTGGTGGGTCTGGGTTGGGTGGCTGCAGCATTGCATGGGTGTGCACCAGTGTGGGGTAGGTGAACCTTCAGCTTTGGTGGAATCGGGCAGGGACAGGGGTGTGCTTCTCCCCTGCTGCTTTGCTCGATGGCTTCATACTTGCTTGGTTTATACACCTGTAGAGTGCTGCTGGGTCTTGAGCCGCCCTATGCCCTGCCATGCAGGGCAGGGGGGTAGAAGAGCGGGCTGCCGCCCACCAAGCACTGATCGTCTTTGAGGGTTTGGTGCGGGAAGTTTTCCTCCCCACTCTGCATTTGGGGGCTTGGCCCCTCTTCTGCCGGGATGGGTCCCATCTGCCAGCTTGGGTTGCGTGGTTTGTGTGCAGGGGAAGGATGCCCACAGCAGCTGATGACTACTTTTAAACACAACAAAAATTAAATATAATAGTATTGACTCATAAAAGCAGCAACCACAGAAAGTCAAAACCTGGGAATGAAACGATGCTATCATCACCCAACAATAATAACAAACAAAAGCCCAAAGAGCAAAAACACACTCAGTTTTCTGACAAAGCAGATGTGGGCACAAAATGGGCTTGACCAAAATTGCGGGGGGGGGGGGGTGTTTTCAGACCCTTCTGTCACCTATTCTGCTCATTGTGTCCCAGTGGGTCAGAGAAGGGTTTCCACAACCCCATGGAAGGTGTGCTTGGAGGGGCTCAGTCTGGAGCAGATGCGCTGCCCGCAGACCCTCCAAAAGGGTCTCAATCTGCCGCCTCCTAAAGCTCCCTGGAGCCACAGTGTTCAAAAGGAGGACTGGGGGATCCATGTAATGCAAAGAGGGAGTGGATTGAGCCCGTCCCGCCTGCCCCTCTTGAAGGCCCTCGACGGCCGCCGACTGCTGGGCCTGGTGCTGCCTGTTCCTCCCAGATGGAAGAGTCATTACAAACAATAAAAGACGAGCGACTTGGATGTGCTGCAGTCTCAGCACGTTAATTGCGCTTTGGGGCTGAAATCATAACAGAGACCAGCTAAAGGGAATCTGGGAGAGAATTCAAACATTTAATTTCATCCAAAGCTCACCATTTAAGAGGGCCCTGCATTTATCTCCTGCCAAGTTTGCTTTCCAGATTTTCCAAACTGCCAAAATAATATTCTGCTCAAAAAATTAAAGCAGAAAATGGGGGTAAGTGCAACTGCTTATGCGTTGGGGGGAGGAGGCAGGGGCGATGGCACCCCTGCCTGCACACTCGACTGGGGCAGGCTCCCTCTTTCAGCCTCCGTGGGCACAGACCTCTAAAGCAAGCTCAGGCTTGAGTGGCTGGCACACCCTGGCAAATACAGAAGGGGCAGGTGGAGGAGGTCAGTGGTGGCTCCACAACTTGCAGCCTCACAATTGGCCAAGCCAGCCTGTGTGGGTCACTGGCTTTGCGCAGTTGTGTTCCCTGGCACATCTTGAACGCCTCCTTTACTCTGTCCTTTGCGTGCCTGGGAGGTGCTGCTCCATCTGCCACGCTCGGCTTGGCAAGCTCTGCACAATCGAATGCGCTTTCTGCTGCTCCAGCCTCTTTGCTTCCCCTGTCCAGAAGAATTACTTCCCCCAAACTGCCCAGGAGGAGGAAGAGCTGCTCAGGGAGCGGAAGGGAAGAGCTGGACCCTCGTGATTCGACATCCACTTCCCTGCATCTCCCGCCCTTCGGCACAGAAAAGGTGTTTGCCAGCACAGCACCCATGTCCAGGGCCGACATGGCCTCTGTCTAGTGCAGTGTTGGATGGGGCTGTTGTCCTCCTATGGAGCAGTGCAAGAGGTGCGCAGTTCTGATTCCTGTTCTCACCTCTCTCCACTGGACCCAGTTAGAGGCTTACACAGGCCTTATCCAGTTAGGAGTCCTGGCCCAAGTCCTGAGCTGGCCTGGGGTTGTTGCAGAAGTGCCATAAAGGAAACCCTGGAGGGGGTAGGCCAACGAAAAGATATGCGCCGACTTCCCCCACCGCCACGTGAATGTTGAATGGGGAAGCTCTGCCACCTGGCACCTTGAGAGTAACTTAGCTCCTGCAGCTTCTTGGTTGCTCTGCCAGCTTTACACAGTTTGAAGTAGGAAATGGATCTTGATGCGCCTTGGATGAAACACCTGAGAAAGTTCAGTGAAAGGCAGGAGACTCCTTGGAGGGTCCCTCCAGGCCCTCAGGTGGCACTTTGGAGAGGCATCCAAAGACTGAGTGAGAACCAGCAGCACATCTCGGGAGTTTCTGTGTCCCTGACCCCCATCCCAGCCATGCCTTCTGTCCCATGAGTTGGAATCCAGAGGCAGAGCTGGGAGGGGGCATCACCGCCTTTGTGAACCTCCTCTGAACCCTGGGGGGGCACATGGAGGAAAGCCTTGTGGGAGGGACAGTCCTTTGGGAACAGCCCAACCTCTCAGCTTGCCCAGGAATGGGCTCTTGCGTGATCCCGGTGAAGGGCCATGTCCAGCAGGGAGTTGCAGATGCTGTGCTTGGACCACACCAGGAGTGTTTTCTTGTCTCCTCCTCGACAGCACCGGGCGGTCCGTGGAGTGGGGCTGGCTCCCTCCAGTCTGCCCGGAAAGAAACTCAAAGGATAAGCCAACCAAACTCTGAGGTTGGTGGGTTTGGGTCAGGGGCAGGGGGGCCGAGGACAGCCTGGCTGGCATTTGACCCCCAACACAGCCATGCCTGCAAGCCTTGACGCTCCTCCAAAGCTGTGTGCAATTGTGTGTAATTGCAGGTTAGGCTCAGCTCATTGCTGTTGTGCGGTCGAGAGTGGGGGGGGGGGTCAGTGACGCCCAACAGAAATGGGAGTTGTTTCATTGAAAGGGGGGCCGGGACACGAGGACTGAAAGGGGAAGAGAGGGAAGCGCTGCTGTCCGTGAACGAGGAGTTGAAAATGGAGGGGACGGCGGGGCCCTGGCACCTCACCCCTTTCTTGGGTAGGGGAGGCAGCAGGGGGCTGATGCTCAAGGGGTGGAAGCTCCAGCTTTTCAGTTTGGTGTTGGTGATGCTCCTACCGCTGTATGTGTTTCCTCTCTCAGTCCGTGCTTAGCTGAGTTTGCCACTTGCCCCTGCCTGCATTTATGATGGTGACGCATCTACAGGACGTGTGGGGAAGAGGAAAGAGCCTCCATTGATCTGCATTGCATTCCTGTCCCAGGCATCTTCCTGTCCATTCAGGCGGCATCTCTGGATTTGATGTGGGCAGGTGATGGGGAGCAATTTCCCCATTTGGAGTGAGGAGCAACTTGGCCTTTCCTGTTCTTGGTCCCCACCATTCGCCTTCCCTCCCTCCGCAGACAAGTCCTGCTCCCTCCTCACCTCCAGTGTTTTCTCAAATATAACACACACCTTTTTCAGGGGAATTTAGTCTCCAGAATTAGGATTAGATTCAATGGTTCATTAGAGTTGAGGAAGTACAGTTTTTTATTATAAGTATAGGTTAGTATTTAGATTAACATTTTGTTATATTAGAGTAAAAAATACAGTGACGCCTCACATAAAGAATGCCCCACATAAAGTATGTTTCATGTAACAAACAAAAGTTTCTCTAGCATTCTGCTTCATGTAAAGAACATGCTTCACGTAAAGAACACATTTGTTGGCAATTGGGGCAGACGCACTGGCCGGCAGCCTGTTTAAAAAGCATCAGGGCTGCCAAGCGCACCTGCCCACAGCGAAAGCAACACTTCCATGCTGTTCCTCCTGTGGCCGGAGGGAGAGAAGAGCAGTGGAGAAGAGGAAGCCGCTCAGGGCTGGACAGAAGGGAGCAGGGGAGAGAGGCTCAGGATGGAGAGAAGGAGACAGTGGGGAGACACTTTGAAGGTGTCTTGGATTGTAGCCTCTTAACCATGTCTACCCAGAAGTAAGCCCCATTGTGTTAAATGGGTCTTACTCCCACGAAAGTGTCTTTAGGACTGCAGCCTAAGTAGACTTCATAGGATCATGCACATTGAATGCATGTTTTGAATTCAATCCCAGTGTTTTGTCATGATTTTTACATCCAGTTAATATTTTTATATGAATATTTTTTTGGGTTGTGGAACCAATTGTCTGAGTTTCCATTATTTCCTATGGGAAAATCCGCTTCACGTAAAGAATGTTTCGCATAAAGAACATGCCTCTGGAATGAATTAAATTTGTTACGTGAGGCGCCACTGTAATAACATAAACCAGTTGTATAAAGTAGAGCAATTAGGTAAAAATGATAACATAAGCCTGTTGTCACATTGTTGTCATATAACTCATTGTGTTATGTGGTGAAATGATGTTTTGCGCCTGCTTTGCAGCCGCGCCTTAAAATTGCCAGTATAATTTTTTAATCTTTCAAAATGGGGGTATGCATTAGATTCGATGGTGTGTTAGATTCAAGTAAATATGGTGGTTCTTGCTTTCAGGCACTTCTAGTGTGTAGGTTACACCCCTGCACACGGGCCCAGGTTACACCCCTGAACGAAGGCAGCAGAAAGCCAGGCTGGTCACCAGGTGGCCGTTGCTGTTCATTGCAAGTGCTGGAGCAGCAGCAAGTGCTGGAGTTGGGGAGCTGGTTGCTGTGGATAGAACTGGGATTGCAAGTGGAGATGGGCCGAGGGTTAGGAGGCCACCGAGAGCCTCTGGCTGAGGTTCTTCCCCCGCGTTTCCTGCAGCCACCTCCCTTTCTGGAGGTGGGCGATGTCCCTCTCTCCTGCCCCTGGGCCCAGTTGTAGCTTTGGTTGGGAAGCCGGAGCCCGAGCGCCAGGCAGTTCCCCGGCCTCTTCCTCCCTTTTGCGGTCCTCTCCGGCCCCAGCCCTTCCGCCCCCTAAGTTTCATCCCTTCATCTGGCCCATTAAACCTGTTTCTGCTCCTGCTGGAGCCGGTTGCGGAGCTGCTAATTAGATTGGGCTCTGCTGAGAGCAGGGAAGGGCAGCTGGACAAAGGCGAGGCTCCCACTCCGAGCCCCGCAGCACAATAGGGATGAAAGTGGCAGTGGGGCTGCTGGGGGCAGGAATGCTGGGGGGGCCAGTCGCAAACCCAGAGATCCTGCCCCCCTTTGTTTCCCCTTTTAATAGGGAGCTTGTTAACCCTGTGGGACAAAACATGAAATGTTCTTTTCAGCAGCAGCCCTCTCTGGGCCCGGCTTAATTGCTTTTGGAGGGGCTTGGGGCGTTCGCCTCGCCTTTCTGGAGCTCTACCCCAGACACAATTGGTGCTCCTGGAAAGGGGGGCAGACCCTGTCACAGAAGCAGTCCAGTCCCCACATGCCCCCTTCCTACTCTGTTTCATTTGGGTGGGGGAGCAACTCCCATTTTGCATGCTGAAGCTGCCTTTGCCGGCTGGGGTTACTTGCCAGGGCTCTCCACGGCCCCGGGAGTCCTGGCTGGCAGGCGCCACGGAGGCTCCCTGGAGATGCTTTCCGCCTTTCCATCCACAACCACTTCCTGTTCAGTGTTGATCTGGGCAAGGAATGCCCAGCCCTGATGCCAGGTGGGGGAGGGCAAGTGTCTTTGGGGGTCCAGAGTTCCTGTTCTGGGGTCACACTGGTCTCTGAAGAAAAAGGGTACCCAAGCAGCAGGAGGAGAAGGAGGAGGAGCAGAGGGGCAAGATGTGGGAACTAGTTTGGAGAAGAGGATCTGGGTGTTTGTGTTTAGGTGGGTGTGTTGCCTTCAGAGGCAGGCGGACAAACTAAACCGACAGGCTCCCGAAATGAAGAATGGTTTAGCAATTGGGGATGTGAGATGAAGAATACAAACCAGTTCTTTTGAGCGGTGCTGGAGCATTTTTTGTAAGCAGGCAAAAAACTGGCATTAAGGAAAAGGAAATCCCATGTAATGCACATTTACACAAAATGGTCATAAACAGCTTCTAAAATACTGTCGCTCACGGCACGGCAAAAAAGTTTTGTTCAGCTGGCACAGAAAAGTCACTAAACACAAAGCAAAGCGGCATGAACAGTGCAGAATTAGTGCCAGAATGTGTGGGTAGCTCCTCACTTGTGTGTCCGGCTTCTCCATAGCTGGCCCAGAGTCTAGCAATGAGAGCAGGAGGTGAACCTGGGCCCGGAGCCCAGTCCTGGCACTCTCTGCCCTTTGCCAGCCTGGCCCTGTGACACCTTTGCCAGCCTGGCCCTGGCCGTTCCTGCGTCTTCTCCACAACATGCCCCTTGATCTTGCTGGGTGTTGGTCCTTGCCCTGCCTGGACCAGTCCTCTTGGCAGAGAGGATGCCATTTCTGTGTCCTGAAATTTGCTTTGCATGAACTTGGCTATTTGGGGGACTAATGCTGGGCATCTCCTCTCCTCTCCCTGCAGCCACTTCCAACGGGTCTCTGGAGGGCCTGGAAAACCGAGAAGGTGGGGTCTGCCAGACGCGCTCCATGAAGATCGTCATGAAAGTGGGCCAGGGTGAGTCAGCAGTCCATTCCCTCTCGAGATCCTCTCCACACCAAATAGCTGCGGCTAAGCTGGGGGCGGGCGGGAGTCCAGCCCAGTTGTGGGAACTGGAGGGAAGAGGCCAGGCCAGGCAGCTCCCAGTGAAGAGCAGGAGATGTTGCAACCCTTTGGAGAAGGGGAGGTGGAGAATGGGGCAGGGCTGGGAATCCTTGGTCTTGAGCTTCCTTTTAATTGTGGGAAGCTATCCCTGGAATTCGTCCTTTTTGGGGTGCAGGGGACTCCGAGAGCGGGCAACAAGGCTTGGAATCCCAAAGGAGAAAAGTGCAGGACGTTAAGGAAAGGATAGAAACGGAGGAGGAAGAAGATGTGAATGTCGGCTAGACTATTAACAGGGAGCTGTTTAGTTCAAGGGTTATGGTTGACACCCCCCATTTCCCCTCCCAGTGACCTGGGGGGCACCACCTGTAGACCATGAATTGAGTCACGATTGCTCAATTGGTTAACCCGGAATGTCCACCCAATAGAATTTTATTGCCCTGTTTACAGGTGGAGAAATGGGGGGTTGACGGGAGATGAAATGGAACCCCTCAGGCAGGAGTGGTCTTGTGCCCAGTCTGCATTTTTGGCCCTGGGATGAGGCTTCAACGTTACAGCACAATGCTCTGGAAAACCAGGACAGTCCCAGTTTTGGGGGTTTGCATTCACGTACTGGCAAATTTGGGTTCCGTCAAACCTTGGGGGCCTGGAAGAGCCTGTGTGGTTGAGATATCTAGACAGCAGCAGGGAAGAGGGGGGTGTGCAAGAGAGAAGGCCTTGTCAACCCCACTTTCCCTGAAACTTGAGCCGGTGTGAGACAACTCCTGGTGCACCCTGAGCTGTCTTCTGAAAGGGGTGGAGGGCTTGGAAGCTGCCCTGGTGTTGTGTACGTGGCAGGCCAGACTGGAGCTTGCAACTTTGTGGCTTTGTCCAATTGTTGATTGACAGTCCTGGCCAAGAACAGCCACCACCGCAAGAATGCCTGTCGGTTGCAAAGGGGAAACGAGCAGCCAGGACGGCTCAGCCTGGCCCCTCGTGGCCTCCATTGTGCCGCTTGTCCTCTTCTGCCGCCGGGCCGCCCTGGCGCTGCGTGGAGTCAGAGATCCCTTGTCTTTCCCAGCTGCAGGACGGAGTTCCCAGCCCTGACTCAGTGCTTGGGCTGGAGTTCCCATGCTTGCTTCAGGTCTTGGCTAGAAACAGGCAACTCCCCGAGTGTGTGAGCGAGCAAGTGATCCAGCAGATAACAGGAGTGGCTCAGCAAAGGAGGGCCGTGTGGAGGGTGGAGCCCAGCAGAACGGGAAGGGCTGGGAACTAGCCTGGGGAGGCTGCAGTGCAGCTCTTGCATTCTCTGTGTCGAGCGAAACAAGCTGATGCCATGGCAGATCTCCAAGAGCCCAGCCCACCACCAGGATGGACAGAGAGACAGATGCCCTCGGGCAGGTTGGCTCAGAGCTGAGGCTGCCACCCTGCAGACCCCTGACATCCTTCCCCACATGTTGACTGCATGAACTCCTTGGTCCAGCACCCTAATTCAATCCAGCCTGTTCCTTGCGTCCTTCTCACCTCTTGCACCCATTTTTCTAGCAAAGACCAGCAGCAGCCAGCAAGTGCCAAGCGCCCGGAAAGTGCCCCATCCCACTGCTGGGGGTCCCAGTCACTCACTCCACCTCTTTCCTGTCTTTCCCCCTAGATCCCAATGCGGTGGTGCCAGAGCAGCTGACAACCAGCCGGCCCAGCAAGGAAGCCGACAACACGGTGAAGATTGCTACCCAGAGCCCACGCAACAGACATCCTCCCATCGTGGAGGACCCTGGGAAGCCAGGTAGAGTTTTGCTTGGAGCCTGCCAGAGGGAGAAAGAGTGCCAGGGAGCCAAGGCGGTAGATGCTGCTAGACCCACAGCTGCCCTCCCATACTTGGCAGGCCCTTTAAATAGGAGTGGTGGAAAGAGCCTGTAACTTGTTTTACTTTAAAGACCCGGAGGTTGACAAGTATTATGAACCGGGCAGGGCACGTGTGCCGCTCTCTGTCTCTGCTGCTGGGTCTTCCCCTGAGCCTCCCTTCCTGCAGTTCAGGTTCTGCAGTGGCTTTGGGACCCTGGAGGGGGCTGGCTTCATAGATCAAAGAGGGTTGCCCCCCTTCCCCCTACCCGAGCCCTTTTCTTGCTCTTCTGCCCTGGTTGGTTGCTGGCCATCTGTTTTTGCAGTGGGAGCCCAGCCTGTGCCAAAGGCCTCTGAAGGGGCTTCCTGACCCTGCTGAGAAAAAAGCAACTGGTTGAAATGGGAGGAGGGAAGGGGTGGGCAGGCAGGGGGAGCTGAGGGTGGAAGGGCAGCCTCTCCTCCTCTCCAGCCTAGGCAAAGCCAAAAGGCTGTAGGCCTTTGAGGATCCCTGATGTGTGGAAGGAGGGGGGGTTCCCTGGCATGCAGTCTTCATTGCCGGCTGATATAGACAGGTTTGTCCTGCGATGCAGTTCAGGCCTTTGATGAATAGGGAAGATGCCAGAAAGGCAGGTGGTTGGGGGCATCTCGGCAGCTCCAAGGCGCAGTGCAAGCTTGCAGGACATGGAGTCTCCAGGACCTTTCTGGAGCCAGGATCACAAGCCTCTCCAGAGCCCAGCCCTGGAACTTGTGAAAGGGGGTGGCTGATGCTCAGCAAAGTGCTGGGACCTGGTTCCCATCTCCAGGCTTGTGATCTTTCAATGCTGAGGAGGGAGATCTGGAAAAGGGGGACAGAGGAAGAACACTAGAAGGGAAGGGGCTCCTTGCTAGAGGAAGCTGTGCTGATGGGTTTGGGGCTGGGCTGTGTTTGGCTGACTTCAAAAGATTGTGGCCGAATATAAGAGAGGACCAGGAATGGCCCAACACTGCCTGTTAGGAGGCCGAGGCCAGTCCCCATGGAGTTGGGAGGGATCGGGCAGCTACTCCTGGTGAGAAACTTGGCTACCATTCATGACCGTCTTCTCTCTTCCTGCCCAGGTCCCGTCAACCAAGGCGACCAGGATGCAGGGAGTCCCTCTGATGGATTCTTCAGCTCCAAGGTGGCCGTCTTTGCTGCCATTGGGGCAGGCTGTGTGATCTTTATCCTCATCATCATCATCCTGGTGGTCCTCCTGATCAAGATTCGCAAGCGGCACCGCAAGCACACCCAGCAGCGGGCAGCAGCCCTGTCACTCAGCACCCTGGCCAGCCCCAAGTGCAGTGGCAATGCGGGCTCCGAGCCCAGTGACATCATCATCCCCTTGCGGACTACAGAGAACAACTACTGCCCGCACTACGAGAAAGTGAGCGGGGACTACGGGCACCCAGTCTACATCGTCCAGGAGATGCCTCCGCAGAGCCCGGCCAACATTTACTACAAGGTGTGAGGACGAGCCTTGGCCGCCCACCCGACGGAAAGCACTACGGGAGCTGGAGGGGTCTCTGCTGGCTCATCTCTCCCCACCGCCCAGGAGTGGCGGGCTTGCGCTGTGCAGGTGGAGAGGACACCCACGGTCCTGGGCGAGGCACAGATGGAGGGGGAAGCCCTGGCCCTCCTCTCTCCCCCAGTAGCATTTTAGTTTTGTAGTCCGGGACTTTTGTAATCCCAAGACTCGGAGGGGGTGCCCTCGCCTGCCAGCCTCTTCTTCCTCTGCCTCGGACCCAGCAGTGCGTTCAGAGCCCCCCTTCTGGAGTTCTGTGCCTTTCCTTGCTCTTGAACATGCCTGGGGGGAGGCCTCAGGAGTACTTCTCAACTGCTGTCCCTGGTCGGCCACCTCCAGTTTTTAAAGCTCCTGCTTCTGTTATTGTGGTTGTTGGTTGGTTTTGGTGGAGGAGGGGGAAAGCAGGGATGCTCCTGGGGGAGAGCTGGAACCAACTGGGGAATGGTGTCCCATATTGCTCAGCTGAGACAGAGACCCTGCAGAGAGGCAGCCGGGCAGGCAGCAGCTGGGCCCGGCTTTTCTACAGTGATATCACTTCTAAGTCTCTCTCGTCACTGGCTTGTGTTCCCACTTTCCACCGTGAAACAGGCTTTGAGCCACCCCTGCAGCCACTGCCCGCCCTGAGATGCTTCGTTCTCCTGTCCCACAGATCCCTCCCAGCACTGCGGCACCGGGGGACAGACGGACCGCAGGCACGGACTATCTCCTGCCACCCACCCCTAGTGTCAGCCACGTTGAGCTGTTGTGATCACCATTCAGAGCAGCTGCTTTTTGTGTTTCATCTGTTGGGGGTTTTATTTTTAATTTTATTTTATAAAACAGAAAAAAGTGTTGTGTCTCAGTGTCCATGTTCCAGAGAATCCCTTTCTGCCACCAGCATGGGCAGCCGCTCTCCCTCGGGCTTGGTGTTGCACTCCTAGCCAGGGTGAGCAAAGTGCTGGAGCGGGGAGGAGAAGTGGGTTGCAGGAGCCTCCTTAGGGAGCAGGTGTGTTTCTGTCAGCAATGCAAAGCGAGTCGGGTGGGGGGAGTCACAGGAGGAAATCTGCAGAGGCTTCAGGCCCTCCTTGAGCAGAGAAGCTGCTCAGCAGGCTGTGCTCAGGACCACAGAAGTTGTGGGGATCGTGGCTGCTACTGTCCGATTCCCTGCTTTGGGCTGCTGGCTGAAGCCTCCCCCCCCCCATTCCATCCTCTCTTTTTGGAAGGACCAACCTGTCAAAGATTCCATAAATCTGGGCCACTTTCTTCCTTGCCCCCCTCCCCCCCTTGATACAGGACTGGGTAGACGGGAGTGAGCCCTTCCCGGACAAGTCCATGCAACAGCAGCAAAGAGCTCTTGGCTTGTCCAGTTGCACTTTTGGATCATTACTGGGACCTCTCCAACCTGGCCTGCCCCCCGGGTCCCCAGCCCAGAATCCCCAGCAGGCATCCAAAGTCCAATTGAGCAGACTGACTGGGTTCTTCTGAGAACCAGAAAACTCTGAACTAAAACTCTGCACTAGAAAACGGGGCTCAGCTCCCCTGACGGCGCAAGCTGGGATCAGGGCATGAGCACCAATCAAAGACCCCGTTCACACCATTCATTGGTCACCAGGCACCCAATCTCACCCTTCCCCATCACACAACCCCCATCAGTGGAGACTGGTCACCTGGTGGAGGGAGCCCTGCAGGCCGTCTCCAGGGTCCTGGTGTGGCAGGTTTGGGGGCGGGGGTGTGGGGAAAGGGTTTCTCCCCCACATTGCATTCTATGTCATGCCCAAAGCCTTACTTTATGTGGGGAATGAGAGGGTCCCATGGATGGCAGTTCTCACCTCCCTGAACAGTGCAATCTGCCCCCCTCCCCCCAGATGAGAGGATTATTATTATTTTATTATTTTAAAAATTTGTATCCCGCCTTTCTCAGGCTGTCTAGCCCGACTCAAGGCAGCAGAAACATAAAACACAATTAAAAACAAATAATGAAATAATGAAAGGATCCCTTTCAGACATGTGCAGAGCCTCCCCCCTTTCAGGCTGCAACTGCCGACCTCTCCCTCCTGCCACTAATGCTGCCCATGGGGGCAGGAGAGTGCAGGAGGAGGGCAGCTGCAATTGCACCCCCTCTTCTCACCTCAGCTTTTTGGCTGAGCCTTGAAGCTCCCTTGCAGTTTCCCTTTGCTTCTGCACTAGGCAATAAACTGACCTGTTTGGGGGGGTGTCTCAGTCCAGGTGGCCTCTTGGTTCCAGAGGAAGGCAGTCACTCCCCCATTGCCACTGCCAGCAGAGGGGGCACCTTGGGCTCCCGTTTCTGTCCCCTTCCTCCAGCTGCACTGGTCCTTCTCCCTGGGGATCTCTCTGGAGGCTGCCTGGTGGGGATGGGCAGGGAGTCCCAGAAGGGCTTTGTGAATTGTGCACTTTGAGGCCGTGGGGGTGGAGGTCAGCCAAGGATGCTGCAGACTTTCTCAGGACTCCCCAGATGACTTACTGTTAGGCTTTTATTATTTAAGGTTTTGAAAATCTTTCCTGAAATCTTCCTCCCTGCACTGTCCTCTTGCCAGCAACACAGCTAGGCAGAGAGGTTTCCTTTTGCTCTGATGTCCGCAAGACGGTTCAGCCCCTGCCCAGACATAAGCAGGGCATGGACAGGGTGACCAGGTAGAAGAGAGGACCCGAGTGCCTCTACCTTTCAGCAATGCAAAGAGGAGAGAGCCTGAGCCGGTGCTGCTCTGTAAACCCTTCTACGTTAAGCTGAACCCACCTGAAGTCCCTCTACTATGCAATGGATAAAGGTACAGGCACTTGATCCTCCATTATATATGGTCACCCTGGGTGTGGAAGCCTCCCTCCCCCAATCTGTCCAGGCCATGTGGGGTGCCCTTCTCTCTGCCCCTCCCTTTCAGCCACTCATCTTGGGCATTGGTGAAAGCCCTTTCCAAGAAAAGGGGCAAATGGCAGGGAAGAACTTAGTCTTATTCTCTCCCCTACCCTCAGGATGGCCACATTCTGGAAATTTTGAACTGCCTGATTCAGGTGTGGGTTTTGCCCCAGGTCAGGGGAGGGGAGACGCAGGCCCCCTTGGAGGGACCGAGGAAGAGGATGCAGCACAGAAAGAGTTGTGCTTTGGCCATGGAACCCACCAGGAGTTGCTTAATAAGGGCGGGGATGGTGAGAAGAAGCTGCACAGCCTGGATGGGGCCCGCTGTGGCTACTTCTTGGCGTGTCTTTGCCGCTGCAGCTGCATCCCTGTCTTTCTGTGGGTTGTCTGCAGCACAGCATGGACACGTGGGTCTTGCAGATGGTTGCAGGAGGTGGGTTTTGGTGTGTGGGAGTGAGAACATCAGTCCTGGGCATGGCCATCCAGAAGTCAGTGCCAGAGAACAGCACTCTCTCCTAGGCCAGCGGGGGTGGGAAGCCTCTGTCCTAGTTCGGGGGGGGGGGGGTGTCTCTGCTATCTTACACAGAACCCTCCTTTTTTCTGACCCTGCCAATCATCTCAGGTGTGAAGATCGGCTTCACCATAAATAAGGTGGGTCATCATTGGCATCCTTCAGTCTCAGATTTGGATAAAAGAACAGCAAACATACGGGAGGCAGCAAAAAACCCCCATCCTTGTAATATTGGGGGGGGGGAGCAGCGAACGAGTGGTCAGTGGGGTCTTGTGGAGGCCTCTTGTCTGCTGAGTCCCGAAATGGTTCTATTCAGTTTTTTTCATTGAGAGGACTTTTTTTATCTTGAGGCTTGTTTTGTGTAAATAACTAGACTTTTGGAAGAAATAATGTAAAGATGTTTTGTATAAACTCTGGATTATTTTCTGGTTGCTTTTTCTTAGAAAAAAACAAATGCAAACTAAAAAAACAAAAAACAACCACAAGAACGGGTGTACTCCATTCATCACACAGCTGTCCAATACACAGGCTTCATCCATCAGCCACTGTGCGTGTGTACATGTGCGACACGTGTGTGGGCGTGTTGTTCTCCAAGCTTGGGAATCCCAGTCACTGAGCAGCTCAAAAAGGGATTGGAGGAGGACTGGGGGGGGGCAGAGACCAAACACCCCACTGCATTGGCCCTGGTGATGGGCAATGCCTGCCTGCCAACGTGTTCCCTGGTACACACTGGCAGGCCTCGATTGGCCGTCACCAGGGCCAAGACTGGATCGGTTTCAGATTCCTCGTTTTGAACCAAAAGAAGTGAGTGTGTTGCTCAGTGCAGGAAGCTGGAATAATTTTCCTTGGATGGGTAGAATCTGCACCCAGCTAGAAATAGCCTGGACTGGCTTCCGTTTTTGCCCTGGAAGGGTTGGCTCCTTGTCCACACTGCAGACCTCAGTGGATCCTGCGACACTCTTGTGACCAAGAGGGAGCTGTGCGGGAGAGCCACAGGGGAGGCAAGTCCCTGGAGAGCCCTGTGCCCAGCGCCCTCCTAGCAGAATCCCTGGAAGGGAAGGGATGCAGCCCCAATGTCAGGCCAGCCAAGCACATGGTGTTGAGAGCAGTGCATGTGCTGAAGACCCTCTTCATCACAACGCACGTGCTCACAATGTCCAGCCTTGCAGAAACGTCCCCAGAACCTCTTGTGGATGCGTGTAGTCCCTGCACACTTGCGCTCCCTTTGGAAACACCCGCCTGCTTGTTTCTGTCGCCTCATTCAGTGCCGCACATACCAGCAAATCCTCACATTTCTCCATGGCATCAATCTCCAAGTGGCGCCATCAGCCAGGAGTGTGGCTGCCCAGCCACAAGTGCCCTCTGCTTGGGCAGGTTGTAGCAGTGCCCTGGAAGTGCCAGGTGGTCTGCAGGGACAGGCATGGTGGGAGGGAAAAGAGGGGGGTGTTCTGCTTTCTTGCCCTCCTCCTGAAAAGCAGAGCCGGTCAGGAACAGAGGGGAGCAGGGACAGGCCGGCGGGGCATGTGGTTTGCCGTGCAATGCAGCACTGGAGCTGCCCGTATCTGCTGGCGTCCAGGCCACCCTCCCTCTCCCTGCCCAGCACTCAAGTTCTGGGTCTCCGGGGAGGGATGGGGGACGGGCCGGGCCACAACATTGTCCAGAATGTTTTCTTCTCTTTGTCATGGTCACTCTTACTTTGAGCTCATTTTCTGTTTTTCCCACATCACTCCCCTGACCCAGTTTATCATATCATCATCAGTACTCAATAATATGGGATTTGGATTCCCTGGAGCCATGATGGAACCTGATATATTGTTAAATAAAGATTTTTTCCTATGGAACCTCATTGCCTCTGGTGCTTTTTGTCTTCATCTCCCCATCTTGGCCAGACTGTATGAACTGAGGTGGTGCTTCAGCAGAGCTTCCCCCACTCACACCCCACAGATCTTTCAAAACCAGAGACACCAACTAGCCCTTCTTTGGCGGAAGTGGCTCTAGCTGGAGTTCTGGTGGCTTCCTTAAGAAGGCTGGATGGGCGGCTGGATGGTTTTGTTAGGTATAAGCTGATGTTCTGAGTTATGGGCTGGGGGCAAAGCATGGTGGAGCTCTTATGGGGGAGGAAAGGCGGGGTATAAATTGAGTAAAATAAAAACAATACTCTCTTGAGTATGGAGCTGCCCTGGAGCATCTTACGGGCACTATTGGAAACAGGTGCTTGTATAAGATGAGGTCCTGTGCATGGTCCAGCTCAGGGCTCTTCAGTTGCCTTGTGAAACCCATCCAGCCCAGGTTTCCAAAGACCGCCAACAGGAGGGTGGTCTGCCTGGTATTCCAGTGCATTGAGGCACATGCCAGATGCAGGGGAGGCACTTGGATGCAGGTATCTTGTGTGCTCCCGGAGGCAGCTGGTTGGCTGCTGTGAGATACAGGATGCTGAATTTTTGGACCTTCGGCCTGATCCGACCGAGGTCATTCTTCTGTTCTTATTGCAGTGCAGTCCCCCTCCTCCCCTCTGGCCACCCTCCACCAGATGTTTGGTTCTGCCTCTGCTGATTGCCAGGCCAGTGGGACTTGCATCCTCTCTTGTTGGCCTGATGGGTCTTCCAGGTTCCTTAGAACATCTGTGGGGAGTCCAGGTGCAGCTTGGTACGGGGAGCATGGGAGGGAACGGTGCATGGAAACCGAGGAAAATGCTGTTCCTTCTGCACAAATCTTTGGGTAAGTTGCCATAATTCTCTTTCCTGCTGCAGACGGGGTGGGACTAGATGACCTACTGGGTCCCTTTCAACTCTAGGATTCTATGAAAACCAGGCAGGACCCCTTGTCAAATTTGCCAGTGTATGAATGCAATCCCCCTGAACGGGGAAAGTCCCGGTTTTGGGGGACATATGGCAACCCTACCCTGGAGGGATGAGAAGGTGGCCATCCTCATATGCAACAGTGGCTGGGAAGGCCAGGAAGGATTTGATGGCATGGCCAAGTCTTCTGCAGTTGGGGGTCCTTTGGTCAAAAGGTTCAAAGAAGGTGGTCCCTAGGAGGGGGGCTCCTGGATGGAGTCTTTTGCTTTGGAGCAGTGGGGGGCAGGCAGGAACCCTGAAGACTCCGGAAGGCAGAGCGAGGCAGGAGAAGGAGGGGGCTTGGAACAACCATGTCAAGGGGAGATGAAAGAAGTATTTTAGGTCAGTTGCCAGTGCACAAGTTGCCATGGTTGACCTACTTAACCTTTCCTCCTGCCAGTTCCTCCCATTGAGATGGAGGGGTCTCCAGCGGGGACTTCCACCTGCTGGAGCACCAGGCATATTCTGCTGAGCTGATTGCGGAGCTAAAGGGGGCTGTGCAGTCAGTCTTGGAGGGTGCCTCCCCTCTGGATCCATAACAGACAGTGGGAGCAAAACGGAGCCTTTGCTCCCACTGTCTGTTATGGATCCAAAGGGGAGGCACCCTCCAAGACTGACTGCACAGCCCCCCTCTAGTCACACCACTGTGCTGGGCCCACAGCCAGCCTTGACATGGACATTTGATTTACCATAAGTCCCTGTATGGTATGCCATACGCTAAATATATACCTCCACCTGTCAGAACCAGCCTGGCCACACACAAAAAAGGTGGGCAAAGGAATTCCTCCAGAACCTGGCTTCCACCCACCCACCCGTCCTCTAAAGCAGGAGTGGCCAAACTTTAGAGGTGCATCAGTTGTTTAAGCGCTGCTGTATCGAAGAAGCATTTAACATTTTTAATACACGTCTCACCATGAACATTAAATGTACATTTTAATCCAGTTCACTCTGTTTATACCCAGTTTATACCCAGTAATGCTTGAAAATGTACCTGTTACTTTGCAAAAAGGAGCTCAGTCACCCTATACCTGAGAGCTGCACAGTTAGGGTTGCCGTAATTCTCTTCCACAAGATTGGAACAGGACCCTTTTGTATGTGAATGCACTCCCCCCAAATCGGGATTGTCCCTGTTTTCCGGGACATATGGCACCCGGATGCACACTATATGTCTACATTGAGCCACCTCTGCCTTAGAACCAGTCTATCAGAAGCAGCAGTTGGAAGGACCCCCAAAAAATCCACCCCAGATTTTCCGAGATGCCCAAAGTTAGGCTGAGTGAGGGGGAGAGAAGCCCAGAATTACTGCTGTCAGTCAGTCCATCTGTCAGTCAGTCAGTCTCCTGGAGCTCCCCGTCCAGCCTGATTGAGCCAATAAAGTGGCTCCCTTTGCCGGTTCCTGCCGGGGCTTAGAGCATTAATTCCAGACTGCTGGTGAACCAGGCTCAACACGTTCCTGCCAAGCTCCAGGGACTCCTCCGCTTGGCCAAGCTGTGCAAAAGCGGTTCTCCAGCTGGGAGCCATTTCCGTGTGAATGGAAACCCACCAGGATGACTCATGCTTTCCATCACTGGCCAGCCGGCCCAGGCCCTACCATTCCACGGCTCCACTTGCTGCCTGTGCAGTTGAGGGCTGGTAGCCCCCTTGGCAGATAGCAGGAGTTGGGGGGGGACCCACATCCCTCACTGAGGACACACACAATGGGGCAGAACAATGTCTCAGTCATGCAGGGTGAGGCCAGGCCAGCCCTTCATGCACCTTCCTCTCCTCTCTGCTGGGGTCACTGGTCTGCCTTCTCTTCCAACATGCTCAAGGGGGTTGTGGTTCTGCCAATGGAAGAGGTGCAGAGGCGGATCTGATTGGTGGTGCTGGTGTGATGCCACCAGCTCCAGGTATCTTCCTCTCTGCCCTGGACTTTAGGAGGGCACCAAGAATGGCAAGGGGCATTGGACTGGATGTGCTCCATCTCATGTTAAAGCTTTCTCCAGCTTTAGAGTCAAGTCTTTATATACACTTTGAAATAGGTCAACGTTAGAACTGTAATGTTTATATCACTGCCATGGAGCCCCCTAATTATGTTAATTAATTATATTACAATTAATTCCTCTGGGAATTATAGTTTCCAGAATGTGCTGAAAGTTCTGCGTTGGTGAGACCTCAGCTTGAGTCCTGTGTTCAGGCAGTGGAAGAGATTGGCAAGGGAGGTGGTGGACTCTCTCTCGCTGGGGATCTTCAAGCAGAGGCTCCACCAGCACCTGTCGGGGATGCTCTAGGAGGATTTCCTGCTGCAGGCAGGGGGTTGGACTAGATGACCTACCAGGTCCCTTCCAACTCTAGGATTCTAGGATTCTGCTGGTCACCACTGCCAGACGCAGTTTCTATGGATAGAGATTATTGGGGACTAACTAACAACATACCCACTGGTCCTCCCATGCGCAGCCTGTAGCTGTGGCCACAGGACATTGTGTGATGCACCTCTGGGACCTGGAAGAAGGAGGGGGCAGCATCCATTTGGATCTGAGCAGTGCTTCCTTCTGCTGAAGGCAGAGAAGCCTTCCAGCCAGCCAGGGTGATGACCTGCTCTTCTGCTGGAGCGGGGCCTTCTGTGACTCTGGTGGGAAGCAGGGCAGAGTGTCTAGGATTTCTGTGGTGTTTTTTCCCTCCTAATTCCTGCCGGCTGGTGTAATCCCCCCAGAGCAAGCGAAGCGCCAGCTTCAAGCTGGAAATTGGCTCCTGTTGCCGCTCCAGGGTTTTTCCGAGGCACCTGAGCCAGAAAAGAGAGAGAGAGACATTGATTCAGAAGGAAGAGGGATTGAGGAGGCTCCAAACTTTCCTGCTGGGGTCAGGTTTGGGGTGGAGGCAGGGGGTCCTCCTGGGCTGTAAAATATGTCAGACGCAGTCTGAGGCTGGCTCAAGCGGCCGTTCAGGAGCCAGGATCCGTTTCTTTGGCTTCAGACTGGAAAAGGAGCTTGCAGGCTCAAGCTATTTGGAGAACGTAGCTGCAGAGAAAGGGCTGCATTCCAGGCTGGGACGTCTTTGGAACTGGGCAGCACCTCTTGCCTCAAACATCCACTGAAGTGGCTCCGGGAGGGGAAAATGGTAGAGGACTTTATACCGTCCACCAGCTTGGGCACACAGAACGGAAGCAAAGGCCAGTTCTTGCTCTACCTCCAGTTCTCTTTCCTCCTCTGTTGTCCACCTCATGGTGTTGCTGAGACAGTGAAGGCTCCCCTTCACTGGGGGAGCCTTGGTTGAAACTGCTCATGGTTGGCCACACAAACGGCTGCACAGACAGGCAGGTGGGCAGCTCAAAGGCTGCTACAAATCCACGTTTCCTTCCAGCAAGAAGCTCAGAGCAAGCCCGACCCCGCTTGGGCAGACCAAGCAAGAAGGGAACTGCTTGGTTCCCTCCATCGCTCCTGCCTCTGATCTGGCCTGATGGTCAGGAATTTGATGCCAGGAATCTTCCCACTGCTTGAAATGCTGGAGACCAACAGAGCACTTCCTCTCTCTGGAATGAGTTTTCTAGGGGCCTTTCTCCCCCCCCCCGGGGGGGGGGGCTTTCTGTGGTCTCCATTACCACTCGCTTTGGCTCTGCTGGGAGCGGAAGTGGTGCTTTGCCTCTCCCTGCCCTCTTCTCTGAGTCTCGCTTTCCATCTTGTCTTGTTTAACCCTCATCAGGGCCTGACCAACTTCCTGACGCATCACAGCTCAGTGGCGACAGATCCTTGGCATCAAGGAATGAGTGACGCTGCAAGCCAGGCAAGAAGAGATCGGCACAAAGTAGGGCTCAGGCCCGTTAGGCCAAGCACGCCACTCCACCCATATACATCTGCTGCACTGTGGACAGGGGGTGCTTGGACACAGAGGTGTTCAGAGGAGAGCATGGGGCTGTCCAACAGACTCCTCCTCTCCCCTTGCAGACCACAGGCGGATCATGGCCCAGAAAGCTCCCTGTTGTGGAAAAGCCAGGGGGCCAACTTGGCTGCAACACTCCTTGTGGGCAGGGCAGATGTGGGGAGGACATTCTTGTGCAGAAGCTGCTTCCTGCCATGGTTGGATTCATGTCCCCAAACGAACTCTGTGCTCTCCAGAGAGTCCTTGGTGGGTTTGGTGTCCAGCACCACTGCGAGCATAGCTTTTCCTGTCGCCTAAACCACAGGCATAGGAAAAGGGCTGGCAGCCCAGCTGGCTCCAGTGCCAGCCCCTCCACTTCTCATCCACACACCCCACTGGAGTTTCTGCAGGGTGCTGGACACCCTCCTGAAATAGCTGACTCTGGGAAGAAGTCAGGGGTGGTGAATGTGCTAAGTTGAACTACACAAAGCTGTGGCACCAAGCCCTTGCTCTCGGGCCCTCCAACTTCTTGGAACTGTCCCCCAAATCTGAGTGCTCACACCTCCCCAAACCCTATCACAGTTAAGGACTTTTTATCCACTGGTTGTCACTCCCTGACATTACACACTTGGGTACTGTCAAAATTTGTCGGGACTGGACATACAGACATAAGAGGTGCCCTGCTGGATCACGCCAAAGACCCTTCAAGTCAAGCTTCCCATACTTCACAGTGACCCCCCCCCCAATGCCTTTGGCCCAAGACCTGCATCTGATGCCACTTGATAACCTGCTTCTATGATGGCTGCTTCTAAAACCTGGAGGTTGTGTCTACCTGGCCTGGCTTGTCACCTGGACTAGACTTTCCCTCCATAAATCTGTTCAAAACCATCCTCCTGCCACCTTTTTCAACTGAAAATGCTGTTCTTGCTCTGTCCTGTCCAGCCAAGGAACTCTATTTTTCTGGAGGGAGCTGAGGACGGTGTTCAAAGCCCTCCAGCACCTCCGTAATTAGAAGCCATGACCCTCAGTCTGGTCCCAGTCACCATGTCCCCCAGCCTCCCAAGCTTCCTTCCTTGGTGCCCTTTGGGATTGACAGAGGACAGTTCTCCAAGGGCATCACACGTCATCCAGGACTTCATGACGGGATCCAAAGTCAGTTGCAGGCAGAATCTGGGCCCCTGTCCCGTGGCAGGACCCGGCTCTGGACTCCTGGTTGGCAGCGCAGCTAGGACTGCCTGAACTCCCGCAGTTGGCAGCTGTTCAGGAATTAAAGCTTTAATAGGATCAAAGAGGCAAAGTAATAATTACTTTAAATCGCACCACTTTAAATTACTTTAAATCACACCAAATGAAGAAAAACACCTGTAGTTGGCAGGACAAAGGAGGAGGTGGGAGTGGAAATGGAAGAAGCCAGGGTTTTTCCAAGGGATCCCCCTGCACCCACCTCTATGCCCTACTAACATGGCATAGATTTGGGTTGGCATTCCCTGGCATTCCTCGTGCTGTCCAAACCAAATGCATTCAAGTCCAGTTGATTTCAAAAGGAACCTGAAGCCAATGGCATAGCTGGAGGGGGTTGGTACAGCCATACACTCCATTTTGCACCCCCATCTGTAATGGTTCCAAAGGGGAGTCTTCCTCCAAGACTGACCACACCAACCCTCTCCAGCTACGCCACAGCCTGGCGCACATCTGCTCAGGTTGGAACCCCCACATTCAGGTTCTCCATGCAGATAATCTGTTATAACATCATCAAATATTTGACTCAAAGCCAGGCGGGAATGAGCTGGCCACGGCCCGCCCACCAGAAGACCCACTGAAGCCATTGATGCAGCCAGCAGTTTTTGGGACTGGGGGTGGGAGCAGTGGTGGGATTCAAATAAATTAACAACAGGTTCTACGTCCCATTATTAGCTGGTTCTCAGAACCAGGTGCTCATTAGCGAAGGGTTCTATAGAACCTGTGAGAACCCCCTGAAGCCCACCTCTGGGTGGGAGAAGGTATCTTAGCAGCAGAAGGGCAGCTTCGTGGAAGAGAATTAGAAGTTCCACCAGACATGGGGCTGCAGAGGTCACAGAAAATGGCACTGGGGGGTGTTGGAGGTGAGAATGTTGCATGGAGATGAGCAGCTCAGGTCTCCTGCACTGGGCAAATTCCAAGAACTTGGAGATCAAAATGGGAGTCCAAAAACCAAAGCTCCTTAAAAGATCCAACAAAAATTGATTTTGGGTGTTTATTAGTGGGGCAACCTCCCCTCCTCTGTCATGGGGAGGCTCTCATGGAGCTGCTCAGGGCTTTTTGGAGGCTACACTGGCATGTTCAGGTGTGTTCAGGGTTAGGTGTGTTCAGTGGCCAACTCCAACTGAAACTGGGCTTGGAGACGCTGGAAAAAAGCAGGAGGGAATGCTGGAAAATCCTGGAGGCCATGATAACCTCCAAGGATGCCTTCAGGAGCCACCCAGAGAGAGGTGTTGGTCCCTGGAGACTCCTGGCAACGTGCAGTGGTAGAGAAAGCAGTGGTTGTGGTAACAACAGTTATAGCTGTCTTGGCTTCCCCCACAGAATGCCAGCCTCACCCCAGCCCTGAGAAATTGAGGTCCCATTCTAGCAACCTCTCTCCAAAGCATTGCAACTTCCACTGCTTGGTGCTGCTGGCTGTGAGTGGGGATGGTACAGTATGCACACCCACAGACGCTGCATTTGAGGAGGAGACCAAACTTGGTGGGGGGAAGGACCGTGCCACCCTTGCCCTCCTTTTATTCCCTCTCCGGTGTCTTCTGGGCCATCTTTGGGAAGCGGGAACGGGGAGGTTTGTGGCTGAGCCCCTGCCCGAGAGGCTCCTCCTCGCCTCCAGCCAAGACTCGGCTCGCACAATGGCCTGCCTCTTCCAGGCCCTCATTCCTCGATCTCCAGATTGGGCAGGACAAAGGCGTCATTGTGCCCGGCCCGGCAGTAACCAGGCAGGCTTTTTCACCACTGCCTGTAAACATAACCCGTGGCATTGTGTGCAATTTCATCCAAACCACTCTGGCTTGTCAAAGGCTTGGATTAGGGGAGCTCGGAGAGGCCGTGCTGCATCCCCCCCACACAGAAACTCTTGCGAGCGGTGCCAGGAGGACGCACGGAGCAAATTGTGTGATGCTCGCAGCCAGGTGGGGTGGAGGCGCTCTGAGAGTCGGGGTGCCATCCTCATCCAGGCCGGCACAACTCATCAATCTTCCCATTCCTGTGGTGATGTGGGGAGGCAAGTGCGTATCTGTACACAGACCAAACCCTGTGCCAGGAGTGGCGCAGAAGTTCTTATGACATCTCAAGTTCAGCACATGACTTATGCTGGGGCTGAGGCCTGCGTCACTGGAGGTTGCAACTGCAATCTGGTTAGGGTCACCATATGTGAGCGGGATCTTGGAGTCGCCGTGGATCACAAGCTGAACATGAGTCAGCATGTGATGTGTCTGCAAAGAAGGCAAAGGCCATTTTAGGTTGCATTAAGAGGACTGGAGCTTCCAAGTCACAAGAAGTTCTAGTTCCTCTTTATTCTGCATTGGTCAGACCTCACCTTGAGTCCTGTCTTCAGTTCTGGGCTCCTCACTTGAAGAAAGATGCAGCCAAACTGGAGCAAGTCCAGAGGAGAGCGACAAGAATGTTCAGTGGGATGGAAGGGAAGCCCTACGAGGAAAGGTTGGGGGAACTTGGGATGTTCAGCCTGGAGAAGAGGAGGCTGAGGGGAGACATGATTGCCCTCTTCAGATACCTGAAGGGCTGTCATAGGGAGGAAGGGGCCAATTTGTTCATAGCTGCTTCTGAAAGCAGAACTAGAACCAATGGGGACAAACTGCAAGAAAGGAGATTCCGGCTAGAAATCCGGAAAAAATTCCTGACGGTGAGGGCAGTTCAGCAGTGGAAGAGATTGCCAAGGGAGGTGGTGGACTCTCCCTCACTGGGGATCTTCAAGCAGAGGCTCGATGAGCACCTGTTGGAGATGCTCTAGGGGGAATTCCTGCTGCAGGCAGGGGGTTGGACTAGATGACCTACTAGGTCCCTTCCAACTCTATGATTCTATGTCCTGAAAACAGACGGTTCCGATTTGGGGGGATTGCGTTCGCATACTGGCAAATGTGACAGAGTTTTCCAATGCCGATTTTGTGGAAGAGAATTATGGCAACCCTAAATCTGGATCTCTGGACTGTCCAGGTTTCCATTCAATGCTTAGTTGGGCTTTGCGTAGAAATAGGAGCTGAAGGGAGACCAACGAATGGGGTAGAAGGAGAGTTTGCCCACATCAGCCTCCAGTGTTACCTGAGGCTCTCGAACAGAGAGGTCAGAGCAGCTGTCCCCCAACGTGCTGCACTGGAAAATGCTACGATAGTTGCCCCACCTGGAATGGCTCCAAAGGGTGAGGCTCCCTCCAAGATTTGAGTTCCTGGTCAGCATGTTCAATCCGGAGCCACTGCCGAAATGCTGCCCCCCCCCCCCCCGTGTGACTATGATGTCCTTCTTGCTGGAGCCTGGAGGTGGCCTCTCTGGGCCACTTGATAGTCTGAGAACCAGAGGTGGGTGTGGGTTTTCCTTGCCCTCCACCTTGCAGCAAGCAGGCAAGCTCTCCCTCTCTCTTCCTCTCCAAACAACTCCGTGCACAGGCTGGGCGGTGACTTTTACTGGTGCCCCTGCTCCAAAGGGCTTGTTTACACTTGTGGCTTACCACAACCCAGCCCGAAACCCCAGAGTCTTCGATGAAGTGTGAACACATCTGTTCTGGGGTAATTGATGGTTAATCTCCGAAACTTCACACCTCCTTTATGAGGTGTGAATGAGCCCTCCAAAAAACCCACCTTGCGAAGCTCTGCAAAGAGGTCGATTCTGCAAGGCAGCCTTTGGGCCAACAGGAGGGTCTCCTCGCAGACAGCATCAAAGAGCATCTTTGGCCTGACCTCAACTCTCAGTGGCATGTGGTTCTCCAATACCTGTGGACAGACCTTGTGGGATGTGAATTGGGAGATGGCACCACGTGATGCTGCTGTCAGGCAGAACCAGAGGCTTGTTCTGGTCTATAAGATCAGAAGATCTATAAGATCTGTATGATTGTAGATCTTATAGAACAGTGATGGCTAAATTTTTTGGCAACGAGCGCCAACAGACGGTCCCAGTGCCCAGAATGAGTGCCAGAACTCTGGGCAGGAGCACTGGGCCAGGAGCACCATGAGTCTATTGTGAAAGCCTGAGTGCGTGAGTACAGGACACCAGCTTGCTCTGCTCCAAAGAAGTGCAGGGTTCTCCTCTTTGGAGCACAGCATGATTGTGCCCAGGGTGTGCCAGGCAAGAGTGCTTGTCTGGGGGCACTATGGATGCAAGCCAGCAGAGAGGGCTCAGATTGCCCACTCTGACCCACATGCCATAGGTCTGCCACCAGAGAGCTTGAACCAGAGAGCTTCCTCTGCCTGGAGCCTCCACCTGAAGAGAGGCTTGCTCTGGTTTGGGCAATGGTGCTACCGGGTGGTGGTTGTCCTGCTTGTGGGCAGAGTGTCAAATGCCCCCTTACCCCGTAGAATGTCAGCTTATCCAAGAGAAAGAGGAGAAAAACATCCCAACACCAGCATCTGGAATCCACCCGCCTGGAAGGATCAGAGCCACTGAAAATCTACTTCCCCAGACCCAAAATGAAACTCAGACCATGAGAACCAAGGCAGGAATATGTGCAAGCAAAGCAGGAGGTTTTCCTGAGCCCCCAGCTCCTTCCCCGTCACACAACATGGTCTCAGGATAGACAGCCTTAATCAGCTCTCTGGGGGTGGGGAAGGTGCCCATCTTGGATTTCCAAAAGCAGGCATGTATGTGGCCAGGGTGACCCCCAAGCCCTGACCCCGAGGGCCGGGTGGTCTCCTGTGGTCAGCCCAAAGCAACAGCAGATCAGGGAGCCAGAAGGTTATTCTGCTCCCAGGGCTGTACCTCTGGTCCATGTGCCCTCCCTGCCCCCGGCCCCTCCAGGGGCTCCCTGCCCAGCGTGCCACAGGCCCTACACAGACCCTCGATCTGTCAGCCCCTCTTCCCAAGCCAAGTCGAGCTGCTCTTCAGCACCAGCCTATTCCGCGGTGATGAAACAGCCAGTCAGCCCGCCTGGAGTGGAGACAGTGACCTTGTGTTTCTCCTCCGAGCCTCCTGAAATGGCAGCTGACAGATGAGACCAAGGTCGCCGACTCCTGCCGGCTGCTGGCGATGGGGGGAGACGGGGCAGTCAACAGGTTGACATTTCGGCACTCCAGCAGGACCCCCCCCCACCTCCCCTGGCCCAGGAATTCAAGCTGCGATGGAGGAGGAGACCAGAGCCCCTTTCAGGCCCTCTTCATTACATTGAGGCTGCAGTGCTGACCCCCACTTCGGCTGGCACAAGTCCTGCAAAAATGCTTTCAGGCACTTCTGTGCCACTCCTGGGGAGTTAGGCCAGTGCAGAGACGTGCACCACCCTCCCCACACCAGCACCAGAAGAGGGAGACAGGTAGGTTACGCTGGATCAAACTGGTTTGGATTATGTCTACAGATTCCCAAATGAAACATGGTCACCTTTCTCCATGCCGTCCCGCCGTCCCCTGTGAAGATCCAAGTTCTTGAAGGCAAAGTCCTTCCCAGGGGGAAAGGCAGTAACAAAATTTGCATCCCTCCCGTGATCCCCCCTTTTAAGCCAAATCATGGTCCACATCGTAGCTCCCCCCAACCCACTGCCTCTTGGTCTGCATGACCCTCTTTCTGTGCTGAGCCTTCTATTTAGACAGGAGTGGAGAGGAGCGAAGGACCTCTCTGTGCTGCTCCAGCCACAGATGCTGGTTGTTGCTTGGTGGGGCTGGCTGTGCGTGTGTGGATGAGTCCTGCATCTGTCTGTCTGTCTGTCTGTCTCTCCCTCTGCCTGCCTGCCTGCTTGTCTATCTTGGTGAGGCTGGCTGTGCCTGTGTCAGTGAGTCCTGCATGGATGCTCTGTCTCCCTGCCTGCCTGCTTGTCTGTCGCGGTGGGGCTGGCTGTGCCTCTGTGGCAAAGTCCAGCATGGATTCTCTGTCTGTCTGTCTGACTTGGTGGGGCTGGCTGTGCCTGTGTGGATAAATCCGGCATGGATGCTCTGTCTGTCTGTCTGTCTTGATGGGGCTGGCTGTGCCTCTGTGGCTAAGTCCAGCATGGACACTTGTCAGTCTGCCTGTCTTGGTGAGGCTGTGTGGATGAGTCTTGGATGCTGGATGCTGGGCCTGCCTGCCTGTTCCACGTAGCACATGTGCAGCACACAGAGCGGCGTTGGTGGAGCAGAAAGCGCTTCCGTCTGTGGGAGCGGAGCTGATGTTTCCATCAGATGATCTCATGGCCGGGCTGGGCCCTTCACCTGGGGGAGGGAAGCACCCACGTGATGATGTCAGCCAGCCAAGCTTCCCTGGAGAAGGGCTTCCCTCATCGGGGCTGTCAGGAAACATCCGTCCAACAGAAGCAAATATGGACATTGTAGTGACAGCGCCCTGGAACCCAAACCCCTGTTTTCAATCAAAGCCTCGCCTTCAAAGGGTTCCCACCACAACTCCTGGGATAAAATAAGAGCCCAGCTGCCTGTAACAGTTTTAAATCCATCACTGGGAGATTAAATTCTAAAGGGATTGGAGCTTTCCATATACACAGCAGAGTCTTAAGTACCTCTTCATTTTCTGTGTTCAGGAAGGGGGAGGAAGGCAGGAGAAAGTCCCAAATCCCTCGCACGCTCGTCTGGCGTGATTGCAGCCTCCTTGCCGAGTGCGGAGGGGCCAAATCTTTGTGTTCAGGACAAACCTAGAGGGCTGTCTAGGGACAGCCAGGATTTGAAGACAAGCAGCTCCCCACACACCAAACCCCTTTTGCACCAGAAGATGGCATCTCCCTAACCCTAGCCCTTTCCACCAGTTCCCCTTGATCAGGTCAGTGTTCTTGGGTAGCTGGCAACATCCTCCCTGGGTCTCCCATTGTTGCTAAACCCACAGACCTGTCATGACAAGGCTGTCACCCCACACCACCAAGACACCTAGATGGCCACCAAGGGTTCCAGACTGAAGACCTCCCAGCAGACCTCCTGAAAATGGGTTGTCATCATTCTCTTCCACAAAACCAGGACAGGACCCCCATTAAACTTGCCAGTATGTGAATGCAATCCCCCCAAACAGGAACAGTCCCAGGGCATATGGCAACAGTCCTGGACATATGCAGTCCTGGCAACATCCTGGACATATGGCAACCCTAAATGGGGCAGCTTTGGGGCGTGTTCTTATCCGACAAGTGCAGGTCATGCAGGACTACCCCAAGGACAACCAGCACTTTGCACGGCCTTAGCAGCACCTAGGCAGCCACTTCGGGGAGAGGGAAGGGTGAGGACATGTGCCCCTCCAAGTTGTGGTCACTCAGTATTTCTGTTCCCCAGCCTGTGACTCTGCAGTCCTCCCATCAGCAGACAGCCAGATCTGTGTGGACGCAGCACTTTGTGGGCAGAGGACGATGGTGGGGTAAGGAGCAGGGTGTGTGTCTGGAAACATGGATTGCCCACAGCCTCCCCAAGCTTTGGGGCCTCCATCACCGGGAATGCGGAAGGAAGGGGTGAAGCTGGAGTTGCTTCAAAACCTGGTTGCTTCTGTGCTGGAAGATTTCCTGGGTCGGTCAGCTCCTAGGTTGGCATCAGCCCACGCCAGATGGGGGGGGGGGGTATGAGAAAGCTCCAGCCTGCAGGTGAAATACCTTTCCCAGGGCTTTGTCCCGGCCAGGGAGTGGAGCTGCCTGGGACCGGAGGCCTGGGGTGGGGCCGCTCCATGATGTCTGCGCAGTGCCATTGTTCACCTCCTGCCTGCCTGCCTGCCTGCCTGGCCGCCCAGGGCTGCACACTCATGGGGAGGCTCCTCTTTTTCCTGGGCTCCACCATTCCAGACATTCCTCCCCAGTGATGGCAGCAGCAGTTCACATCACGTGAGGCTGTGCATGGCTCCGCCATATTTCCTGCACATAGGAAAGTAGCAGATCATGGAAAAGGTGAGGCTGCCACTTGAGCACCTCATGAGCACCTCCAGGCTAGAGGGCGTAGCTAGAGGGGGAGTCAATCTCGGAGGGAGGTGAGCAGGGAGAGCCAGGCAGGGGGAGCCAAACAGAGCTGTACCTGTCCTTGACATACTTGACTCTGGAAAATGTTTGACATGCAGAGAGGATAACTGGCCATGGAGTGGATGGAGGTCATGGAGATGCCTCCCCAGCCATGCAACTGTATCCCATGAAATAAATGCTGGAGGCTTCAGAAATGTAGAGTATGCTGGTGTGACTCCCTTCAGGAAAGGATGTGGCATGCTGTGATTAGGGTTGCCTGGGGCTGTCAATGACGCAAGCTCTTGCCTTCTCTTCTGGAGACCTGACATTTCCTCCTCTGGTGTTTGGAACCAAATATATTGCTTGGCACCAGCACGCTTAAAGGTCAGGCAGGAGCAGGGGGGAGGCCAAAGCAGTCTGCGGGTGGGGAATGGAGGCTCACCCTGGCACGTTTCCAGTGGATGGGTAACAGGGGACCCTGTAAAACAAGAGGGCCAGAATCCAAGAGAGCTGCGGTGAGACAGTGGGAGCAAGCTGTTGAGCCTGCAGTCCCCATGACACCTGTGTTATTCATTCATGTTGTTAAAGGGCAATGTGCCATGGCCATGGGTGACTGCAGACACACCGTGGCATGTTTCTGCTTGGTGAACTGTCACTCACATTCACCCCTCTGACCTCCTTCTTATGGATTCTGATCTCTGCAATATGGAGCTATGAGCAAGGAATGCAAACAGCTCCCACGTAGACCTGCCTTGCGACAGCCTGAGTCACACACCACAAACACGTCCCGTAAATGTTTTCTACACCTTTGTGTTTGTTCCTGTTCTGCAGTTCTAGCTCATGAGAGCATCAGAAGGGCCCCTTCGCTGGATCAGGCCAAAGGTCCAGCCTGCTGCATCTCACAGCGGCCCACCAGATGATGCTTCAGGGAGCGCACAGGACAGCAAGAGACCTGCATCCTGCAGCAATAATGCTGAATGACAAACAGAACCAACCTGAAGCAGTCTGAGGAGGAGAGGAAACCAAAAGTGACACCTTGGCGCATCCCCCCAAAATGTGCTTTGACAAGCATAGCAGAGCTTTCCATAAATCATCACTGCATTTGGTGCCTGCGCATGTTCTGAAGCACACACTTGTCCTGCCTGTGGGGGCCCAGGAGCCACTCAGTGGTGTCGGAAGGAAGAGGAATGGAGAGAAAGGGGGATTTCTGTGCAGGTAACTCAGGAATCCTTAGAATTAACAAAGTTTCTCTCGGTTCCTGCCACGTTTTGAACTCAGGGAAGGACAAAAGCGACTTGAAGGCACAAGACTGCCGGCCTGATGATGCGCCTTCAATTTCTGTTGCTTCATGCACCAAGCCTATGACTGCTGAATTATTAAGGCTTCAAAACAAAATAAACCCCACACCTGGAAGAGAATTTCCACGTCACTTGAAATTTCCTGCTCTAATGATTCCTCTGTTGTGCCCTTTTTAGGGTCGCTATCGTTTTCTTGACCTGATTCAGTGACAAGCAGCCCCTTCCGGCTCTGATCCTGGCAAGTGGTTCTGCCCTGGTCAGCCCCGCCAAACGATCCCCTGTGGTTGCCTTGAATCACCAACGGCCACACCTAAGTCGGACTCTCTTCCCCCAACTAACCATTGATGATTTAATCACTTCCCAGGTAATTAGCATGCAGAATGAGACGGAATCCCCTCTCCAAATTCCGTTCACTTAGGAAATCAATCCCGTCCTGCCCAAGGGACTCGCCTGCCAAACTTAATTCCAAATAATTTAACAGCAAAGTTCTTTAATGTTTCAAATGTAATAGGATGACGACTCGCCAAAGGCATTTAGCAGAGGCTGCTGCAGAACTGGCTTTCCCACCCAGGAGGTGGCTCTGCATGCAGATGGATGGAGGCAGCAAGGACTCCTCCAGCTCCTCCTAGGCTTCATCCAGCTCCAAGTTCTGCTGGAGATATTGTGATGGTGGTGCAAACCTCTCACCCATTCACTGGCCTGGCAGCCAGGCTTGCACCTGGAACCACCCCCAACAAGGCACCTTAGCCAGTGCAGATCTTCCGGTGTGGGCAGCATAGTGTGAAGACCGTGCCATGTGGGTTCACTGGAAGGCTGCCACCACATTCTGCACGTGCCGAAGCATCCAACCCATTTCCAAAGGCGGCCTCTTCCCCTCCGTCTCAGCTGGAAGTCTGGTGACGGGAGCAGGATTTGACAGCAGCCAGCTCTGCAGAGCCTCTCCAGACTCTGCCTGGGGGGTGCAGGAGCAGCAGCCGCTGCTGCCGCCAGTCCTGCTGGGCCTCTGACAGGCTTGCTGCTGCCAGTGCATTTGGAAGAAAAGGAGCAGCTTTTTGCCTGTCAGTGTAGGGATCGTGCTTTACGCACACAGTGCTATGTTGGATTGGTGGAACATGGTGTGTGTGGGATTGTGCTTGTGTGATACTGAATCCTTGCACATCCTTGCACATCTTGAAATCCTTGCACAGATGCCAGGTGGCACAGGAAGCAGAAAAGCCAAGTTGAGGGGCACCGGCTACCCTGCCCTGAATTCCTGCACCACCACCAGGATGGTGCTGTCCTCCAATGTATCCCAGCTGATTCCCTAATTCCCTGATGCCATAATTCCCTTCCCTTCAGGTATCCCACCTGATGTCATAATTCCCTTCCACAAAACCAGAATGGTACAAAACTGCTGCAAACTGAGACAAAATTAGGTCGGAATTTTGGGGTGTAGGACACAACCCTGTACATGTCTTCTCAGAAGTAGGTGCCTTTATAGTGAATGGGGCTTACTCCCAGGAGCAATGTGCCTCCATGGGTGCATCACTCCCTGGCCCCCTCTTACCTGGAAGAGAGAGCTGGGGAGAGCCCTCTTGAGTTCATTCACATCCATACGCCCTCTCCTTTCTCCAGCTAGGTCCAAACTCAGGATCTGGACCTGGCCATACAGGACTGGACCCCCCCCCCCAAACCGGAAATATCCTTGTTTTTCTGCACACTTGGCAACCCTACAACCGATGGATCCAAACAGCGCTTTCCGTTCCTGTCGGATAGGCAGTCAACTAGCAGAGTGAGGGAGGAAAGACTGCAAGGACTGGATCTCCAAGCAGCAGCATCAGGGAATCAAGAGGACCAGGCCAAAGAAGAGCCACGGCACAGCCGAAGAAGTGAGCTGAGCGGAGGGGACGGGTCAGGCTGTTCGCCAATCGACTGCCTGGGAAAGCGAGTTGAGACCTCTGGCAAAAAAGCAAAAACACAAGCAAGGGAGAAACCCTTCTCCTTCCCCTTTTTCTTTCACAGATTTTTTATTCCTCCCCCCAGTAATTGGAGGGGAGGAATAAAATGTTGAATTATTACATCTAATTATGCCCAGCATATCTTCAGGAGCGGCTTTGTTTCACAGATGACTGCTGTGAAGACAATGCTGCAGGAGAAGCGGGTGGAAAGAATGTGGCTGGCCACAGGAATGCTTGCAATGCGCCGGCCGGGCTCACATTTGCTCCTTGCAGCTCCGCTTCCTGGAGGTTGTGTGTCAAGGCATCCTAAAGGGCCACCCTGGGGCACACCTGCACTCCTGGAGCCCCACACTCTTTGGGATCCTCAGCAGAGCTGGAGACAAGACCCCTGGAACCACCCCTGTATGGTGGGAAGGGCTTTTGAAGCCTGCATTGTCTTCCTCCCAAAGAGTATTGGAGGGGAAAGGGACCACTGCATGCTCTGATGTGGGGGGGGGGGCTGGCCTGGAAGTGCCCCCCTCCGGAGGCATCTCACAATGGGACAGCACATACCCTGGGGATTGCACAAGGCGAGATCTCTGGATACTGCTGCCATCAGAGTGACCATATCCAATGGAGGACAGAGTGCCTCTACCTTTAAGCCTTGCGTAGAAATTAGCATTGAGGCAGGTGCTGCTTTTTAAACCCTTCTACTTAAACCTGCCTCAATCCCCCTTCTATGCAATGGTTTAAGGCAGAGGCACTCTGTCTTCCTTTCTATAGGGTCCCCCTTGTTGCCATTCCCTTGAGCCTGGCAACTGCCCACTTCTAGAAAGCTTTATAGGGTCATCGTAGGATCATCATAGGGTCATTGCACCTTTTTATCCAAGGTGGACGTTCTCCAGACAAACCCTCAGACACAGAGTTCCAGGCACTCCTGGATCTGCATCAAGGTGCATTTTGGTTTATTCTTCCCATAAAATGGTTCTTCAAACCTTGAATGGAGGCTTATGTCCTAAACCAGGGGTCTCCAAACCCTGGACTGGGAGCCAAATGTGTCCTGTGGCCAGCCTATGGTCCCTTAAGAGCCTATGACCCAGTTACTAACCAGGACCAGAGCTATGATGGTGGGCTGGGGAAATGGGACTCAGAGTTTGCAGGAATCCTGATAATTTGAGCCCATTTATTCTTTAATCTAAGTTCCATCACTAATCTGTTTATTTGAATTTGATATTTAAAATATTTTTACTATCCCTCAACACTGTGGCAGGAATTGGCCAAAAAGCTTAGAGACCCCCATCCTAAACCAGCACTCCTTAGAGACCCCCACCCTAAACCGGCACTCCGAGATCAGTTCTGATGCCACAACCATAAGCTGAGATGACCTTGAAAAAGAATTTATTCAGTCTGAATATGCTTCATTCCATGTAGCTGAATATCCCACACAGGTAGGGTTGCCATATGTGGTGGAAAACCAGGACTGTTCCAGTTGATGGGAACTGCATTCACATATTGATAAGTTTGGCAGGAAGTCTGTCCTGGTTTTGCGGTATAGAATTTGGCAACCCTACGCACAGCAGACTTCTGTGGGGTGTGCAAGTGCTCCAGAAGCCCACTCCCCAGGGTTCACTTGTTCCATCCAGGACAGCTGTGAAGGTATCTTCTGCTCTGTCCTGTCCACTGCCAGATCTGGAAAGGAGGCTCCCAGGAAGCCTGCCCAGTATGGCGAAGCAGTTGCCTCTTGGACACGTCCTGCCTGGAGACAGAGCAGCAGCCGCCATCCCTCCCAGGCCTTCTCCAGCCTCCATATTCATTATTCATACCCCACTCTAATTGCTCAGAGCATTTACAGGCAAATAAAACTGGTGGGTCAGTGACCTTCCAGAACTTGGAGGGCTGCATCCATCCATCCAGCCTCTGTAATTGCCTTTTTATGGTTCTATCTAACAAGCAGCATCGCCCCGTGATATTTTCTATGCAGCTTTGCCTGGAGAAGCCTCCCCCATGAGCTCCAGTGGTTCCTGATGGCTTTCTGGCACCTGGGCTCCTGCTGGCACATTGGCTCTGCCAGTTTGGAGATGGAACAAGGCCATTTGCCACAGCCTGCGCGCATTACCCTCTACACATCAGCCATTGGTAAGGCGGTGATTAAAGGCATCCATTCTTTCTGCCATGAGAATGAACCCTGGTACATGGTGGAGATTTGGGCAGGATGGGCAGATTTTGGTCCCTCCCCTCCAGTGGTGGGCCCAGCCTGGCCCAACAACTGGATCGCCAGATGTGGGCAAGCCAGGCTGGGTTTAGGGGGCGGGGCTGGGGTCAGGACACAGCACTGCGTGTGCGTCAACCTTGGCGCGTGCACAGCTTCCCCCAGGCGCCAAACCGGTACGCCCGGTTTTCTGGCCCCCCGTAGTTACTGGATCGGTAGCGGGGGGTGGGGGGGCAAAACTAGCAACCGGTTCGGGTGATCCGGCCCAAACCGGCTTGTGCCCACCACTACTCCCCCCCAGTTGCGGCAGGTGCTGCTTGGAGTGGAATTTAGGAGGCTTGGAGTGGCCGAACAGAGCACAACAAGGCTGGGCAGTGGCTCTGCATTTTGTTTTGCCAAAGGCAGGGGCATTTTGGGGCTGTTGCCTGTCTGTGTGGTGGGGCAGAGCTCTGTCAGATGGGGTCACCCTTTCGTGCCAGAGCAGTGCGGGGAACACTGGCACATCTGGGGCATGCTGTGAAAAAAGTGCTAACCCCAGCTGGCACGAGGAGTGGCATGGCTCAGTAGTTGGCCAAACCACCCAAGCAAAACCTTCCGCAGAATTTTTAAAACCACTCTTTAGTTTCACAGCCCCCAATTATGTCACCTTTTCAGAATTAAAGTTCACCACTGACAGTGTTTGGCTGAGTCCCAGCTCAGATATACAGAAGAAGCGCATAGGAGGAGCATGGCTGCTGGTTCCCCCCTCGAGTCCGGCATCTGGTTTCCCACAGTACTCCATCAGCCACTTCTGAGAAGCCCCCAGTGGAGAGGGAAAAGCATCTCTCTGGCAGGCCAGGCTTCCCTGCGGGCGGCACTCAGAGGGACCCCAATACTGGATCATCTTCATCTGCCCCCAGGCAAACTCCTGGCCAGGCAATAGCCCTTGTCTAGGCACTGATTAAGAAAACACACTGACACAAAGTATGGAAGAGATGGGGGGCCACTCAAATAATAAACGTGGGCTGAGAGAAACCCCAACTGCTGCATCATATGAAGCAAAGTGGAAAGGGGGGGGGTCCAAGAGGATTGTGATGAGGCCCCACTTAACCTTGGCCAAAGGGTTGTCGTATACTGACTCCGGGCCTTAAGCCTAACCTGTCAACGTCAGCCCCTTAAGGGGGCCCGGTGCAAAACCAGACCTGAGGCCCCTCTTCACCTCATACGGGACATTGAGGCAGGCACCCTGGGGTTAGTAAAGTGCTGACCCTTACCTTTTTCTAGGATTCTGCCTCACATAACAAGCTTTGCTTAACTGAACAAGCACAGTTGTTGGCATTTGGGGCAGAAGTGCTGGCTGGCATTCGTTTTCAAAAGCCTCAGGGCTGCCAAGCGCACCTGCCCATAGTGAAAGCAACACTGCTGCGCTGTTCCTCCTGTGGCCAGAGGGAGAGAAGAGCAGTGGAAAAGAGGGGAGCAGCTCAGGGCTAGCCAGAAAGGAGCATTGGAGAGAGAGGCTCAGGGTGAAGAGAAGGAGAAAGTGGGGAGACACTTGGAAACGGTCTTGGATTGCAGCCTCCTAAACATGTCTACCCAGAAGCAAGTGCATTAAATGGGGCTTACTCCCAGGAAAGTGTCTTTAGGACTGCAGCCTAAGTAGACTTCAATTACAATGTTTTGTCATCATTTTTACATACAGTTAATATTTTTAGGGTTGTAGAACCAATCGTCTGAGTTTCCTTTATTTCCTATGGGAAAATCCGCTTCAAAAAAGAATGTTTCATGTAACAACCAGGCCTCCAGAACGAATTAAATTTGTTGCATAAGGCGCCACTGTACTCAGATGTGTCACGTTTTTCTGGGGGGGGGGGGGGCCTGGGGCTTGGCCTCTCCGTACTCATCAGGTCACACCCCATCTTCGTTGTGTCAGAAGACCTGCCCTGGGATTCCTGGGCAACCCAAGGGGGAGGAATTTGAGCTCCCTCTAATAGGATTTACCCCCCAAAATACGAGCCTCTGGAGGCCACGGAAAGCAGTTTTCCTCCTTCCTCCCGGCCAAGAAGGCAGCGCTCCGGTGGCGGAGATGAAAGTGGGCCTGTGCCTGCGCCAGCCCCCCGCTTCCCAGCCGCCGGCCAGCCACTGCCGCCACCCCAGCTGCTGGTAGTTAGGTTTCACTGGGGCTAAATTAGTTTTCTAAGCCTTATTAAATAAACACACAGTTATTGTCAGCGCACCGGCCAGCCTCCTGTTTGCAGCCAGTGGGGAATGGGAAGGACCTCTGGATCTGAAAGCAATTTCAGGAGCCGGGAGGGGGGAGGCTCGGTGTTTGCTTTAGCCGGGCTAATTATCCAGGTTGTCAGAAAAATACAAGGAAGAGGAGGATATTAATAGGGGAGTGTTACGACAGAGGGGCTGGAAGGGAGGAGAGAGACGGAGCCCTGTAGAGAGGTGCAGGACACAGCCAGGTTTGCGGTGCTTTGCCTGGAAAAGCTCCTGCACTCTCACAACACAGGCACACCTGTTCTGGGTCTGGACATCACTGAAGGGAAAGCTTCACCTGTTGGACCGATGACTGTCAGACAGACAGAAAAAGTGCTTCTGCCTCTGGGATTCTCTGCACACATCCTGGCAGCAACGGAGAAGTGGGGCAGGCAGGAGGAACCCTTCTGGGGAGCTTTAATTGTGGCCTATGTGGGGAGCGGCCAGCCTTCCTGTGCTCTGCGAACAATTCCCCTAATGACCTCCCCTGGGCTTCCCAGCCGTGGGGGCCACAGCCAGGACCACTCCTGCTCCAGAGACCTCAAAGCGGCTTTTGTGGCAGGGCTGCTGGCAGGTACCATTAAAAAGGAAATGAATTCAATTTAAAGGCAGGCTTGTGCTTTTCCCACCTCCAGGACGCTTCCCATCTGGGGTGCCCACCTTTAGTCCACCATCAGAAGCCCAAACTGTCCACTGTTCTGACTCGACGGGATCTCCTCTCTCCGCAGCTGCATGGAAGCTGGACTAGATGGGTCCCTTTGGCCTGAACCTGCAGGGCTGGCTCTTCTTATATCTCCCCGCCGTGTGTCACCAACGAAGGGCTCTGCTTTCTTGCTGGAGTCTGCTTTTAAAGGAAACCTCTTTTTGTTGTTTCTTGATGGGTCTCCAGTTGGGTTTTTGGCTTCTTTGTTGTGTGTTTCCTGACAAGTGGTTGTTGCTGCTTCCATTTTAGCTGCAAAAGTTCTGCAGCTCTTCTTTTGAAATGGAAAAGGTGGGATTAAAAAATCCTCCAACAAAAGGAAAAGGTATTTCCAGGGAACAATTTGAGAAGAAGTTCAGCTGAAAGAATCTGTTTGGAAAGCCAGGACTTGATCCCGGATCATGGAATGGTTGTGACCGACTCTCAGGTGTGGTGCTCATCACCGTTTCTCAGCTGAAGAGCCACTTCCGTGGTCAGGTGGCCAAGGCGCACAGAACGCCATTTAACCTTCCCACCAAAGGGGGACCTATTAATCTACTTGCATTTCCATGCTTTTGAACTGCGAGGTTGGCTAGGAGTTCACCCCGTCTTGTAGTACTCAGCTCCCAAATCTCTGACCCTCCCCCAAATTTGGCTGCCAGAGGACCATCTGCGGCACACCAGTGTGCCATGAGGCATGGGTTGAAAATCACTGAGCTACGTGAACCAGACACTTTTTACTTTGCTTATGAGAAGCTTCTGATCTGCTTTGTGGTGCCTGTTCAGCCCCTGCGGGAGACCTGCATGTGTGAGTGGCCTGCCTTGATGAAGACCCACAGACAAGACCTTCCAGCCAGATCTGAGGCTCCTCTCCTCTGACCCCCAACCAGAGGAGTTCTTTGCTCACTAGGCAAACCCTTCTGTGGGGCAGGCTCTGTGAAGAGGCCTTTGTGGTGCCCAGTTTCCCTTTCTTGCTGGGCCTGGAGGTGCAGGGAGGAGGCAGGCGGCTGCTGCTCCGCTTCCCCGACAACTGGGATGCGACAGGCGTGACCAGCAGGCTGCTCCTTGCAGTGCGCTGATGGCTGCCAGCTGTCCTGCCTCACATCCGCCCATTATCTCTGTGCCGCTGGCTGCCTCCTGGCTGCCTCCGTCTTCAGGAGGCTCTGTTTGCCCCCACCTCTGGCAGCTGGAGGGGGCTCTCCCTCTCCCGGGACTGGCAGTGGGCCCACCATTGTCCTGGTTGCCCTTGGATGTTCATTGCTGGATGCAAGTGCAGAAGCTGTGACACTGGAGGAGGAGATTCTGCACCCAACCTGAAAGGCACACAGCACATGCCCCATGCACTTGTCCCATGCCCGTGCTGGGAGCTTCAGACTCACAGGAATACAAGGGAGACCACAGTGTCGGGGTGGCCGAGTGGTCTAAGGCACCAGACTCAAGGAGAGCTTTTTCCTTCCCCACAGGGACTTCTGGTCTCCACATGGAGGCGTGGGTTCGAATCCCACTTCTGACACAACCTTTTCCACAAAGGTATAGGAGGGAGACCCTGGCAGAAATGCTTGCGAGCTCCTGTGCAACTCGGATTTCTGCAAGTTTTCCGCCAGAGAAACTCACGTGACGTGCATCACAGCGAGCGCATCTCTGCTTTCTGCAGCCTCAGCAGCTTGGGGTGGGAGGGGAGCCCCTGTCTTCTCAGTGACCTCTTGAGGAGGGACCTGGGCTTTCTGCTCCGCTTTCAGGCAGAGCCTCTGCCAGATTCATAAACCCAGTAAGACGTACCGACACTGGGTGCCCACTGGGAGACAAAACACAGGTTAATGCATATTTAATAGATTTCAGGCCCTTCTGTTATTAACTTTGCTTTTCTTAACCTCCTCCCCCTTCTGTGCTGCAATGGGATACAAGGGGGAAATGTCAGGTGTACAAAAGCAGCATGTTGTGAAAAATAAATCCAGATGGCCCGGGACAAACATTACACCGAAATATTAAAAAGTTCATCTCAGGATCTGCTTGAGTGCTGAGACCAAAGGCAGGACACATTTCTGCAATCCGAGGCTGAGCTCCTTCTGAAAGCACATGTGTTTCTGTGATGCGCCTCCATCGTGCAAGGGATGAATCCCAGGGGGAGCTGTGCGCTGGAAGTCCTCCCGCTCACTTGGACTTGGAAAAGTCTCCTGGCTGAAAGCAACAGCAGCTGGCCTTGGGGGGCTGGGAGACAATTCATATAAAAGAAGGGGGGCAGAGCAGATGCTTTACTCCCAGTGGTGGGCCGACCCTCTCCCAACAACTGGTTTGCCAGAAGTGGGAGGGGCCAGGCCAGGTCAGAGGGCGGGGCTTTCATCAGGGGGCGGGGGCGGGCGGGGCAGGGCGAGGGGCAGCCTCAACCCTGGCACACTGTGCGTGTGCCAAGGTTGGTGCACGTGCAGTCGCATCCTAAAGAGGATGCACTGCGCTTGTGTCAAGACTGACGCAAGCGCTGTCGCGTCCTCGGGGGCGAACCGGTTTGCCTGCGTTTTGGCCCACCGCTAGCAACTGGATCGCTGGAGGGTCCCACAAGATCATCCACTCCAACCCCGGTCAAAGCAGGCTGAGCCTCCTATAGAGCCTCCTATAGAACAGTCAACAGAGTCTCCTATAGAAGATTCTTCCATCTCTGTTTAAAAGTTCCCAATAAAAGAGAGACCCCACCTTGTACTGCTGAACATTTCTTCCCCAAAAGAAGTTCTTCCTTACTAGGGTCACTTATGACCCCCCCCCAAATAGGGACAGTCCCAATTTTGGGGGACTGTGTTCGCATACTGGCAAATTTGACTGAGGTTCCTATCCCAATTTTGTGGAAGCGAATTATGGCAACCCTATTCCTAATGCTGAACCAACATTTTCCTTGGACCCATTTTCCCATATAATCTACCCCAAACATAAAACTTTATATTTATTCCTCTTGAAATGCACTTTGTTGGCATTTGTCCAGTTCTCCATCCTGTCAAGATCAAACTGGATCCTGCTCCTGTCCTCTCGGGTATTTGCTACTCTTCCCAGTTTGGCGTTGTCTGCAAAGTTGATGAGCATAGATAGATGCTGATTACAGCAAGATAGATGGCTTGATTACAAAGATCCTGAACCCTACAAGGCCCAAGAAAGTCTGCTGAGGCATCCTATTCCAGACTAACAAGGAGCCCTTGACAAGCACCCTCTGGGGCTGATCCATCAACAGGGGATAAATAGGTGCCCAACATAAGAAGTCATTAAAACAGCATAATTAAAAATGGACTATAACCTCTTTTTTAATATGCTGCATTAGTTTCTGCAAAGGCTGAAGGATCAGGCCTGGACCTTCTTCAATTCTGATTTTCTGGGAATTTGTATCTTCAAACTGAGCAAAGGCTCTGCTGCAAAACATTCCACACTAATGTTGAATTAACTTTTTAAATAATAGGATTTTTGTTCTTGGAAAGGGATGGCTGCTTTATTTACCTTTTCAGTCAGTATTCTAGCAAAGAAAATGAGCTGCTGAAGCAGAATGGAGGAAGCCTGGAAGAGCCCCGGGGGAATGAAATCCTCGCTCAGGCCCTTCTGCACCTCGCCCCGGGGGCCAAACCTTGGAGTGTTTCCCCCTCTAGAAACCTCCCATTCTGATTGTTTTCAGTAAGCTCCTTGCAAATGTGAGATGGAGGGAGAATGATTTGCAGAAATGTATTAAGGACCTAAGCCTAAAACCAACAGAACAACTTTCTGTAGATTGGATTCAAAATAATCTGGGAATATGAACAGATAATCTGCTCATGGCTTATTCAAGGCCAGGACCGAAGGAGGACAAGACATGGATGTGGTTTGGGAGCTTTTCCCCCTGCACCAAGATGGCCAAGGGAAGAGCCCGTGAAGGCCCCATTCATGGAACTCCCTTCATGCTTGGAGGTGGTGTATAAGTCACTTGATGCCACACAAGCAGAAGAGGTTGGTCCTTCTGCCTTGGCAAACTCAATCACAATCCAAACGCCAATCCAGTCCAAGGAAGGAAGAAGGAAGGATTAGGAAGGATGGAAAAGCTGAGCTGGGGAATAGAAGTGCTGATGCTGCCAGTCCAACCTGGCAATGCAAAGAACAGAAGGAAACATTTTCTTCATCCACAAGATGCCCAAACCTCAAAAGGAGGACAAGGTCTGGGATTCCTCTCAGCCTGGTCTTTCTGACAGACAATGGCATGTTTGCCTACTCACGAGTGAAGCAGCAATATTGGGCACATTCAGTTTTCCACAAAGCTCAATGTATATTTTTTATTTTTAGTTTTTTGGCCATTACCTTTGATAGGGAATAGATATTTCAAAACCAATTTCTGCATTTGATTCTGCTCTTCAGTACAAATCTAATGGCATATGACATGATGGGGTCCTGCACACCATTGCAAAGTTCCAAAATGATGCCAAAATGGAGAACAATGAAGCCTTTTTGGAGGACACACGGACAGAAGGCTTAAAAAGAGGACAAATCTGGAAATCTCCGGTCATTTGGTCACCCTGCAAGATGCTACCAGAGCCGGACTGAGGCTGACATTAAAATCTATAGATGCTGCTAATTTGCCTTGTTTGGCAACATAGAATCCTAGAATCTTAGAGTTGGAAGGACCTGGTAGGTCATCAAGTCCAACCCCCGCCTGCAGCAGGACATCCTCCTAGAGCAGCGTTTCTCAACGTGGGGGTCGGGACCCCTTTGGGGGTTGCCTAGAGGTTTTCTGGGGGTCGCCTAAAGACCCCTGGTGCAGGGGGCCAGGTCAGGCTTGTCAGACCTCCGGCTGTAGCTGCGCGCACACTGGGGCTGACTGACAGCCTCAGGACCCAATCCTTTGCATGCCTACTCTGAAATAAATCCCATTATAGTCAGGGGAACCTTTACTCCCATGTAAATGTGGATAGGATTGCAGCCTCAGGGCCCAATCCTATGCATGCCTACTCTGAAATAAATCGCATTGTGTTCAGTGTGTGCATGGAGCACACATTTCATTTGTAACAATGAAAATACATCCTGCATATTGGATATTTACATTATGATTCGTAAGAGTAGCAAAATTACAGTTATAAAGTAGCAACAAAAATAATTTTATGGTTGGGGGTCCCCACAACTTGAGGAACTTATAAAGGGGTCATGACAATAGGAAGATTGAGAACCACTGTCCTAGAGCATCCCCAACAGGTGCTGGTGGAGCCTCTGCTTGAAGATCCCCAGTGAGGGAGAGTCCACCACCTCCCTTGGCAATCTCTTCCACCGCCCGAACCATCAGGAATTTTTTCCGGATCTCCTCTCTTGCAGTTTGTACTCTTTGGTTCTAGTTCTGCTTTCAGAAGCAGCTGTGAACAAATGAGCCCCTTCCTCCCTATGACAGCCCTTCAGGTATCTGAAGAGGGCTATCATGTCTCCTCTCAGCCTCCTCTTCTCCAGGCTGGACATCCCAAGTTCCCCCAACCTTTCCTGGTAGGGCTTCCCTTCCATCCCACTGATCCTTCTTGTCTATCCTCTGGACTTGCTCCAGTTTGGCTGCATCTTTCTTCAAGTGAGGTGCCCAGAACTGAACACAGGACTGAAGGGTGGCAAATCAGAGGCCCAAGATGGGGTTGCCACACATCCCAAAAAACAGAGACAGTTCTGATTGTGGGGATTGTGTTTTGGGGATTTAGGGGGAATGGAATTATGGCCTCTGGTGGGCCACTGTGTGAACCAGAAGCTAGACTAGATGGGTCCAGTGGAGGTTCTTCTTATGTTCTTAATCATACCCAGAAGTTTGGTTTGATCTTTAAATGATGTTCTCCCTCCCAGCAGTTTCACTTGTCCAGTGGTACAAAATAACAAAGGTTTTTAAAAAATAGCTGAAATGTATTTTAAAAGCCGTCCCTGTTGCTTACATGTCAACAGATTAGCTCATCATCAGAGGTGACAATTTGGGGGTGAAGGAAATTGCTCCCAAATTAAACCAGCCACCTGGATATGGAAGAGATTTGGGCTGGGGGGGGGGGGGAAGGGGTGTGAAAGACTGGATTGCAGCTCCCATGTCACAGGAAACGCAGCACCGCAGCGAGGACTCATAACCCCCAAACTGTGAGGAGGACTGATCTGCCTGTCTTTGCTAGCAGTGTAATAGGAAGCCGGTGTCAGTGCATCTGACCCTGGTCCCATCTGGAGGCAATTCCTTTCCAACATCTGAAAAAACTAATACATATTTTTTGCGCTATCAGATATGAAGAGCCCTCTTTCTTTCTTCCTCACCTCTCTTTCTCATTCCCTCGCTTGTTCCGTGTCTGCCTGTCTGATCCATTTGCAATAAGACGGGGCCACATTAGAGAGCAGAAGCAACTGAGCCTTTGAAGATTCTCATCTGACAAGAACGAGGAAATTGTTCCTGCAGTTGTTGTCTTTGTCATTACTGTGGTTTTTAATAGGAACTGATAAATGAATGAGCACGACTGACTTTCAGAAGAAGCCAGGAGGGGTCCCCACTCCTGCAGCTGCCTCTGCGCCTTTCCGTGGCCGCTCCTGGTTCCCTCTGCATCAGCTTTTGCCTCCCTGGCACAAGGGAAGAACATGGCGAGCCTTGGCCAGCTCCCTTCCACAAGTTGGGCATGCAAGATCTGGGCACCAAAGGGCACCCCAGCCACTTCCCTTGCTTGGCTGCCATCTCAGTGCAAGCGAGATCAGTGGCTGCCTCATTTTGAGCAGTGGGAAGGTGAACCTGGGTTCAGGAGCCACATATTCAAAGAGCCTGCCTGGCTACTGGATCCAGTCCAAAGGGGGTCTCTCATTCAGCACCTTCTTCCTCATCATCTCAAAGCAAAGGCCTCCAAGGTCACCCACCGGCAGGCCTTGAAGAAGCCTCTAAGCAGGGAAGTGTGCTGGATCCAGTGGTGTACATTTGGCACCCAATATCCACATTTTTTTTGACACTCCATATGTAAAAATTATTTAATTTGCAATTAATTTGCAGTTATTGAGCTCATTAATTTGCAATTATCAGGGACTTGCTTCTGGATTTATTTGTGTGGGGTGCATGCATTGGATCAGGACCATTCTAGGGACATTGGATTTCTCTGTCTGCCCTTTCCAACGGAGTAAGGCATGTTTGCCTACTCGTGAGTAAAGGTGCATTACAGCTCTGTTTCACTTTCCATTGGGCTCCACGCATTTTTTTTTAGATTTTTGGGCCATAAGTTTTGATAGGAAGGAGATATTCCAAATATGTTTTTTGCATTGGATTCTGCACGGTAAATATGCATCCAATGGTATATGATTTGATAGGGTTATTCATCATTATCAAATCATCAATGTGTTTTTGGTCACCCCCCAGTGTGTCAGGACCCCCAACCGCCCTAGGCATGCTACTGGCTGGATCCACCCAGGAGGATGAGTTCACATCTAATTCCCCCTTTTGAAGCCATCTCAGTCCACTTCTTGCTTGTTATAGATTGTCCTCTCAAAGGCTTTTTCCCTGCAGGGGTCCCAGTGATCGACCCTGAGAGACCCTCCTTGCTCACTACTTAATAACTGTTCCTTCCAGGTCTCCATCTCCAGGCTCCTCATCATTCCCAGAACCTGCTCCAGCTTACCAAAGTTCTTCAAATGTGGTGCCCAGAACATCGCACAGCGTTCTGTGCATGGTGCATCAACCCTGCTGTTCTATGGTTGGGAATGTGGGTGATGCCAATTCCACAGCAAAGGCTGCCTGCGGAGAATGTGAGGCCCTCATCGGCCACTGTGGTTCTGGGCTGAGGATGTTTCCACCCACGACTGCCCCCCTATTAGCTGGCCAGAGCTGAACATCACAGCAAGAAAGGAAAAAGTTCCCATCAGCCCAACTCCAACAGGAAAATTAATTAGCCCCCAAAATACACACAGTCCTGGGCCCTTCATTTGACTGCAGGCTGCCAAACTTGAACGTGGAGATCACCCTCCAGGAGCTTTGGGTAATGGGGAGAAAAGGCAGCAGAGAGATGGGGAGAGGAAACCGAGCGGGGGCGGGGGGGGGGGTAAGTGGGTTATCGGCGGAAGCAGAAGCCCCCAAGGGGGGATGGGGCAGTGGAAGGACAGTGGTGACGATTACCTGGGGCAGCCCCATTGATTGATGGAGAGGGCTGTGGAGCCATCACCAGGCCGCTTCACCAGCCCACAAACCTGGAGCCGCCCATGTTTGTTTGTACATGTTTGTCAATTAAGTTGCATCATTTTGTGGGAAGAGCACAGCGCTCTGGGGAGCGGCACCAAAGCTCATCTCTGGTTATAAATCTTGTCCACCACCCACCACTCCAATTTCACAACAGGTGTTCAGGAGCATCTGTTGTCACGGCATCAACTGCACCCTCTTTCCAGCTCCCCGCACTGAGTTTTACACCGGAAACCCCCCTGAGTAGGGACCTGTCATGATGTTCCACATACACCCCGATGGAGCTGTATGAGTGGCCGTGATGAATCATGACACTTCATTTGCCCACCTGGTTTCTTTCTCTGAGTGAATCACAGACGCATCTCTGGACGCATCACAGCAGCACCCAGAGTCCCACATCCTGCCCTTGGCAAGCCCACTGCGGAGCGTTTCTGTGCAGATAGCCTGGGGGTCTCCCACCCACCCTCTCGCCATCCTTCACCTTGTGCGATATTTATGAGAGGCAGTACCTGAAGTGCTGGGAATGGGCGTCATCCACCTGCCTACTTGTGTGCAGATGCGCTCCCAGATTTACCAGCTCCCTGGTTTCTGGAGGAGCAGCAGGGGGGTGGTTGCACAGACCCCTGCAACACCCTATCAAGTCTAATACAGGGAGGTTCAGGAAGCTGCAATGGAAACTGTTTAACTTCGTATTATAAAAAATAACAAACACTGCGCACCACCATGGCCAGGGAGGGAAATTCTCCCCAGCATGGCTGGGCCTGCTGGAAGCCCAGGGAGCTGGCAAGGTTTTTGTTGGCTACAGACCCCACTAGGCCTGCTCACCACTTGGACAGGTAGCAGCTCACCGGGGCTTTGGGCAGAGAGGAGTCCTTCCCATGAGCTTCTCTCTGTCTCTAGAGTGGAGTGGGAGGGGGCCCTTTTCCATGCCAGCCTCTGCACTACAAAAGCGCAACATGTTAGCATCACAAAAGAGTGTGGTTCGGGAATCATCTCAGAGAGACAAAACACTGGAAAATGCTCCTTCAAGTCTTCAGAGGGCCACATGTGAGAGTCTTGTGCTGGATCAGGGCCAGCAAATTCTCCGAAAAGGGGCGGGCATGCTGCTCACACGACCCACCACTTCGGGAAGCCACAAGGGCCCCCCACAGAAGGAGTTTTCTTTCCTTTTTATCACTTATTTGTTCAACAGAAAGCCTCGGCTCTCCTTCTGAGCATCTGGAGAAGATTCTGGGAGGAACCACGAGGGGCTTCTGCCGTGTGATTGCAAGAGTGCCTTGGAAACCCCTGGGTTTCACAAGTGAGAGGAAGATGAATCCTTCACAACGTGGCCTGGATCAAAAGTGCCGGAGCCGATTCTGCTCTTCAAAGGCAGCTGCTGTCAAAGCCCAGAGACGGAAAAACACACTTCCTTGTGCAAGGTTTTGGATCACAAAGTAACTGGTGAGGAAGAAAGACACAAACTCTGAGGAGCCCCTTCTGAGATGCCCATGAATCTGGAAAACGGATAGCGGGAAGCCGGGAGTGTTTCCACTTCTCTCTCAATCAGTACCTCTGGGGTATCTATGGGGAAGGAGTTCTGTAATGGGATCAAATCCACACAATTCTTTACAGGAGAAAGGAGATGTGCTTGCTTCTTTCTTTCTTTCTTTCTTTCTTTCTTTCTTTCTTTCTTTCTTTCTTTCTTTCTTTCTTTCTTCATCTCTCCTTCCCTTGCTACACACACACACAACACGATCCAACGGGTGCCAGTTCAGCCCCAGGGGAAGTGCAGCCGCCTGACCCAAACTTGAAAAACAATCTGTATTCCAAAGCACACAGCCAGCAGCACATGGCAGGCGCAGGCAGGAAGTGGTGGAGACACCCATGTCCGAGAGACATTGCAAGGGGAATTGAGGCAGCTAGAATTCCAAACTGGACTCCGGCCAGGAAACTGGGGTGACCTTTCAATGATCGATGGAAGGGACACAGTGGGGAGAAGGTCCCAATGGGCACTGTGTCTTGAGGGTAGGTGCAAACAACACCATGCTCACAGAGTAAGGTTGCCATCACTATCTTCCACGAAACCAGAATGTGTCCCCCATCAAACTGGCCAGTATGTGAAGGCAATCCCTCCAAATGGGGACTGTCCTGGTTTTCTGGGACACCGTATGGCAATCCTATCTCTGGGTGCCTGAGCTCACGCCATAAAAGAAGAGTCAGGCCCACAACTCAGAAGAGCCGAGACTGTGATGCTCTCCAAGGGCACCTTCAGGAAAGAGTTGCTGGACCCTGGCCTGGGGTCACCTGCTGTGTTTCCAGAACGCTCTCCTGCCCTTCCTTTCTCCCTGACTGGGAAGCACAGTCCCCACAACTGAGCTTCCCTTCCCATTGTGGGTGGGTTGCCAGGATGCCCCCCCCAGCAGGGATGGACGCAGCCCAAGAGGATTCCTCTTCCAGGCCCGAGGCCAGAGGCCACAGAATAGCACTCCCCGGTCCATGTCCTTGGGGGGACAGCCCAGTGGCTGCTCAAGAAGAGGACAAACAGTTGGCCGGCAGAAGAAGAAGCCGTCATCCATGGGGGGCAGGGAGGGGGAGTCCAAGGCCGGGCTGCTTCTCCTCTCTTCTGACTGACACAGACCATCTGTCAGCCGGAGCCCTGGAATCCAACCCTGCCTACTCAGGCTGTGACCCTTCCAGCAATTTTCCTTGTCTTATAGCCATTAGGGGCCGATGGAGGCCCCAGGACACACATGCCGGTGAGGCTGGGGTCTCGGGAACATGTGCTCGCATTGGATGGCTCTGACCAACCCACACCTGTTTGTGCTCTGCAGAGCTGTTTTGGGTGACACAGAGGAAGTGGGGAGCTCCTTTCATCCTGGGGACGGGGTCAGGCTCACAGCTACGTTCTGGAGAGACCTGAGGTCAACCCTTGAGGGGCAGGGCCACCTGGTACCTATTAGGAGGTCTCCTTCCCTGGAAGAAGGTTATGTGGTACACCTCAATTATCCCACTAGGTTCCCATTAGCACTGGAGAAAACGGTGGGGGAGACACACACCCTTTTCCTTGGCTTTGAGTGAGTTGGATGCTTCCTCGAGTGGAGTCGTGATCAGAAAAATCTGACAGTCTTTGAAAGCATCGCTTGGTCAATCCATGTGCAGGCAGATGCGTCAGCAGCCTCTCCGTTCATGTGCCGAGGAAAGGCGATCGTGGCTGCGTAATCCAGCCCATTCCCCAAATCCCAGATCTGAGGTTGCAAAAACTGGCAGTCATAATGCAACTGTTCCAGTTTTAAATTCAGAGGGAGGCTGTGTGTGTGTGCAAGTGTGTACATGCGCAACTTGGCTGTAGATACATACATTTCACATGAAGAGTGCCGGAAGTGTGCATATCACTTGTATTTCCCCCCATGCTGAATATTCCCAAGCGATGCACAGTCTTGTATTTTGGTCCAACTTTCCTGATGAGTTACAGAAGTGATAACTTCACATGTGTTTTTTGCAGGGAACTCTGATGTTCCCATAACAGAACCGGAATTCTATTTAATCTGGAATTCTTCTAATCTGGAGGGGAAAACCTTCTTCTGGCCATCTCCACACGTTGAAATTATGCCTGAGATTCCACATCTCCGACTCTCCTTTGAACTTGATGTGCAACTCCATTCCAGCTTTTAAATGGGAGAAGATCTGAGTCATCAGAATTAGTGCCGTGTGGAACATTCTCGCACGGACCTTTTTGGTGTGAAGAGCATGTGCAGGCAGTGTTGTCACTGGGCTTTGCTTTCAATTAAGGAATGGTTTTAAAGCAATTACAGTGTTACCTCTCATAACAAGCACCTCACATAACAAGTGTTTCACATAACAAGTAGAAATGTGCAAGAAATCTTGCTTCACTTAATAAGTTCCGCTTCACTTAACAAGCAAGCACGCTATGGGACACGTGCTATGCAGCCCTGATGCACCTCGTGGAGGATCTTTAAAAGGGCTGCTGGCCAGCACTGCTGCCTCTAACTGCCCCCAACTTGGGGGCAGTTGCCTGGGGGTGCCAGAAGCAGCTGCCCCTAACTGCCCCCAAGTATCCCCACCAGCCACCTAGAACCTCCAGCAGCAGTACAGGTAAGCCTCCCAGGAAAGTGACTTTGATTGCAGCCTCCTAACCATGTCTACTCAGAAGGAAGCCCCATTGTGTTAAATGGGGCTTACTCCCAGGAAATTGTCTTTGATTGCAGCTTCCTAACCATGTCTCCCTGAAAAAAGCCCCATTGTGTTAAATAAGGCTTACTCCCAGGAAAGTGTCTTTAGGATTGCAGCCTAAGTAGACTTCATAGGATCCTGTGCATTGAATGCATGTTCTGAATTCAATTCCAGTGTTTTGCCACCATTTTTACATGCAATTAATATTTTTATATGAATATTTTGGGGGTTGTGGAACCAATTGTCTGAGTTTCCATAATTTCCTATGGAAAAATCTGCTTCGCTTAAAGAGCATTTCACTTAAAGAGCAGGTCTCCGGAAGGAATTAAGCTCTTTATGTGAGGCACCACTGTAAATTGTTGTAAAGGGAAAGCCAACCCAAAACGTGCATTTTTGGAAACTGGACCCCCTTGCTCCCCAGGCTCAGGTGCAGCAAAGAAGTCAACGCAGGAGAAGAGGCGCCTGGAGGAGAGAGATGTTTTATGCTGCCCTTTGCAAGTCTTGCTACACTCCCTTTTATTTGGCCCTGCTTTTTCTGCAGGGGGCCTAATCCTGACCATGAATTTGACATGAATCCTGACATCGAACTCAACTTGATTGAAGTTCAAGGGGACAAACCTGGAAGATATTCCCACAGCTTCCCATGGCTTAATAGCCCCTCCAAACTTATTTTGAGAAGCCACCGAGGAGGAGGCCCTGCTGTGCAGCCACACGTGCGGACAATCCGCCCAGCCTCAGTTTTCTGGCTGCCACAGCTGGAAGTGTTGGACGTCTAGAAACGGGTGTGTGGGTTTGGCACGGGTCACGTGGCTCACCAAACGATGCTCAGCTTTGCCCTGTCCAAGCGAACAGCTGAGCCGGCTGGCTACATGTGGCCCAATTAGCATATTTCCAATTAAATCTCTCCTCGGCAGTGCAGAAGTGCCAAATAAGATCTGACAGGTGTGCAGTCAACCCTGGCCTTGACGCTGCACTACGGGCAGCAGCACCAGCTGGATGGGAGAGGGCAGGAGGGGGGGAAGGCAGGAAGGGGTGTCACTGCTGTGTCCTCTCCAAACACCCTTCTTGGTGATCAGAGCAGCACTGAGCCTCCTGGGCTCAGCAACAGAAGGTCTAGCAGGGCCAAAGGGAGGAGGAATGGCTGCCTTAGAAAGAGGCAGGATGTGGTTTTTGTGCAACTTCCCGGGTGGTGCTCCAGTGATCTGTACTGCATTTCTTGTGGGGAGGGAGAGGGACCCAACCACCTTCCAAGGGCAGCCTGACTGCCAGCTGGGCCATGTAAGAATACGAGGGAAGAAGTGACCAGTGAAGACTGGCATGAGTCTCTCCATCCAAGAAGAGCTTGGGTCAGGGCAGTCAGGACTCGGGGACGGGGGCAGAGCAGGACTTCTGAGGGGTCCTCCTGAGGCCAAAGAACAACAGCCCTTGGAGGGAGAGGCAGGCCAAAGAAGGCAGAGCATTTAGGCAAAGTTGAGTAAATAATGGAAAGGGCAACTGATGGAAATAATGAGTAAATAATGAGTAAATAATGGAAAGGGCCACAAGTTATCTGGAGATGGTGGTGTAGTTAAGAGGGGGTGGAGAAGTCAGTCTTGGAGGGAGCTTCGCCCTTTTGGAGCCGTATGGAGTATAGCTGCATTTTGCTCCCCCAGCCTGGAATGGCTCTGAAGGGGTCAGGCATCCTCCAAGACCGACTCCTCCACCCCTTCCTCTATCCCACTGCTTGGAGCATTCCATGGTATCATCAGAGGCTTTTGCAAGAAGTCCTGGGTGCCTGCAAGCCGCACTTCCAACTCATAGAGCTGGGCCAGGCTGGCTGCATCTCATTGGGGGTTGGGAGAGCTCAGTGTGCGGAGCGCCTTCCAGCCACATCGGGTGCTGCCAGCCCAGATGGTCTCAGCCCAGCGACCTCCCAAGGAGCTTTGCTAAAGCTGCAGCTGATCTCATGGAAGGAAATTGAATTGTTGTGGGTCTGGCTCTGATCTGGCTTTGGGCTCAGTTGCCTGCTTGGCTGATGACAGTCACAGCTTAGGGTGAGAGGTCGTCCCTTGCCCCTCTTCCCCTCTGCATTGGAAAGTGTGTCACCAAAGGGTTAGGGTTGCTGGGGGTGGGGAAGGTGAAGAGGATTAGTAGGATGCTCGGTGGCTCAGTTGGGGGGGGGGGGCTAGAAAGCAGGCCGAAGGGACAGATCTGCGAGATCCTGAATCCCCACCGAGGGGCTTGCACTGGAGCCCAGTCTTCCAGCAGACTCCAGTGCCCCAGGTGGGGGACTCCAGTATGAGATCCAAGGTTTCTATCCATGGAATTCACTGCCACAGGAATGGGACAGTTTTGGTTTACATATGTCCCGGAAAACCATGACAGTCCCAGTTTGGGGGAATTGCATTCACATACTGGCAACAGGTTTAACAAGGGGTTCTTTCCTGGTTTTGTGGAAGAGAATTATGGCAACCGTTTGGATGGCAAAGTCTGGATGGCTTAAAAGGGGATTAAGAAGGTTTGTACAGAAGAAGAAAGGTCCATTAATGAGCCAGGAAAATTCACAGATGCCTCCGGACCACACACTGCTGGAGGGGACATTTTCATCCCTCTGGGGGCATCAGGGAGGCTCAGTGCCAGCTTGGATGGACCTTCACCCTTCATTCCAGCTTGACATTTGAATGCTGAGCACTTCTGTTCCCTCCTCCTTGTCTGGGTGAATGCATGGATCTGAAGGTGCCAAAGGTGCTGCAGGGGTGGGCCTGGCCTCTCCGGTTTGCAGGAAGTGGGAGGGGCCAGGCCGGGTCAGGGGGCGGGGAGGGTCAGGGGGCGGGACTGGGGAGGGCGAGGGGTGGGGCAACATTGGCGCCTGCGCAGTGCCTGCCCTGAAGTGGTCAGGCCCGCTTCTAAGCAGGCTCTGTGCAAGCGCCGACATCGACGCTTGCATGGTGCCTGCCTAGAAGTGGGCATGCCCTCTTCTAGGAAGGCACCACGCAAGCGCCGACGTCTAGGCAGGCGCGGTGGGTGCAGAAACATGGCGGACCGTATGTCCACTATGTTTTTGCATTTCCCTGTCGCTGGCGGTTCGCTAGTGGCAGGGAAACAGGAAGATCCGGTTCGGGCGAGTAGGGCCGAACCGGTAAGTGCCCACCATTGAGGTGCTGAAGCTTTGGAAATAGGATAGCCATAATTCTCTTCCACAAAAATGGGACTTTATATGAGGCCCCTTGTTATGGGCTGATTGGTCCTCCTCCACTCTGCCTCTTCCCCTGGGGTGTGTCTAAAAGGGGTGCCTGGCTGCCACCAAACCCTCAACCTCTTGCTGCCCATGCATCTGCCACAGGGCAATGTCCACCCCTGGTACAGCCTGCAGGTTGGCAGTCTCCCCTTTGCTTCCAGCAGCCACTTGCCCCCACCAGCTTCTCCAGACAGCCTTAGGTTAAGGCATAGCCGCTTGTTCCAGGATGAACCTGGGAGCCTGTGCACTGTGCTGAAGGAGTCTGTGGGGTGACCCACCCTTGGACGCTTTGGTGGCAGTGAAGATGGGGCAGCAAGTGGTGCCGCTGGTGGCCAGGGGTGGACAAACTTAGCCAGCCAGAACATTTTTCTCATTCAAATCTGTGACAATCCCAGTTTTCCAAGTCGTGTGACGACCCTACTTAGAATCATAGAATCATAGAGTTGGAAGGGACCTACCAACGAGGGACAAATGCTAGGGACCTACCAGTAGGTCCTACAAGGGACCTACTTGGACACATGATGGATTCTGGGCCTGAACCTGATTAAGGGAAGACGACACCTGGGCAGTTGTTGAGGGCCCCAGTTGTCAGCTTCTCCCTCTCTTTGTGCCGGGAAGGTAAAGTGGCTGTTAGGATAGGCTATTAGGATAGGGTCCCAGGAGGCATCTCAGCTGACAAGGCGGACGAAGAAACCAATTTGCCAGTCTGCGAAGGAAATGTGATTGTGTCATTGGAAAATCTGGAGGCAGCTGGACTGGGCAAGTGCTGGGGGGGGGGGTAATATGGAGGTTTTCTTTGGAGTCACACCCACCAAGAAGAGGCACCTTCACTTGCATAGCCTCTGAAGCAAGGATGGGGTTCCCTGAGTCTGCCTCCAGAAAAGGAGAAACTCCTGGAGCCGCAGGAGGTCTGAGCCGTCTCCAGAATCTCCAATAGGTAGAAAGTGTCGGTGGGAAAAATGTGGGGAGCATAAAGGGCGCGTGTGAAGGAAATAGGTCTGGGTCAGTCCCGCTGGTAGCAATACACCAGTAAGGGCAGTGGCCAGGGTCTTCCTGCCGCCCAGCTGGTCAGCCCTGTTGGAAGAGCTTTGCAGGCTCTGTTTTCCTGTCTTGTGCCCCAGCAGGGGAAGATCTCGTGGCCCATCCCTGGGTTGTTTCTGTCGTGACGAAAGGCTGTAGCTTGTTGCCTGGGCCTGAAAGGGCCTTTGTTGCAGAAGGAGCCTCAACTCGCCTCGCCACACGCCCTTGACACCATCCTTCTCCTCCTCCCTGGCACGTCGGCTGGGTGTGCCCGTTCCGCCTTTGGCAGCTGTGCACAGGAGCATCCCTGGCCACACCTGGGGGTGCTGCCTTCTTTCCCAGGGGGGAAGCCCTGCTCTGCCAACCGCCACCTCTCTGGAAACTGGAGGGGCCTCGAATTGCAGAAGTGCCTTGGACGGAGAGGCTCGCCATGGATCCTTCCCTACCCCCGTCACATGCCTTTAACATGGCGAGTTAAAGGCCTCCACCCCAAGCACATGCCAGGAAGGCTTTGCCTCCGTTCAACTTGGCTCGGCTACCAGGAGGCGGAGCGGAAGAAACCATTAAAGGCCAAGAACTCAGCTGATCTTTGGGGCTGCTGCCCCGCCTGCCTTTGTTTGTGGGACCTGCAACCGTCTCTAAAACAGATGGAGCCACCTGCCCTGGAGCCTTGGCGCCTGCGCTGCTTTCCACAGCCAGACCGCATTGCTGGCAGGAGCCCTGAGACGAAGCCGGAAAGCAAGGAGGGGCCAGTTCCTCCTCCCAGGTAGCACTCGAGATTTCCATGCCAAAGAGTGGTCTTTTGGGGAAACCCCACTGAGGAATCTGCCAGCCCCGTTTGTGTTGCTCCCCTGGTTTCAGCTCCAGGTATTTTCACGCCTGCGCCCAACACTCCTGCGGCACTGCAGAGTCTTGCAGGTGCAGAGATTGGCGTCTTTCACGGAGACAGAGACCAGAAGATGCCAAATCTCTGGAGGGGTCTTGCAAGGCTGCTTCTGGGCTCCTGTGAAAGTGTCCCAATCCAGGCTGCAAGAGCTACAAAAACTCCTCCTGCTTGTTTGTGTTCAGGTGCCTGAGAAGCTGCCTTGCCGGCTCCAAGGGGCATTTCCAGAATTAAACAAATGTCAGGGCCACCATATTAATTCTGAATTACAGCTTGCCTTAAAAATCATGAGATGTTCCTTTATACATCTATTGAGTGGTCAAAGTGCATTTCAGGGGAATAAAATATTTCGGGGGGGGGGGGGGGAATCCAATGTTCTTCAGAGCATCCTAAACACAGATGGAAGTGAACCCCCGGAGAACATCCATCCTAAAAATAACATGCTTCAGGTGAACCCCTAGTTCAGAAAGCGGCCTTTGGCAAGTTGCCCAGGACTGCTGCCATCACAGCCGCCTGTGGTTAAATAACCCCAAAGCCATTTGTCAAGCCCAAAGCCTTGGCACTGATGCTAGGAGTCCAAGGTGGGGCACTGCCTGGCTTCCCAGTGCAGGGAGGGAAGTGCCAGCTCCAGAGTAAGACAGTTGGAGCCCCAACAGTGCCCAGTTTGTTGCCTCTTGTGCTTCCTTGTTCTCAGCGGTGCTTCATAGGCTGCCTGCTCGGGGTTTGTTCATTTGTTCAAACCATTCTTTCTTTCTTTCTTTCTTTCTTTCTTTCTTTCTTTCTTTCTTTCTTTCTTTCTTTCTTTCTTACTTACTTACTTACTTACTTACTTACTTACTTACCTACCGGTACTTACCTTACATAGAGCAATGCTCAGAGGACACACCCCAAGGCGATCCCCAAACCTCTGCAGAGTCCTCATGCCTAATGGGTCCCACAGACCTTTTGTGCTGCACCTGAAACTCCTCCAGTCCAAAGAGCCTGGAAGAGGAAGCAGGGAGGGGGAAACATCCTGGTCTTTTGATATTTCAGAGCTAAAGTGCAGATAATCTTTTGGGAAAGCTCGTTGGACCAATTAAGGCTTGGCTGGTTGGAAAGAGTGTTATGAACACTGATGGGTTTTTTAGTGGCTGTGAGGTTACGAATGAACATCTGTTGGAGAGGAGGAGGCTGGAAGTGAAGCCAGGCATGTGCAGGGGCTGGGATTGGAACTCAGTACTTTGGTCCTCACGCCCTGTCGGGATCCTAAAGTTGGAGCCTGCCTGATGCGAGGGTCCTTCCCGCTCCATCTTGAGAACCTTCAAACTCCTGACTTCTGACTGTAAACTGAGGGTCTCCAGTGAAACCGTCATCAGGCTGCTGCGGGTGGGATGCCTGTGCTGGAAAGCAGGTGCTCCTTGCCAACATCCCTGTGGAGTGTGTTTGGGTAAAAGTAAGGGGGGAAAATAAGAAACAAAACATTGTGGTGGGCGTCTACTATAGACCGCCAGGCCAAGGAGAAGGAGTAGACGATGTCTTCTTGGAGCAACTGGCAGGCATTGCAAGGAAATATGAGGTAGTAGTAATGGGGGACTTTAACTACCCAGACATTTGCTGGGAGACAAACTCAGCCAAACATGGAAGCTCCAGTAGATTCCTGATGGGCCTGGAAGATAACTTCATGGTCCAGAAAGTGGAGGAAGCAACAAGGGGAGGGGCCATCCTTGACCTGATCTTAACTAATCGTGATGAACTGATTGACCAGATCAACATAGTGGGAACTTTAGGGGAAGCGATCATGAGCTGCTGGAATTTAGAATAATGTGGGAAATAAAAAGAGTGCAGAGTGAAACTTATATGTTGGATTTCAGGAAAGCTGATTTCAACAGGCTTAGAGGAGTCATAGGTGGGATCCTTGGGATCCATAGGTGGGATCCCCATGGGTTGATGATCTAATGGGGAAAGGGGCCCAAGATGGGTGGGAGCTCCTTAAGAGGCAGCTTCTACAAGCACAGTCAGAAACAATTCCAATAAAAAAGAAAGGGGGAAAAAACCAGGTTGGCTCCATAAGCAACTTGGGGATCAGCTGAAGTTAAAGAAAGAGAAGTATAGGGAGTGGAAGACTGGAAAGATCACCAGAGAGGAGTACAGGCAGGTAGCCCGGTCCTGTAGGGAGGGGGTCAGGGATGCTCAAGCTCAGTATGAGCTGAGGCTGGCCAGGGGAGTCAAAGATAACAAAAAGAGCTTCTTTAGATATGCCCAAAGGAACAGGAGGAGAGACGAGGGGCTGGGGCTGCTCTTGGACAAGGATGGACAGCAGGTGTCTGGAAACCAGCAGAAGGCGGAGCTGCTCAACTCCTACTTTGCATCCATCTATTCACAGAAGGAGGGCTGTGCAAATGGAGGTGCGGGATCATTGACTGATTCGGGGATGTGTTTACATCCCCTAAGAGGTAATGAAAACATGGATGGTGCAGAACAGCAGATTAAGATTGACAGAGAACTGGTTCGGAACCACTTAACTGGCCTCAATGAATTCAAGTCATTTGGACCGGATCAGCTGCATCCTGGAGTTCTGAAGGAACTGGCAGATGTCCTTGCAGAGCCTCTGTCGATCATCTCTGAGAAATCCCTGAGGAGTGGAGAAGAGCCTGGACTGGAAGAGGGCAAATGTAGTCCCAGTCTTTAAGAAGGGGAAAAAAAAGACCCGGGAAATTATAGACCAGTCAGTTTGACTTCAATCCCGGGCAAGATATTAGGGCAAATCATAAAACACACAATTTGTGCACATCTAGACAAGTACTCGGTGATCAAAACAACCCAGCATGGATTGACCAAGAATAAATCTTGCCAGACAAATCTGATCTCCTTTTTTGATGGGGTTACGAGCTTCCTGGACATGGCAATGCTGTGGATGTCATTTATCTTGACTTCAGCAAAGCATTTGACAAGGTCCCACATGACATTTTAAGTAGGAAGTTGGAAAAATATGGGCTAGACGGGGCAATTGTTAGGTGGATCTGCAACTGGCTCGATGGCCGCACTCAAAGGGTTTTAGTAAATGGTTCTGTGTCAACCTGGAGGTCGGTTTCTAGTGGGGTCCCCCAAGGCTCTGTCTTGGGACTAGTTCTCTTTAACATTTTCATCAATGACTTGGAGGAAGGGATACGGGGGAGCCTGATCAAATTTGCAGATGACACCAAGCTGGGAGGAGTAGCAAACACAACAGAAGAAGGAGAAACCTCCAGGAGGATCTGGATAAACTGGAATCCTGGGCTGGAACAAAGAGAATGAACTTCAGCAGGGAGAAGTGGAAGGTTCTGCACTTAGGCAATAAAATCCAAAAACACAGGTATGGATACTTGGCTTGGCAGCACAACATGTGAGTGGGATCTTGGAGTCGCCGTGGATCACAAGCTGAACATGAGTCAGGAGTGTGATGTGTCTGCAAAGAAGGCAAATGCCATTTTAGGCTGCATTAAGAGGACTGGAGCTTCCAAGTCGCGAGAAGTTCTAATTCCTCTTTATTCTGCATTGGTGAGACTCACCTGGAGTCCTGTGTTCAGTTCTGGGCACCTCACTTGAAGAAAGAGGCAGCCAAGCTGGAGCAAGTCCAGAGGAGAGCGACAAGAATGATCAGTGGGGTGGAAGGCAAGCCCTACAAGGACAGGTTGGGGGAACTTGGGATGTTCAGCCTGGAGAAGAGGAGGCTGAGGGGAGACATGATTGCCCTCTTCAGGTACCTGAAGGGCTGTCATAGGGAGGAAGGGGCCAATTTGTTCATAGCTGCTTCTGAAAGCAGGACTAGAACCAATGGGGACAAACTGCAAGAGAGGAGATTCTGGTTGGATATCCGGAAAAAATTCCTGACGGTTTGGGCGGTTCGGCAGTGGAAGAGATTGCCAAGGGAGGTGGTGGACTCTCCCTCACTGGGGATCTTCAAGCAGAGGCTCGATGAGCACCTGTTGGAGATGCTCTAGGGAGAATTCCTGCTGCAGGCAGGGGGTTGGACTAGATGACCTACTAGGTCCCTTCCAACTCTATGATTCTATGATTCTATGACAGCAGTAGCCACAGGGTATCCCCAAACAAAATGACCAGGGGTCATATATACAAAAGAGGACAAGACCCCCCCAAATATAGGATACCCTAGAAAAACATAGTACTAGACAAAATAAAAGTTAAAAACACACATAGATGTTTCTATGAAAGTTAAGCACTTTCAGGTGCTTAACTTAAACCCATGTGTTCAACTCCCAAGTGTCAACTCCATGTGTTCCAGCTCCATGTGTTCTCTCAAGTGTCTTTAGGATTGCAGCCTATATAACTTATTATAAAATTAATAAGAAATATAGAGTTTAACCCCCAAATCCAGAATAACTATGGGTGCACATAACAGACTTTACATGCACCCGTAGTTTCTGCACCACCTAGGGAAAACTTATGGGAAATTCATATTGGAATCCAGAGTAAGTTGTTCTTACACTGGAGCAAGGACTCCCCACAGTTACTCTGGATTTTGCCCTTCGTTATTTTATGTAATAAATTACATATAATGTATTAATTCCAAGAAGGGTGTTAGAAAAGTGCCATAGGACACTTTTGTGCCACTGCACAGACATATGTTTGCCTCTCTACATCACCAAGAAGACAAGTAACAGGAATTTGTGCCAGTCTTAGTTAGGATTGCACCCAATATTATTTATTAAATTTAGAACTATTACATATAATTTATGAATTATAAGACACTATCTGCTGCCCACTCACAAGAAAAAGGGCATCAATGAAGACTCAAGGCTAAAAAAGAATCATAGAATCCTAGAGTTGGAAGGGACCTAGTAGGTCATCTAGTCCAACCCCCTGCCTGTAGCAGGAAATCCCCCTAGAGCATCCCCGACAGGTGCTCGTCGAGCCTCTGCTTGAAGATCCCCAGTGAGGGAGAGTCCACCATGGACATGTCCAGGAGAAAGAGGATATTTGGTTACCCTGGCCCCAAAGTCTCTCCCCACTGATTCTAGGGTCAGACCAAACCAGAGCAAACCATGTGCCAAGTGGTGTCCCCGCCAAGCAAGGTCCTCACCATCTCCTCCATCCATTCAAATATGGTATCCTAACCATGAAGTCAAGCATCTTGACATGGCCATCAATTCATCTCAGGCACAAGCAACATAAATTTAGCTTCTGTTTTTCTTATGGGAGCATTTTAATTTGCCAGCCTCTCTTTAAATTCAGGTCCAGGGAGAAAATGGGGCGGCAGGTAAAGGCAGGAAAAGGTGTCCACAGCCAGGGCTGGGAGGGTATTTAGCTGAAGCTGTGGAACTGTGTTGGGAGCAGATCCTGCTTCTGCTTGAAGGCAGTTTGGGGGGTGTAAAAAGAAGGGCAAAGGGGTGTCTTGGCCCGGGGAGGGGGAAGACCCATCTCGGAGAGGAAGCAGGCCTGTTTTCAGTTCTCAGTAGCTTACATTTCAGCACAGTGTTGGTTAAATATTTGCACAGTTAATAAACCTGTTCTTTCTTGTAGCGAGAAAATGAGACTGCAAAGTTTGGCTTTGTTTTTTTAAAAACAGTTAAAACAGTCCCTGCTGCCCCAGCAATGGGATCGGGGCCGCTTCTGGCTCTCCCCGCCTGGCCTTCACACCCGGAGGAACCCCGCTGAAGATTTCACAATGGCATGATTGACAAGATTAGAAATTGGGCTCCCCCCAGACCCCCACCCCGCTCTGCATATAAGGTTTCTGCCGCTCCAGGCTCAGTGTGAAATTCCCCTTGCCGGAGCTCATTAAATGGGTCAGTGGACCCGTTCCAACTTCTCCGCAGTTCACAAAGGGCTGCGTTCTGGCCACCACACCGAGCCGGTCCCAGGCTGTGGAAGAGTAAATGCTTCCATATGGCTCACCTCTGCATCTCCAGAAAGATAACAGAGAACTAATGGCTTGCAGATTCCAGAGGCACTCATTGTTCCAGTGGGCTGGGGGGGGGGGGGGCTTGGCTGGGCTGCTTTCCACTGCCACAGAGTGGAACAGGGGGGCACAGTGGGCTGGGTGCCAGCTCACAGGCCCTGTGGGCATCTCTGTGGAGCCGAGCCAGGACTCTGGAAACGAGGGGCAGGCCCAGATGATGAGCCCATCACTGAATGATTGGCATCCCTGCGCATAGCTGGAGTCAAAGGTCTCTCTGCAGAGGGCCAGATGTGGTCTTCAGCCCAGCCTATCACCCCACGCTGTGTGTTTTCCATCCTTATGGACCCCAACCCATCCCTGCACCACTGCAAGGTCTTCAAACCCACCTCGCAACATCCACAATTGTGTCCCAAGCTTGAAATTGTTTCACCCCAGCATTATTTTTGGAGGAGCAGCGTGTTTGAACACAACAGTGGCCAAATATTGGAGGTCACAGTCTGCTGGTGAAACGCCCCCATCACCCGACAGTCCTTCCGCCTTGGGATTGGCAGGGTTGATGCGTTTCACTGGCACAATGTGCACTTCATCTGCCAGTCAAACATTCTGGGTAAGATTTGCTGTGGTGGGATGTTTGAGTTTCAAATTGGATCTTAATGACTGGGAGGTCTCAGGGGTGAAATTTATTCATACAATCCAGCCAGAGCTCTTTTAAGCTTCTCTTCTGAATTCAGGGACAGCCGACGGAGGCCTCTTCAGTGACACTTGGATATGTTGTGACTCTCCGGCGCATCTGGCACTCCCGTGTCACGGGTTGCACTCAGGTAGCGCACAGCCAAAACCAAGAGGCACATCATCACCTGCCAAGATTTGGTGCCCCAGAAAAGTTGATGGAGCCTCTGTGCAACTTACACGTAAATCATCTCATCATGTTCAACAGTCTCATCATGTTCAACAGTCTCATCATGTTCAACAGATCATGTGCTGAATTCCATTTATTTTGCCCACAGGAACAACTGGCAGCTTTTGAGGAGTAGACTAGAGAAGAAAGGAAATGGGTGCATTTGAAAACATAGGTGGGAAGGGGAGTGGCAGCGGCTGCACCCCAGAGAAACCCCCTTGGAGCTGCCTTGCTTGCCTTCAGCCCTCTTTGCCTGGAACACCATCTGGTGGCCAGTCCCTTGTCTATTTAGGGACCCAAATAAGCCAAATTACCTTTAATTGTTCTCATTAGGTTTCTTGAGAATGTCAGCATGAAAGGCAGCATTTAGGCATGAGCTACAGCAGGGCTTTGTACTTCTCCCCCCCCCCCCACCACTCCCTCCCTGCTCCACACTCTCCTTGCCACAAGGTATCTGTTGTTCCCCCAGATCACAGGACAGCCCAGCCCTGCCCCAGCTTCCTAAAGCTGAGCACAGTTTGCTTTGGAGTTGCGCGAGGAGGCACCCCAAAGCTTTACAGGGAGATTCCCCTGCCCCGGTGCTGCTCACGTCTCCTGCTCCTCTGTACCTGAGTCACTGAACAGGATGAGCCTGGAAGGAAGGAAGAAAGACCAATGCAGAGAATTGGTGCAGCCATACAAGGGACGGTGGCTTCTGGTTGTGGGTGAGCCCATCCACTTCTGGATCAGGAATGCATGATGGCCCCATTGCAGGAAAGGTGTGGTGATATCACGGCTATCTAGTGGTGGAGCCATGTGGAAAGGGGGAGGCCATGCCAGCCCAGGGGATTTTGCAGAAACAGCACCCAGCCTGGCCCATGGGAGAGTAACCATGGACTCCTCCAAGCATTGGCATGTTGCAAATTGTCTGCAAGGGTGCCACAGAGATAGGGAAGGGCAGTTGGGAGATTTGAGCCCCCTTCCAGCAACATAGTGCTCCATGTCAAAGTCTTCAGAAAGTCACTCCAAGAAGTGGCAAAGGTCCTGCCCTTCCATATTGGCACTAGTGAATAGTCTATGTGTGTGCGTGTAGACAAGGGGACTCTTTCCCCACCATCTACCCATCTGAGATGGTCCACCACAAGTCACCCGGAGCATCAGTCCATTTGATGTCCTCCAGGCTATTTCTGCAAGAACAAGGGCACCACATTTCCATACACATGGATGTTCTTCTAAACCACAGAAGGTCCAGCAACAAAGCCATGATTTGTTGCCTCAGCAAAGCAGAGGGAATAATACCCATCTGTTCCTGGGGGTTGTGGGGGTTGTGGACTTGCCAACTGGAGCACCTCCCTGCAAGATGGGGTGATGGCAGCACAGGGCACCACAGAGGAGGCCTCCGTGAAGGGCCCACCCCTTGGACGGACACTGGGCCGTTATTCCCATGAAGGTCCCGAAGCCCTCCAAGGTCAGCCCTGAGTGGCACCAAAACAAGCAGGGCCCCTTGGAAATGAAGGTTGAGACACGTCTGCTGTCAAATGGAATCTATTAACAGGGATTAGAGGCTTTTTCATCAATACCCCAGTGACACCATGATGGGCTGAAATTGCTGCAAAAACATCATTATTAAAAATGGAGCTATTAGTATTAAAATGGACAGAAGCTCTTCTCTCCTTGGAGTCCTGGTGGCTACAGCCAGGCTCAGGAAGGAAGGCACCCCCGGCCGGCACCCCCTGGAAAGTGGAACCTGAAACCAGCCCCAAAGACAGGAATCCAACGTGGGGAGGGAAAGGCGAGAATTTGGAGAGGGCGGATTCCCCACTGGCCCCCCATTGCCTTCCCCAGTTCCTGCCAAGGAACAGAGTCAAATGGGCAGATGGCTTGGAAGGTTGTCTGCACCACCCCCTGCATTCCTGGAATGGGGACGGAAAGGGGGCTTCTGGGCCTTTCCAAGGCTTTACATGTGCAGGCTGAGCACATGTGGAGGAGCAGCACTGTGGGGACTGCCGCTGTTTCTGGCTGCGCTATTAGGGCTGAGAAAGGGTATTTGCTGAGCACTTCTCGGTGTGCCTGCTGCAAATTGGGGTAACGACATTGTTGCCCCCCTTTTGTAACAATGTAGCCCCCTTTTTTGCGACTCCAGTATTATCGGGGAGTGCGATGCCACCATGCAGACAATCTCTGGATTTAAGTAGCAAAGGCTGAATATATAAACTCACTCCGTTAAATTGACTTGCTGTGTTTTAAAGTTTGATTAATCCATTCAGTCCAAGCTTGGAGTCTGAACTCAGCCACAACACAGACCCTGTACTGGGACCGCCAGCCCATCGGAAGTCAGGCTGAATTATTGAATTAGTGGCTACACAGGAATGTTCTTAATGAGCCAATTAATTCTCCAATGACTGTTCAGTGGAATATATAATTTCGGGGGGAAAACGGGACATCTGCATGTGAAGTTTGTTTGCGAGGCTCATAAAGAGGCCGCATGTTGGAGACGGCGGCTTTTGGGAAAGATGGCTTGAAACATTTGCAGCTCTCTTGAGTCCAACTTGCCCCCACCCCAGGGCTATGTCTGTCTGAAGGTGCTTTGAGCACTTCCACTGGGAAGGTGGTTTCCCATGGATGAAGTCAAGGCAAGGAAGTTCTGGACTGCCCTTGTTTTTTGGGGACCTACAACAACCCTGTTCCGATCTATAGAGGAGAACTGGCAGCATAATGTTCAGAAGAGGCAAATTTTGGGCTTGATGGAGATCTTGACCTTTCATGGGTACCAAATGCTTGGATGTTCACAGACGTCCTATCTGGGCAATGAGGGAGCTTGAGGGATGCTTGCCTTGTTGGGTCTAATCCATCACATCTGGGACCATCTTATTATTTCATCAGTGCACATGTGCCCAAGAACAACAGTGGAATGAGGGGCAGAGCAATGCAGAGGAATTAGAAGGGACCAGGATGAGGAAGGGGCAAACCTTTGGCATGCCACCCACCCATGGCAGTGAGTACTGCCATTATTCAGGCCGGGGCCTGCCCCACGGAACAGCCTGTTGCCGCCAGTCCTCCCTGTTGCTCTCCAAGAACGGGCCGGTGTTTGCGGAGAGCTGGGTGTGGTGCGGCTCCCTGCCCAGGGTGGGTGGACCAAGTGGAAGCTGCAGCTGATGGGTGTGGGAAGCCCAGGGGCAAACAGCGCACACCTGAGCAGGGCCACTCCTGCCCGCTGAGCACGTCCCAGTTCCCAGCGGCCTGTGGCAGCGAGCACTGGGAGCCGGTGAGCTCCCCTGCAGGGCTGCGCCTGCTGCGCCTTGTGGGGGCTGCTGCTTCTGGGGCAGGCAAGGCAGTGGGAGGCTGGCTCGCTCCTTGCCAAGAACTTCTGCTCCAGGTGGGGCCTGCCTGGCCCAGAGAGTGACTCAGACCTTACTGAGCTGCCCCCCCTTGAATAATTCAAGCCTGCGCTGGTTTTCTCCCGGCCCTTCCCAGCTTGCTGCAGGCGGCACCAGATGGCATCTGATATTGCAGGCTAAACGGCTGCTTTGATCGTCAGCTGCAGGCAGTCATTACCATTAAGCCTTGTTTGTTTGTTGGGGTTTTTTCCCCCATCACGACCGGCACAGAGAGGCTGGACCTTCTTCCTGCGTCACCCAGAAGGTGACAGTTCCACAGGCAGCCATTTCCCACCTTAAGTCCCCATTCCTGATGCGCATGGCGGGAGTGGCAGAGAGGCTTCCCTTGTGGCTGGGATGTGGCCCCACCAAGGACCCTTTCTTGGTTGATTGGCAAGATAGTGATAGAACAGGGGGATCCACTCTTTTTGCCAGGTCCGCACCGTTTTTCTTGCCAGAAGGAAAAAAATGATTTTCATTTCAAATTTGAATAAATTTAGATAAATTAAAATATTCTTAGTGGCTGCAGAGTGAGCCTCTGGTGAGCCTCTGGAACTCCCTTCCACAGGAACTGAGAACTGCTCCCTCCTTACAGAGTTTTTATGTGCAAGACCTTTTTAGCTACTAACATGGAGGCTGGTGGGTTGTTGCAATTTTAGTAAAAAGTGTAATTCAGGATGTTGGGATTTTTATAAATGTTTTTAAATATGCACTGATGTGTTTTAATTTGATGTATGTGTTGAAAACTGTGTTGTTAGCTGCCTTCAGTCCTCTTTTGCGGAGAAAGAGCTATTAGCTATTAATTAGCTATTAATTATTAATTTATTATTAATTAATTAGCTATTCACTATTAGCCATTAGCTGTTAATTAGCTTTTAATTTTTTCATTTTCTTGTAAACCGCTTTGTGAACTTTCATGTGAAGAGCGGTATATAAATGCCTGTGCTGGCCTGTGGGTGTGACAAAAGTGCCATTGGGGAGTTCTGCCCCTCTCCTGGGGAGTTCATGCCATTCATGCACATACATGCACTGGCGTCCCAATGCCTCTGCTGGAATGAGTGAGTTATGCTGACCTAAATGAGTTATGACTGTGCCTTGAATGAATTCTCAGCAGTTCCTCAACACTTCCTACAGTGGTAGGATTCAAACAAACATGTTCTATGTCCTAATAACCTAAATTAACAACCGGTTCTCAGAACCAGGTGCTCAGAGGTGGGCTTTAGGGGGTTCTCACAGGTTCTAAAGAACCCTTTGCTAATGAGCGCCTGGTTCTGAGAACCAGTTACTAATGGGACATAGAACCTGTTGTTAATTTAGGTTATTAGGACATAGATCATGTTAATTTATTTGAATCCTGCTACTGAGCACATGCACTAGATAAGCAGCAATTCCTCACTGGTGGGGTCTTATGGTGTACTGGTGGAGTTTTATGGGGTACATGTGTGTTGACATGTCGAGAAAGGGGGGATAGAAATTCCATAAATAAATTTAAAAAACGAACGAACGAACGAACGAACGAACGAACGAACTAACTAACTAACTAACTAACTAAATAACTAAATAAATAAATAAATAAATACAAGCTCATAGACACACAGACCACCACCACCCCCCTTCGGGGACAATCCACCACTTCTGGGGAGCTATCATCAAATGGGAAATGCCATCACTGTTATTCCAGAGCTCATCCATGTCTACTCAGAAGTGAATCCCATAATGTTCAATGAGACTTACACCTGGAAAGTTTGGATTGTGACCTACCATTCCAAGATGGTAGCGCCCAATGCCAGATTCCAAGATGGGGCACCCACCTTTTTAGTCTCCTCTTGAAGTTTCAAGCACCCAAGGGGGTTCCAACACACTCGAACCTCCTGAAGCCCACCACTGACTTCCTAACAGGGAGAGAGTCTGATCTTCTCCAGTTTGTAAGCACTTTTGTCCCCAGTGAGCCTTCCCAGCCCTCAGAATTCCCCCTGGAAGTTTGGGGGCAGAGTGGCTTCCCTCACCTCCAGAGGATTATTGGGCTTGCCTGAGGGCTGGATGCTGGTGGGCTTGTTGCGACTGCATGGAGGCTCTCTGGCGTGCGCATCTGGCCCGAGGGCTGGGGTTTGGACATCCCTGCTATAGCGCACTAGATAGGAAACTATTCAAAGGTATGGGTCTTTTTGGGAGGTGAGCCACAGTCCTGACAGAATGGACCCCGTGAGTGATAAGCCCAATCTGGGATCAAAGGCAGGCTGGGGGTGCCCACCTTCCCTCGGGGCTCTCTGGGGGCTGGCCTGGCCCCCTCAGCTGCCCTTGTACCCAGTTTGATCTTTGGCAGGCGCCTGAAAATCCATGCATGCGGTTCCTTCCTTTGACTGGTATCATTTGTAAGGAGCACATCGAAGGGCTTATTTCCCTTAATTGAGCCGATTCCAGTAATTTGCACCCGGCCATTTTAGGCCATTGTTTGTCGGCATTTCCCAGTTGCTCATTCATTTGGGGCACTAATTAGGTAATTTCCCACATCGCTCAGCCTGACACAGTCCCCTTCCCTGAAGGGCTGTCAGGAACGAGGGAGTCTTTCTGGAATTGAGACTCTGAGCATGTCGCCAGAGCGGCCGGAGGGTGTCGGCACCGCAGAACCCTTGGACTGCCGCTCGAGAGAGAGAAAAGTTCAGTTCAGAAACAGAAAACAGGTTTATTTCCATTTCCAAAGATCACCAAGTTTTTCTAAAGGTCACCCTATGAGGTGAGAATATCCCACCAAGGATGCCCACCTCACTCCGTACTCAGTTCTGGGCACCAGAGAGGGACAGGTTCCAACGGAGAGCTGAGGAAGGCAACCTGTTTGAAGAATTGCCAAAGAGACCAACATGAGTTAATCCAGAGTAGGGATCTCTAACCTTTTGGTCAAAGGACCCCATCAAATACACGGCACCTTGTCGAGGGTAGGGAAAAAATTATTTATTTTATTTATTTAATGTAGTTTTGCACTGCCTTTCCCCTGTAAAAGGGGACCCGAGGTGACTAACAACCAGGTCCGTACAGTAAAATGAAAACATGTACAGTGGTACCTCTCATAACAAGCGCCTCACATAACAAACGTTTCACACAACAAGTATAAATTTCCAAGAAATCTTGCTTCACATAACAAGTTCTGTTTCACTTAACAAGCAAGCGCGTTATGGGCAGCCCTGACGCTCCATGCAGAGGGCTGCTGCCAGCTTGGGGGCAGTTGCCTGGGGTGCCAGAGGCAGCTGCCCTAAACTGCCCCCAAGTGTCCCTACCAGCTACCTCGAACCTCTAGCAGAAGCCCAGGTAAGTCTCCCAGGAAAGTGACTTTGATTGCAGCCTCCAAACCGTGTCTACTCAGAAGTAAGCCCCATTGTGTTAAATGGGGTTTACTCCCAGGAAAGAGTCCTTAGGATTGCAGCCTGAGTAGATTTCATAAGTAGATTTCATAATTTCATCGAATGCATGTTTTGAATTCAATTCCAGTGTTTTATCATCATTTTTACATCCAGTTTATATTTTTAGATGAATATTTTGGGAGTTGCGGAATCAATTGTCTGAGTTTCCATTATTTTCTATGAGAAAGTCTGCTTCACTTAAAGAGCATTTCACTTAAAGAGCAGGCCTTTGGAACAAATTAAGCTCTTTATGTGAGGCACCACATTTTAAAACATTTAAGATCTTTTAAAAAACAGTTTAGCCCCCTAAAAACCATAATAAAAACAATTAAAATCCTAAAGTTAGACCTGCCTGACTATTTTAAATTTAAACGAAAGACTAGAACTGGAACTTAGATTAATGACTAAATGGGCTCCAATTCCAGGATTTCTGCAGGCACCGACACACAGCAGGGACATGAAGCAGACACTTCAATGGACCCCCATTTCCTGCCCCTCCATCACAGCTCCAGTTGGTGTCACAGCTGGTCACACAGAGAGGGTGCTGGCGTGAGGGGCTCCCTTTGGCCAGATCCAGCCACCTCCTCCTGGCTCATTGCAGCCAGCCTTCCATTGTGTGTCCCGGCGGAGTGGAAGGACCTCTCCGGTGACCGGCCCTTCGTCTTCCTGGGAGCAGGGTGGTTTTGCTCAGTCCTTTGATGGGCCTAGTAGGGCCGGCGTCCTGGGGCACCTCCTGGGGCACCTCCTGGGGCACCTGCGGGCATCGCGGCCGCGTCAAACAGGCTTGTTCATTAACCGTACGAATAGAGCCGTGGACAGTCCGTAGCCATGGAGATGTGGAGCCCATCCCAGAGGAGCTCCAGCCAGCTGGAATATTTGCTGGATGGCAGCGCTTCAGAACCGCCTTTCATGGGCTTCGGCGCTATTCGTGCTCACAATTACATGCTCCATTTTCAATGTAGTCGGCTGAACAATGGATTAAATGAGAGCAATAAGGGGGCAGCTTCTGGTGGGGGGGGGGGCTTGGCCCAGAGAGCTTTGCAGCCCACCAATGTGGCTTCGGACCCTTCCCAAGTGTTGCAGGTGGGCAGTGTAGTCCTACCAGTCTATCCTTCTTGTTGGTGACCAGCCATGTGTCTGGATCTGGACCGAAAAGGTGCAAGGAGTCCTTCCTGGAGGAGGGTTCAATAGCCAGATTGGCAAGCAAGACTTTCATGTGTTAAAACTTTGTCCCTTGTATTGAATAGAGTGGACCAAGTTTGTGTTTAATATTAAACACTTATTAAACCCACCTTCATTCTGGTGTGCATAGAAAGCCAGATGAGATGCAAGTCAGTGTCACCTTGTGTGCTCACCCGCGCACCTTTCCCCATTCCCCATCACTTGTGCAGGTGACCGTATCCAATGGAGGACAGAGCGCCTCTGCCTTTAAGCACCATCTGGAAAAGGGAATTGAGGCGGTGCTGCTTTTCAAACACTTCCACGTTGAGCTGCACCTGCCTCAATTCCCTCTTCTTTGCAATGGGTAAAGGTGCACAGGTAAGCAATGAGCACAGGTGCACCACACTTACTGATGGGCAGGGTGACTCTATGTCCCCGTTTCTCCCCAGGACATGCCCTGGATTTTAGCCTTGTGTCCTGGAAAAAAATGCCCTTTGTCCTGCATTTCCTTGTGAGCAGGCAGCATGTAGCTTTCTTGTAATTCATAAATTATATGTAATAAGATACATATTATAGTTTTAAATTTAATAATAAGCAATTTAGAGTTGAAATAAACCACATGAAAGCAATATAAATATGTGTTTTTAGCTTTTATATTGTCAGGTGCCACATTTTTCTTAGGTGTTCTACATGTTTGAGGAACCAGTGGTGTCACCAGACTGGTGCAGCTGCTGCAGGCTGCACCGAGTGATAGCAATGTCTACTGAGAAGTAAGCCCCATTGTGTTAAATGGGTCCTACTCCCAGGAAAGTGCCTTTAGGATTGCAGATCCTTCATAGGATCATGCACACTGAATGCATGTTTTGAATTCAATTCAATTCAGGAGCAGGATGCTCCTTCTTAGAGAGGAGGAAGTCTTCTCTGAAGCTGGTGGAGTTGGAGCCTGTGCAGTAACGTCCCGGGGGTGATGTGTGTGCTGCAACCCACACTGGGTGATGCGCGGTGTCGGGTCGTGCCTGGGAGGGACCTGTCTTTTTTTGGTTATGACATCTGGTCACCTTGCTTGTGGAACTCTGTGACATACAGAAAGTTGGACTAGATGATCCCTGGGCTGATCCAGAAGGATTCTAATGTTCTTTTATGGCTGCAATCCAAACCTCACTTACTTGGGAGTAAGTCCCAACAACTATAATGGGGCTTACATCAGAGTAGACAAGGACACGGCGCTTTTTATCACCTGACCCCAGTCTAATGCCCTAGCTGGATCTCATGTCTGACCAGCTGACAATATTTGACCAGTCCATTGACCAGCATGGGACTCCAATGATCCTGCACCCAGAACTCAGGCAGGGATTAAGAAGAAAATGAATAGAGTAAAGGCAAAAACCAGAGTAACTATGGGGAGTCCTTGCTCTGGTGTAAGAACAACTTACTCTGGATTTCCCATAGGTTTTCACTAGGTGGTGCAGTAACTATGGATGCACATAATGTCTCTTATGTGTTCCTGTAGTTACTCTGGATTTGGGGGTAAGAAGTTTTTTTAAACTACGTGGGGCTCATTTTAGTCTGAAATTGTCCCAGAAATTATTAATTTGATCCTTATTTTCAAGGACTGAGTCCAATATTCAATCAATATTTTCCACAAGACAACCCCACAAGTCCCCCCAAGGGAAATTCATGATAGGAGAGATGTACCCCCAAATCCAGAGTAACTACGGGAGCACATAAGAGACTTTACGTGCACCCGTAGTTACTGCTCCTCCTAATAAAAACCTATGGGAAATTCATATTGGAATCCAGAGTAAATTGTTCTTACACTGGAGCAAGGACTCCCCGCAGTTACTCTGGATTTTGCCCTATTTGCTTCTGTATCTGACAAGTGTGAAAGTTCATCTTTTGTCCTTTTGTTAATATTAATTTTTTGTCATCATCTCAGTATCTTCAACTTTGTTTGGATTTTCCTAAAGTGCCAAATTTTATTATTACTATTTTTAAAGTTGAAAAAGGGGGGATGTTGATCCAGGGGATTAAAATATCCCGATGCTGATGTCTTTGGCAGGACATTGGAGGTTGTATTTGCTTTTCTGTGTGATAAATGCCCCTTTTGGCACTTTGCACTCACCACAAATTAAACTATTGTTTAATTTTCTGTGCAATTTTTAAAAAGCAAAATGTTCGGAGCACATTTAATGTGAGATTAATTTTTTAAACCAACAAGGCAATCTGGTTCATTGTATAAATATTTTACCAGCCGTACTGTAAATATTGTGGCTGCTCAGAAAAGGCATCACAGTCTTGGTCAAGGTTTTGGAAGATGTTGGCCTTCCTCGAATTGCTTGGAATGCTTCTCAGGAAGGGGAAACCGGGGAGGGAGAGGAAGGTGAGCCGCGGCCCGCTGGGGTGAGAGAAATGTGGAGTCCTAGAGAGGGAAACAGAACAGGAGGGCCCGTCCTGAGCCCCCGTGTTCATCCTGGGGGAGACAGGGAGACTTCTCCCTGGAGACAGTTTTCTAGTTTCAGACCTAGAACTGAAAAGGTCCACTCCCTTCTGTTAACTTTACAACCAGCTGAATCTCAGAATAGGTGATGGAAATCCTTTGCACATCCTGGGATCACCCGGGAGCTGGTGCAGGACCATGGTGGTCCCCCAGGGTCAGGGTGACCATCTAGAATGGAGGCCAGAGTGCCTGTCCCCTTAACCACTGCAAGTACAGCTCTTTAAGCCCTTCTATGCTGAGCTGAACCTGCCTCAGTTCCCTCTTCATGACAATGGGTAAAGGGCCTCCATTCTAGATGGTCACCCTGCCCAGGGTCCAGGTTCCCAGCACAGGGCCTGGCTCAGACCCCTTGGTGAATGGCTACTAATCTCCTCCTTGACGGCAACCCCCACCTGTGCTGGACTCCATCCCACACTGCCATTTGCATTCCTGCAGAAAGGCTCCTGGGGAAGAAATGTTTGGCAGGCGCTGCCGACGTCCTGTGAGGACTGGAAAAAAGAATGCCCAGAGCTTCGCTTCCTTGTGAGCTCCAGACCTGCAGGTCGCTCACCTTCCCAGGTTCCTTCCTTGGGTGGCTGCTGTGGAGTGGGGCTGTCCTGGGCACACTCAGCAGAGGGGATCTTGGAGTCTCCCTGATCTGCCCTGCTGTGCAACTGTGGCGGGCAGACGGACGGACGGATGGCCGGAGACTGCTTTGAATCTGGGCACTCGGGGAGGGGAGCGCGGCCTGGAACGCCACTTCCAAACAAACAGGAAGCTGCATTAACCAAGCCGGCAGCCTCTTGTTCGGGGAGGATAATCCCTCCATTCAGATGTTAACATTTTGGAGGTATAACAAGGCTTTAGCTGTTTTCCCTTTCAGAAGAGGCAGAGTAATTCCCTAAGTACATCTTGGGAAGCAGTCCAAGGGCTCGGGAGGTGGTGGTAATGAAGCCAGCTGCGCACCCTCCAAAAGACAATGCCCGGCCCCAACCCCTCTGGCCGGCAGCTCCCGCAGGCTCCCCGCTTCTGCCCTCCGGTCTGATCCCGGACCTCTCTGAGCAGTGGCCACGCTCTATGGGTTGCATCATTGCAGGGCCACTCGTTCTCAGGGAAAGGACCACCAGATGGTTGCTGGCTTTTCAATGGAGCAGCCTTATTTTAGCAGGCTGTGCTCATGCACCACTCTTGTATGTGTCTGGATAGGAAGTCTCTGGAATGGAATGGGACTAGTGAGTGTAGAATTGTGGCCACAGGAAGGGAAATTCCTGGTTGACAACATGGCTCCAGATCAGAAGTGTAGGGTTGTAGGGTTGCCATCATTCTCTTCCCCAAAATTGGGACAGGACCAGTGATGGGCCCCGGCTGGTTTGGGCTGGATGGCCCGAACTGATTCCTGATTTTGGCCGCCTGCTACCGTACCAGTAGCTAAGGGGGGCCAAAAACACGGGCGGACTAGTTCACCACCTGGGGGAGCCCATCACTGTGCCTGCGTCAACCTTGATGCAGGCGCAGTCATGTCCTGAAGCTGGTCCTTTGACCAGCTTGTGACTGGTCAAGGATGTGACTGCGCCTGCACCAACCTTTGCCCTGCCCACCCGCACCCGCAGCACGCTGGGGTGGGTGGCATGCCCTCCCCTCCCCCACCCCTGATTCTCCCTGGCCCTGCCCCTGACCGGCCCCACCCCCTGAGCCCAGCCCACCCCCTGAGCCCGGCCTGGCCACGCCCACTTCTGGCAAACCGGTTGTTGGGCCAGGCCAGGCCCACCTCTGGACAGGGCCTTCGGTCAGACTTGCCAATATGTGAACACAAGCCCCCTAAATCAGGACTGTCCCTGTTTTGGGGGCATATGGCAACCCTGTTTTCCAGGCAAAGGGACTGTGGCCTTTTCCAACCCTCCTTGAGGTGCTGCTCTGGCGCATGCTCTCCAGGCATGTGCTCTGCACCACTTGCTTGTGCTTAAAACATCTTGTGTAAAAAAAAGAATATGAACTGGAATAAAATACCAACCAAGGGATAAGATCCTGGCCACATTTGTTGGCAATATTTGGGCTTGTTTGGGCATGTGCTCAGCTTTCTGCAATGAGGTGTCTCTTGTCACCTTGACATCCCCACTTATTTCCAGATGCTACCCAGTCCAGCATCTCCTCCTCTCCACATCAGGAAGAAAACCAGAGCGAGGGCACGCCTTGTGCATCATCCTGGGGCTCCCATGCCTAAGCCTAAATTATGGATCCCAGCGCACCGGATCTGTAAATTTCAGAATTTAATGGGGCTTTAGGCAGGCTATTTTTACAACTTTAATGCACTTAGCACTAATTTGGGGGAAGTTTAATGCAAAACACATAAATGTGGATGGGAGAGGCTGAGGTGTTTTATGGCCTCTGGGAATTAGACAAAATATGCGAGGCTCACTTCAACTCCCGATATCACTCAGCACGAAATTACCTTTGCCTGGCCCGGGGCCAAGGAGACCCTGGTCCTGGCGAGGGAGGGGGTGCGCGCATTACAATGTCACTTTCATAACCGGGACACTGCGTCGATCTCCGACCGAGGCCCACTCAAGGACTCAAAGCCCGGCTAATGCCTCCCCTAATCTGGGGGGATCAAGTTCACCCAGTGCACTTGGAGTCACTCAGCCTTAACCTCCCCGGGGCTTGGAAGGCTTCAGTTTTATGGAGTACGGAGAGAGGCATCCCCTGGACAGGGCAGCTCATGTGGATTCACAGGCACGGAGCCTGTTGCCTCGGCCTTCCGCCTTCCAGATATCGCATGCTTGGAATTCTCTGCAACGCCCAGACTCTGCCGTGGGAAAGTACCCTGCAAAAGGCCCCGTTCTAACCCGGGCATCCTGGTCCAAACTCTGCAAGAACTTGGGTTCAGAACAGAGCAGGTCCCCATCAAAGAGAGGGGCATCTGCAAGGGCCGAGCCATTCCCCTGCCTCCCGTGCTGGGGCTCCAACCAGGAATGATGCTCCCGGATGAGTCCGACTCTCTCCTGACTTTTGCTTCTAAGAAGCCACTGCAAAAAGGGGTGTGTTATAAGCCAAGGGAGTCAATATAGAATGGAGGACAGAGTGCTTCTACCTTGGCATCAAACTGTGGTGGCTTATAACACTCAGAGCCCTCTCTGTTGGCACATGCTCATAGCTCCCCCAGACGAGTGCTCTAAGCCCAGCATGCATGCTCAGAGCACCCTGAGCAGAACACACTTGTGTCCAGTACACATGCCTGGAACTCTGGGCATGCGCAATACACTCAGAGCACTCCTGGCTCAACGTGGATGCCCGGAGTTCTGGGCACATGCTCTGGGCACTGGCACCGTCAGATGGCATTTGGTGCCAAAAAGGTTCGCTATCACTGACATAGAAGGGGGGATTAAGGAAGGTGCTGCTTTTTAAAGCCTTCTATGTTGAACCACACCTGCCTCCATCCCCTGTTCTACGCAATGGTTAAAGGTACAGGCACTCTGTCCTCTATTCTGTATGGTCACCCTGGCTTCTAACCCACCCTTTTTGCTGTGAAGCAAAAGTCAGACTAATCCCTGAGCATCATTCCTGAGGATCAGTCCCACCTGGGTAGCCCTCCTGTAGTCAGGGTCAGACACCTTCACTCAGGCGCATTGCAGGAGCCGGTTTCAAAATCCCTCTGCAGCTCTTTTGATGGAGGAAATTTCTTTGTGCGCCTGAACAAAGCAGTGAGAATCTGCTCTCTGGCTTTCTGAGATCTTTCTCCGATCTTTCTCCTTTCCATTGCCAGGGCAGGAGTGTGTCAGGAAGTGAGCTTCATGGTGGAGGGAGGTTTCGGCCAAGGTCTCCCTGGTCCTGGTTCAACCTGCCCCCTTGAAGACCACACTGGCTCTTGTGCCCCTTATTTGTCTCTGAGTGTGAGTTTTGGGGGAGCAACATCTGAGAATTGGCAGAGGTGCCAAGATGGGAGCGGGTGGGGGCATGAAAGGGGATTGTTCGAAATGCTACACTCCATGGACAGTTCTGGTTGTTTTGCCGGCCAAGGCAAGTCAAGGTGTCTGGGGCTGATTTATGACTAAGTAAATATGCCTAAATCAGGGCAATTTTCTCACTATTAGAGGCAATTGTCACATTTTACCAAAACGATGCTCACGTTTCACGGCTCAGAAGGCGGCCTCCCCTCCAGCTTTGGAAGACTGCCTGGGGGGGGGGGGGCTACAAGGGCAAAGGTGAGGCGCTGCAAGGCACCTCTCCCCCTTCCACTCCAGGCCTCCCAGACCAGCCCAGGCCAGTGCTCCTCATGAGTAAGGCTGTGCCATCACGACTCAAGAGGGTGCCTATCTCAGGGTGGCTGCTTAGAAGTCAGGGTTTTGGTGACGGTCAAAGCTGACGGGAGCAGGAGTTGGGCTCTTTTTTGCTGGGATTGTGGCAGAATCATTTGGCATCATTGCTACTCCTTGTCATAGGACAAATCAGGGTCATCTCTGGGGTCTTCCTCACCCGGCTTCTTCTTCATGGCATCACAGTATGGTGGGGAGAGGAATCGGTCCAGGGCACACATCTCTGACCCATTATGCTTGTGAGAATCTGCACCAAAGGGGCCCAGTTGCACCAGTCCTGTGATGTTGGCCAGAGACATTCCCCAGTTGCCCCAGATACCAGCCTCTCCCCCACTGGAGTCCTGGCCCAGCAAGCTGGATCCAATTAGTCCACCTCCTGCTCTCTTTTTATCTTGACCCTTTTAATTTGGTGGTGGTGATTAATTTCCAACCCCCACAAGCAGCTCCAGCCCTCCTGGCTGCCTGGAAAGGAGAGCCTTGGCTGCCCCGCTTGCCTCGGCCAGGCTTGGCATGTGCAGGAAGTGCGTATGCTGGCTTGGCTCACCTCACCGGGGTGTCTCACCTCTGGGTGATTAATTATCCCCTGAGCCTGCTGACTTTTTCACCTCCAGACATAATTCAGAATTGCTACAAAATCTATGTTTTTCTTCCCTTGTACCTTTAATGAGTTGCACATGCCTGTGGACCACTTGGGTCTGCTGTTCAGCCAAAGTGATAAGATCTTCATTATTTGCTCCCACTTCTTTTCTGCAAACCACTTCCAGAGGGGGTTCCTCCTTCTTCTGACCACTGGAACTGGAAGCGGATCCTGCACCAGTTCCTCCCGTCCTGGGAGATGCTCCCATCCGTGTGCAGGCAATGCTCGGAGAGCTCACTTGGGGACCCGCCTCTTCAAGGATCCGATTTGGAAGATGCCAGGCTTGACAGAGAGGACAGCCCTGGAACTTCTCACACTCTTGCTCTGGATCTGCAGGGCCAAATGGGCTCCAGCATAGCTGGAGAGGCATCCCGCGGATGGACCCAATGCTGTTTGAAGCAGGGCCCCGGGAGTCCTTCCCATTTTCCTGGCAGGCAGTGCTGCATCTGAGGCCAGGCTGCTTGTCCTGCCCGCTCACAGAGCAGCACTGGCTGGAGTTGGGTAGTGGCAGTGGGGCTCCCACCTGTGGGGTTGCCATATGTCCTGGAAAACCAGGACAGTCCCAGTTTGGGGGGAGTGCACTCATGTACTGGCAAGTTTGCCAGGGGTTTGTGGAAGAGAGTCATGGCAACCCATTGAAGCCAGGACCGGCTGCTTCCCTGTGTCCAGTTTCTGCCTCTGCAGATGCAAATCCAGCCTTGTCTCTGGTGTCCGAGGGGCCCTTTGGCACTGCTCAGCCGCCGCTCCTCTTTCTTTCAAGGAATCCATAAGGCAGGTGGAGGGCAGAAAATGAGCAAAGGGGGTCTAAGAATGAATGGAGGAGTGAATGGTGTCAATTCCAGAGAACACAAGTCCAGGAGAGGAGCCTCGCCGAGGACAGAGGAATGCTTTTGACCCCACTTCACGGGCAGAGGCGCCTCTCCTCCGCCTCCGACGTTGAGCCCAGCCCCCTCCGGCTGCCCCACAGTCCCCTGCGTGTCACCCTCTTCCATACCCTCCTCCGTATTGCCATGACAACTGCAGGTAAAGGTACCTCCTGAGCATCCGCCAGCCTCGCTCTTGACTTTCTTTGCTTTCCAAACCAGCCCCCCCCGACCCCCGCCCCACACGCCTGGTCCCAGGACTGAGCTCCTCACACACACAAAGATTTAATTGCTGTGGCTGTCAAAGGTAGCGAGATCAGGAACCTGCAGAGAGCAAGGAAAGGAGGCCGGAGCAATCCCAGGGTACCCACCGCCTTGCCACACATTCCACGATGGAGGTGACATTGTTTGTGCACTTGGAAAATGCCCGTCTGGTGAGCTGCAATGGAGACCAAAAGAGGAGGTGGTCCTTTGCTGCAGCTAAAGTGAAGGATGCTCTGCAACACAATCCGAGGACACTCACCAGAACGCAGAGTGCTTGGAAGGGTCTTGTGGCAGGCTGGGAGCCCCTTCTGCAACTGCAAGCCCCTCGTCCCTCAAGAGTGCAGGCAGATAAGAAGGATTTCCTCCATAACCAGGGCTGTGCCGGCAGAGAGGAAGTGCCCACTTGGCAAGCTCTCCCCCAAGACTGGTCCAGTGCTTGCTGCAGGAAATCTGGACTGGCGTTGTGAGTCGACATGGTAGTGAAGGAACCAAAAACAGAAATAAAGGAGAACCTCCAAGGGGAGCAAAGCTTGTTTATTACCCAGCACGGCTCAACTTTTTGGAAGTTGCCCGGAAGACGGTTCTGCTGCCTGCTTCCAAGAACTGAGCCGGAGTCAGTCCTGACGATGAGAGGAAGCCTGCAATACTCCACGGAAAGTGAGACCCAGGCGCTGCTGGCAATTTTCACCTGTGCTCTCCAAAGGCAGGAGACTTCTGAGCAAACATGTTCTCCTGAACTTGCAGGTCCTCAGAAGCAGGACTGAGTTCACACCGCCTGCCTCTTCTGCTAGCCTTGCAAATTACGTACCACGCACCGGTGCTTTGCCTTGGTCTCCATCACTGGACTTGGAGAGGGAAATCCAGGCAGAAATTGAAGGGGTGAGGCTCTCCCACCGTGGCTTACAGATACACCTGATGAAATGTCTCTTCAAAGCACAATATTCCAGGACTGAGCTTAGGTTCTGAGCACATTTCAAAGGAAATCCCCCAACATGTTGAGCTTTTCAGTTTAGCTAAAATGTTATGTTTAGTTTTCTTAAATTTTGGAAACACGACCAGTGGGATTCAAAGAGGTAATATCTGCATTTCAGCATCGCTGCCATTTCTCTATATATCTTTTATTTTGGGGTGGGGGTGTGTGGGGCATGCAATCCTAAACCCAAATTAGGCTGGCATTAATTCTGGCACAAGCTGGCATGGGGGTGTCACAAAAGTGGTGTAAGGCACTTTTGTGCCACTCCTGGGGTAGTCACGCCAGTGCACAGACATGTGCCGGCCTCCTTGCATCACGATGGAAAGATAAGCGAGTTGTGCTGTCCTAAACTGATCAGGTTTGTGTCCTCAAACACATCTTTGCCTGCAGAAAAACATGGAAACACCTTCACTTCCTGATGTTTATATCACTCCCAGTTATGGATGTGGGTGACGGAGACGGAGGCTTTTGAAAGGCACAAAATATGGATGACGGAATTAATGGGAGTGTCACTGTTGCTGACATGCAGAGCGTCTTCTTCTATGATATAACCGGGAACTGTCAAAATTAATGTTCTTGTTAAACAACAAGAAGCAGGAGTGAAACCAGAGAGAAGGCATGTGGTGAGGAGATGTCACACCTTTGCTCAAGTGCCAGAGAACAAGCACTTGCCGTTCTGGGCACAGAAGGTGCGGATGGTGGATAGGGGTTCAGCAATGGTTGCAAAGAGTTGCCCTCCTTGCTCAGAGAAGCCAGGAAGGGCTGCCCTGCTTGGAAAGGATATTCTGGCTCAACCACTCCTGGGATGTATCTGGGTGGATCTGGGGTGCAGAAACTGTATTTGGGGTGTGGAGCCAGTGCTCTCATTAGTCCAACTGGTGGGCCACAGACCTCCGAGGACTGGCCACTGCGCCACAGACCTCAGAGGACTGACCTTTAAAGGCCACCATTTTATACATATTTTATTATTTTAACCTATGCAACCAACTTGGGCTGGATTCCTAAACACACTTTCCTGGGAGTAGGTCCCTTTGAATACAATAGGACTTGTGAGTAGAAATGCTTAGGGTTGCACTTTCTATACATCTTTAAGATAAATGACACAGCATTGCAATGTAATATAATGAATTACTATGGGCACAATCCTATCTATGCCTGCTCAGAGTAAGCCCCATTGTGCTCAAAGGATTTTACTCCCAGGAACGCATATTTAGGATTGCAGCCAAAGACTTATAAAAAAATCTATTTCAGTTATTTAATAAATAGTGAAATAGTCTGTAAAGAAGGGGAATGAAGTTACTGAGAGCCAGTATCTTTTGGCTGTGTGTGACACTCTTCTGTGTGTGACCAACACACACAACACACACTATGGGTACAGTCTAGAGCAGTTATGGCAGCTCTTGCGTTGACGCATGAGCGATTTGCATCGACGCAGTTACGGCACCACTTAATAGAAACCTGTGGGAAATTCATAGCGCAATCCACACTAAATTACATGCATCAATGCAAGAACTGCCGTAACTGCTCTGGATTGTGCCTTTAGTCACGTTTCCTGATGGGCTCCAGAGTGTCCCAACAAGTTGGCCCAAGTTGGGTCTCTGTCCATCTCTGTTCTTACTCTGGTGAAATCTGAGCTCCCGGCCGCTGAGGTCCCCAGCCTGCCTCTTGCCGAGTAGCAAGTGCCGGAGGCCACCAGAATATTTATTAGGCTTGTAAAACTTCACAACTTGGCCTAATTGTCTCCATCCCTGGCACACCCCCTCCCTCCGCATCTCCCTGGGGGCAGCATTTGATTTAAGCCTCATTCTGAGCTGCGCCAAAATGTCCACGGCTGGCACTTGCAAGTCAAATTAACAATTGGTGCCAGAGCCAGTCGCGGGATCATTACGGCCTCCCTATTTGGGCACTTGGATTCCGCTTGTGTCCTGATTGAGGGGCAGCCCCCGGCCCTGAGATGCCCCGACCCGACTCCCCTCGCCGTGGCTTCAGAATGGACTGCAGCAAGTAGTTTAGCTCTCTTTTTCCCCTCTTAGCAAGCGAGAGCTCCCATTGATGAAGCAACATGAAGGGGTCACGAGACTGGCGAGGATGAACTGAATGTTCTATCCAAAGGGGCAAAGGATGTTGTCCTAACCAATTTAGGCCGGCCTAACTCATCAGGCATATTTTCTCACCTACATCACCTACATCAGGTGATGTAGGGAGGCAGTGCATGTCCGTGCGCTGGTCTAATCCCCAGGAGTGGGGGAGAAGTGACTTACGGCACTTTTGTGGCTCCCCCGGGTCAGGATAGGCCTTATGCTGGGGCTTATCCCAGCCTAACTGTAGGTTAGAATTGCAGCCTTAACTGGGTAGAGACCCCTCAGCTTCCCTTCCTGCTTTGGTTGTTGGTCTGTCCGTCTGTCATGTGGCCCTTTCCCTGATCCACTTGATCCTTTTTACTGCATGCGTCCCGTTGTACCGATCAGGAAGCCGAACGGCACATCCCGGCCTCCTCATCCATTGTGTTCCTGACGCGGCAGCACATAACTGCTGATGGAGCAGCTTCTGTATGTGCGGAAGAGCATTTGTCTAATCCATTGACTGGAAAACCCATCTTGAGCTCCCTAAATCCCAGCTGCCTTTTGACAGCTCATGGCAGCTTCAGCCGGATGGTTTCGCCAGTCACGGGTTGCAGAAGGTTTTCTTTTTCTGCCGATTATCTCACTGATTTCAGCAGTGAGATTGGGGCTCAATGGGCAGCTTAAGTCCCAGTGCCGGAGCCAGCAGCGCCCCATCAATAGCTCAGTCAGCTGTGATTGCGGCCAAATTCTTCGCCGGAGGCACTTTCAGCGCAGCAAATTATGAACTCCACTAGATTTTGCTGTTCTGCTTTGTAGTCAGGGTGGCAGTGGGAAAAAACGGCTCTCTCTCTCTCTCCCTCCCTCCTTCCCCCTCTCTTTTTCTTCTCATTGCTAAACCAGGGGTCAGCAACCTTTCAGCAGTGTCATGCTGAACCTATGTTTCAATGGTATTCCATGTACCAGCATTATTTTATGCTGACCTGCCATGTGCCAACATTATACTGTAATTACTCAAAACTAACATCACCTTTTCCAGCCAAATAGGCAGCACAATCCAGAGCAACTAATCTGTCCACATAAGAGCCCTTGGGTTGCCCTCTCTATCACTAGGGTGGAGCAACTGCAAGATGCTCCACACCAGTTACTCTGGAAGAGGCTTAGGGCAGAGCAAGGCAACATAGGGTGCCCCAAGAGAGGTGGACCTGCTCTGCCCTAGCTGCTCTGCCCTGAGCCGTTCAGGAGAGGCAGGTTGTGGGCATGTTGAGCATTGCCTAGGGCAGAGCAGTTACTCTGTGTCTAGAGCCTTTTTCCAAGGCAGAAATGCCCTCTTCCAGCCCTCAGAGTTATACCACCTCACGAGTAGGTATAGTAATGAGTAGACCCATAGGGATCCATGATAAGGCCAGAGTAAGAATGGCAGTGTTGACCAAAAATCTGAGTTCTTGGACCCCTGCCTCTCAACCTCAGGATATGGAACAAACTACAGATGCCCACAAACCTCAGGATACAGCAGGCCACTCCAAGAAGCCCCTTCAATTCACTGGAGAATGTACTGGCATCTCATCAGGGACTCCTTATATGGCTGACACCCAGTGGCGTCACCCAGTGGTGCAGCTGGTGTGGGCCACATTGGGTGACGCACTCTGTATGGGGTGATGCACCGGAGGAATTTGATGGTCCTTTGGCAGGCCCCAGGCGTCAGCGTGCCCATTCAGTCCTGCTCCAAGGCAGAGCAGCAGCCAGAAGCTGCCACTTGTCCTCGGAGCTGGCCCGAACGACCAGCTGAGGTGCACTGCGCAGAAACACACTGAGCATGCCAAACAGCTTCAGAGGAGACTTCCTTAGAGTGGAGGAAGTCCGTGGCTCTGCACGGCCATTTGGCCTCGTTCAGGAGATGGAGCGGCAGCCGAATGGCTTCAGAAAGAGTACTGCACAAGTGTCAGAGATGGTGCCTGCGCAGTACTCTTTCTGAAGCCAGTTGGCTTTAGAAACAACTGCGCAGGCACCAACTTTGGCAACTGCGCAGTCCAGGTAGGGGGTGCACGCATCCCAGGGGTGACGCAGAATTCCACACCGGGTGATGCGCAGAGTTGTGGTCACCACTTTAGGCACCACAGCTGTTCCTTGTTCAGTGTGATCTGAGGGGTGTCTCCTCAGGAGCAAGTCCTCCCCCATGTGTCAATAACTTAGCATGCTCTGGAGCAGTTAGGGCAGCCCAGGCTTCCTGACTCTCTGGATGCAGCATAACTTTCTGCTCTGGATTCAGAATAGTTAGGAGAGAGCAGTTAGGGCAGAGCAGGCTGAACTTGCTCTGGATTGTCCCCTTCGTCTCCAAAATCAGGGTGTGCATTAGATTCAATAGTTAATTAGATTTGAGTAAATGTGATATTTTGATTGTAAGAATAGGCTGTGCATTAGATGCGATGGTGCAGTAGAGTCAAGTAAATACAGTGGCGCCTCACGTAACAAATTTAATTCGTTCCGGAGGCATGTTCTTTATGTGAAACATTCTTTACATGAAGAGGATTTTCCCATAGGAAATAATGGAAACTCAGACAATTGGTTCCACAACCCCAAAAATATTCATATAAAAATATTAACTGGATGTAAAAATGATGACAGAACACTGGGATTAAATTCAAAATATGCATTCAATATGCATAATCTTATGAAGTCTACTTAGGCTGCAGTCCGAAAGACACCTTCCTGGGAGTAAGCCCCATTTAATACAATGGGGCTTAGTTCTGGGTGGACATGGTTAGGAGGCTGCAATCCAAGACATCTTCAAAGTGTCTCCCCACCTTCTCCTTCTCTCCATCCTGATCCTCTCTCTCCCCCCCTCTCTCCATCCTGATCCTCTCTCTCCCCCCCCCCCCGCCTCTCTCCCCTCTCTCTCCTCTCTCTGTCCAGCCCTGAGCTGCTTCCTCTTCTCCACTGCTCTTCTCTCCCTCCGGCCACAGGATGAACAGCATGGAAGTGTTGCTTTCACTATGGGCAGGTGCGCTTGGCAGCCCTGAAGCTTTTTAAACAGGCTGCCGGCCAGCGCGTCTGCCCCAACTGTCAACGAACGTGTTCTTCACGTGAAGCACAGTTTGTTACTTGAAGCAGAACCCTAGAGAAATTTTTGTTTGTTACGTGAAACATACTTTACGTGAGGTGTTCTTTACGTGAGGCGCCACTGTACTGGTATATACTGACCCATCATTACAGTGTTAGGAAAATGTAGTCAAAGATTATTATCACACCTTGTGGCAGTAAAATGTAAAAAAATGTTTTTTGGGCATGAGCACCGGTGGGCACAGACAGCCACCAGCGGGCACCAAGCACTGGTCATCACCAAGCACCAGCAGCACTGACTCACATGTGCTGCTTCTGTCCCCCTCCCCACTCATTCCAGGACCTGAGTGGGAAGCCTGGAACTCTCTGTGGAGCACTCCAGCCCCAGAGAGTGAAAAAAGTGCAGAGAAGGGCGTTTTCTCCCCCCTTTCCACTCTCCAGGGCTGGAGCAGATGCCACAGAGGCTCCCCTGCTGCTCACCCAGGTCCTCGAGTGTCCAACTTCAAGCAGAGAGAAGAACTTTTGCTTTGTTGGAGGGGAAAAGCCTCTCCATACACAAGAGCCCCTTTCAGAGTGTGTCTTTCCCCTCCCTCCTACACCTCCTGTCCCCAGGACGAGAACCTCTGCAAGCAGGCCTGACACACTAGCCATGCCTGGACTCTAGATTTATTTCAGCTCTACGTTTCTGGATCACCCCCTCCTGCTCCTTGCCCCAAGCAGAGTTTCTCTTGATTTTTTCTGCCCCGGTTTTTGGTTTTGTTCCCTGACCGGTCTCTCTCTTCCCCACCCCATTCCCATAAGAACATAGGAAGAGCCTCCTCTGCTGGATCAGGCCAAAGATCCATCTAGTCCATCTTCCTGGGTCTCTCCTGGGGGTGCCCTAGACCATCCGTCCTTTGTGTCTCTGTGCGGTCTCTGCAAGCTATGGAGGGGCTTGCAGACCACTTTTTTCCCAGTGCAACCCCAACCCCCTGGTCACCCAAGCAGTGATGCAGTCCTCTGGAGGTCCCCCATCCAAACAGTTCCAGGCACTTGTTGCTTTTTGGGGACCACAGATAATGTGAAGGTCAGCAATTACCTGCTCAGGAAGGAGAAAATTGCAGGCTACTCAGAGAAAGTTTGCAAGGGAGGGGGAAGCGAGTGAAATCTCCCCTCCAGAGCTGCTGCTGATTGTACAAGGGAAGCATCCCGTTTTGTCAGGAGCACTTGGAGAGGAGCAAGACCCTTGGATCCTGCAAGTGTCTCCAGTGGTGTTCCTCATGGTTGGCGCAGCAGCAAAAGTGGAGTTGGCTGCCCAAGCATCACGTGGGGAAAGTTACACTTTCTCTCTCCCTTCCCGCAGCATCTGTTTGTGGTCGTAAACCTGTAATGGCTCCCCGTCCTCAAAGGCTGCCAGGAGAGTCTAATGGAACCACAGGTCATCCATTAGGAGCCACTGCATAAATCAGCGGGTTTTGTCCAATTCTCCTGGTAAGGATTTCGTTTCTATAGACCATCGAAGCTTTGAAGTGTGGACGGATCATGTCATGACGGCATATCGGGGATGAGTTAAGGAATTAAGCCAATGAAGATCCACACTGGATACAGCAAAAGGGCAGCAATTGCCTCCCTTTGGCTCACTGGATGGAGCTGCGCACAGCTCTGAGTGAGCATTGGGTACATTTTCAGAACTGGAGTGCCACTCTGGAAATGGGAATATTTCCTGGTGGTTTCCCTGACTTTTTTTTAAAAGGCAAAGCACGGTCTGAGGAAGGAATGGGGGGTGAGGGTCTGCTGAACCCTTTGCCCTCCTGCCATTTGTCCTCTCAAGCCTTCCCCCCACTGCCTAGCAGGCTTTGCCCCTTCAATCCCATGGAAGTGAAAGTGGGCAGAGACGGACAAACACTGAGCATAGCATGGCATGGCATGAAGAGGGAGTTAGGAAGACTATTCCCTCTCCTCCATCACTACCTCAGGGGTCTCCAAACCCCGGTCCTGGGGCCAGATGAAGCCCTCGGCAAGCCTCAAGATCCCTCTATCTGGCCTCTGGGCAAGACCTGTAATCCACTCCAATACATTCTTATATGTAAATTTATTCAAATTTGAAATGTAAATTAGTTTTTTTGGCCCTTGACACTGTGTCAGAGAGTTGATGTGGCTCTCCTGCCAAAACGTTTGGACATCCCTGCTCTATCTAATCACAACCTCTGGGGCTGCTTTGATTTAAAGAAAGGCTCCAGTGGGGAGATAAGAACCCCAGGGTTAATGGCATCAGATATGTGTGAGCCCCAAATAAAACCAAGCCCCACATTTGAGCCCCCAAAAGAAACAGGCCTTCCTGTCTCTAGGAAATGTGCAGACCCGGAATCATGTGGGCTGCCATTTATTATCCAGTTCTCCTTCCCATTAGCGGCCTCAGAGCATTTGTCAGAGTTCTGGAGGAAAGACCCCAGTTCCAGGAGGAGGACACAGTTAACATCCATGGCATTAAGAAGCTGTTTCGGAGAGTTGCATTGATTGTCCCCAAAAAGGTCTCTTGGAAAGCCATCCAGAGGCTGTGAATCAAGGCCATTTGGCTCCGATTCTTTTACAAATGGTCTTCAAGCTGGTACAAAAATGCCATTAATTGGATCAGGCTAATGAAAGTCCCTCTAATCAGAACACTTGGAAAAAAACCCTAAAAAGGGTTCATTATTGAGGCTCTCTAAAGAACTGATATGGGGGCGGGGGAACGAGGGTCAGTGCCAGCCACACGGCAGAAGAATGAAGTGGCGGGGCGGGTGAGGGTGCAGGTCCGGCTCCACCATCCCGGTAACAGCATAGCCTGGAGGAGCAGTTTTAAGTGCCCTGAGCTCAGATGATATGAACTGCTAACTATCTCATTCATTGTCAGATAAGAGGTCTGGAAGCCATTATGTGACTAGCCCAGTGAAAGTTAATTATTCAAGTAAAGCTGCTGTGGTTCCTCATTAAAAGGAGGGGGGAAGGAAAGTGAAGTCCTGCCCCCCCTTTCACAAAAAGAGGAATTGATGATATATTTGGAGGCTCAGCCTGGAGATGCTTTCATAGAATCACAGTTGGAAGGTCATCTATCCAAACCTCTTGTAGACGGGGCACCCACTTTCCTTAACCTGATGGTGGGGTTGCCATAATTCACTTCCACAAAACCAGGGCAAGACCTCCTGTCCAACTTGCCAGTATGTGAACATAATCCCTGAAAACCAGGACAGTCCCTACTCAAGAGAAATCTACGGATTATGGAGGGGAGGTTTGATTTTCATGCCATGTTTCTAAATCCAATAGCCTGCTTGGGGGGCTGAGGGTGAGAAGGCCCTCTGTTGCTGACACCTCTGTTTTGGTCCTTGACACATCCTTGTCTGGCCATTTGTTCCTGGTTGGCATCCCCTGTTGGGAAGGAACCCCATTCTCCTTGGTGCCCAAAGATCCAGCAGAAAGTTTGTTCTGAAAGTTTGCTCCCTTTCCCCCTTTCACTGGCCGAAGGAAGGGAGGTCAGAGCAGTGGAGGGTTCCAGCAGGTTCGCACCTACTCTATAGAACTGGTTGTTAATGAGAAATAGGACATAAAAATAGCTATTTAAAAGTGGCAGCCAGATGGGCAGAGAACCGGTTGTGAATTTCTTGGAATGCCATCACTGGGTAAGAGGGTAGCATTTGCTGAATAAATGTGGCTGGCCAGGGACCTGGGTGTTGGAGCAGACTTGCCCAGCCCTCCTGAGAACGGAGAGCAGGCTATAGATCGGCTGTTCTGAGAGCCCATGTGGTGAGGAAAGGAAGAGGAGGAGGATGGAGAAGAAGCTGAAGATGGAGAAGTTGGAACCAGGCTCTGTCCTTGCATCATCAGCCTCCAGGAGGGACCTGGGCATCCTCTCCAGGCGACTATGGGAAGCTGCCTGGGAGTCAGGCATAGACAGCCTTCCAGAATTTCCAACCAGGTTGGGGGGAAAAGGGCTCCAGGAACAGCATCAATCAGAGTTGACAGCCCAACTCAGCACAGCAGCTATGGGGAGAGGAGACCAGGGCAGGGCTGACAGGGGTGTTTTCTGCTTGCCCCCCACAGAGAGACAGGAGGGGTCCCGGATTAATCAGTGATTCTCCCACAGTCTCTTGTTCTCATCCCCAGTGCCAAGAACTCATTGCCGACTCTGCTGCGTATTTCAAGAACCCTGTTTTCAAACTCCTTTCTTTATCCTGCGCTCTGTCGGCAGCAGCGGCAGCGTCTCCGGAGATGTGTGTATTGGCAGGCAAAGAAAGAGGAGGCCATGCTCTGCAGTGGGAAAGTATGGCAGCGCCAGCCCCGAGCACCCTGAACTCCCCAGCAAGGGTCTGGAGGGCAGCAAAACCCCTGTAGGAGGATGGCAGGGGTGCTCCTGCTGCTATGCCCTGGCCCTTTGTGGCATCCCATGACAAGTCCCAGTTGTGTCCACATCACACAGGCAGGGCTTGTTTGCTTTCCTTGACTGTCTTCCATGCGTGCAAGGTTTGTGGATGATGCTGTCCTTTCCACAGACAGGGTGTTCGAGCAGCCTTGCAGCAGAAGATCTTGAGCTGAAATGGGGTATGGTGACAGGCCCCAAGCTGTTTCCAGTCCAAGCACCAATATCTATTGGCTGATAGTGGGTGAAGAGGAAGGACATGAAGGCTGGTAGGTGGGTTGTGCTCCAGCTTAAATCTCCACTCCAGCTCCCCAGGTCAGAAAAGCACATGCTTCAGCAGGCCTACCTGGAGATGAACTGGTCAGAAAAGGGGGTGAAGAACCCCATAGATGCAGGAGGCCAAATCACACAACAACATCTCTCCAGCTGTGGCAGTGAAACCAGCTGCTGAGTGGAGCCCATGACCGTGCCCTGCACCAGCACCTCTTGCATCCCCAGCGCCACCCTGCCTCATGGCCTCCGGAGCTTCCACCGTCATGCAGCAACAGCTGATGAGGAGCCACCCACGCTGCGCTCACCCACCCCCTCAGGCCAGGGCAGCCACGCAGCAGAGACAGAGGCATGCCTGGAATGTGCGCGGTAGGAGGTGGGCAAAGCCCCAGCAGGAATGGCGGGCTGCAGCATTCCAGGCCTTTGGATGGGTAGGAAGCCGAGGATGCCAAGCGCTCCATGCCTGCCAGGCAGCCTACGTCCCCTTCTCACTCCAAAGCCTCCTGCATCTCAAGGCTGCTGCACAGACAGCATGAACTCAGGAAAGCTTCAGGATGGAGGGCTGCAGCCAAACGCCCTCCATGTCCCATTCCTGTAGGGTGCCCCTACTTTGCAACCCACTTGCATCACATTTTGAGGTGTCTCTGAAAAAGAAACTTCTTAGGTCTGTCCAGATGATGCTCCTGCTGTGTTCTGCATGCTCTTTAGATCATGTGTAGAAAAATGTGCAACACAGAGAGACCCTCAGTTCTCTCAGTGCACCGAAGGGCTCTTTCTTCTGCCAGATTCCGGGGCAGACAATGTTCCCTGCCTTTGCCCTTGGGGGAAAATGTGTCTGGCTCGGTTCTTGCCCCAGGGGCTTGCTTTGGCAGTGCCTGGGCAGCCATGGCCAGGGACCCCTTGTGAGCACCATGCATGGTGCCAGCACACCCCAGGAGTCGGAAGAGGGAAAGGAAGAGGGAGGAGAGGTGCTCCGAGTGCAACTGGCGAGCGCACAAGACGCCCAAGTGGGGAAGTGGGGCTGGAAGGGGAAAGATAGCCGGGAAATGTTAATTAGGGCTGGGTTCGCTTGCATGCATTTTGCTGGGTCTGCAGCAGGAGGTGCGCCTGGCCTGGCAGCTGCAGAGATGATTTATTACACGCTCGCTACATTTGCCCTGTAGGAAAGTAAATAAAATGTACACAGTGTCCCATTTACTCAGACAATCGAGGGATGTGACCTACTTTCTGTTCAGCTCCTGTGTTTTGCTTGCCACAGCATGGCTCCTCCTCATTCCCCACCAGGAATGTGCCTCCAATGCATTTATCTCACCCTCTCCTCTTGTCAGGGCACGGCTGATGCCCTCCAGGGTTGGCCTAGATCCGCAGGAACCAGCAGCGTTGCCTTCCCTTGACTCCGGCCAGCATTCCCGTGGCTTTTAGCAGGGCCTCCTGGACTCTGTGTATCCAGGCACTCGCCCCAGAGAAGTGGCACCAAGGCCTCCAGGAGCTCTCCAAAGCGCCAAGAAAGGGGTCCGCTTCGCCTTTGCCTTCCAGTTCCACCACTTCCTTCCTTCCTCACCCACCGGCAGCTCTGCCTTCCCACCGTCCTTCGACAGCTCAAGGGAGGAGATGCTTTTAATCACCTTGATCTTCTGTAGGCTCCGGCTTGAGGGGAGATTTGCTTAAGAAAATCCCTGGGATTCTCCTTGGCTTTGAGGGCTGCTTTTTGAGTTTTTTCCACCCAAACCCTCAGGTTGGCTGCCTCTTTTTCCTGGATCGATTGTGCACGGGGAACGCCACCACCTGGGGCTCCTTGAGACTCTCCAGCAGCACTTCTGACCCAGGCCCTGCAGCACCAGGGATGGGCACATAGCTCAGCTCATGCCAGCCAGGCAGCCTCTCACTCCTTCTCATCCTTTGTCCCAACAGGGGGAGGAGGAAGAGGCACCCCACACCATTGCCCTTTAAAAGGTTTGCCACACAAAGAGCTCTGCTCAACAGGAGCCTGAGGAAAACGTGCAAGCCAAAGTCATTGCTTGCGTCACCTTCAGAAGAATCCAGAGAGCGCAAGGATCAAGAGATGTGGTGGGTCCAAAGGTCTTGGGCACAAAAGCGCCAAGAACGGAGTAGGCAGGGAAAGAGCTGGGCAGCTTTTCACACTTATTCCCATTTATTTACTCCAGTTTCTTCCACTGGGCTGGAAACTACAAGAAAATAGAAGCTTTCGTCTCAGGGCGCATCCTGACCAATTTATGGCCAGCACTACTCACCCCAGTGGTGTACATACCTCATTTAGCACCCACAAATTTTTTGACATCCCCGTACGTCAAAATTATTTAATTATTTACTATCATTATTGATTAATACAATTAATTAGATATTAATTGATAATTTCATATTTTAAAACTATCTTACCAATTAAACCTCTGTTTTATTCTTTTCTGGGAAGCATGTTTTCCTACTCACAAGTAGAGGTGCGATGCAGCTCAATTTCAATTTCTGTAGGGCTCCAAGCATTTTCAGTTTTTTGGACTTAACTTATGATAGGAATAAGACATTTCAAAGCTTTTTTAAGCATTTGTTTCTGCTGGGAAATCTGCATCAAGTGGGATATGTTTTAATGGGGTCATTGCAAAGGATATTACTGATTTTAGCAATTTTTTTGATTTTGGACACCCCCAAGTTGTCGCCAGTAACTCATCTATATCCCCAGTCCCACAGTGGCATGGGAAGGCTGACGCATGTCTGTACACTAGCCTAACTGCCCCCCCCCCCCAGTATATGCCAGTATTGAATGCCATACTGGTTTGAGCTCCTGATGACAGAAGACCCACCACCACACAGGGAAGGAGGTGGGAGAAATATGGCTAAAGGTTGGGAAAGGTCAGGACCACTCCAGAGCTGAAAGGGCTTGGGAAAAAGCTCCGCCTGATCAAGAGGGGCCAATTTATTCTGCCAAGTCAGAGGTTCACTAGGACTTGTCAGGGGTTTTTACGGGGTGATGAAGTACCTGGAAACTGGAGCCATCAGGATAACACCGGAAATGTCCCATTAAAAAGGAGAGCTTCTGAAAGCTCGGCGGCTACGGCTGCCCTATAAAACAGGATGCTGAAGGAAGCTTCCCAGGAGACCGCCCCTGACAACAACCTTCACCCCCCGCTATGCAAAGGGCCAGAACTTTGGGCAAAGTCAACAAGAGGGCCTGGAATTCAATCCTGAAGGTTCTTTGGAGCGCTGAAGACCGGTGGGGAGAAGGCCCTCCTGCGCTTGTGTCACCACCCAAAGGGCCATTTGGGTGAGCCTTTTATGGCTTTGGAGACCTTGATGGGGCAGCTTTTGTGGTTTTGCCTCAGACCCCTGGTGGCCTTTGGAAAAGGAGCTTGATGGGCTTCATGGCCTGGTCACTCTTTCCTGGCTCTGGAATTTGGGGGGGGGGGAGAGAGAGAGGCAGTTTGGGGGACGGGAGGTGGCCAAACATGGGCTGTGCAGAACCCCATTTGCTTCTACAACCTGCTTCTTGACTCTTTGCAAGTCAAGAGTGATGAACTTGAGTCCAGGGTGACCAGATGCTAAACCCAAAATTCCTGAACCCCAAGGCCAAAATTCCTACCCCCAAACCAAAATTCCTACCTGCTAAAAAAATTGCCAAAAAATGTATTTTTTATTTTTATAGTTCTTATTTTTTGGTTTTTTGGCCATAACATTTGTTAGGAAGGAGATATCTCAAAACTGATTTTTGCATTGGATTCTGCTCTTCAATACGAATCCAACAACATATGGCCTGATGGGGTACTGTGCACTATCACAAAGTTCCAAAACAAAGCCAAAATGTAGGACAATTAAGCCAAAATGTAGGATACTCGGACAGAGGGCTAAAAATCTGGACAAGTCATCTGGTAACCCTGCTTGAGTCCCTTTCGCTGCTCCTGTTGAAAAGGAAACAGACCCCAAAGCCCCACCGGAGAGGGAGTTGGGGAAAAAACACGAAGGGTGAGATCCTAACCTAGGCTAGCACAACTCGTTGGTCTTCTGTTCTTGTTGTGATGTAGAGAGGCAAGTGCATGTTTGTGCACTGGCTTAAACCTTCCTTAGGAGCAGGTAGAAGGGTCTTGCAAGCACGATTGTGACACACCAGGCTGAGGCATATCCTGGCTTTACTGGAGTTTAGGATTGCAGCCAACGATGCCCAGTGTGGAGCCCTTTGCCTTCTCTTGCCTGGCCCAGCAAGAGATCCTCAGAGCCTCAAGCTGGAGGCCCCCCCTGAGACCCAAAATTCAGCTTTGAATTCTGAAACTGTGGGTGCTGAGTCTTAGCCCTGGGAACTTACAGGTATCCTCTGATGAGGGTGGTCCAGGGTGCTTGCAGTCACCCACCACCCCTTTTTCTTTAGGCTTGCCAGGTGCAAGTTTCTTTAGGCTTGCCAGGTGCAAGAAATTGGGGGAACAGCTTTGCCTCTCCTCCAGCACTCCTGGTTGCAAAGCAGTTCACATGCCCAGGCTGGCAAAGCTAGAACCCCAGAGATGCCCCATCAGTACAAAGAGGGTCTGCAGGGCCCATCCTTTCCTTTTGGCAGTTCTGCTCTTGGCACACCAGGTAGTGCATAAAACCAGAATCTGCAATGATGTATCACAAGACTTGGAAAGCAGGTAATCCCAAGTGGAGCTGCTGAAAGAGCTCCGCGGTCAGGCCTTCTCCACTCTCAGATGGACCTGTGGACTGACTTGGCCTCAGGAACCTCGAATGCCGGGGTCCCCATTGCTTTGCCTGATCTTCCTTCTGCTCGGGTTGCATTGCGAGGACGGGAGGAAGGTCCCAAGGCAGGCCTCGGAGCTGCTCCCAGGCTCTGCGCTTGCTCAGAAAAAAGCCACGGCAGTCCCTGGGTGGTCTGTCTCTTAATTACAGGGTTAATGGGATGTTACTATCAGAAGAAGTTCCTTAACCTGATAATGAGTAGGAAGCAGCTGCAGCTCGGAAAATGCAATAATTGCAGAGGGGAGATCTTTAATTATAAAGTGCACGTCAACTGCGCCTCTATTTACTTAGCGGCAGCTCCAAGTCTCCTCAAAGCAGCGGCAGGAATGGGGACAGCAGGAGCTCCCTTTCCATGAGCAAAGGAGTGTGGGGTTGGTGGGAGTTTGTGGAAGGGGAAACGGAGGCCAGAAGGTGTGACTTTCACTCAGTTGAGCAGCTTTGAAGTAGCCCAACGAGTCCCATCGACCCCATTCTGCACTAAATGGGGTGCCACCCTGCGACCCCAGAATCTCCACCCACCCTGCAGACTCACCCACAGCATCCTCATAAGCAGGGATTAGAATCCATTCATATGACAGATTATTATTTATTTACTGTAAGCATGGCATGCTATGTATGTACTGTATATACAATGTATGGCATACATTACATGGATAGGATTGCCATATGTCCTGGGAAACTGGGACAATCCTGGTTTTCGGGGATTGTGTTCACAGAGTGGCAAGTTGTATAGGAAGGTCATGTCCCAGTTTTGTGGAAGAGAATTATGGCAACCCAATACATGGACTTATGGTGAATCAGATTATAAATATAAATGAAGGTCCAGGTTAGCTCAATGCCCAGATTGGTGGTCAAGGATCCTCGCTGCATCCATGTTTAATCCTGATTCCACCTGTGCTGTGCTTTCTGTGCTGTCCTTTGGCTTTCTGTCCCTTTTGTCCTGCCCCTTTGAGGGAACGAAGGGCAAAGGAGCCACCCGGGTAAGATAGGCACTCAGGGTGGCAACACACTCACTTTCCCCCAGTTATGGAACTGCGCAAGAGCGCATCAGTAAAACTCCAGACAAAAACCAACACAATAGCCTGAGCATTCAGTACCCTCCTGCGGGGTGTCATTTATACCTACTGGTTCCTGGCAGGATCTGCTTTCAGGGGATGGTGTGTTTTTGCTCCCAGGGCGGCAGGTGGAGGCAAAGGGCAGTGGCTTTTGCTGCAGCTGAATTGCCTCCAGGCTGGAGCTCTGCCTTCCCTCCATCAGTGCCCACCTGCGGCTCCTCCTGGCTGAGCTCCTAGTCAGAAAGGAAGCCCTTGTGCCACCTTTTCAAGGGTCTCACTTTGATCCCTGGTGGTGGGGTGAAGAAGGACAGGGTCAAGGGCACCGGGATGGAGCTCCCTCCCTTGTGGCTGTCCTAAGCGTCCTTGTAGTGACCATCTACCATAGTATTTATAGGCCCCATAGACTGGAGGATAGAGTGCCTCTACCTTTAAGAGGGAATGTATAGAAGAGGGAATGCTCACCCTGTCCATGGGGGCAGCTAGCAATGTTCAAAACTTGGTTTTGATCCTGGTCCTGTGGCAGGTAGGCTTAGAAGTGCCCAAGGCAACCTGAAAGGCCTTGAAAAGCCTCCTGCCTTCTTCTGAGGACCAGCTTGCCTTTTTCCTGCCCATCGGCTCAGCTTCTTTTCATTAAAGACACTTCATGGGAGGCATTTGCATGGGGGGTGGAACAGGAGCCCTTAATAACTGGCTGAACCCCACCCAGAACTGGCTTTTGCCTGGTAGTTATTTTTTAAACCACCAACCTGCCATATGCAGGGCTCTCTGGGGCATCATCTGTGCCAGAGGAGCATTCTCCAGGGAGGCTGGTGCCTACTGACTGAGGCCCCGAACGCCATGGGGCTCACTATAGTTGGCCCTGACTGTCTGCAATCCTCTGGGGCCCAGGCAGGCATTTTCCTTTTCATACCCAGAGATGCCACAGGTGAGCACTGCACTTGCCTTGCCATGCAGCATCTCCTGTCCAGCTGGGAAGGAATTTGCTTGAGTTCCTCCATAAACCATTCAGCACTGCTCAGGATGAAACCAGGCAAGGTGGCCAAAGGAAGCTAAGCTGACACCCTGGCTAGCTATAATTCAATCAATCTATCAAATCTATCTACCAATTAATCAAATCTATGAGGGATCAATCAATCAAATCTATCTCAGTGTGACCAGATGGAATGGAGGACAGAGAGCCTCTGCCTTTAACCATAAGGGGGACTATAGGCAGGTGCTGCTCTTTAAACCCTTCTTTGATGAACTAAACCTGCCTCAGTTCACTTTTCTATGCAATAGTTAGAATCTTAGTATGATAGAATCCTAGAGTTGGAAGGGACTTGTAGGTCATCTAGTCCAACCCCGCCTGTAGCAGGAAATCCTCCAAGAGCATCCCCGACAGGTGCTGGTGGAGCCTCCGCTTGAAGACCCCCAGTGAGGAAGAGTCCACCACCTCCCTTGGCAGTCTGTTCCACTGCCCAACCACCCTCACCCTCAGAATTTTTTCTGGATCTCCAACTGGAATCTCCTCTCTTGCAGTTTGTCCCCATTGGTTCTAGTTCTGCTTTCAGAAGCAGCCATGAACAAATGAGCCCCTTCCTCCCTATGACAGCCCTTCAGGGATCTGAAGAGGGCAATCAGGTCTCCTGTATTTACCTGTATTGTGGATATAATAGACAGGAAGCCCTCGATCCAGGTTTCTTTCTCTTCATCTCCATAGAAATGCCCCAAATTATTATGTATTTAACACACACTCATTTTTGCCTTTCAGCCTAGAAATTGTAGCCCCTTCCCTGGGTGCATGTCACGATCACCAGTCAATGATGTGGACACTTTTGTGCTCTCTCTCTCTCTCTCTCTCTCTCTCTCTCTCTCTCTCTCTCTCTCTGCATCCCCTCTTCTCAGCTGTTTGTGGAAAGAGTGCAGCAGAGTTTGATTTGTTTGCAGCACACAACAACCAATGCTGGAGGGATCCAGGAGAGGAGCAAATGGGGCAGGCAGGCAGCCCAGGGCTGAGGAGCAGTTGGGGAATCAGCTGTCCCCAGATGACAGCCCTCCCCTCCCTTCCAAAGCCCACTTGAAGGGGATGCTACAGTCCTTTGCCGGGGCCTGGAATCCCAGGAGAAGCAGGAGAAGGGGGTGTTTCAGCAAACCTGGTGGTTTGGCTGGGTCCGCCAAAGGTTTTCCTTGTTCATTCGTGGACAGATCAATGTGTCCTGACATTTACAAGCAAGTTCTGCACAGCCAAGGAGGCTTCCCATCCCATTGAAGGCACATCTTCCCATAGGTTGCAGATGTAGGGCAGCCAAGCTAATCCCTCTGGGGATTTTTGGGGTGGGGAAGGCAGATTCCCTCTCTAGGGACTGATTCTGACTCAGGCCCCCTTTTTGCCCTCCTTACCCACTAGGTGGCTTGCAATCCCCTCTGGTGTGGAGACGCACAGACTGATCTGGGCGCCTGCCAAAGGAGGAACCAGTGCTGGGACGGAGCTCATTACCTTCTGATTCAGAACATGCAGTGTGGCCGCGCGCCCTGTGGGTCGGTCTTTGGATGGGTGCCGCTTCCTCTCCAAAATCTGTTCCTAACAGTTAACATGCAAGGAGAGTTTTCTGGCTTCTGCCAAACAGATGAGGCTGATTCTGGTGGGTTCAGCCTCAGGGCCCTGCAACTCCATGATCTCTCCATGGTAGGCTGGAATTTAGCATGTCTAACTTCACCTGCTGAATGCCTGCCTGTTGCATGGACCCTCCCAAACATACCCTCATGACCGCCTTCTTTGAGGGGGGACTGCCTGCCTGCACGGAGTCCTGGGCAAAGGTGCTGGCATCTGACTTGTACACTCCAGGACTGGACTCCAGGGTAGGGTTGCCATATGCCTGGAAAAACCAGGACATTTCCAGTTTTGCGGGTCCTGTCCCATAATTCTCTTTTTAAAAATCAGGACAGGACCTTCTGTCAAACATGCCAGTAGGTGAACACAATCCACAAAACTGGGATTGTGCCAGCTGGGAAAAGTTCTCTTGAGCTCACACACATGCACACACACATGCTCACACACACACACACATGCTCACATGCTCTCTGTCTCTCTCTCTCACACACACACACACTTACTCACACTCCTCTTTCCAGCTAGGTCCAAACCCAGGATTTGGACCTGGTTGTACATAGGGTTGCCATAAGTGGTGGGCTTCTGGGGGTTCTCACAGGTTCTATAGAACCCTTTGCTAATGAGCGCAAATGGTTCTGAAAACCAGATACTAATGGGACATAGAAGCTGTTGTTAATCTATTTGAATCCCACCACTGCATATTTCCCTGTATCTGGAGTCGTCCTCTCCTCTCCTCTGAGTCTGATGAGGGCATCTGAATGGGTGACGTGGGCTGGGCTGGAGACCTCTGGTAGCCTCTCCCTGGGAGTCCTGGTGCAAGACCTCCTCATCCAGGAGTTCCACCGTCACAATATTCCTGCACAACTATTTTTCACTTCAAGAAAAAAAACTTTTAAAAGTTCTGCTGCCGCTGCAAGATGAGCGTTTCCCCCTGTTGAAAATGAGCTGATTTCACACCCTCCATTTCCACCAGCTCTTGGCACCAGGCTGGAGATCAAAGGAGTCCTCTGGAGGAGCCCCGGACCCCGTGCCACTCTCGGCCTTGTCACCTCATCCCCGATGGCTGGCACAGATACGGGCGCAAATGCAGAACTGTCAGCAAACGGACAGAGCTTTAAACTCCCCGGCAGCCGCCGCAGTGATTTGAATATATATTGAAAATTTCCCAACTCGTTAAATACTCTGGAGAGGAAGAGGGGAGATGGTTGTTTGCTTATCTCCGTTGCTCCTTCTTATTAAATAAAATGTAATTGTCCAAAGTATTACATGTTGCCCAGGGCTTTGGAGAGCTAGACGAGCAATCCGGGTGTCCCAATAACGGGAAAGTCAGGCACGTTTTGTGGCCTGCCTTGGACAGGGTGCTGCTTCCCATCCTGCATCGAGAGATTATCTCCAAGATGTCGCAAACATAATGTGGCCAGAGTTCTCTCACATTAGATAAGGGGAAAAAGTCTCTGCGACCAGCTTATCGGTTAGACTGAGAGTATTATGGGGGAAATGCTCAAATCACGTTCCCAAGCAATGTTTCCCAAAAGAGAGGACAATTAGGATAAGTGCTACCTTTCTGCAGAGGTCACTAATACTGGGTTCTCAAACTTTTTAGTGCTGGCCGCACTTCTGCAAGGTCTGGGGAGGGCAGACAGAGGGGAAAGAGGTACAGGTGGGGTTGGCATCCAATGGAGTCAAATGACAATGACATCCAATGGCAATCTGTATTGTCCTCCTTTTCCTTGTGAGCAGGCACCACACAGGCTTCCTGTAGTTAATAAATTATATGTAATAGATTTAAATTTAATAATATGTAATATAGGGTCCCGTCCTAAACTAGGCTGCCACAACTCATCAGTGTTCCTGTGGTGATGTAGGGACCATGTAGGTGATGTGGTGTGCAACGCCCTGACCCTCCGCCCGGAGAGGCACAAAAGTGTCTTTTGCAGGACTTAAGCCGAGGCTTAGGCCAGCCTAAGTGGAGGTTAGGATTGCAACCATAGTATCATAATCTTTATATATAAGAGAAAAGTCACTCACTCACTCACTCACTCACTCACTCATCAAACGCAGGCCACCGCAAGTCTTGAGAGACTATGGTATTGTGCTCAGCAGTGCATACGCTGCATGCCTGGGTTAGATTGTTATGGAGGATAGGCTGTTCCCCAAGCAGCAAATCCCTCTCTCCACGCCACTGAATTAGTCCAATGGAAAGGCAGACCAATACGATTGGATCCAGCTGCGTCGCAGAGCTGGGCTAAGGATAGGAGCTCACCCTGTCTTGTCGGGCTGACCCGGGTCTCGAACCCTGGCCTGCTGGTTAATAGGCACAACATCTCAACCGCTTGTGCCACCCATAGCCCCCTCACTCATCAACACCCTGCCAAAACCACTGGGCCTAGAAGCGTGAAATTTGGGGTGGATGTTCCATCTGTGACTGAGGGGTGCACTAAGAACCAGTTTTTAGAAATGCCAGCCAGAAGTGGGTGAAAAGGGGCACAAAGTGTTTTCCTCCCTATACTTTGCATTGAAGAATCAGTGACGGAGGGATGCTCTGCCTCAACCCTGTGGACCTAGAAACGTGAAATTTGGGGAAGGTCTTCCTTCTGTGACATCAACACCCACCAAGAACTGATGTGGAGAAATTTAACCCTTTAGGGGCTGAAAAAGGGTCAGTGTGTTTTTGTCCTATACCTTAAACTGGAAGACTACTCAACATCCAGCCAATTTGGTTCTCGGTGCCTGATGCACAGGTGGGATGTTGTTTGGAGGGAAGGGTTGCACTGAGGAGGATGCTGTGTATGGGTACGCATGGGGGGATATTGCAAATGGGGGGATGTTGCTCATGGATGGGTTGATGCGCATGGGGGTTGTTGCGCATGGGAGAGATGATGCTCATGGGGAGAATATGAGCATGGGGGATGATGAGCATGGGGTGAGGTTGCGCATGGGGGGTTGTTGCACATGGGGGGTTGATGCACATGGGGTTATTGCATATGGGGGTTGATGCGCATGGGGGGTTGATGCACATGGGGAATGTTGTGGATGGGGGGATGTTGTGCATGAGGAAGATATTGTGCATGGGGGGTTGTTGTGCATGGGGGATAGTTGCGCTTGGGGGACTGATGCACATGGGGGTATGTTACGCATGGGGGGATGTTACACCGTAGGAGGATGGCATACGGAGAATTTTACTCCTGCAACACAGGTTGAATGGGACAAAAAGAAAAATGTGGCTGGCCTTTTTGTCCCATTCATTTTGAATCACCCTGTATAATGGTGTTGGGATCCAAGTGTATCAGGGCCTGATCCTGAGGAGAACTAGGAGGACAGCCGAGGCTGCCAGGATGCCCAGAATGGAGGAGGACTTTAATATTTTCTTTTTTAGGTCACGTCCTCTTTTTTTTTAGCTTTGTATCCTTTTCCTTGTGTACAGGCAGCTTGTAGCCTTCTTGTAATTCCTAAATTATATGTCATACCTTATATGTAATAGTTTTAAATTTTATAATAAGCAATATAGAGTTTAAATTAACCACATGAAAGCAATATAGATAAACATGTCCTGCATGTCCTCTGCAGGTTATCTAGCTAGTTGTGACTGACTATAGGGTGCGGTGCTCATCCCTGTTCCTAGAGCCATAGAGGCACCGTTGTCTGACATGTGGCTCTCATGTGCTTATAAGGCAGAGAGAGAGAGAGAGAGGTAGAGAGAGAGAGAGAGAGAGAGAGAGAGAGAGAGAGAGGTCACCATAAAACTGGAGGAGCATTTTACTAGCCCCCCTGGGCTGACTTTAAGTAAACTGTGAGTGCTGTTCTTTATGATATTTGTGGTTTTGAACCCAAGCTCTGCAGAAATGCTCCTCTTTGTGGAATTTACTGGGCTTCCAAACATAAAATCTCCAGACAAGCTGAGGAGTGATGACATTTTCTGCTGACACTAAAACTTTGGGCTTCTACCCACAGACGTGACAGGCGCGGGCAGGACGTTCCTCCTTCCGGGAGAGACGGCGGGGAAGTGGGAGAGAAGGAGACGAGCAGAAAAGCCTCCTCTTCAGGATGATGTCTTGGCCAATTCCCCCGTCTTGCTTCACCTTCTTCCTTTCTCCTCCCACAAAAGGTCAGCCTGTCCACCTGCCCAGGGAAGGGAACTGTAGGGGATGCGGCTGTCATAAGAACCTAAGAAGGCCCTCCACTGGACCCGTCTGGTCCAGCTTCCTGGATCACACAGCGGCCCACCAGATTTGATGATACATTCGATTCAAATAAATACAGATTTTTTATTATAATTATAGCTCAGTATTTAAACAGTTTATTATATTGTGATTAAAATGTAACAAACTCATTGTTGTATAAAGTAGTGCAATTAGGTAGAAATTATAACATGAATCTATTGCCATTTTATTATTATTATTGTCATATAACTCATTATTATGTGCAGTAAAATTTGATTTTGTACCTGCTTTACAGCTTCACATTACAATTACCAGTAAAAACCCTAAATATGTCTACCCCGAAGTAAGTCCCATTGTATTCAATAGTACTTTCTCCCAAGAAAGCCTTTGCAGCGCAAGCCTTTAAAACTAGAGATATGCATTATATTTGATGGTGCATTAGATTTGAGTAAATATGGGTAGGTTGCAACTGTTGTGTTGTCTGTGGTGGTCCATTTGGGCATGAGAGTGTTGACTCTATACTGCAGCCATCAACACGGAACATGTTTGTGTGAACCACCCCTGGTGTTTGCCTGGGCTACACAACCCCTCCACTCCTTGACCCACAACTGTTTTTTTCTAATTATTATGGGATAGATCTGGGAAATGGTGATGTCCTCCTCCTCCTTTCATATCATTGTCCAAAATCTCAGGGACACTTAACTTACTTGGTTGTGAAGGGGCTCTGCACCATTCAGTTCACTCTATCCCAATCCTGCATGCTCTACGTTAGAGTTGCTGTCAGCTGAATTCAGATACAGATGTTGGGTTCTGGAACTAAGCTTTGGTGGGCCTTAAAATGAAGTCTGGAAGTCCAGATGTGAACCAAGGTAGCACCCAGATGTACTCCTCACCCTTCCAGACAGTCAATGTGGTTGCAAAAAGTCCTGGAGTGACCGTCCTGGACTTTTGTGGCCGTTGTCTCCACATCCTTCTCCAAGAGTTGGCCGTCGCCAGCATTCCCGCCCCTCCCTCCCTCCAAGCGACTCTCCCCGTAGGCTTGTATCCAGCCTCCCCTCCCCTCCCCAACTCCAAACTTGCATATCTGGTTCCCTGACAGCTGTGATATATTAACAACAAACTCCTGTCGTGTTCCACCATCACACAACAATAGATACTCCTGTCTGTTTATAGGAGTTTGAATTTGTCCATATAAATACAGTACGGAAGAAACAGTAGACTGTGTATCGCCCACTGACAGCTGAAAGATGGAGGGATCCCATTAACTCAGCCAAGTGCCTGGAAACCTTATGTGGAGCAGAGCACCTGAAAGGCATTACTGCGCTCCTGTCGGACGGCTTCATCTCTTGATTTCGGATGGGGCCTTTTCTGTTTAATATGGTAAACTCCTGCTTGGCAAACGGAGAAGCCCTTGATGAAATGCCTAAGTATCCCTGGAAAAGAATTTAGGGTCTCTGAGCCAGAGCAGCTTCTGCCAGATCCTAAGGAGCGGAAGGAGAGAGCAGGGTGTGGGGCGCTGCAGCCTTTTCCTCCCAGAACGGCCTGATTGACAACCTGTGATCAAGTTACTTTGCTTGGAGATGCACATGGTGCACGTAGATGGATCCATCATGATTAAATATTGGAGTGAGCTCCATCCAGCTCTCTGCAGGACGTTGTGTGAGAAGGAATGTGGGGGCTGTAGGAATAGGGTTGCCATTTGCAACTTGCTGGAAAACTGGGACAGTCCCATTTTTTAGGCATTGTGTTCACATACTGGCAATTTTATCTTGGGGGTCCTGTCCCGGTTTTGTGGAGGAGACTTATGGCCGCTCCATGCAGAAAACACCCAGGGGAGCCACATAAACCCCATGAACCCTCCATGTAATGTACAGAATTGTATCCCTAATGGGGAGCCACAGCAGTGGCTCAAGGGAGCCATCAGTCCAAAAAAGTTTGGGAACCACTGCTTGCCCCTGACTCCCACCTCCCGACACAGGGTTTGACATTCTCTGTGTCTGTGTGGCAGACTCTGCATCGGTATCAGTTCCACCCCTGGGTTGTACTGCTTTATGCTGGAGAGTTCAATGGAGGTGTCCCCACCAGATACACTTGAAATGCTGCCCAACAAAAGGCAGCCTGTAAGGCATCTTTTATGCCATGGGAAGGAGCACCATGGGGGTAAAAGAGACCTGTTTCACCAGGTTGTATCACTGGCACATCCTAAGGGGTCCCTGGAGTCCTCCCAGAATCTTGCCAAGCTCCCTTATGGACTCAGTACTGAAGAAAGTCCAGAAAGGGGATGATTTGAATGACAATTGGTTCAATAAGGGAATTTGGATCCATGTTCTGTTTGCTTTTCCCATTGCTTGATGCTGGAATCAACGTAGGAAATCAGATATAGGGTGGAATCCTAACTAATTTTCCAGAACTGGCATAAAGGCAATGCAACTCCATGATAAATGAACAAACATTGCCTTATCTTCAGGATGCCCCCAGTGACTGCCCACCCCCCCCCCCCCATTACAGAATCAACCTCTGCCTCACTGGCACAGTTATTCCAGTGCTGGAAAGCTGGTTAGGATTGCACCCTTAAACCCAAGAAAGCATTTCTGGAGTAGGTGGCTGTTCTGCATACATCTGTACTGAGAGTTCAGGCCAAGCCCCGAGACCCCCAGCCTGGCACTGACAGACCCTTGGCCTGGACGCACATCAGCCAAGCCGCCTTGTTGCTGGAGAGTCGCTCCTCTGAGCCCCCTCAGAACGTCTTGGAGGTCCAAATAGCAGCGTTTGAAAAAGCGCCAAAGCACTTGAGGCTGAGCGATTTCTCTTGTTAACAGGCAGCCCGGCAGGAATCTCGTCTTCCTGCTCCGGAGAGCTTTTCCTGCTCTGGCTGGAGTAATGAGGCTGATGTCAAAGAGTTTTTCCTCCTCTGCTCTCCAAGTCCAGGTAATCCTCCCCAACAGGGGCCAATAGACTGTTTCTCCAGTGCAAGGCGAGGCTGATTAGATCTGTGCCAAACCAGGGATCCGCTTTCAGTGCAGCGGCCCAGACTTCTTGGCTAGCTGTGTGTTCGGGACAGAGTAGCCACTACGCCTGCTTTTCGCATTTGTCTCCAGCCAATGGGACTTGCCGTCAATAAAAAAGCTTCAGCAGGCAAAGGATTGCCTTGATTGCTTCTGACCTGGGATATAAATTTCCAGCCACCTGGGTTGCGGAGCCACCACACTTAGAAGGACACGGCCAAGGTGTGGGAGAAAAGGATCTGGCTTCAGTTGAGGAAGCTTCTCAGGATTCATCAAAACCAAGATTTATTCTCCTTCCTTCCTTCCTTTGTTCTTTCGTTCATTGGTTCTTTCTTTTGTTCTTTAGTTTTTTCTTTTGTTTGTCTGTTTGTCCATTTGTTCTTGCTTTCTTGCTTTCTTGCTTTCTTGCTTTCTATCTATCTATCTATCTATCTATCTATCTATCTATCTATCTATCTATCTATCTATCTATCTAGTGTGTCCGCCCGCCCGCCCGCCCGTCTGTCTGTCTATCTAGTGCGTCCGTCCATCCGTCTCTCTGTCTGTCTGTCTATCTATTTAGTGTGCCCGCCCGCCCGCCCGCCCGTCCGTCCGTCTGTCTGTCTGTCGATGCTGCAAGGCATATCTGGCCAAGCCAGCCAGCTCAGTGGTGCGGGTAGACTGGCCTTCCTTCTCCAGCTCATGGACCCCTCCAGCTGCAGAGCCCTCTAGGAGCATCAGGGAGGTCCTCAAAGAAAGTCCAAAGTGGGGAAGCCAAGCAGGGGTGACAGGCTTGGGCAGGAGGGAGGGACTGGCTTGCTTGAGGGATGGAGGGAACCTGCAGAGCCCCCTTTAGTCTGGGCGAGGCTGGGGGGGGAACTGGGGGGTTGTTGGGGAAGACTCTGTTGCCAAGCAACACTGCCAGCAATATTGCTGAAATAAATCCTGCCGTAATGGAAGGAACGGAGATTTCTGTCTTTCTGGTTTGTTCCTTTTTCTCTCCTGCTACTTTTGCTCTCCTGGATCTGCTGGCACAAAACAAGCTCATGAAGGGCACAGAAAGGAGAACGGAGGGAGCCGGATGGGTTTTCATCCTTCAGACCTGGGCCTCTGTCGCCAAGGCTTCCCTCGGGGCAGCAGATGAAATGGACCACATGTTAGAACCAAAAAAGAGGGCACGGCTCTTCCAAAATGTAGGACACCCAAGAAAAATAGAGGACAAGAGAGAATAAAAGCCAAAAGCACATATATATTGCTTTCATGTGGTTGATTTAAACACTATACAGGGATACCTCGCTTAACAAGCAAAAATTTCCAAGAAATCTTGCTTCACACAACAAGTTCTGCTTCATTTAACAAGCAAGCATGCTATGGACACGCATGCTATGCAGCCCTGACGCTCCACATGAAGGCTCTTTAAAACGGCTGCTGCCTCTAACTGTCCCCAACTTGGGGGCAGTTGCCTGGAAGTGCCAGTGGCAACTGCCCCTAACTGCCCCCAAGTACCCCCACCAACCACCTTGAACCTCCAGCAGCAGCCCAGGTAAGCCTCCCAGAACAGTGTCTTTGATTGCAGCCTCCTAACCATGTTTACTCAGAAGTAAGTCCCATTGTGTTCAATGGGGCTTACTCCCAGAAAAGTGACTTTAGGATTGCTGCCTAAGTAGACTTCATAGGATCCTGCACATTGAATGCATGTTTTGTATTCAATTCCAGTGTTTTGTCATCATTTTTACATCCAGTTAATATTTTTAATGAATATTTTGGGGGTTGTGGAACCAATCGTCTGAGTTCCCATTATTTCTTATGGAAAAATCTGCTTCACTTAAAGAGCGTTTCACTTAAAGAGCAGGCCTCCTGTATGAATTGAGCTCCAGAACGAATTAAGCTCTTTATGTGAGGCACCACTGTATGTTGCTTTCATGTGGTTGATTTAAACACTATATGACTTCTCTTTAACATCTTCATCAATGACTTGGAGGAAGGGATACGGGGGAGCCGGATCAAATTTGCAGATGACACCAAGCTGGGAGGAGAAGCAAACACATCAGAAGAAGGAGAAACCTCCAGGAGGATCTGGATAAACTGGAATTCTGGGCTGTAACAAACAGAATGAACTTCAACAGGGAGAAGTGCAAGTTCTGCACTTCGGAAATAAAAACCAAAAACACAGGTATAAAATGGGGGATACTTGGCTTGGCAGCACAACATGTGAGCGGGACTTTGGAGTCAACACCATGGATCACCAGCTGAACATGAGTCAGCATCTGATGTGTCTGCAAAGAAGGCAAATGCCATTTGAGGCTGCATTAAGAGGACTGGAGCTTCCAAGTCACAAGAAGTTCTGGTTCCTCTTTACTCTGCATTGGTGAGACCTCACCCTGAGTCCCGTGTTCAGTTCTGGGCACCTCACTTGAAGAAAGATGCAGCCAAACTGGGGCAAGTCCAGAGGAGAGACAAGAATGATCAGTGGGATGGAAGGGAAGCCCTACCAGGAAAGGTTGGGGGAACTTGGGATGTTCAGCCTGGAGAAGAGGAGGCTGAGGGGAGACATGATTGCCCTCTTCAGATACCTGAAGGGCTGTCATAGGGAGGAAGGGGCTCATTTGTTCATAGCTGCTTCTGAAAGCAGAACTAGAACCAATGGGGACAAACTGCAAGAGAGGAGATTCCGGGTGGATATCTGGAAAAATTCCTGCTGGTGAGGGTGGTTCGGCAGTGGAAGGGATTGCCAAGGGAGGTGGTGGACTCTCCCTCACTGGGGATCTTCAAGCAGAGGCTCCACCAGCACCTGTCGGGGATGCTCTAGGGGGATTTCCTGCTGCAGGCAGGGGGTTGGACTAGATGACCTACTAGGTCCCTTCCAACTCTAGGATTCGATGATATATGTTTGGATTTGAGTCTCAGCTTGACTCTGCGTGGTCTGTGGCTGCTGTGAGCCAAAGGCTGCCCTGTGCCACTTGATTCCCATTCAGAAAAGGACCAGCTAGGAGCACCAACTGCCACCAACCTCAGCAGCAGCAGTAGAGCAACCACGCACTGGAGCCAAAGTGGCCATGAGTTCCAAGCTTCTGCAGCTCCAACTTTACCTTGCTCCCCACATGCCGTCCTCACTACCAGATGGTCACCACCTGCACAAATGACACACACACAGACAACCACCAGGCCTGACAGCTTTATTTTCCTTGTCAGCCCAAAGGAGGCAATTCCCCTGCCATTCTATTTGTTCTAGCAATGCGAGCAAGTGGACTTTCCATTTCTTGCAAGGAAGGAGGCAAAGTAATAGTCACCTAATATATGGGGTGGCCAATGGCCATATATCCCACCCACTGACCTTCTCGGTCCAACCTCCTTGCTGGATATGCTTGTTAGTAGGATGAATGAGCAAGACTCCACAGGCAGAGACAGCCTCTGTTCCCTTCCAGTCCCATCCCATCCCATCCCATCCCATCCCACCCAGTTACCTTGCTGGAGTGGCAAGAAGTCCTGCTGTGCAAATTCCCATTCAAATGCACTTCCCAAAAAGAGAGATCAGACCCGTAAAACATTCATGAGCAAGTTTAAAATAATGAAAAATTAAACAGGTTTTTGCTATAAAATATAAATTTTTTACTGAGCTGCTGTTAGCTAATTGCAAACGGAAACTACAAAGTGCTTTTGTGTTATTGGCTAAGTGGCAAGTTCGGGAGCTGGTGGCTGGTGGCCAGCTTCAGCCCCCCAAAATGTACATTTTTGGGGGGGCAGCGAGGGGCTAATGGTGCCCGTTCCATTTGGATCATGCCAGAGTCCAGCCACTTCTTTCTCAGCCCTTCTGTATTGCAGGAAGTCACCATCTACTGAGTCCGCCTATCCCAGGAAACCATCTCTCCTCTTTCCCAGGATATGGAATTTTATTTTTAAATTAATAAGTGTTATATAGTGTTTAAATTAACTACATGAAAACAATATACAGTGCTATCTCGCTTAACAAGCGTTTCACATAACAAGCAAAAATTTCCAAGGAATCTTGCTTCACATAACAAGTTCCGCTTCATTTAACAAGCAAGCGCGCTATGGACACGCGTGCTGTGCAGCCCTGACACTCCACACAGAGGCTCTTTAAAAGGGCTGCTGGCCTGTGCTGCTGCCTCTAACTGCCTCCAATTTGGGGGCAGTTGCCTGGGGGTGCCAGAGGCAGCTGCCCCTAACTGCCCCCAAGTGACCACCCTGAACCAGCAACAGCAACTGACCAGCAACAGCCCAGGTAAGCCTCCCAGGAAAGTGTCTTTGATTGCAGTCTCATGACTATGTATATTGAGAAGTAAACCCCATTGTGTTAAATGGGGCTTACTCCCAGGAAAGTATCTTTGATTACAGCCTCCTAACCATGTCTACCCAGAAGTAAGCCCTATTGTGTTAAATGGGGCTTACTCCCAGGAAAGTGTCTTTAGGACTGCAGCTGAAATAGGCTTCATAGGACTATGCACACTGAATGCATGTTTTAAATTCAATTCCAGGGTTTTGTCATCATCTTTCCATCCAGTTAATATTTTTATATGAATATTTTGGGTGTTGTGGAACCAATCGTCCGAGTTTCCATTATTTCCTATGGGAAAATCTGCTTTACTTAAAGAGTGTTTCACTTAAAGAGCAGGCCTCCTGTATGAATTGAGCTCTTTATGTGAGGCACCACTGTATATGAGTGGTCCTGAGTCCATGTCCTGAGACCAAGATGTCTGCTGCCCGCCAGGCCTCCATCAAGGTGTCACATGTTTTGTAGTGTTTTTAGCTTTGACGTGGTCATGCCCTATATTTTTCTTGGCTATCCTTCTTTGTGGGCCTTGTCCTCTTCTTGGTTATGGCATACAGTCACCCTGGCCATACACGGTAGGGTTGCCATCTTTCTCTTCCACAAAACCAGGACAGGAACCCTGTCCAACTTGCCAGGGTGTGAATACAATCTCCAAAAAACTGGGATTGTCCCAGTTTTCCAGAATATACGACAACCCTAATCCACTTGGATCAGGAACAACTCCGCAGGGATTCTTCCCAGCCCCACTTCTTGGAGGTGATCACCGGAGGGACTGCAGTGACTGTGGCCTTCTGCGTGCCTGTGAACAGCAGCCCCTTTCACCTCCCCATCTTTGGTTTCTCAGTGGTGTCCGTGTCCTGAGACCACATGCCCGCTGCCTGCCTGCCTGCCTGCCTGCCTGCCTTCGAGGTGCCAAGTGATGCTGGTCCTGGCCTGCTGTGTCCTTCATGGCATTTCATGTCCGAGTCAAATGTTTCCAGCAGTTTTCCTGGTTGCTTTTCCTTTGCTTCTTACAGCTTCTCACTGCCTGTCTTGCTCCTTCTACCTTCTTCTTGTTCTGACTCAAGGTTTGCTTTAACCCTCTTTCTGACGGCTGCCTCGAGACCTCATGCAGTGAGGCGAGGCAACCTGCTCAGTGGTGGAGCACCTGAGTCCACCCCCTGCCCCGGTCTGTTCTGTCTTCTGGGTTCTGCGTGCAGCAAGACTGGGAAATATTGGGGGATATAACAGGACCTGAGATATGAAAACAGGAATGGCTCACTTTTCCCTTCCTGGAGGTTTCCTGCCCAGCTTTTTAACCATGAGAAGGAGCCGCCACGTCGTGAGCAGCAGCAGGACCCCCAGTCACGTGTTTCCAAACTTGCTGCCTGGCCAGGGTAACCATATGTTATAACATAAACAGAGGATGAAACACCCCAAGATGTAGGACACCCAAGAACATGACAAAATAAAAGCTAAAAACTCTCATTTATATTGCTTTCAAATGGTTAATTTAAACACTGCGTTGCTCATTAAATTTTAAAAATATTTTAAATTTTGCCCAGTCGGTGCTGAAGATGGACCTGTGGATAGACCCAAGAACAGTTCCTTTGTTCCCCCACAAAGAAGGGGGACCCTGGTCTGGGGAGGCCAGCCTCCGTCCCTGCTGCCAAAATAGGGTTGCCATATGTTCAGATAGGGTTGCCATACCTGCTCCAGGCCAGGGAAGCCAACCCTCAGCCCTGCGCAAGCACCAGGCACAGAAGAAGACTTTCCTGGTGGTGCCCTGGGAAGAATGTGTCGCCCTGCACTTTTCACCTGGAACAGTTGGAAGCCCCGGCCCTGACTGGGTTCCAGACACGGAGGAAGAGGAAAGGCACCTCCACCTCCTGGCGCTTTCAAAGGAGCCCTGAGAAACGAGATCCCTTCCAGGCCGGAGCCCCATCCTCTGCAACTGGCCACCTGCCAGGGATGAGCCCCTCCCAGCCCAAGAACCAGGAGACCCCTTTGCTCTCCATGCTGTGTCAGATTTTTATCATAACTTTGCACTGAGTCCAGAACCGGGGGGGGGGGGGGCTCTCAGTAGGAGGAGGACACTTTGAAATGCAAACCTTGTCCGGGCAGGCATTCCAGCGCCAACCGCCGTGGAGAGGGTTTGCTGCATTCCCACAGTCGGAAGGGCTCCCAGCACTGGCTGCCTTTTGCCACAGTGCCCCGCGGAGCAGGCCTTTTGTGTGCTGGGCCATCCCGGGCTGAGAGGCACTCGGAGCGCAGAAAGGAGAGCACATTCATTCTCCTGGAGCCCTTTTGGAGGGGGAAGAGTTGGCCTTTCTGGCTGGCTGGCTTTCTTTCTTGTTTGCTTTGTGCTCCCTGCAGGCACCAGGCAATTCTTCACAAGCTCTCTCCCAAGCAAACGTCTCCTTCAAAGGCAGGGAGGGGCAGGCGGACACGTCCGGCGCTGGGCTTGGTCCCAGATCAAGACCATTCTGAGACCCCAGAACCTCAGGAATTGCATGGGAGGGCGGGAGGCCGAGCATGTTAACACGGCCCCAACCTTGACCCAGCACATCCCTGAGACGTCCTGCTGCACACCAGCTCCATGCTGTGAACACAGTTGCTGTGCGGGGTGGAAACGGCAGGCCCTGTGATGCTGCTGGTTCTAGTGCTGTTGCTGTGGTTGATGCACCAGGTGATCAACAATGGTCTCCAGTGACCTGATCCGAAGGCCAAATGGATTGGGATTGGGGCCAAATGGCAGAGCAACCCTAGGAGATTGCAAGCTGGCAGCAGGAAAGAGGTGGAAGGACCCGGAGTGAGAAAGCAGGAGAGAAAGCAGGAGTCACAGCAGGCACAGGCGCCTGGTCGTCCCCAAATGCTGGTGAAGGGAAAGAGGGGCTCACCCTAATGCCTCATCTGCAGAGGCAGAGGACACCTGGGTGGTGCTGGAAGGGTGCAGTTCTGGTGTGTCCAGCAGTGCCTGGAACAGCCCCATGACACCATCATCACCATTGCCCACAGGTGGTGCATGACTGCATCACAGGTGCTCACAAGTGCATCCCAGGTGTGCCTGTGCCCCTCCAGCGCAACCTGTACTCCTCCATGCTTCGCATCTGGCATCTGCAGAGGGCCAAGGAACAAAGAGTAGGTGGAAGAATTTCTCAGAAAATGGGTTTTCTCTGGAGTGAGCGCATGTCTGGGTGTCCAAACATTGCTGGCTCCGCCGCCTCCAACTTTTCTTTGCCAAGAAGCACTGAAATTCCTTTTGGGGGGAGAACTTTCAATGAATTTTTTATCTGCTGCGTTTTCTTTATTTTTAAGAGTTTATGCTATTTTATTGCTTTGTCAACCACAGTCTTGGCCATTGGGAAGCAGAACGACGGGACTACTCAAAAGCACACAGAATGCCCCTGCCAGGCGTCCAACGCTGCCTGAGACGTGCCTGGGCCTGCAAAGTGAGGGGGCAAGCCTGGGGGTGGCAGCCTGCCAGGGAGTAGAAGGGCAGGGGCCCTTTTCTGAAGATGTGTTTGCTTGAAGATCTGAGCTGCCTCCACCCCATCATTTATCATCCTGCAGCCTTCCTGCCCCAGCGTTCTTGTCCTCCCCCTTCCTGGCCGGGAAGCCTCGGGGATGACCCCCTTTTCTACCCCCATCCCATCAGCTTATCTATTGAGACACAGAGTTTGCAGGAGGACCTGGGAGGCCAAGTCGCTTGCTTGTACGGAGACGGCATCCATACGTGCCCCGCTGCTGCCGAGTGTCACATTCCCTTCATGTGTGCAGATTTGTCAGAAGGGATAATTGCAGCCGAGGAGACCTGTTAATGGGCGATATCAATTTCTCTTGACTGGGGAAGATAACAGATGGGAGCTGGACATGTGCTGGTGGGGGAGAGGCATGGAATGCAATGCTGGGAGGGGGCAGGAGGAAGGAAGCTGAAACCCCCACCCCAGCCTTCTCAGGACTCGGATGCTGCTGTGATTCACCACTAACTGAACAACTTGAGTGCCACTTTGGGTTGCCACAGACAGGGCAAGCAGAATTTGCCTGCAAATTTTTGGATTTAACTTTTATTTTTAACCACCAACTTGGTGGTTCTGGCTTGTGCAGACAGGGAGACAGACCTGGTGTGGCAGCCATAGTGCGGCAGCTGCAGGCACAGCAGTGGCTGAGTCAGGTGGGCTGCAGCCCAAATAGGCAGCTGGGGAAACCAAGCCAAGGAGAAGCAGGCTGGCAAGCAGGCAGGCAGGCAGGCAGACAGACAGACAGACAGCCAGTAGCAACACGTTGCCGTGTGTGCAAAGGAAGCCAAGTGGCCCAGCCAGAGCAGCCACTGCAGCCTCAGCCCCCAGCAAAGCTCCTTGTTGCAAAGGAGGTGCATCCCAGGCCCTTCACCTGCAGGAAAAAGTGGGGCTGGTGGGCAGCAGATGGAGATGGAGGGCTACAGGCGGCCTTGCCTGACCCCTGCTAACTGGGCAGAGGCATTCCTTCAAATGGGTGTTCCTTTTATTTAGCCGGGGAGAGTCACTGGCCCTCCACACCACAGCAACGTCTCTTCTAGTGGCTTCTGCTGGGGTTCTTTTTGCATTTTAGATTGTGAGCCCTTTCGGGACAGGGACCCTTTAGCTATTAATTAGCCATTAATTTTTTCATTTTCTTGTAAACTGCTTTGTGAACTTTTTAGTTGAAAAGCAGTATATAAATACTGTAATTAGACAGACAGACAGACAGACAGACAGATAGTGGCTAAGACACTGTGCCTGTTAACCAGCAGGCCAGGGTTTGAGACCCGGGTCTTCCCCACAGGACAGGGTGAGCTCCTGCCCTTAGCCCAGTTCTGCGATGCCAGCTGGATCCAATCGTATTGGCTCTTCCTTTCCATTGGACTAACTCAGTGGCGTGGAGAGGGGGATTTGCTGCTTGGGGAACAGCCTCTCCTCCATAACAACCTAACCCAGGCTTTTGTGCTTCGCATGCAGCGTAAGCAGTGCCGAGCACGATACCAGAGTCTTTCAAGACTGACAGAGCCCTGCTTAACGTACAGTATGTATAATTTAAATTAAATTATATGCAACATCCTAGAAAAAGAGGAAATCTGGTCACCCTGCTACTCCTGGCCTGGTGACAACAGTCAACCCAAGGGACCTGTGAAGTCCTTGTAAAGCACAAGAAATCAGCCATGAGGAATCCTGGCAGGAGCCAAGAATATGGGGTGCCAAAGCTTCAGAGCTGAATGTGGGCGCCCCAAATTCTCAGGCTACAAGGAATGCCTGGCTAGTGTCCTTGCAGGCTGTTCTGTTGGAGGGGAATCCAAAGCACTGCCTTCCTCCGGTGGAACCCACTGAAATAAGTCTGTCACCTGAGCGTTTCAGCTGCTCTCCGAAAGTCCTGCATTTATTGTCCTTGCATTTTGGTAAGCTGTGTTGGTAATCACACCAATTCTCTCTCTCTCTCTCTCTCTAACAGCTGGAAAAATTAGTCCATTAAATACAGCTCCACGCCTCGGAGTACAAAGATTACAAGACACATTAAAAAACTAAAAAGGCCTTTTGTTCAGGCACTTCTCCTGCTGATGCATTTGAATAAAATCATCAGAGGCGAGAGAGGAGGAATAAACCTGACAAAAGGGAAAGAGGTTCCCATGGAAAATGAAATAAAAGAGATTTGAAATTCTACAGTATCTTGGCGTGCCGGTGCAGAAGTTGCAGAATACGCCGTAGATTAGGGCTGGCTACGGGGTGGGGAAGGATTTGCCATGAAACATGTGGGAAAAACTCCCATCACCTCCTGCTTTTCTCCCTTTCCCCCCTTCTGGAACATTATTTTCCTGTCCTCACACAGTGCCTTCCTTGTGTCTTTGCACGCACGGTGTTGCATGCTGACCCTCTTTTGATTTCTGCCCTAAAGAGCAGCATCCCGTGTGTGTCCGGGGAAGAAATGTTGTTTTAAACATTGTTAGCTGCCTTTAAGGGAGAAAGATGGGATATAAATATAAGAAATAAGAAATAACAAAAAGAAGGCTGCATCATAAGAACATAAGAAGAGCCTATCCTTTTAGGGTTGCCAAAATTCTCAAATACAAAACCCGTCAGGATGCAAGTGCAATCCCCCCAAACAGGGACTGTCCCATTTTTCCAGGACATCTGCAACCCTATATCCATTTAATCCTATCACATGCAAAGAATGCAATGGATTTTAGGAAACAAATATGTTTCCTAAAATGGAATCTGGGAGCCCAGCAGGTGTGACTGGTCGTCAGGCTTGTTTTGGGATGTCCTCCAGAAAGTGATGGGCTTTCTGGGCTCCCAAAAGGCAGCAGTGTGTTCGAGGGGACGTGCTGGGGATGGAGAAGCATCCCCGGCTGCAGCTTTGGGCTTGCTCCAGCCAGGCAGGCTCTGCAAAAACTCCAGCAGAAGCTCTTGCAAAGGCTCAAATGTGCCCCCCAAAGGCAGAACTTTTGCAAGCATCAACCACTTGCAGAGGTGAAAAAAGACAACTGCAGAGATTTAAACTTTCCTTTGCTGCAACACATTCATGCTCATTGCAATAATTCAAGCACACTTTGCAGCAGAGGAGCTTTGACTAGGGATAAAGCAAGAGCAGTTGCAGTCTCCAGAGTATGTCACAACCTCAAAAATAGGACAAGATTTTTTTCCGGGACACAAGGCCAAAAAAGAGAACATGTCCAGGAAAAACAGAATATATGGTCACCCGGATTCTCAGAGTCGTACCTGGGCAACCACTGAACTGAACTTGTCCAGAGCCCCAGCACCACTTTCCAAGGAGGACCAGATGCAGAGGTGATAAAGAAGTGGAAGCCACTCATTTCCCTGGGAAAGGGGCTTGTTATCCCTGCAACAGCTTCACCGAGTGTGCGATTATTGATCCTTTCTGCAGATGTCCCTTCATTGCAGAGGCAGCGCATGGAAAACTTTAAGGAAGTCGTTGTGGTCAGGGCCGCAGAGACGTCCTCCCTTCACTTTGTATATGACATGCTTGGAAGAGCGGCAGGTACGCAGGCTGGCTGGCTCCAAGAGGCCGGGCTGGACTCCCGGTGGAATGATCTGGGAGGCAGACATTTGACACCAGTTGAGCCTGTCGCATTGAGTTAGGAGCTCATCCTCGGCTCACCCGAGAGCGCTTTGGCCTTTGAACTCTCAGCCTCGGCCCGTCCCAGCCTCCAAACCTCCAGAATTGCTGGCACTGACTCTGGCCTGCCCGCCTGTGCCCGTCTCTCCAACGGCCCCTTCTGTCAAAAGGATTGCTTTGCTCTTCCATCACTCGAGCCCCAATTCAGAAAGTGTCTCCTAAACCCAACCCTGTTTCGACAGTCCTTGTAGCGCACTGGCTGGCGTTGCAGACTCCTTATCGAGAGCGTTGGTGTGACTCAGCATCACAGCATTTGGCCACAACCTTGGGAAAAATCAGGCACCACTCGGGGATTGCAAGCAGATGATCCCAGGAGATTTTGGTGCTCCAAAGAGTGATGAGTTTTCTTAGAGCTGCAGAACTCCCTGTTAAAATTGGGGTGCACACAACACATTTTGGGGTGCACAAAACAACTTTTTGCAAAATGTTGCCAAATCTTTTGCAAAATTGGGGTGCGCAAAACAACTGTGAGACTCTTGGGCAGTGCAGGAAGCTTCTCCTCCCTTTCCTGGGATGTTGGTCCAGCAAGGATGTTTGCTTAACCAATAAAAATTGTATCACTTGTGACGGCATCAATCAGTATTAAGCCCCTGAGTTCAGTGTAATTTGTTCCTATGCATTACACTTTGTTGTGCTCTCAGGGGGAATGTGTGTCACAAATGAGAACATAAAAGCATAAGAAAAGCCTCCACTGGATCACCCCAAAGACCCATCTAGTCCAGCTCCTGAATCACACAGCAGCCCCCCAGCTGCCTCAGGGAGCACATATGACTCTTGCATCCAGGTGCCTAATACAGCAGACACACCACAAGTTGCACAGGTGGTACTCAGAGCACTGGTTGAGAAACACTGATCTACAGTTTAGGACCAGAGTCTGTGGTGTCCAGTCTGCAGTTTGAGGTTTGCCTCTAAGCCATTACTTAAGGCTACAATCCTGTCCACACTTTCCTGTAAGGAAGCGTCATTGACTATTGTGTGACTTACTTCTGAATGGTAATGCATAAGATTTGGGCTCTTAGAATCCCAGCCTCTTGCTGCAATACCATCCAAATTTACCTAGGAGTAAGCACCATTGAATATAATAGTACTTCTGAGTAGTCGAGCAAAGGTCTGAGCTCTTAGTAACCAGCCTCTGGCTGCAATCCTATTCACTTTCCTGGGAGTAAGCTCCACAGACTCTAATGGGACTTACTTCTGAGTAGCCAAGAATATAATAGGACTTCTGAGTAGCCAAGCAAAGGACTGAGCTCTTAGTAACCAGCCTTTGGCTCCAATCCTATTCGCTTTCCTGAGAGTAAGCTCCACAGACTCTAATGGGACTTACTTCTGAGTAGCCAAGAATAGGATTGGGCTCTATTGCTGCACTCCTCTGCACACTTTCCTGGGAGTAAGCTTCATAGATTGAAATGGGATTAACTTTTGAGTAGTCAGGCATAGGATTGTAAGCTCTTAGAAACCAGCTTCTTTCCAGGGAGTAAGCTTCACTATTATAATGGAACTTACTTCTGAGTAGACAGATGATTGGGCTTTGAGGCTACACTCCTATCCTCACAGGGGAGTAAAACCTGCTGACTTTAATAGGATTTACTTCAGAGTAGGCAGTGGACTGGGCTCCTGGGGGGCAGGATGGGAACTGGGGCTGTTTTTTCAGGTGCCCCCCATACTGCCTCCTCACAATCTCAGGTGGAGAGATTTCTCAGAGGGGCAGGATGAGGTGGGGAGCTCTGGGGGGAGGCAAAAGGACTACAGTGTGGATAGGATTGCAGCCTGAGCCCAATCCTAACTGTGTCTGCTCAGAAGTAAGTACCATTCAAGTCAATGGGGCTTACTCCCAAAACTGTGTGGTCAGGATTTTAGCCTTACACCAATCCTATGCAGGCTTACTTAGAAGTAAATCTCATTCTAGTCAGTGGGGCTTACTCCCATGTAAGTGTGGATAGGATTGCAGCCTCAGAGCCCAGTCCTAACCATGTATACTCAGTAGAAAGTCCCATTATAGACAGTGGGCTTACTCTCAGGAAAGTAGACGGGGCTGGAGGAACAGGGCTGGAGGGAGAGATCCAATCCTCTGCCAATCTCCTCAGAAGTAAGTCCCATTATAGTCAGTGGGCTTACTCTCAGGAAAGTAGGCAGGGCTGGAGGAACAGGGCTGGAGGGAGAGATCCAATCCTCTGCCAATCTCCTCAGAAGTAAGTCCCATTATAGTCAGTGGGCTTACTCTCAGGAAAGTAGGCAGGGCTGGAGGAACAGGGCTGGAGGGAGAGATCCAATCCTCTGCCAATCTCCTCAGAAGTAAGTCCCATTATAGTCAGTGGACTTACTCTCAGGAAAGTGTGGATGGGAAAGTAGCCTCAAATCCTAATCCTATGCTACTCAGAAGGAAATTCCATGATAGTCAATGGGAATTTCTCCCAGGAAAGTGTGGCTAGGATTGTGGCCACAGGCTGCAGTCCTCTACTATACAGTGTGGCTCACTCCTGAGTAGTACTGAGTGGTTCTCCATGCCTAGTACTGGGCTGCAAAGGCACCTGGGGAGGCAGGCAGGCAGGCAGGGCCCCCACCAAAAGCCCTGGAGGAGCTCATTCTCACAGCACTCAGAAGGGGAGGGAGGTTCAGAAGGGGAGGGGAGGAGGGAGTGGAGCTTCACCTCTGGGAAGACAGGCCCAGAGACCCTTTAAGAGGAATTCAAACACACTTGCATGCAATTCAAAGGTGACCCCCCTCTTTAACAACCGGTTCCCTAAAGTCAGCCCCAAATTAACAACCGGTTCTACAGATTCGGTGAGAAGCGGCTTCAGCCCACCTGTGGCCCTAAGCTATTAAAGATAATGGGGCCCTTTATATGTCCAGCTGTCCTTTGTCAACAACAAATTGTCGCTGTTCTTTGTGTTGAATAGATCCTATATGGTGATTTATGGACCTAATAGGTATTTAAAGCCATTTGCACATTACAAAATATGCATTTTTTCAAAATGTATTTGTTTTATATTTTGGAAATGTACATCCAGTTTTTTCCCTTTAAATTTTTGGGGGGTCCCCAAGAGAGTGGGGCCCTAAGCTATAGCTTGTTCAGCTTGTCCGTAAATTCGGCACTGCCTCCATCGCAGGAAGCCGGAGAGGTGAGGGCTGTTGCCGTTTTCAGCCTCTTCCCTTCCGGGCCTTTACAGCACAACCCCCGGCTCTGCCTTCCAGCTATTTCTGTACAGAAATATGTTTTTAATACTTCAATGATGGTATCTAATATACAATAATTATTGTAACTCCATTTTAAGATGCACTTTAGATTTCCCAGAGCAGTTATTGGATGTGAGTGAGATGCAAATGAAACATTAAAAACATATTTATGGCCAGTGAGCAGCAGCTCCGGAACATAATGCACAGACCAGACCACAAGAATCGCCCGCCGTCTGGGAGCCCCCCCTACGCCTGCGCTCCTCGCAAAAGCTCTTGGCACATCATGTGAGTCCTGCTTGTTGCAAAGACGGGCCGGAGCCCTGGCAGGCCCTTCAGAGGCTGAAGCTGTGCTCTTCCCTGGCAGGGACCCCGTGGCAAGGAGGTGGGAAAGGAGGGCATCTCTGGCGCCAGGAGGGTTTTGGTGCTGGGGCTTCTTGAGTTTTCACACTCACATTTCCTTGCCAGCAAGCCTGACACACGGTTGCCAGATCTGAATTGTTTACAATTGTCCCCATTGTGGAAGATTCTGGATTTGCAGGTTTGGCAGCTGGATTCCCAACCTGTTTACTCAGAAGTAGAGCGTCAGACACCGCATTTGGCAAGATAACCTTTGATAGCGCTGTCTCAATATAATTTTAAAATGTTTATGTTAAAGGATCTGTCTCCTGCCACCTTCCCCAAGGACTTGAGGTGAGGGAAGCGCAATTAAAGCATGAAAAGCAAGATAAAAAACAATTAAGTATCAAAAGAACAAAACATTACAGCATCATTCAACTCACAGCAGTAACAAAATCAGGCAGGAGGAGGCCCCTCCATGCTTTTGAACATTTACATGAAACATCTGGCAGGAATTCATCCGGAATTGGGGTGAATTGGGATGTCCCCCAAATGCTGATGACACCAGCTCTACCTCTCCTTGCTACCCCATTCCAGGAGTTCATGGAGGTCCTGGAGCATCACATGGTCCTGCATCTGAGATTTGAGATTTGGGTTGATATAACCCCCCCCCCCCCCCATTGCTGTTGCACATAAGGACTGCTGCCTCCCCCCCCCCCCCCCCCACTGCAATGATGTTCACATTCTCCCTCCAGTAGGCAATGTCAAGTTATCCAAGGTGACCCGCTTAACGGTGGAGCAGGTGGAGAAAGCCAGGCGGTGGTGACGGAGTGGCGGGTGGTGAATATTTATAAGGTGGGGAGCCTCAGGTAAGGCTCTGCGCTGCTCCTCGTGTTTCAGACAATGGGGAGACCACCTCAAAGCCAAGAAGCAAAGGCGAGCAACGCACCTTTCCCGACTTGATCAAAAAACAACGGAAAGGGAAAACGTGCCCCGCTTGGCTGCCACCTGCATCATTCCCGCCACTAATAGTGCCATTAATTTTCTGGGTAGCGCTCATTAGGGATCCCTCCTCATTGCCGCTGTCTGGAAAACCTGAAGCGCTGCTCTGTTCCAGAGGCAGACAAGCCGCTTGCTTTTGTTTCAGCTCTTCTCTGCCTTTTTTTCTGGATCACAAGGGACATTAGCATGAGAAAAGCCGGCGAAGGACAATGAAGGGTATTGGTTTCACCTGCTGGAGCTGCTGCACATCCAACACGCGTGCTGCGCCTCGGCCATGGCAACCAACCTGAGGATGCCCTCCACCTCCCCCACCCCCGCAGGTGATACCTGCCAATTGTTGTTAGTAAGGAGAGTAAGGATTACTCATTGCACCAGGACCAGGCAAGGTGGCAGCTGCTCCATTCAGCACATTATAAAGTTGTGCTGAGCAATGCAAGGTGGGAGAAGGGCAGGGGAGGGCAAGAAGGGGTGTAAGGAGATGGGGGGAAGGGGAGGTGCAGAGTCTTGTCCTCCATTCCAGATTGAAGAACATGGCAGGAGGCAGCTCAGACTTTAGCTGGCTATTTAGAATCCTAGAATCCAAGAGTTGGAAGGGACCTAGTAGGTCATCTAGTCCACCCCTGCCTGCAGCAGGAAATCCTCCTAGAGCATCCCCGACAGGTGCTCGTTGCGCCTCTGCTTGAAGATCCCCAGTGAGGGAGAGTCCACCATCTCTAGTGGACATCAGAGCGGGTCACTCAAATCAGTAACTAACAAAAAACCAGCGGCCAAGTTGATGACACCCAAAAGTTTCCAAAGTTTTGGACACCCCCATCCAGAGGGTCACCCAGTGTGGCCCACCCTCTCTAGTCACTAGTGATTCCATGCACCCTTCATGGGTGCTTCTGAGCAGCTAAGGGGTGAGGGTCTCCCTTCCTCTCCCTCCCCCTGCTTCTCCCTTCAGTCAGTGACTGAGTCTGCAAGCCCTTTTGTGGATCCCCTTCCTTACCTGGAGAGCTGGAGCTAGTTGAGGCATCCTCTCCAGATGACAGCAGGACCATTCTCTGCCCACCCCATAGCAAGAGACCCCTGGGGGAGTTTTGATCCCCCACAGCAGTGAAATCCAATTTATTTTCCTAAGTGGGAGCTCAACCTCGAGACATTGCTTTCAACTCCCTGCACCAGAAGGGGATGCCCAGCAAAAATCTCTCATGAAGGGGGAGACCAAAGGTGTGAGATGAAGTCATAGAATCATAGAATCATAGGGTTGGAAGGGACCTAGTAGGTCATCTAGTCCAACCCCCTGCCTGCAGCAGGAATTCCCCCTAGAGCATCTCCAACAGGTGCTCATCGAGCCTCTGCTTGAAGATCCCCAGTGAGGGAGAGTCCACCACCTCCCTTGGCAATCTCTTCCACTGCCGAACCGCCCTCACCCTCAGGAATTTTTTCCGGATATCCAACCAGAATCTCCTCTCTTGCAGTTTGTCCCCATTGGTTCTAGTTCTGCTTTCAGAAGCAGCTATGAACAAATGAGCCCCTTCCTCCCTATGACAGCCCTTCAGGTATCTGAAGAGGGCAATCATGTCTCCTCTCAGCCTCCTCTTCTCCAGGCTGAACATCCCCAGTTCCCCCAACCTTTCCTGGTAGGGCTTCCCTTCCATCCCACTGATCATTCTTGTCGCTCTCCTCTGGACTTGCTCCGGTTTGGCTGCATCTTTCTTCAAGTGAGGAGCCCAGAACTGAACACAGGACTCAAGGTGAGGTCTCACCAATGCTGAATAAAGAGGAACTATAACTTCTCGCGACTTGGAAGCTCCAGTCCTCTTAATGCAGCCTAAAAGTCCTTCTGAGTTATAACCCCAAAAGCTCATGCCTTAGGAAGTCTGTAGCAAAAATTGGGTTTTTTGGGGGGGGGGGGGGGACACTAGAAATTGATTGTGGGATCTGGATTGTGCAGCACAAACTATGTTTTGTAATTCCTTTCTATGCAATTCATTTTCTTGCCTGCAAAATTTCTTGGAAAGCCTCTGTGGGGAGAGCTTCATTCCAAGCCTGCATCCTCTTTCTTTCTCCACATTTTTCCTTCCACGGCTGAGACGCTAAGTACAGGCACCCCCCACTTTCTGATGGTTCGTTTTCTGACGATCCACAATTTCAACACCTTTCAATTATTCCCAGAACCCACTCATTCAATGCAGGATCCACTCTTTCAACCGCTCTCTGCTGTTCTAAAGGCCAAAATTGCCCTGCGCATGTTGTAGCTTTTGATTAATCCCATTCCGGAAGGAGTTAATGAGAACCCATTTGCAGATATCTTTGTGCAGCAGCAGGAATTGGCAAGATTGCAATTTGCCAACTATAACGCATCAGAAGCAACATCAGCAAAAGACTAGGTTCCACTTTTCAATGGTTTTCACTTTTGGACAGTGCTCCAGTTCCCAACCTGTCCAATAAGTGGGGGTTGCCTGTACTGTATCCCTCACATCCAGTTTCACACACATCCAGTGTGTTCAGCAAAAGAGCACAGCGATAGCTTGTGACTGGCTGCCATCTACGGCGCAGTCAATCACCCTTAAATCCCATTGATTCCACTTGGTCTTGGCATGCTTAATTATGCTCTAATTGGCAGCCCTGTGATATATGAGGCCTGGGCTCTGGGATGAAAGAGACACCTCCTCTTCCCCTCTGGTGTCAGCCAGGCTTGTTTGTGGAGAGATGTGGTGGAAAACGGCAGACCTTGGCCTGTGGTTGCCACCACCAGTGACCTCTTTGCTTGCATTTAATAGGTATGTGCCCCACCTGTCCTGACCCGTCACCCCAAGATGGCTTTCCCAGGCCGGATGCCTTGAACGCACAGTCAACCTGCTGCAACAGACGCCTCTCCTGGGAACCCGCAGTATGGGATGGAGATCCCAGAGGCGTTGGCTGCAAAGATTTAATTAATGCTGCAAAGAGATAATGTTCTGTTTAACTGTGGTTCAGCCGAAGTCTTTATTAAGCCTGTGAAGACATTCCACTGATTGTCAAGGAAGAGACGCTCACGCTGGAGCGGCAACTGCCGGTTCCGCCCACCTGCCCCTCTGGGATCAGCAAAGCTTCTCTCCCTCTTTCATCGGTACCACAAAACACCAGCCAAAACAAGGGGTTCCTTGCCCTGAATCCTGGAAGGAAAGAATTTCTCCAGGCATTCTTGAAATTTGGGGACAGGCTTTGCTCACAGGCATGACCCAGACAGGGTGAGCTGATGGTTTGTTTAGACTTCCCATGGGGGAAAAACCCCATCATGGAGATAATTCATGGAAAGAATTGGGGCCATTTGCAGGGCCACTTTTTGAACCCCTCTTTCCTCATTCCAGCAGGCAATGCCTCCTTCTTTGCAGCTCTGTGGGTGCCATAAGGGTGGTCTTCACCGAGCCAGGTCATGACTTTGCCTGTTCACAACTGAGATCCACAAGCTCGGTCATGGCAGGTTTTGCCTTCCAACCTCTGCCTTCCATGACAGGGGAGCAGAGAGGTGTGGAAAGCTGGTTGTATGCTCAGGAGGACCCCTCTGCTGGCATGAGCAATGGGTCCCCCTCAAACGACTACATCTACAGACAGTCCCCCTTCCTAGGCTGAGTGCAGACTGTCGCTCTCATGGCCCCCATAAACTTGGGCGCATAGAAAGACAAGAGAGATCTTTGGGGCAAAGGCAGGCTGGAGCTGGTGACCGGCTGCTGTTTCCCATGGGGACTGCAGGCATTTCCGAGACGGCCTCGATCTGCACAATGCTTTTCTTGGCTGACATTTGTGAGGAACTCCCTCCTCGAGAGGAGAGGCCTATCTCCTTGCCGCACTCCCCGGCGCTTGCTTTCTCCAGAGTTATTTGTGGGGTTGATGCAAAGGCTGCCGAGCCTTTGTTCTCGCTTTTTTCTCCCCTTTCCTATTTTCCCAGATTGAATTATTTAAGTGCCTCGTTTGGCAGCCTTAAATCCCAGCGGCCTGCTCCCTCCTTCCCCTCGGTGGCCATTATTTTGCCCTCTTTTGCTCATGTATTTTCAGGATCATTTACTGCACCGTTCCACGAGCGTTTATGGAAATGCGCACAAAAGCCGGATCTTTCCTCCATGACACTAATTCAGTCCTTGCACAAGATTTATGGGTGCACCAAGACATCCATGGCAAGAGATGCTTCTGTGGTGGAAGGAACAGGAGGAGGAGAGGAAACCCGATAAAGAAGAAAAAGCCCTCCAGAGGATAACAGGAAACCGCTGGCAAGGCAAATTGAATGGGGAGGGGTCTCAAGTGGATCCCCCCTGGAGCTGGGGGGACACAAATGGCTGAGTGTTTGGTCTGCACCTGGGCTTACAGACACCCGCCAGTGGCTGTGTGCACTGACCCAGGTGTATTCCTAAGAGTTGGTACGTGCTTCAGACCCCTCACTAGGGCTGCAGTCCTAATGTCCAGTTAGGCCAGCCTGAGCCCCGGCATAAGTCCTGTGCTGACCTGGGGGTGTCACAAAAGTGCCATGAGGCTCTTCTGCCCCACTCCTGGGGGAGGCTATGGCCAGTGCCCAGGCATGTGCCTCTCTCCCTACATCACCACAGGAATGGGAAGGTTGATGAGTTGTGCTAGCTGAGGTTAGGATTGTACAATCCTAACTATGTCTACTCGAAAGTAAGCCCCATTGTGTTCCCAGGAAAGTGTCTTTAGGATAGCAGCCTAAATCTCTGATTAGCCCTTATTACTTATTTGTTTGTGTTTTGTGGTTAGAATTTTTGGGGCTCCCTGAAATGACCAGAAAGATAAATGTGTTTTAAATCATCATCATGAGTTTGCAAATCTCTTTTGTTGGTTTAGAGAAATTAATTTCACATGCAACAGCTGTAGCCATAAAGGTGGGGGGGGGGGGGAGAAGAAATGCTGGCATCGGGACCAGACTCTTCCAAGCACAACTCCCTTGAAGATTGTCTACTATCACCACTGAGTTCTCAACTCTTTCCCAACTTCCTCCCCACAGTTCTTTTTCCTTAAGCAGCCTGCCCTAGGCAGAGGGGTGGTGGGCGAGGGGCACACACGGTGGAGTCCTGGGGCCGTGTTGCCGCCTCTCCTGCTGTGCACACCAAAGAGGCCACGGCACTCACAGACACATTCCACCCCAGGACCACACCTGTTCCGACCAATTTCAGAATTCTTTCTTTCTCAGCCAAGGTGTGAGTCACTCTGTGGTTTGCGAACGGCTCAGAGATACAGAACGTGCAACTCCCAATTGGACCAAATGTCTTATCTGCTGCGAGGATCAACTTTCCAAAGAACTGATGCCAATTTTCTGTTCTGAAAGTTGAAACGGAGAACCGGAGATGAAGAGCAGGTATGAAGGGAGGATATGATGGCCAATTTCCTTCTGACTTTGGAGAAAGCTGGTGGCACTGTCTGGTGGTTGCTTGAGAGACACCCTGGGAACCAAGAAATTGCCACGGTTAGGAAGTAGATACAATGCTCTGTGCAGGACACCTGGGCATGGGGTGCAAAGTAGTGCACCCTCCAGGCGACAGATGTCAGAACTTAGCTTCCAACAGACTGAGCAGAGATTTGGTTTGCCATCACCGGTCTCGAAATGTAAACGTTTGTAATAACTGTCATCACTGAAGCAGGTCCACCTACGAGGCCAGCTGAAGTGGTTGCATCAGGAACTACTGGTGCTCCAGGAAAGCTCTTGGAATCCCACAAAACATCCTGACAATTCCCACACACGTTGTGCAGGGAACCGAGTCTGGCTTTTCCTGGCCCACCTTCCTTCCTGCCACTTATTGATTCCAGTCTGAAACCTGGAGCTTCCCGTTAGGTGTCAACCCAGGCATCCCATTAAGTGCACCACAGAGTAGAAGCAGGAGGGGGAAGAACCACTTAAGATAATTTACCAAATCTTACAGGATCAATAAGATGAAAATGGCTTGGAAAACCACCCTTGAACCCCCCCCCCAATTGTGTTTCGAAGTCAGACAGGAGGTTCTTGTGCCGCCAAGTGTTTGTTAAATACAGCTGCATTATTCATGGACTCATCAATGATTCAAAGTGGATTTTTTGTGGCTTAAAGCCGCCCACAACAAGCCCTGTGTCTGTTTCCAACATGGAAACCTCAGGGAATAAATCTTCCCTAATCAATACTCCTGGCATTCATCGGGGCCATTCTTGTCTCATTCTGATTTTGTTTAGTGCCCACTTAAGAATGGTTTGCATGCAAATGTCAGCAAAAGAAACACAAGACGATCTTCAGCCAAAGCCTGATGGAACTTCTCTAGGAGGAAAATTGCACCGAGGAAAGGGACATGCTCCAAGCGCCCACTTGGGGTGGAGAGGCAAAGGCCAGGCGGTGCAAGGGGGGCTGTCCTGGCTGGGAGGAACCAGAGCACGCAGTGGAGAACTACGATATTTACTCAAATGTAATGCTCACCCTTTTCATCCGAATTTGGTCTGCAAAATCAGGGTACGCATTACTTCGATGGTTAATTAGTTTTGAGTAAATGTGATGTTTTGATTATAAGCACAGTGGCACCTCGCTTAACAAGTGTTTCACATAACAAGCAAAAATTCCAAAAACCCTGCTTCACATAACAAGTTCTGCTTCACTTAACAAGCAAGCACACTATGGGCACGTGTGCTTTGCAGCCCAGACGCTCCACACGGATGATCTTTAAAAGGGCTGCTGGCCAGCGCTGCTTCTTCTAACTGCCCCCAAGTTGGGGGCAGTTGATTGGGGGTCCAGAGGCAGCTGCCCATAACTGCCCCCAAGTGTCCCCACCGGCCACCTTGAACCTCCAGCAGCAGCCCAGATAAACCTCTTAGGAAAGTGTCTTTGCAGCCTCCTAACCATGTCTACCCAGAAGTAAACCCCATTGTATTAAATGGGGCTTACTCCCAGGAAAGTGTCTTTAGGATTCCAGCCTAAGTAGACTTCATAGGATCACGCACATTGAATGCATGTTTTGAATTCAATTCCAGTGTTTTGCCATCATTTTTACATCCAGTTAATATTTTTACATGAATATTTTGTGGGTTGTGGATCCAATCGTCTGAGTTTCCATTATTTCCTACAGAAAAATCTGCTTCACTTAAAGAGCATTTCACTTAAAGAGCAGGCCTACGGATTGAATTAAGCTCTTTACGTGAGGCACCACTGTATAGGTTGCACATTAGATTTGATGGCACATTAGAGTTAAGTAAATACAACGTGTTTATCCATAACATCTTCTACAGAGTCTTCTCCAAAGTGCTTAAATTGTCTTTCTAGAAATATCTGGGAACCCATGGTGTCCATATGTTGTAACCAGAAAAGAGGACAGGGACATGGAGAAAAATGCAACTGAAAAAGAGGACGACCCTGAAAATGTAGGACATCCAAGAAAAATATAGGACATAACTAAATAAAACCTAAAAACACTAGTATATATTGTTTTTATGTGATTTTATGCATCCTCACTTAATGGACAGGTTAGGGACCAGGCCACTCAGCAGGCATCCATCAGTCTTGAAAGACTATGGTATCATGCTCAACGCTGCTTGCAAAGCACGAAGGCCTGGGTAGATTGATATGGAGGATAGGCTGTTACCCAAGCAGCAAATCCTCCTCTCCACGCCACTGAAATAGTCCAATGGAAAGGCAAAGCCAATACAATTGGTTCCAGCTGCGTCGCAGAGCTGGGCTAAGGACAGGAGCTCACCCTGTCTTGTGGGGACCAAGCTGGGTCTTGAACCCTGGCCTGCTGGTTAACAGGCACAGCGTCTTAACCACTTGCGCCACCCACAGCCCCGCCAGGCCACTATCCCAAAGTGAAAACCGTAGAGTAGTGCACTTTCAGCTTGCAAATATAAAATGGACACCAAAAAGACAGAAATAACACTTGCAAAAGCCTAATAACACATATTTATTAACAGAGCCAAAATACATAACAAATTACAAGGCTTGTGCAGGCAAATATCTTCAGTATTTGAAGAATGGAAGCTCTGAGCTCCGGCCGTGCAAGCTCAGCACCCTGTCGAGGTTTGCAGCCAAACAGCCAACAGTGACTTGAATCACTGCAAGCTCCTTGGGGGCCACTGACAAGTGCAGCAGGTCTCCCCCACAGAGGGACCCGAGTCCCTGTGACGTCACCCTGCAAAAGGCCAGAACGGGGGCCCCCGATCCACACATGAACCTGTGCTCGATGCGCCTGCCCCGGTGCAGGAGGAGGGAAATTGCTTCATTTTCTGTGTTTGCTGGCAGCCTTTTCAGATTAAGCAGCCTCTCCTCCATTGCCTCCCCCCACTCCTCGGTCCCTAAAAGTGTTTCTTGGCAGATGTGGAAATGGAGCAGCCCCTTCTCGTTTGCGGACCCAGGCTGGGCAGCAGGCAGTGGAGGCCAGCGATTGGAAGCAGGTGTGCTGCCCTGCCTGGCGATGAGAGCGAGAAGGGAAAGTGCTTTCCCACCTCTCTCCCCCCTTCCTCAGCCAGACACAGAGCTCTGGACCTGCCCTGTGCAAGGGCCATGCACCGCACCATCCTGCTCTACCGACCCCTTTTGGTCCATGGCTGGGCAAACCTGTAGGAAACATCACCGTGACTTTTTTATTCCTAAAGGTTCTTTAGAGGGTGCCCTGGGCACGTCCCTCCTCTGTTGAGCACCCTCATTCTGTGCCCTCCCCATCTTTGTCAGCAGAAGCCTGAGTGGAGGCAGGGGACGAAGCAGCCCCTTCCACCCCATGGTCTATGATTACACCAATATGAATCCCAGAGCGAGCATCTGGGGTGCAGCTGCTGGATGTTAACCCTTTGGTGATCCTTCTGGGTAAAGAGAAGAAGGAAGGGGCCAGAGAGAGGGCCTGGACTAGCCCCCCCTTCTTCAAGGGATGCAGTGCAGCGTGTGGCAGCAGGTGGAAAGGACATTTGTTTCTTGGTAGGGCATTGGTTGCTCTCTCTCCACCCCCACCCATGCATGAGCTGAGATGCAAGATTTGGTTGGCGCGGGCTTCATTCCGCTCTCTGTTTGTCTGGGATGCTTCTTTGGCTGTTTTCTGGGTCTCCCTCTGCCCGCCAGGCAGGTGCTTTCATGGCACATGTATGGAACTTGGTCCTAATCCAGCTACTTGTTTTTTGACTCTTTCTCAGGAACCCCCAGCGATTCTATCCCCCAGATATGTGTGCCCACCAGGCCCCTGTCCTAGTTCTGGGCAAGTTGCCCTTCCCACATCCTGGGTTTGGGAAGAGGCCCTGGATCTGGACTTTTCCCCACCAACTGAGTCGGGAGTCTGGAGATCTGTTTGGGGTCTTCTGGGTTCAGCATTCCCAGGTGGGACTGCCGGGAAGAGCTGCTCCGCATTCCTCAAGCGCCTCTCCTGAGCCACGGGCAACGTTGCTGAGATCAAAAGTGCAGACAAGTCCCAGGCCGAGCCAGACAAAGGAAGGGAGCAGCTTTTCCTCCCCAGCCGTCCACAGACATAAACGGCACCACCTCATCTGCCAGAGATGTTATTGCTCTGTGGGTTAATTAAAGCAGTGCTGAAGGGCTCCGGCTCCGGCAAGTGGCGTGCCTACCTCCGCTCCACCCACTAGGCAGGCGGTCCTGCTGTCTTGTGCCCTCTGCTGGGCCAGTCACCGGGCACAGCAGCAGGTGGTGCAGCTACAGTCACTTGATAGGATTTGTCTGGGACTGGCACAGTGGAAACAAAAACTGATGGTGTGCTATGGGATGGAAAAGGCTGTAGAAAAGTTTCTTCCTCTTGTTTGCTGTCTGTTCTGCTTTCCCATGTCTGCTTTTTAAATTTACAGTGGTGCCTCACATAAAGAGCTTAATTCTTTCCGGAGGCCTGCTCTTTAAGTGAAACGCTCTTTAAGTGAAGCGGATTTTCCCATAGGAAATAATGGAAACTCAGTCGACTGGGGTCTTCAAAATATTCCTATAAAAATATTAACTGGATGGAAAAATGATGAGAAAACACTGGAATTACCCCTGCTTAATGGCAAAAGACACTCTTTCAAGTGGGTGTTCCTCTTTTATTGAGCAGGGGGAGAGTCACTGGCCCTCCACACCCCAGCAATGTCTGTTCTAGTGGCTTCTGCTGGTGTTCTTTTTGCACTTTAGATTGTGAGCCCTTTTGGGACAGGGACCCTTTAGCTATTAATTAGCTATTAATTTTTTCATTTTCTTGTAAACCGCTTTGTGAACTTTTCAGTTGAAAAGCGGTATATAAATACTATAGATAGATAGATAGATAGATAGATAGATAGATAGATAGATAGATAGATAGATAGATAGATAGATAGATAGAATTGAATTCAAAACATGCATTCAGTGTGTAGGATCCTATGAAGTCTGCAATCCTAAAGACACTGTCCTGGCAGTAAGCCCCATTTAACACAATGGGGCTTACTTCTGAGTAGACATAGTTAGGAGGCTGCAATCAAAGACACTTTCCTGGGAGGCTTACCTGGGCTGCTGCTGGAGGTTCAAGGTGGTCAGTGGGGACACTTGGGGGCAGTTCGGGGCAGCTGCCTCTGGCACCTCCAGGCAATTTCCACCAAGTTCTGGCAGCCCTTTTAAAGAGCCTCCAAGTGGAGCATCAGGGCTGCACAGCACGCATGCCCATAGTGCACTTGCTTGTTAAATGAAGCGGAACTTAGAATCATAGAATCATAGAGTTGGAAGGGACCTAGTAGGTCATCTAGTCCAACCCCCTGCCTGCAGCAGGAAATCCCCCTCTGCTTGAAGATCCCCAGTGAGGGAGAGTCCACCACCTCCCTTGACAATCTGTTCCACTGCCGAACCAACCTCACCCTCAGGAATTTTTTCTGAATATCCAAACGGAATCTCCTCTCTTGCAGTTTGTCCCCATTGGTTCTAGTTCTGCTTTCAGAAGCAGCCATGAACAAATGAGCCCCTTCCTCCCTATGACAGCCCTTCAGGTATCTGAAGAGGGCAATCAGGTCTCCTCTCAGCCTCCTCTTCTCCAGGGTGAACATCCCAAGTTCCCCCAACCTTTCCTCGTAGGGCTTCCCTTCCACCCCACTGATCATTCTTGTCGCTCTCCTCTGGACTTGCTCCAGTTTGGGTGCATCTTTCTTCAAGTGAGGAGCCCAGAACTGAACACAGGACTCAAGGTGAGTCTCACCAATGCAGAATAAAGAGGAACTAGAACTTCTCGTGACTTGGAAGCTCCAGTCCTCTTAATGCAGCCTCAAATGGCATTTGACTTCTTTGCAGACACATCACATGCTGACTCATGTTCAGCTTGTGATCCATGGTGTTGACTCCAAGGTCCCGCTCACATGTTGTGCTGCCAAGCCAAGTATCCCCCATTTTATACCTGTATTTTTGGTTTTTATTTCCTAAGTGCAGAACTCGCACTTCTCCCTGTTGAAATTCATTCTGTTTGTTACAGCCCAAGATTCTAGTTTATCCAGATCCTCCTGGAGGTTTCTCCTTCTTCTGATGTGTTTGCTACTCCTCCCACTTTGGTGTCATCTGCAAATTTGATCAGGCTCCCCCATATCCCTTTCTCCAAGTCATTGATGAAAATGTTAAAGAGAACCGGTCCAAAGACAGAGCCTTGGGGGACCCCACTAGAAACCGACCTCCAGGTTGACACAGAACCATTTACTAAAACCCTTTGTGTGCAGTCGTTGAGACAGTTGCAGATCCACCTAACAATTGCCTCATCTAGCCCATATTTTTCCAACTTCCCAATTAAGATGTCATGTGGACTTTGTCAAATGCTTTGCTGAAGTCAAGATAAATGACATCCACAGCATTGCCATGTCCAGGAAGCTCGTAACCCCATCAAAAAAGGAGATCAGATTTGTCTGGCAAGATTTATTCTTGGTCAATCCATGCTGGGTTGTTTTGATCACCGAGTACTTGTCTAGATGTGCACAAATTGTGTTTTATGATTTGCTCTAATATCTTGCCCGGGATTGAAGTCAAACTGACTGGTCTATAATTTCCCAGGTCTTCTTTTTTCCCCTTCTTAAAGATTGGGACTACATTTGCCCTCTTCCAGTCCAGGCTCTTCTCCACTCCTCAAGGGTTTCTCAGAGATGATCGACAGAGGCTCTGCAAGGACATCTGCCAGTTCCTTCAGAACTCCAGGATGCAGCTCATCCGGTCCAAATGACTTGAATTCATTGAGGCCAGTTAAGTGGTTTCGAACCAGTTCTCTGTCAATCTTAATCTGCTGTTCTGCACCATCCATGTTTTCATTACCTCTTAGGGGATACAAGCACATCCCTGCATCAGCCAATGATCCCGCACCCCATTTGCACAGCCCTCCTTCTGTGAATAGACAGACGCAAAGTAGGAGTTGAGCAGCTCTGCCTTCTGCTGGTTTCCAGACACCTGCTGTCCATCCTTGTCCAGGAGCAGCCCCAGCCCCTCGTCTCTCCTCCTGTTCCTTTGGGCATATCTAAAGAAGCTCTTCTTGTTATCCTTGACTCCCCTGGCCAGCCTCAGCTCAGACTGAGCTTTAGCATCCCTGACCCCCTCCCTACAGGACCGGGCTACCTGCCTGTACTCCTCCCTGGTGATCTTTCCAGTCTTCCACTCCCTATACCTCTCTTTCTTTAACTTCAGCTGATCCCCAAGTTGCCTGTGGAGCCAACCTGGTTTTTTCAGGTTTTTCCCCCCTTTCTTTTTCATGGGAATTGTTTCTGACTGTGCTTGTAGAAGCTGCCTCTTAAGGAGCTCCCACCCATCTTGGGCCCCTTTCCCCATTAGATCAACTTGTTATGTGAAGCAAGATTTCTTGGAAATTTTTGCTTGTTATGTGAAATGCTTATTAAGCAAGGTATCACTGTATTTATTTATTTAATATCCACTTTTCTTCCTTAAGGAATTATTCCCAAAGCGGCTAAGAACATTAAAAACAACAGAGTAAAATGCAGGTAAATGCTTGAAAAAGCATTAATAAAAAAACAAACAGTAAAATACAATTAAAACTGTATTAAAACAATAAAACTAGGTTAAAAGAAGGGCAGGTAGCAGTAAAAACTTTAAAGAGATGTTCTTTCCATGTTGAAGAATAAGGGGACAAACAAAGAAGAGGCTGGTTGTAAAACAAGTTTCAGATTTGAGATTTCAGAGCAAGAGCTGAGCCAGGACTGGTTGTGTTTGTGGGTGGAAGAGAAGCTTATGGGCCCCTCTGGAAGGGCCTGGCTTGGATTCAGGATCACCTATAACAGGGGTCAGGGAACTTTTTTACCTTTTACCCGAAAATATATTTAGATATGTCGACATTACCCCCACCAAACCCTGCATCCATCCCTTCCCTAGCTTCCCCTTGCTTCCCCTATATTGTTCCATTACCCCCAGGAATTTCATTTTTACCCCATTTGGGGTAATTTACCCCGTTCCCTGACCTAGAAGAACATCAGAAGAGTCTCCACTGGATCAGGCCAAAGGCTTGTCCAGTCCAGCTTCCTGCACCACTAACCATGGTGCAAACCAGCAATGCACCCCCAGAACAGAGATCCACAGGCTCCCCCTTCTCTCGTCAGTCAGGGGCAGGCTCCTTGCAGAACTTCACACCTTATATTCTTGGATTCCGACACCTAGCGATCCAGTCTCCTCAATATTTTAAAGGCAGATGACTTTTTTTCCCAACCGAAACATGGAGGAGAAAAATAGAAAGATATTTCATTTTTTCATCTTAAATCCCCTCCTGGTTTTGTTAGGAAAACACGTTACAGAAAAGTCTTATTAGGACTTCAAAATGTTGTGGAAATTGTGCCCCTCGAGGGACAGACGGAGTCTCTCGCTTTGGTTTACACTGTTAAGAAAAGGAAGAAAATTGTTTTCAAACCAACCAGTGAAGAACAATATTTGGATGCCTTGTTTTAAAAATAATTATGGGTGCAATCCTAAACTAGGCTGGCACAACTCATTGGTCTTCCGGTTCCTGTGGTGAGGTAGGGAGGTCAGCATGTATCTGTGCACTGGCCTCATCTTCCTCAAGGAGTGTCTTATGGCACTTTTGTGACACCCCCCAGTCAGCACAGGACTTGTGCTGGAGCGTAGGCCAGCCTAACTGGGAACTAGGATTGCAGCCTACAATGCTTTTTATAATAGTCTAAACCAGGGGTCAGGGAACTTTTTTACCCTTTACCCCCAAATATATTTAGATATGCCAATGTTCCCCCTTGATACGCCAACGTTACCCCCATGAAACCCTGCATCCATCCCTTCCCTAATGTCCCTTGTTTCCCCTATATTGTTCCATTACCTCCAGGATTTTCATTTTTACCCCATTTGGGGTAATTCACCCCTGTTCCTGACCACTGGTCTAAACCAAAGTGGCGAACAGCAACCGCTACAAACAAATAAAACTGGATTAAAACCCCAAATGCAAACAAATAACAATGATGTTCATCACCAGGATTGTACTGATCAATGTGTCTCCCAAGGGATCCTAAAGCTGTGGATTGCAAGGATAGCCTCCTTTATTTGGGTGGCTTGTAAAAATATACCTCTCAGGTCAATCCCGCTGAATTCCAGGGAGTGGAAGATATTTTTTATGTCATGGAACTCCTTGCCACAGGATGGGATGAGGGTATCCGGACCCAGTGCCTTGAAAAAGGGGTTGAACGGATTTCTGGAGGAAAAGTCTATCAGGTGTTACAAGCTCTGATGTTACCACAGGTCTGCGTTGCCACAGGAATCCCAACAGTCCATCACGCTGGGCTTGCACCTTCTGTTTGGTTAGGACCCAAGAAGCAAATGATTGATTGATTAATTGAAATGATTGAAATGATTGATTGATTGCTAATTGATTGATATATTGCTTTTTTGATTGATTGATAGATTGCTATATTGTTTGATTGACTGATATATTGTTTGTTTGATATATTGATTGATATATATTTTTGATTGATATATTGTTTGTTTGGTTTGATTAATTGTTTGATTGATATATTGTTTGATTGATTGATTGAAACCCCAGAGCAGATTAGACATCCTCTTCCTCTTCTTCTGATGTTTACCCCACCCACTGCACCTCACCTTCTGCTTCTCTGGGCTCCCCGTCCCATTCTTCATTATTATTTTTAAGGGCTGTAATTTCTCCAAGTTTTATTTCTCATTAAAAAATAAATACCATTGCCATAATTTACTGCAAGTTTAATTAGAAATGAATTACGTGATCTAAGTGTTAGGATTTAATTGCTCGTTCCTAAAACAATTTTCTCATCCGAAATGTCCCTGGTTAATGATCATTCATTAAACTGCCTGCGAGCCGGTTAAGTGGAGTTAGAAGGGCTGCAGCTTCTTTGTTAATAGCCGCTGTGCAGAGGAGGGCAAGTGGGGTGCAGGGAGCGATTGGATTGCAGGGACCCCCTTCCCAACCTCTTCCACACTGAATTACGGAGAGGGGGTCATGCCTGGTTGGAGTGGGTGCTGCAGAGAGCTTCCTCCAGCACTTCAGAAAGGAGTTGGGCCCCATTGGTTCCTTTGGGCACTCTCAGCACTCTTGTGATGAAGGAAGGAAGGAAGGAAGGAAGGAAGGAAGGAAGGAAGGAAGGAAGGAAGGAAGGAATTTATTTATTTATTTATTTATTTATTTATTTATTTATTTATTTATTTATTTATTTATTTATTTAAAAGATTTGTATCCTGTCTTTAGCCTTTCCTTTGTTAACCACTGATGTCCAAGGCGGCTGAATGAATGAATGAAGAAGATCCCCCCATGCACTGCATTGCTTCAGGTGGGCTTTTGGTAGAAACCCCAATCAGTCCCAGCAGTGCCGTGATCCAGCCGGAGCCATTAGCGCAACCACGTGGAAAGGCGTGCCATGCAGCTGTGTTGAATTCTCATGCTTGCCCCCCCCCCCCACAGCCACTCAAGTCTGCTGGCCTCCTGCCCCCCCCACCCCAAGTACAAACAGTGTTTATGTAAGACACAGACATTAGCATTGAAGGGAGCCCGCAAGGAAAGTGAGCTTGTGTATTTGGAGAGGAAATGAGCCCCGTAAGGTGATCGGGCTGCCAATGGTGGCTGATTGATGTTGGTTTATTTATCTGCTACTGCTCAGTGCGGGAAGAGAGAGAGAGGAGAGAGAAGGGGGTCCGACCTGGAGCCGGAAAGCCTGGAGCTTCAGCAGAGATCAGAGGCAGGTGCAGCCTGGATGGGGCTCCAGAGGTTTGGCCTGGCTGAGATCAGCCACAGGATTCTCCATCCTGTGTGTCCATTTCAGGAGAAGTAACCCTAATTTCGGTAACCCTAATTGCGGCAACCCTAAACTTCTCAGGCCATGTTGTGGAAGATGCTGATGGCCTGGAATGGAAACCCCACAGGAGCTGGGAGGAGACCCCCAAAGCTGGGTCTGGGAGCAATATGGCTGCGTGCCAGTAGAGAGGTATCCAAGTGCCCTCTGTGGGATGCGTGCAACAGGTTTGCGACCACTGAACAAGAGGCAAAAGTGCCCCCAAGTGGAAAGGGCAGAAGGGAGCAGGGCAGGCGGAGGGAGCAGCTCTGTCTGCAGAGTCAGGCTGGGGACATTTCCTTTGTTTTCTAGTTGAAACAGCTGCAGATCCAGGCTTGGCCAAGCAGTCCCTGCTTTGGCTTCTCTGTGCCAAGGCTCGTAAATAAGCCTGGCTGACGGCCTTCTCTTGCCCAGCTCTGGGTAAATATTGACTGTCCTCCAGACCTATGGAAACAGCAGCTGCCACCCTACGAGGGAGACCCAAGCGAGGAGGCAGCCCCTTCAGACCACACTTTCATCTCTAAAAAAGCAAGTCTCGGGAGCATTTCTTGCTGTTTGACGACACACAACTGAATAAGGCTGCAATCCTAAGCTCCAGTTAGGCCAGCATAAGTCCTGGGAGTGTCACCATAATACATCTGTATGCCACCCTGGGGAGAGTCAGTCTAGTGCACAGACATGTAGTTGCCTCTACATCACCAGAGAACAGAAAGAACCAGGAGTTGTGCCCGCCTAGGTTAGGATCGCACCAAAAGCATTCTAGCATCAGCCCAAATGCATGCAAATCACAGCTGAAACCCGACTGATTCTCGGCTGTGTTATAGGAACACTTATAGGAACACTGTGTTATAGGAACACTGTTATAGGAACACATGGGCTGTCAGAACAATTTGAATTTTGAGTCCTAGAAGTCCACTGTTTGTTTCATAAGGCAGTTGCCTTTCCTGATTATTTGGCTATAACATTTGATGGAATATAGGTATTTCCATGTAGCTTCTTTCATTGATTTCTGCATGAAATTCCCTGTCAGATAACATATATAGTGGCGCATCACGTGACAAATTTAATTCATTCCAGAGGCATGTTTGTTACGTGAAATGTTCTTTATGTGAAGCAGATTTTTCCATAGGAAATAATGGAAACTCAGACGATTGGTTCCAGAGCCCCAAAAATATTCATATAAAAATATTAATTGGATGTAAAAATGATGACAAAACACCGGAATTGAATTCAAAACATGCATTCAATGTGCAGGATCCTATGAAGCCTACATAGGCTGCAATTCTAAAGACACTTTCCTGGGAGTAAGCCCCATTTAACACTATGGAGCTTATTTCTGGGTAGACATGGTTAGGAGGCTGCAAACAAAGACACTTTCCTGGGAGTAAGCCCATTTAACACACTGGGGCTTACTTCTGGTTAGGAGGCTGCAATTAAAAACACTTTCTTCTGCAATCCATGACACTTTCTAAGTGTCCCCCCCACGTTCTCCTCCTCTTCCTCCTGACCGTCTCCCTCCCCTGCTCCCTTCTGGCCGGCCGGGGCTGCTCCCCTCTTCTCCACTGCTCTTCTCTCCCTCCAGCCACATGAGGAACAGTGCAGAAGTGTTGCTTTCGCTATGGGCAGGCGTGCTAGGCAGCCCTGACATTTTTGAAAAGGGCTGCCATCCAGTGCGTCTGCCCCAACTGCCAACAAGTGTGTATGTTACATGAAGCGCAGTTTGTTATGTGAAGCAGAATCCTAGAGAAATTTTTGTTTGTTACGTGGAACATACTTTATGTGAAGCGCTTGTTATGTGAGTTGCCACTGTACTATGATGCCCTGATTTGAAATCAGATTTCACAATTTTGGCCACGAACATGGCCACACACCCGGTGCATCATGTTTTTTTCAAACCGTGGGGCATCCCTGAAAAAAATATTTTAATCATCACACAAGGGTCAGATTGCAGAGTCACAGTTTGGAAGCCCCAGGCAGAGAGTCTTACTTTCTGAGCTGGGAGGAGCGCACTGGAGTTTCCCTGTCTGGCAACAGTGCATGGAAATGAGACAAGGTCAATGGCAACGCACTCCGCACTACATCAGCGGAGGACATATCGATTAACTCAGTAGATCAAGGCAGTGAATAAATCATTCCTGATACATCACTCATGTGAAATTCCCTTTGCCTGATGGGATCCCTTCTCTAATGAGGAATAACAATGAGAAAGACCATCCAGTTTTCAACCTAATGGCCTCATTATGTAAACAGATGGGGAGGAACCCTATTGTTTGGGCAATGGTTGTGGTTGTTGGTTTGATTGATTGAACGTGTAAAAAAATGTCCTTGTAGTGCAGAATGACAGACTAGATGACCTACTAGGTCCCTTCCAACTCTAGGATTCTATGATCTTTTAAGGAGGTCAGGTGAGAGACAATCAGGGCTAGGGTTGCCATATGTACCCCAAAACAGGGACAATCCCAATTTTGGGGTTTTGTGTTTACATACTAGCAAATGGCACAGAGTGCACTGTCTGGATTTTGTGAAAGAGAATTATGGCAACCCTAATCGACAAGAGTGATCAGTGGGATGGAAGGGAAGCCCTATCAGGAAAGGTTGGGATGTTCAGCCTGGAGAAGAGGAGGCTGAGAGGAGACATGATTGCCCTCTTCAGATACCCGAAGAGCTGTCATAGGGAGGAAGGGGCTCATTTGTTCTTAGCTGCCTCTGAAAGCAGAACTAGAACCAATGGGGACAAACTGCAGGAAAGGAGATTCCAGTTGGATATCCGGAAAAATTCCTGATGGTGAGGGTGGTTCGGCAGTGGAAGAGATTGCCAAGGGAGGTAGGTGGTAGATTCTCCCTCACTGGGGATCTTCAAGCAGAGGATCCACCAGCACCTGTCGGGGATGCTCTAGGAGGATTTCCTGCTGCAGGCAGGGGGTTGGACTAGATGACCTACTAGGTCCCTTCCAACTCTAGGATTCTAGGATTCTAATCAGGGCAGGCTCCCCAGGACAGCAAGTCTGAAATCAGTCCCATGACACCCATTCAGCTGCTTCCCTTCGAAGCAATCCTATGCAAAAGTTAGTCTCAGGCTGCAATCCTAAACTGCAGTGGAGCCAGCATAAGCCCCTGCATCAGTCCTTTGCTGATCTAGGGGTATCACACTTCCCTACCCTGGAGGGGTGGGTGGGTTAGGCCAACGCGCAAGCTTATGCTGACCTCCCCACACCCCCATGTGAAGCTATGCCAGGCAAGTTACACCAGCCTAAATTGGTTAGGATTGTGCCCTAAATTAGTTAAACGAGGCTAGCCCTACAATCTAGATTAACTATGGGAAGCTGTAAGAGGCACTTACTCTGGATTGCTCTATGCATTTCCCATAGGTTTCCATAGGTGGCACTGTAACTACGTCCATGTAAAAGGTCCTGTAGTTACACTGGGTTGTAACCTTAGTGCATGGAAGAGTGTATAGGATTGCAGCTTGTCTCTGGGCGATGTGACTTGCAGAGAACTTTGTTTTGCAGTTCAGACCTGGTGCCAACTGACAGGGAAGCAAAACTGGTTGGGTGTGAAAGAAAGGAAGGAAGGAAGGAAGGAAGGAAGGAAGGAAGGAAGAGGCAGGCAGACCTGGACTCCTGCACTCTCTTTCCTTGGTGCCCCCTTCATTGTTCATGGAGTGGGTGTCAGTTTGGTCAATAGGCAGAGGGCAGCCTTGACAATAGACAGAGCCGTATTTATTGACTGCTGCTTCTGCAGGGGAAGGAAGCCCTTCTTCCCCACCCTGATTGATACTCACATTGTTCCTTTTTCTTGTCACTCTGACAGTATTTCTTAAGACCAGAGGGAAACAAGCGGGATATGCTGGCATTTTGTCCATACTGGGGCAGTTTCCGCAGCTTCAAATACAGCCTGACACATCACCAAAGACCAAGGACTACATCCCACTCTCCAGGATGGCAATTCCTGCCCTCCTGTGCAAGGGGCCTCGCTCCAGGCTGGAGAGCAGATGGGGCCGCGCGATCCATTTGACACGTGCCCAGCTGGACAGGCACCCATTTCTGCTGGCCTCTCATCTGGCACGGGGTCCCGCAGCAAGGAGGAGGAGAGCTGTTTGCCGGGGCTCGGGGAAGAGATCCCCAACCCACGAGGGGAGGAAAAACACTTTTGGAGAGGCTGTTGACAAGTTAAAGCACCTTCATAAATCACTCATAATGCACTGTACTCCACACCTGGAGATAGAAACTGTGCAGAGCTCTTTAATAAGCCATTCATGATGAAACTGGCGGCCCTGAAATAAATCACAGGCATTCGTTTACTGGGCTTGTTAATGTGTCCAGCTCAATCCCTGCTGAAAACGGCATACCTGCTGCCGCTGCTGTTCAGCCAGAAGGGTGACCCCTCTCCAAAAACTCTGGCCGGGCAAGCAGGTGCCTGCCCAGGAGTGGAGATGGCCTGGTGGAGACTGGCTACCAAACCCTCCCCTGGGCAGGAACTGGGCACCAGGAGATGGGCTGGTGGGTGGCTGCCCAGATCAGCTGGTATACAGTCCAGAGCGGAGTGGCACTTGGAGGAGCCTGCAGTGAGCAAGGCAGGTGGATCGCTGACCTGTGTTTAGCTCAGCCTACAAGTTGATCACAAAGATGAAAACAGGAAAATAAATAAGTAAACAAACACCCATATATACTAAAATATAATGCGCCATCGAATCGAATGCGCACCTCTCTTTTAGAAGGCTTGAGAATAAAAAATGTTTATTGGCGATTGTAAATGCGCAGCTACAAAGCAGGTGCAAAATTTAATTTTACTGCATACAATAATGAGCTATATCACAATAATAATATGATAAGGGATTTATGTTATGATTTTGACCCTATTTTATACAATTTGTTTATACAAATTGATTTTATAGAAATCATTTCTTACAAATCATACAAATGATTTTATACAATCATTTATACAACTATAACATTATACAAAATTATAAAATTAGAACAATCAAATATACAATGTAAAAATAAAATAAACAATATAATATAAAATAACAATAAAAATATAATATAAAATAAACAATATATAAACAAACAATTTTATACAAACATTTATAAAATTATAACATAATAAACTGTTAAACTAAATACTGACCTGTACTTATAATCAAAATACTTTGTTGACTCAAGTCTAATGCAAATCTAATGCGCAATCAAATCTAATGTGCATCCTGAATTTGGAGGCTCAATTTGGCTGAAAAAGCTGAGCATTAGACTCAAGTAAATATGGTACATAAATGAGTGAGTGAGTGAGTGAGTGAGTGAATGAATGAATGAATGAATGAATGAATGAATGAATGAGAGCAGCAGGAGGGTGTAGTGCAGGACTTCCCAAAATGGGAGTCATGGCACTCCCGGCAGCCACAGAAACCTGCCAAAGGAGCCACCCACTGAAAAACTCACCACCCTATACCAGGATGTCCAAATCCTAGCCTGGGAGCCAGATATTGCCCCCGGGAAGCCTTAATGTGCCCACAGCAAGACCCCCACCTGCCCTGTGGGCAAACCTTGTAATCCTCCGTATCTGTCAGTAATAAACTCTTATATGTAGATTTATGCAAGTTTATTCAAGTTTGAAATGTAATTTTTGGGGGGCCCCAACACAGTGTCGGAGTGAGGATGTGGCCCTTCTGTACAAAAGTCCTGTCCGAAACTTCTGTCCAAAAGATCGATAGGTTTGTAGCCATGATGGGAAAGTCAAAGGAGCAGCCAGTAGGGGGGAAAATGGGACTCACTGATGTTGTGCATTTTGTTCCAGGTCAAATCCCCTCTCAGCCATGGACAACCCTGGGTGAACCCTGGGGCAATCTTTCTCAGCATCACCTGCCTTGCAGGGTTGTTGTAAGGACAAAAAGAAGGGAGGAACTCTGTACACCCCCAAGAGCTGGGGGGGGAGTGGCATCAAAAGGTGTAAAACTAACCAGCAAACTTGTAAAAAGACATTTTTAAAACTACAAATGGAAGGTTTGAAGTGGAATTTCTGAATATTCATTGAAGTTTGATGTGCTTCGGGGCTGTGGGTGGCGCAAGAGGTTAAGTCATTGTGCCTGTTAACCAACAGGCCAGGGTTTGAGACCCAAGTCCCACAAGACAGGGTGAGCTCCTGTCCTTAGCCCAGCTCTGCAACGCAGCTGGAACCAATTGTATGAGCTCTGCCATTCCATTGGACTATTTCAGTGATGAGGGGGGATTTGCTGCTTGGGTAACAGCCTGTCCTCCATATTAATCTACCCAGTCCTTTGTGCTTCGCATATAGTGACAAGCACGATACCATAGTCTTTCAAGACTGATGGATGCCAAGTTTTTGATGTGCTTCATATTTTCATGCATTTTCTTCTGCCCCATTAAAAGTTGTATTACTGTATTTACTGTCTTTGAAACTGGCTGATCCTGGAAGAAAAACCCCCAACCATCCTGGTCCCCTGCAGAGGGTCAGAGGACCTTTTGAACCATTCTTCTTTTCAGCGGAGAAACTGTAGCCAAACCTGGGAAGCTGCAGTTCTCCGCGCATAATGGTTAGTATTACTCGTAAGGTGTGGAATGAACCACAGTAGACGGCTTTGGGGCTGGTAGTGAAATTTCCAAAAAAGTGAAATTTGAAACAAATGTGGGGAGGGGGAACTCCTTCCAGGGAGAAGCATCTGAGCCTTTTCAGCGGAAGCCGCAGGAGTTTCCATTAGGCTCACAGACGTGATCAGGTTCCTCAGCTTCAAAGGAAAACTTGGCAGGTTTAGAATCAACACAATTTGCTCCTTTCAAGATGGGATTTTCAACCCCCCCCCCCCCCAGAACCCCAAGGATAGCAGATGATGGGCTAAAGACCCCTCCAAAACAGCACCATTATCAGTAGGAATCAAGGCTGGAGAGAGAAATTCACTCCCTGGAAACAGCCACATTCCTGGCCATCCACTGCTGACTTTGAGCACAATCCTAAACATGTCCACTCAAAAATAAGCCCCATTGCATTCAACGGGATGTGTCTTTAGGATTACATTTCTTCCTAAGATTTCTGATGCACTTAGGTGCCTGGCTGTCCCCTACACCCCTAAAGAAGAAACATTTTTCCCATTAGTCCTCTGCAGTGTGCCAGAAAATGTTCCCTGGTAGGTGGGCCTGATCCAGCCAGAACCCTTTGTGTTCTCCTCCTGGATAGGTTTGCCATAATTCGCTTCCACAACACCAGGTCAGGGCCCCCGTTAAACTTGCCAGTATGTGAATGCATTTCCCCCAAAGCAGGCACTATTCTGGTTTTTCAGGACATATGGCAACCCTACTGCTGGCAAACTGACCTGTAATTTGGGCATTCAGAAGATTAGTTCAACCAGAGTAAGTGCAGGATAGTCAATGGAAAAGCAAGTGCATCAACGACTCAGGAACATTTCAAGGAAATTAAGATAAATGAAAGCTGAGTCATGTGCGCTGCGTAATCATGTGCACCTATTTACTCTGGACACCAGAGCCCGAGAAGGACCTGATTTACCACAGGGCCAAACGGTGTCCAAAGGGTGTCCCAGGAGCAGACACAGCTCTATGACTGTGAAACGTCACTATTAATCATCACCCACATAATGAAAGTTAATCCTGGCAAAGAAACATCCCAGATGTTGGTGCTAAAGTATGAAGAATGGCTCTAGCAGGAAGGCAGGGGAGGGGAGGAGATGGCTTTGACTTTTCCAGACTGTTGGGCTAATATCTCCTTTATCTCAGGAAGCCTTGTACATCCCATCCATCACAAAGGGGTCTGTGCCTGTCCGCCCCACATCCCCCCTCTAATTGCTGGCTGGGAGGAGAATGGATGGCTTTGGCGCTGGCACGGCAGAGCTCCGTCAGGTGCCGTCCACAACAAGGCTTGGCAGAGCTCAATGGGGCTCTCCAGCTGCTGTTTGCTCTCGGGCTTTTCCCCCATTAATATGCTGGAGATATGGAAGAACCTGCCCTATTTCTGTCCCACCTGCCTCCAAAGGGAAAGCGCCCCTTGATAAATTCAGTAGATTCCCTGCCGCTCCTGCCTTTCCGATCCACCATCCGCCCTGCGCTGCTGGGTCCTTCCTCCTGCACACAGCTCATTCCTCCCTGCACACGGCACAGGCAAATGTCATGCGTGCCCACAAAGTCATTGGCTTGTGAAGCTTGTAATTAACTTGCTGCCACACACTAATTGTGGGTCATTAACTCACCTCTACATGCTATTTGCTGTGTCATTAACAGGCAGAAAGCAGAAGCGGCAGCAATGAGAGGATGTGGTGGATCTTGGAGAGATCCAGGAATGCCCCCTTGAACTGCAGGGGCTGCTTTCTCTGACTACTGCAGAAAAGTTCTCACTTTTCTTTCTACAAATTGAACCATGCGCCTGGTAGTCAAGACTGGCACCAGGACGTTGCCTTTCCCACCAAGGTGGTACCTATTTATCTACTTGCATTTGCCTGCTTTTGAACTGCTAGGTTGGCAGGAGCTGGGACAAGTGGTGGGAGCTCACTTCATTATGTGTCTCCCGGGTCTCGAACCGCTGACCTGCCTATTTTTGAATCAACAGGCACATTTAACCACTGAGCCACTGTGCTTGGAGCGTGTAAAGGTGGGAAATGGCCTGGCCCTGAATCTGGCCCTTGGTGAGTCCTGCTCAGTACTGCCCACACCCTCTCAGGCATCAGGTGTGTTTCCCTTCCCAGACCTCAATAATTTCCCAAATTATTGACCCAAGTATAAGCCGAGGGTGGGAAATGCAGCAACAGCAGGAAAGTGTGGCTGGCCTTGTAGCCTCAGGGCCCAATCCTGGGCAGGTCTACTCAGAAGTAAGGCCCACAAAGAAGTACCTGAGTCTAAGGAGGGGCTTGGCTGCATTGGGCTCCATGTTTTGCCGCCATGCGCCTCCTCTGCAGCCCGGAGAGCCAGCGCCAGCAGCTGGAGAGGCTGCAGAGCCTCTGAGGGTGCGTGCTGGAGGTCGCACTCGCCATTTTTCTTAATTTTTTTACTGACCAGCATATAAGCCGAGGTGGGTTTTTGGGCCCACCTTATACGCGAGTACTTATACTCGCGTATAAGGTGGGCCCAAATAATTTTTCCTACTATTTGTGGTGAATATATCGGCTTATATGCGGGTCGGCTTATACATGAGTATATATGGTGAATTGGTTAGGATTGCACCCGTAGTGTCCATTCTTCTACCTTAGGGAACTACATGTACCCTGTAAAGCAGCAGCTGTTGTGCCAGGCTCGCACCTTCTTGTCACAAGCATACACATGTCTTGCAATTGACACACTTGGGCCAGGACGGAGCATGCCATGCCAGGAGTTCAGCAACCAGGAGCCAGCCTGGAAAGGCACATGGACGTCATTACAGGATGTGGGGAATCCGGGCGTTTCCTCCAAAAACCAGCAGCAGCCATAATTTGCTTTGAATGCAAATGCAAATTTGAGTATGGAAAATCTGTTGGCGTGTTTTGTTACAGCTTCGACCTCAGCTCTGCCTTCGAGGAACCACCAGTGGCTGCATCATCCAGGACCCTGTGATCATCCCCAGCTGTGAGCGCATCAGTTACCACCCAGCTCTGCTGCTTATGCCTCAGAGTGTGTGTCCCCCAAGATCAGAAGGAAAAAAAGAAGAACGGGAAAGCAAGAACGGAGAAGGAATTATTACCTGAAGGACTGGCGCAAAACCAAGACAAGATGCTATCAAGAAAGCTGAGCTCATGTAAAGAAGTCCTGGAGATGGTTTATCTTTCTGAAGGGCCTGGATAGACGAGAGAGAAAGACGCAGATATCTGGCAATTAGTAGACAGAAGTTGGAGCTCAAACAGACTGAGCCGAGTGAAGGGTACAAAATGCAGGCTGACACCGATCATATAATGGCGAGGGAATGGAAGGGATGGAGGAAGGGAGGGAATGGAAAGAGTCAGACCTCCTTGGAAGAGTCCGAGGATCGCAGAGCCAGTTGCTCCAGGACAGGGAGAACTGGAGCCGTTCTCAGCCAGGGAGCCAAGAAGGCAGAAGAGACAGAGAGGGCGGAACAGACCAAGAAGCTCAGATCTCCCTGAAAAGGGGCAAGAGAGAAGTGATGCTGGGTGTGCGGACCAGATGCCAACCTGCCCAGAACACTCTTGTGCCCACAGCTCTGGAAGCCCCAGATCCAGGGACCTGGGAAGGAAAGTCTGCGCTGGGGGAACCAAATCCAGCTCTTTCAGCCGTCTGTTAATTGTGTTGCTCTGGAGCCTTCTGGCCAGCACTTTTGGAGTCCAAGCGGCAATCTGGCAAGCCAGACAAGTGGGGGAGATGCCTGCTTGTGGGTCTCCTTGCGGCAACCTGCTTGCCTCTCAAGGAGCATCACAGGCCAGCCTGAGCTGCTTTTTCTGTGGCTGCACCTGTGCCAAGGCAGCCCTCGGCAGTTCCCTGAAAACCAGTTCTGTCCAGCAGGTGCCTCCAGCTTGGTTCCTTCACTGCTGATGACTGTGCTGCCTATTTATTCACCCACATCCCTCTCCCCCCCCCATGTTTTTCTCCCCCCTTTTTGGAAGAGGTTTCAGAGAAAGTGTTTACAAGGAGCCAGTTTGGGTGCTTGGCACAGGACCGGAGCCCCCATCTGTTGCTTTTTAGCCGCGCTAAGCTGTTCCTTGCTGCCGGTGCCAGGCCATTTTCTGCTAAGTGGAGCCTGGCTGTGTCAAGAGAGCCCAGCGGCTCCGAAATCAGTAAAGGCATTAATCAGCCCCGCTCTGGATTTCTTTCCCAGGCGTGGAAGTCCAGTCCTCTTCAGAAACGAGGGGATTTTCGATCGGCAAGGCCACCGGAGGGCTGAATTGGCCGCTGGCCTTCACCTCCCCCTGTCCCCACATCTCCCCCACCCCCAAAGTCCCGAGGGCCAGTGACAGCCATACAGGACTTAATTGGCTGGCATGAAAAGAGGGGCTGACGTTAATTGGCCATATTTGGCATGCAGGCCCCGGAATCTGATCAAGTCTATCACGGAGATCAACAGCTCCTGAAACGCGGCTGCCAATTAGGCGTTTAGTTTTCCCCCTTTCATTTCTTTCACTGAAAGAAGTTTTGCTTGGCCTGATGGCGCTTCAGGCGGAGGGAGTGGCGTTCACACAGCAGCCCATAATTTCTGCATGGAGAAGCACAAAGAGATGGAGTTCAGGCCAGACAAAAGGGGCCTCTCCGTGTTTCTCAGGCGCAGAGCAGTGGGGAGAGCGACTCGGTGTGTGCAGCCTCAGCAACAACAACATGTGTGAATTTGCACTGGTGCCCTTCTTGGATTGAGATCTAACAAAAAGTGTTGACAGCAAAAGTCTTGGGGTGGCAGCTCTGGGGGTCCCACGGAATATGAGCCTATTTGGCTGGACCAAGTGGTGGACATCAAGGCAGGAGGCCAGTTTGGGAGACACACAGAATAACCAGGAAAGCCTGGAGGAGACTGGGTGGGCACATGAAGGTGCAAGCAGGGCTTTCTATGAAGGCCATGTTGCGGGTGCATGTGACGTGTGGTCCGGTGAATCTTCCCCTTTTAAAGCAATGGACTTGGAGGATCACAGGTGCCATTTTCAATAAGAAAAACCTTGTGTTGGCCTTCATTGGAAGCCCTTTTCTCTTCCCTCCTTTAAAGGCTGCAGCCAGTTGGTCCAAGCAGACCCCTCTCCTGAAAGTGGGCAAACCTTGACAAGATCCAGGACAAGATTCACACCTTTTTTCTCTTCTGTCCCAGGGCTGGTTGTGGGGGGGGGGGGGTGGCCCTTTCAGTGACCTGAAGATTCCCAGGGTCAACAGGCACGGCCCTTCCTTACTCAGCCCTGCAACCCCGTCTTGCTTTTCCTGTTTCACCCATCAGTGGTCGTCCTGCAAGATCTTATCTTCTTCTCCACGTCCAGCTCCTTGTTCCAGCAGGAGACTTAAGCAGGCCATAAATACAAATGGCCCATCTGAAGGCAGACTTGCCCCTCCGAGGCTTTAAGAATTGGCTATAAATTCAGTTTATTGGGCAGGAGTTATGTGGGGACTTAGAGACTTGCCCTATGACCTTGAATTCCAGTAGCCACTTTATGAAGCAGCATCAAGACTGGGGGGTTTCTGCCTCTGCTTGCCCCCACCTGTGTGATTTCTCCTGCGTCATCAGAAACTGGCACCCAGACCGAGCCCCTCCTCTCCTCACAACTGCCCTCCCAAGAGGGCTCTGCACCAACGGGTCAAAACAGCAGGAAAAGAAGGGCCTGCAATGAGAATGTGGTGGTATATTTTTTTAATTGCCTGCTTTCTCCTGCCCCTCTGGATGGTTTAATGGGGCCCCGACTGGCTGTGAATGTCTGCTCGGCACAGTCAATGATGGTTTATCACCAGGAGAATCTTGACTTAATTGCTTTTAAAATGGCTTTTAAAAGAGCTCAAGGAGGACGGCCAGGAAGAGAGAAAGGCAGGGAGATTAGAGTGGAGCAGCAGAAAGGGGTCTCTGCAGCCACTGCCTGGAGGCTTCAGCTGCTTCAAGCCTGCCGGAGTCCATAATGGGACTCTGCCTCCTCCAGGCCATTCCTTTACTGTTTTTCCTCCATTAGGGTGCCGGGGAATTCCGGAAATGATGGCTGCAGAGAGGAAAGTGGAGCAGCCCAGAGCAGAGGCTTCCTTTGCCATGAGGGTTGCACGAGACCCCTCGGCCACTGCTGTCCCAATGAAATCAGGAGCACCTGGAGGTGCCCAGCTCCATTCTGGCCCAACCTGCGTCAGCACCGGCACATCTGCGGAGCCTGCCAGTGCATGATCACAGTCTCCGACCCAGAGAAGGCACCATGTTCCCGGCACTCAGCCTGACATCTCTAACTGGACTACAACAGACAATGCACCAACAAGGGCAAAAGCCCTGCCACACTCCACTGGCTGGTGGAGGAACCTCCTGTGAAAGCGCCACACTTGCACAAGATGATGAATGGGTCTTCAAGTGGCTTCTCCTCTCCTCTCAGTGCAACTCACTTTCCCATCGTGACCTCCAGCCCTTTGCTCTGAAAGCTGGCCAGCCGGCAAGCCTGTGGTCTGTCCACAGCATAATTAGAGCAAGGAACCCTCTTCTTGTTCATTTATCACCGTTAACCACCACCAGAGTCCAATCCTTTTCCTCAATGGGACTCCCGCTATTGACTTCTGGAGGAGGAGAGCAGCCCCTCCTTTGGCAAGAGAGCTGATGAATGAAGAGCAAGCAGGAGGGAAGGGGGAGGAAGAGGACCCGTCACTCAGCCAGCAACTGCAGGCAGATGTTAGCAAGGGCTGCATCAACCTCCTTCTCCGGGTGCCAGTGCAGGGCTGGCTCACCTGCGAGGTCAGTTGAGTGGCTGCCTCAGGACCGGGGCAGGTTGGCACAGTGCCTTGCCTTGCTCTGTCTCCTTCATGTTGGTGTCCTGCAAAGTAAGAGGGAAAGTAGCATTTGATGCAGCAAGTTGAGCATCTGTGTGTCTGCATGCACACACACTCACTCGGTAAAGAGAGGGAACGCATGAGAAGGGAGGCCTTCTGGCAAATCCATTTTCCTGAGCAGGAAATGGCCTCTTAATGGGGCGCACCTGCACCTCTCCAAGCAATATCCTGGGAGGGCCTGAGCGGAGCAGGCAGCAGCCGGCCAGGCCAAGAGTGCGCCAGGTCCTGCTTGAGCACTTTTTAAGCCTCCCAGCGCACATGCGCTGTCTTCCAAGCAGCTTGTTCGGAGACCACCGCCTCCTCCGTCGGCCTCTGGCAGGTGGGGTTTCCTTTTTTCTGGTTTTCTTCCTTTCTTGTGATGAGAGTGCTGGATCGACACTGAACGAGAGTCAAGTTTTGGTTAAATTATGGGATGCTTGAGTTGGAGACTCTTTGACTGGAGCTGATCCTTCCACCTTGAACTCTTCGAAGAGGGATCGCAATCAATGATGGGATTCAAAGAAATTAACAGCCAGTTCTATGCTCATCTGGCAGCCACTTTTAAATGGCAATTTTTAACTTTATATGTCCTATCTCTTGTTAACAACCGGTTCTATAGAGTAGCTGCGCAGCTGCTGGAACCCACCACTGATCGCAGTCCAGTGCCAGCACACACGGTCTGTGCCTACTTAGCAGTCAGATGTTACCACAAGGAAAAGAGGAAAAAGAGAACAAGAGAAGAGGGGTCAGATGTTACCGCAAAAAGAGAACATCTGGTCACCCAGACTTGTGGGAGAAGCCAGACTCCAGGTAGACGTGTGAGCAGCTCCACCTTCTCATGAATGTTTGATGGCGTCACATGTACTGAGAGCAGCTGGAAACTCCCCGGATGGGCCACGTTCAAGGACTGTAATTTGCTCTGCTTCTTGGGGCCATAACTGCAGTGAGTGACCATCACATTGGCCGGACCATCCCCTAAACGGCACAGCTGTTGCAGCCCCAGATCTTTCATTAATGCCTTTCACAGGGAGGCCTCCAGCTCTGAAAGTCCCCTGCTGGTTCCTGGACTTGCGCAGCCAGTGGTGGGCTCCAGCAGGTTGGCACCCACTCTATAGAACTGGTTCTTAACAAGAGACAGGACATATAAAATTTAAAAATAGCCATTTAAAAGTGGCTGCCAGATGGGCAGAGAACCGGTTGTTAACTTCTCTGAATCCCATCACTGTGCGCATCCCCACAGGAAGACTCCCCCAACACACATCCCGGGGCCTGAGAACATTTCTGTGGCATCTTTGCACATGGATGAAACCCGAACCTGCGCATCAGTAATTCAGGCTGTCTGTTTGAGACATTCCCTGACAAACAGCTTCGGTGACCCAGTAATGTTATCTTAGTAAATCAAAAATGTAAACATTTAGGTTTAAGGTCGTATTGAATGGATTTGAACATGAGTTATGGTAGGCGCTCTGCGAGGAGTCGGGAGTTTGGTTTGGCAAACGCCCCCCTTGCCTGGAACCTGCTTTTCAAGATTAAATACGATACCAGCGATACGTCCAAAATGTCAATTACTCCGAGTCTCTTAGGTTTGCAGTTACAGAATGCAAATCATGTTCAGCATTTTATGAAACTGCTTTTCTTGGCACGGCCCGTCTTTCCCTTATTGTAAAAAATAACTTTCAAATCAAAGCATTAAATCAAGGCAAATTCACCAGAAATGGACTTTTGGCTGATCCAGGCTGCAAGTGATTACAAAGCTGAAGACGGAGCTGGGCTGCGCGGCGCGCATGAGAGAGAGAGAGGTGGTTACGCCGGCCTGTTTTCTGTTTATGGGGAATGAGAACACGCAGCGACAAATCAGGGTGGAGGAATGTGGAACCGTCTTGCTTGTGCAGATCTAATCTCTCCAGTGCAGAATTAGAGCCCACAATCGTTTTATGAGAAAAAAACTTGCACCCGGGTAGCTGGAAACCACACAAGAAAGCAGCTCTCCTGCCCCCTGGAAGCCCCACACCCCGCGCACAAACCCCACCATTGCGGATCAGGCGTTTGCATGTGCAATCGGCCGTCTTCTCAGGCTTGTCCAAGTCTCTCTGCCAGAACAACTTCTGGCCCCCTTTCTTCTCCCACATCTGTGGTATGATGTGGGGCCAAGTCTGGAATCACTGGTGCTGCTGCTACCTGGTGGTTCCTTCCAACCTGAGCTCAACTTCCTTCTGCTGGCAACAGGAGGAACTGGTGGCCTTTCTTGTCTGGGATCCTTGGCACGTCTGGACAGGATTTTCCAGGGCTTCTGATTTGGAATTTTATTTAGCTCAGAATCAGAACTGCGTGAAACAGCAAAGAGGAGGCATCCTGTGGGGAGCATTTCAGCCTGGAAAAAAGAGGGGATAAGATGGAGATTTAAATTATTGTGCCTGGGGTGGGGGGAGGGAAACAGCTTCTCCTTCAACTGGAACTGAGGCTGCTCCAGATTCAGGACCGATTCCAGTTGCTCACATATCCCCCAGTATGGTTTTCCATGTGAACAGGCTCTCTGCAGGTGTGGGAGGCCATTTCATCCATCCCAGCTGGTTGGGGCACCAGTTGGGTCCACATCTGCAGCCTCTTCACTCCAGCAATGGAAACCATCAACCGTCACTGTGAAAGTCACTGGAATTAAGAGTACAAATTTCAATAAATGAATAAAACCAAACCTTCTCACACACACACACACCCCCAAAAGTCTCTTGGAAAATTTCAAAATTCATGCCTGCACACGCCTCCTCTTTGGGACATCATGACTGACAACCTCAGGTCAGGAATTGTTCCTGGACAAGGGACAGACTCCGCTCCGTTGTGTGTTTTGGTTTCAAACGTTGACAGCCTCCTTCTGCACCCCCTTCACTCCACTTGGTGCCAGAGAGCTTTCCTTCATCCACACATGTGTGCAAGTGTGAAACAGACAAGCAGCCCGAGAATTATGGGATTAGGGGAACTGGAATGAGGTTGTGCCATTGCTACTTTGGAAAACGCCACATTCTGCACTGTTATTGCTGGCTCAGATTCCACGATACTAAATCATGGGAAGGGGCCTTTCCCACGTTCCTTCCCCATTGAAATAAATAGGCTTTGCCGATTCCTGCTCCCAATGACTCGCACATCCAGGTGGATCTTTCCATTGGGATCACATAGGAGGCTGGAACCAACGAACAAAACTTTCCCTTCGCGCCTCTGCTTGCTTTCCAAGCTCTTGTTGGGATCCATTTGTGAAAATCACAGCATACACTATTTTGCATGTGTGTGACCTAAAAAGCAGGCCTCCGTCAGTCTTGGAAGACTATGGTATCGTGCTCGGCGCTGCATACGCTGCATGCTAAGCACGAAAGCCTGGGTTAGATTGTTATGGAGGATATGCTATCTACATCTACCTATCTACAGTATTTATATACTGCTTTTCAACTAACAAGTTCACAAAGAAAATGGAAAAATAATAACAGCTAATGAATAGCTAATGGGTCCCTGTCCCAAAAGGGCTCACAATCTAAAATGCAAAAAAAGAACACCAGCAGAAGCCACTTGAACAGACACTGCTGGGTTGTGTAGGGCCAGTTACTTTCCCCCTGCTAAATAAAAGAGGAACACCCACTTGAATGAGGGCCTCTTGCTCCGTTAGCAGGGATAATATGCTGTTCTCCAAGCAGCAAATCCCCCTCTCCCCGCCACTGAAATAGTCCAATGGAAAGGCAGAGCCGATACGATTGGATCCAGCTGCGTCGCAGAGCTGGGCTAAGGACAGGAGCTCACCCTGTCTTGTCTCGAACCCTGGTCTGCTGGTTAACAGGTACAGTGTTTTAAACACTTGCGCCACCCACAGCCCTTATGATCTAAGCACATGCAAAAAATGCGTGTGATCTAAGCACGTGCCATATAAAATGGCATGCACGTCAGCCTATAAGGGAACAAGCAAAATGGATAGATAGTCTTTGAAAAAGAAATCGTCTCTCAATCCCAATAGTTTCAATGACTGTGAAAGGTTTAAGTAAAAATATGGATTTTTGTTTGTGTAGGGGAAAAAATGTAATTGAACTGGCTAAGAGACATTCCCCACTCATGGGGCTCCTTTGGGCATAGAGCCCCAAGCAACTGGAAGCAACTGGTTCAAAGTGCTGCAGGCTGCCCCAGCTAGCAAGGAGCCCCCACCAAGAGCTGGAGGAAGCAGAAATGTTTGGGGAGGAACCAGGCGCAGAGAGGAGCCTGAGCCTCCTCTCCTAGGTACAAAACCCCAAGCTTCTTGTTCCCGAACAAAGGAGGGGGGGTTATTGGGGGTAGCCAAGAGCTGTTGCCAACACTGTTTGGCTCACCACTTTCTCCTAGGACTTCCTATGTGTTTCTCTGGCTGCTGACCCATCTCTAATGCACCCTGTGTGACGTGAGCATGGGAACCACTGGTGGTGACGCACTTTCTCTGCAGAGCAGATGAACTGGGCTGCTGGAGATGCAGCTCAGATGACCATGTTGCCCCTTTGGAGGGTTCTGATTTGAGGTTGGCAGACCCACCACCGGCCATTCGTGGGCTCCTTGTGACCTCCAGGCTGCCTGCTGTCAACTGCTGCTGAGACACACATGCTTCGCCCCGCTTTGCACATAAGGTCAGGTGAAGCCGGCCTATACAACCCCAACCCACACTTATTCTGAAGGGTCAGCAGCATCTTGGATGAGAATTCAACAGAAGGCACTAAAGCTGAGCTCAGTTCAAAGGTGGATGTTGTAAAGGAGGTCGACGGTGGGAATCATGTGTTAGCCAAAAAGCACCATGTGCGCATGCCATGCAGTCTGAGCATTTGCCAAGAGAGCCAGTCCTTGCATAGGACTGGAGCATGCATCAGCATGTTGTGGAGCATGTTGTGGAGTCCTGGCCATTTGGATGCACATTTACATTCTTTCTACAATTACAGAGAATTGCAGTTTTCACATTAGCGATGCAGCACAATATCTATTTTACTCAAATCCAACGTGTAACTTTTTCAGCCGAATTTAGGCTGCAATCCTAGACACGCTTTCTGGGAATAGGCCCCACTGAATATAATAGGACTTACTTCTGACATGCTTTGAATTGCACTGTCTCAAAAATTTGGGTGCACATTAGATTCGATTGTGCATTACATCTGGATAACTGCAGTTTTTTTTACTATAAGTATAGGTCAGTATTAAGTTTAACAGTTTACTGTATTGTAATTGTCGGGGGCAGCCCCCACTTCCTTACCCCTTCTGACGGGGTCCAGGGGTGGAGGCCAGTCGCAGCTGGGGAGAGGGAACCCTGGGACACCCCCAGGAGGCAGATGGGGAGTGCATGGAGGCGCTCCACTCGGCTCGCACCCCTGAGAGGTGCAGGGATCTCCAGCCCCTGGCGAGCACCCAGGGCCAGCGCTGTTGGAGGCATCTGCTGTGTCCCAGCGCTGGTCAGACGCTCAGCACTGGGAGGAGAGGGGGCCATAACAGGTGGGAGAGCCAGGGTTAAGGCAGGAGAAAGTAGAGTTGGGAGGCAGGAGGAGACACGGGACAGACTGTGGGCTGTAATGGACACGGGGCAAGGGAAGAGGGCAGGTCTGGGTGGGGAAGGGGAGGCATGGGCAAAGCCCCTGGGGAAGGAAGGGTTAAGGGAGGTGAAACCAGATCAGGAAGTCCACCCTGGACCAGCCAAAGCAATAAAGAGGGAGAAGGACACCGAGAATGAGGGCAGAGCCTGGAAGATCTGACTGCCAACAGGGTGTGTGATGAACTTGCTCAAGGCAGAGGGCCAGGGTGCTGTAACCACTGGTGGGCCCAGGCTGGTTTGGTCCGGTTCTTGGGAACCGGTAGTACCCATTTCCCCGCCGCTACCAAACCAGTAGCGGCGAGCCTCCCCAAAACCAGCCAAACTGGTTCGCTGGCACAGCGCGCAGCAGCAGCCAGCTTGGCATCTTTTAATTTTTAAATTTGCCGCCCCTAGTGGCAGTCAGGCGCATGTTCTTTCCCCAGCTGCTGAGGCTTCTGGGGCGCTTCGCTGGACTGCCGCTAGGAGGGGCAAATTTAAAAATTAAACGATGCCCGGCTGGCTGCTGCAGCCTCAGAGCACCATCCTATGCAGGTCTACTCGGAAGGAAGCCACATCCCAGTCAATGGGGCTTACTTCCAGGGCAGTGTGGAAAGGACTGCAGCCTCAGAGCACCATCCTATGCAGGTCTACTCAGAAGTAAGCCGCATTCCTGTCAACGTGGCCCACTCCCAGGGTAGTGTGGAAAGGACTGCAGCCTCAGAGCACCATCCTATGCAGGTCTACTCAGAAGGAAGCCGCATTCCTGTCAATGTGGCCCACTCCCAGGGTAGTGTGGAAAGGACTGCAGCCTCAGAGCACCATCCTATGCAGGTCTACTCAGAAGGAAGCCGCATTCCTGTCAATGTGGCCTACTCCCAGGGCAGCGTGGAAAGGGCTGCAGCCTCAGAGCACCATCCTATGCAGGTCTACTTGGAAGGAAGCCGCATTCCTGTCAATGTGGCCTACTCCCAGGGCAGTGTGGAAAGGGCTGCAGCCTCAGAGCACCATACTATGCAGGTCAATTGAGAAGTAAGCCGCATGCTTAATTTTTTTAAATTTTTTAAATTTTTAAAAAAATTTCCCTTTAAATTCTCCCCGGCCCCGGCCCCGGCCCCACCCCCTGACCTTGCCCCCGCCCCCTGACTCAGCCTGGCCCTGCCCACTTCCGGAGAACCGGTTGTTAGGGCAGGCTGGGCCCATCACTGGCTGTAACCCCCTCCTTCCTGTAGCTACTGAGGCATCCTGGACCTCTAGGTGCTGCTTCTTCTGGGGTGGACCCGGGACAGGCCTTCAAGCAAGGGTGAGGGCACAACCAGCCTAGGAACCCCACAGTAATAAAAATGTAACACACACCAATTGTTGTAGAAAGTAGTGCAATTAGGTAAAAAGCATAACATAAACCTATTATCATGTTATTATTGTTATATACTGTATTCATTTCAATCAAACACTCACCTTTTCCTGCAGAATTTAGTCTCCAAAATCAGGACATGCATTAGATTTGAGGTCAATTAGATTCAAGTAAATGTTGAGTTTTGATTATAAGTGAAGAGTCTGCACTAGATTCGATGGTACTTAAGATTCAAGTAAATGCAGTAACTCATTAACTTTTGTGCCTGCTTTGCAGCTGTGCATTACAATCACCAGGAAGCATCTTTTTAATCTCAAGCCTTTTAAAATCAGTGCGTGCATTAAATTTAACGACAAATTAGATTAAATACGGGTATATCACATTTCCCTGAGAAATAAATACAGTGGTACCTCTCATAACAAGTGCCTCACATAACAAGTGTTTCACATGAGAAGTCTAAATTTCCAAGGAATCTTGCTTCACATAACAAATTCCGCTTCACTTAACAAGGACTTATGCAGCCCTGACACTCCGCGGAAGGCTAGGGATGCTGGCCAGCACTGCTGTCTCTAACTCCCCCTAACTTGGGGGCAGTTGCCTGGAGGTGCCAGGGGCAGCTGCCCCTAACTGCCCCCCAAGTGCCCCCACTGGCCACCTTGAAAGCTCCAGCAGCAGCCCAATTAAGGCTGCAATCCTAAAGACAGTTTCCTGGGAGTAAGACCCATCAAACACAATGGTGCTTTCTTTTGAGTAGACATGGTTAGGATTATGCTCGAAGCCTCCCAGGAAAGTGTCTTTGATTGCAGCTTCCTAACCATGTCTACTCAGAAGTAAGCCCCATTGTGTTAAATGGGGCTTACTCCAAGGAAAGTGTCTTTAGGATTGCATCCTAAGTAGACTTCATAGGATCACGCACATTTTGGGGGTTGTGGAACCAATTGTCTGAGTTTCCATTATTTCCTATGGGAAAATCCGCTTCGCTTAAAGAGTGTCTCACTTAAAGAGCAGGCCTCCGGAACGAGTTAAGCTCTTTATGTGAGACACCACTGCAAATAAATTTGATAAATAAATATGAGGAACAACCCTGGCTTTTCAAATGTGGCGTCAGTCCCACGTCCAAGATGTCAGAAAATGCTGTCAGATATATTTGCTCCAAGTTTCAAGCTGGAATCACAAAAGGAGCCTCCCTGTGACAAACCCGCATCTGTTTTAGAAGTAAATGGACCTATTCGCAGTGCGGTTCCAGTTCGGAGCTGTCTGGAAGGACCCCTGTGCAAGTTTTAATGCTTGGGTCTTGAAAGATCCCGGGCACCAGTGGTGTAGCTAAAGGGGGCGGAGCAGTCAAGTTTTGTAGGGAGCCTCACTCTTTTGGAGCCATTCCAGGTGGGCTCTGTTTTGCTCCCCCCCCCAATCTGGAACAGCTCAAAAAGGGTGAGACGCCCTCCAAAATCTGAGTGCTTCAGCCCCCTCTTGCTATGCCACGGCTGGGCATCAGAATATGTTTCTTCCAAGCACTTCCACTCGTGTGTATGTATAAAAAATGCGGAGCAGAGCTGTGGGTATCAGAGGCCTAATTCAGCCTAAGTTACACCATCGTAAGACAAGCATCTTTGAAGGAGACCCTGGGGATTAATTAGAAAAACAACGGTCTTGTAATGTGCCTGATGTAAATCTACAAGTGAGATGCTGTTCGGGTTTGCCTTATCGGTAGCCAAGCCTTTGGTGATTTAATCGGGCAATTAAAGCGTACTGCAGAATCCTCTCCTACTAACCAGAGATATTAACACCATTTGTATTCATGTTCGTGGCAAGGTAGGTGGGATTTTAATTATCTGGAGCATGGCTGGATATGGAGCCCGCTCTCTTCCTTGCCCTCAGAGGAAGCCTGGGTGTGATGGAGAGGCACAAAGGGTGCAGTCCTCACACGTGCAGTAGAGGGTAGGAGGCGTCCTCCCCCTTGAGCAGAAAGGGTCCAACCTCCAAGGAATCAGGGATAGGATTGTGTTGCTGGACTGCTCTGGAAGCGGCACAAGAAAGGCAAATCTCTGGAAGGCATTGGAAGGCTGACAGATGGAGGCATCCACTGGGTTGGAGTTGAGATTGGAGACCCCACACAATCTGCCACATTAGATGTGCTCCTGATACATGGGTGCCAACGTGCACATATTGCAACATTTGTAAGCTACAAGAGCAAAGGAGGGGGCTGGAGTGGAATAGCCAGAGCAGAACGAGGCAGGTTGGAGGAAGAGCCCAGTAGAGGTGGGAGATGTTTACTGAGCATCTGGTTTCAGTACTGGTAACCTGACTGGACCAGTGAATTCTTTATCAGCTGTTGGTTTGTTGGCCTGCACTTGTAGGTAACGAACCTTCATCCCCTTCATCACTACCTTCATCCTTGTAGGTAGTGAACCTGCACTTGTAGGCAGTGAACCCTCATCTGTCTCGCACCTCCAAGTTGCATGCCCAAAATGTGGGAGAGTCTCTGATCCCTCATCTGAGTATCCAAATATTTTGCAGTGTGACAGTCGACAATCGAAGTCTCTGCACAGCCTGGGGAGCCCAAGGAGACTCTCAGGCAGTGGCGTAGCTAGAGGGGGTGCAAAACTCTAAGTTGTAGCTAGAAGGGGAGCAAAGCACTAAGTTTTGCAGGGAGCCTCATGGTGGAGGGCAATCGGGCCCTCTTCTCCCCTTAGGAGCCATGGAGGGAGTGATATGGCGAGGCTCCCCGCAAAACTTAGTGCTTTGCACCCCGTCTAGCTATAACTTAGAGTTTTGCACCCCATGTGATGCCACTGCTCTGAGATTAAGGAGCAAAGAAAACTCCCCAGGCTTGAGCCAGATTGCTGTGGGTCGCCTGTGCCAAGCTCCTCCAGAGTGTGGGATGCTCCAGCAATGGGAACTGTTGCTCCTCCGGCCCTTTTGTAACATCAAGCAATTATCTAATGAGGAATAAATCACAGGAGACTCATATTTGGCACTGAGAACAAACGAAGCGAGGAGAGCTTTTGATTAGCGGGCTGGAGGGATGTGCTCTCCAGGGAGTGCTAAATGGGGAAGGGATGGCCAGAGACTCATCCAGACCAGCAGTCTCTGCGAAGGGCTGTTGGGCAGGAGAAGGCAATGAACGGAAACTTCGAGACAAGAACTTCCTGGGGAACTGATGAACCAAAACACCTGCAATGAGATTCTGCACAACAGGAATAAAATCCGATGCTTCCAAAACCAAGACTCTTCCGGAGTCTGAAGCAGGTCCTGAGACTGAGGCAGTGATGGACAGTTATAGAAGTTGGGGACTAGCAGGGTCAGAAATTGGGCGATCGGGAACTCATGGAAAGGGTGGGTCACACAAGGATTTCATAAGAACCCACAGGGACAAGAGCAGTTTCTAGCCCACCATTTTACACAATATAAGGCTGGGAATCCCACCCTAAGCGGACCTGCACCGAGAAGGCTGTTCCCCACCCCAAAGGGACCCTAGTGGGTTTGGGGACCAAGAAGAGAGCCCTTGCACACATCAGACGCCTAAGAAGGAGTGGCACCCTTGTAGCCTGGACTCCTCAAGCCTCACCCCACAGTGATCCATGAGAATATTGTTGATGGCACCAAATGTCATGTAGAGATCCAGCAGAGGGATGAACTGGGCCTCTCGCTCCCTGCAAGGATCATCCAGCAACCAAGGGAACCCCTTCCTTGCAGGAGTCCTGGAAGCTGGACGGATGCTACTCACTGGAATGCCTGGGCAAGGTTACTGCACCTGCCTGCTTTCTGCCTTCCTAACAGGAGGAGGTGATATTCGAAAGGCAGAAGTTGTGCGTGTGTGTGCGTCCACGTCTCTGTGTGCGTGTGTTGTTTTAATGAAAAAAGGAAGGGGAGGGTGGGTGCCATTTGCTTCTCTTCTTCAATCAGCAGAATGTCATGGACTGGCACTGTCACCATCTGTTCCACTTACGGGCTCTACTGAGTTTTGCAATTGTGGAAATTATAGTATTTTGGAAGGAAGGAAGATATGTTTGAAAAACAACGGATTCTGGCCTTGAAATGGAAAAATGTGCATCTTCTAAAGAGCTGGGGGGACCTGCTATTTTGGAAAGCAGATCCTTCCAGAATCCTTTCCTTGGACTTGCCAGCCTTTGGCACGGGGCTCACTCACACTAATTGCTCATTATCAAAGTCTGGGCTAATCTTGCAGGGACTGAGGCTTTTTGGAACCCATGTGCATCAGAGGAGCCAGGGCCGCCCCCACATTGCGGGGCAGCAGAAAACAAGAAGGATCAGTGGGATGGAAGGGAAGCCCTACCAGGAAAGGTTGGGGGAACTTGGGATGTTCAGCCTGGAGAAGAGGAGGCTGAGAGGAGACATGATTGCCCTCTTCAGATCCCTGAAGGGCTGTCATAGGGAGGAAGGGGCTCATTTGTTCATAGCTGCTTCTGAAAGCAGAACTAGAACCAATTTTTGGGGATCTTCAAGCAGAGGCTTGATGAGCACCTGTCGGAGATGCTGTAGGAGGATTTCCTGCTGCAGGCAAGGGGGTGGACTAGATGACTTACTAGGTCCCTTCCAACTCTAGGATTCTATGATTCTAAGCCTGACCCGCACAGACAAGTCATAGAATCATAGAATCCTAGCGTTGGATGGGACCTCGTAGGTCATCTAGTCCAACCCCCCGCCTGTAGCAGGAGATCCTCCTGGAGCATCTCTGACAGGTGCTGGTGGAGCCTCTGCTTGAAGATCCCCAGTGAGGGAGAGTCCACCACCTCCCTTGGCAATCTGTTCCTCTGCCAAACTGCCTGAACGGTCAGGAATTTTTTTTCGGATCTCCAACTGGAATCTCCTTTCCTGCAGGTTGTAGCCATTGGTTCTAGTTCTGCTTTCAGAAGCAGCTCTGAACAAATGAGTGGTGTGGAAGCAGCTGGCCACATGGAGGCCCTGGAGGCTGTGGGAGTTATATGGAGTTGGTGGTCAGCTGTGCTGGGGCTCTAGAAGTGGTGGTTGGGCTGGGGCTGGCTGACTCAGGCTGCAGTACTGGCTGGTGGGCAGGCTCCGGGGTAGAGCGGCCTGGCAGCTGAAGAAAGGCATAGCTGGTTGCAGGGTGCTGCAGGTGCCAAGCGGCTCCGAGTCCTGGAGGACCAGAGTGAGTGTTGGTCACGTGCCAGGTGGCAGAGTCTCCTGGCCCAGCCAGCAGCCATTTTTGAATTGTGGATGGCTCTGATTGTTCCCAGAGCTGGTGAAAGTAATGCGGGCCCAGAGTAAGCTTCTCCAACCACCTCCAGGCTGAAGGTGCTAGGAGCACTCTGACAGGCTGCAAGGCAGGGAAGGAGCTTACTCCATGCCCGCGTCACTTTTACCATCTCTGAGAACACCCAGAGCAATGCGCAATTCAAAAATGGCTGCCAGGAGTGCGCCCGAGGAGGAGCGTGGGAAGGGGCGACTAGGGAGCCACCAAGGAGTGTCAGTGAGCCCCTGGCACCCCTGGTGCACTGTTGCCCATGGCAGATCACATCCTGCACTACAGCTTGCTTACGCCTCTGATCACAGCACATGATTAATTAATACAGAAAGACTTTCAAGCGCTGGAAGGGAATCTCTATTCAGAGTGTCTACGAGAAATTGAGCAGACAGTGCAATTAGCCTGTGGAACTCCTTGCCACAGTATGTGGTGATTGCATCTGGCCTTGTTGCCTTTAACCATCATGGGTTAAAAACTATGACATTGGAAGCTGGACAAGATGGGTTTTCAGCCTGATTCACCAGGATCTTTAATGTCCTTATGATTTCATCTGAATTTTAACTCTAAAATTCCTAGTTAGCTGTACTGTATTAGATACACAGTAAAACCTTGGACTGAGAGCGTTTTGCAAGACAAGGAAATATTTCTAATAAATTTTGACTTGATATACAAGTGATGTCTTGATATAAACAAGCAAAAATTGTTCTGCCCAGGATACAGCTGGTTTTGGCACCTGCTCAGCTTCTCCTGAGAAACCACTTTATGCATGTCTACTCTGAAGTTAGCCCTATTATAATAGGTGAAACTCACTCCTGTGTAAGGGAAGCAATGGAAAGGAGCCTGAGAGTTGCCACTGGTTGCCATTTCCTTCTCTAGTGGATCACGTGTAGTCCACACTCTGCACAGTGATGTGTCCATCGTTGGTGGCCCTACTCAGCATAACGCATAGCCTCATTAGTTATACAAGCCCCATTGCCACAACAAGTGGTAACATGTGGGTAGCATGCTACAAGTGGACCCACGTGGGTAACATGCTATAAAATATCATGGGGGGGGGGGACCCAGGGTGAGCATCTGTCCTCTTTTTTTCCGGCCATGTCCTCCTTTTTAGACTTGTATCATGGAAAAAAAATTTCACTGTTCTCCTTTTCCTTGCAAACAGGCAACATGTAGACTTCTTATAAAGGCAAAGGTAAAAGTTTCTTGTAATTAATAAATTATTGCTGCAATCCTAAAACACTTTCCTGGGAGTAAGATCCATTGAACACAGTGGGGCTTATTTTTGAGTAGACATGGATCGGATTGTGCTCTATATGTAATAAATTACATGTAATAGTTTTTGTAAAAGTTTAGTAATATAACCTGCAATCCTAACCACACTTTCCTGGGAGTAAGCTCCCTTGACTCAACTGGGGCTTAGTTCAGAGTAGACAGGCATAGGATTTATTAACCACATGAAAGGAATATATATGAGTGGTTGTAGGGTTTTTTTATATGTCCTTCATTTTGGGGCCCTTGCCTCTTTTAGTGTGACAGATGATGACCCTAAGGTGGGCCAAGCTGGGTCTGAATGGGAAGACTGGATTGAGATGCTGTCTTGGCTGCCACTGCAAAGATACACCTTACAGGGAATGGCAATTACTGGTAACTTCTCGGCTTTAATAAAGGGATTTTTGGTCAGAGAAAAGCTCTGTGCACCCAGCACGAACCTTCATGTCCATCTAAATAGGATTCAAAGCATGTTTTTGGTGTGCCCAGTTCATGGCTCTACTAAGAGATTTCTCCCTCTTTCTTCATGGATGCAGCCTACACTTCCTTCTTCCGTTTCCCAAGAAATGGTTCCTCTGAATGATGAATGAGTGCAAGTCAGCCTTCCAGCTTCTCCCACCACAACCACCCTTTCTTCACTGGAGAAGCCCAAGATAGTTTGGCCTCACCGCTGGGAAAGTGTCCAAACTGCCGCTCAGCAGCTGAGTGTTGCGCTCTCAGCCCTCAAATCAGGCCCTGGCAGAGTCGGCCAGACCTTTTCCTGGTCCACAAAACCCTTTTTCTGCAGATGGCTCCGCAGCAGCGCCTTTTGCTTACGCAGTCGGAGTGGAGCAAACAAACATCCGTCTTCGCCAGCGCTGCCAAATTGCTGGGGCTGCTCAGAATATGTGCCATGACACAGGCAGCTGAGGGAAGCATCTTTCTTCCTTGCCGACTCCCCCCCACCCAATTCAATATACAGTGGTACCTCGCTTAACAAGTGCCTCACTTAACAAGCATTTCACACAAAGAGCAAAAATGTCCAAGAACTCTTGCTTCACATAACAAGTTCTGCTTCACTTAACAAGCAAGCGCGCTATGGGCACATGTGCTGGAGGCTCTTTAAAAGGGCTGCCGGGCAGCACTGCTGCCTCTAACTGCCCCCAACTTGGGGGCCGTTGCCCAGAGGTGCCAGAGGCAGCTGCCCCAAACTGTCCCCAAGCACCCCCGCGGACCACCTTGAACCTCCAGCAGCAGCCCAGGTAAGCCTCCCAGGAAAGTGTCTTTGAATGCAGCCTCCTAACCATGTCTACCCAGAAGTAAGCCCCATTGTGTTAAATGGGGCTTACTCCCAAGAAAGTGTCTTTAGGATTGCAGCCTAAGTAGACTTCATAGGATCATGCAGATTGAATGTATGTTTAGAATTCAATTCCAGTGTTTTGTCATCATTTTTCCATTCAGTTAATATTTTTAATGAATATTTTGGGGGTTGTCGAACCAATCGTCTGAGTTTTCATTATTTCCTATGGAAAATTTGCTTCACTTAAAGAGCGTTTCACTTAAAGAGCAGGCCTCCAGAACGAATTAAGCTCTTTATGTGAGGCTCCCCTGTATTTAAGAGCTACAGAATTTTGTGGCATCTGACATATATCCTATTTTATACAGATCCATCGTCTAAGATATCTTAACTATGGAAACAATAAATTTTGGCAAGTCAATAACGGGTGATCATGAAGGTAGGGTGTATTGGATTTGTATTTCTTCCATATGGTCCTCGGAGGACACAGTCGGTGATTTACATCACAGCAACCCCCCTTCTCAGCACTTCACTGTTACGTACATAATCTGAGGTCACCTTCTTGTCATTGGTGGGTTGGTCAAGGGTGATTGCAGGGTTTAGGCCAGAAAACCTAAGCTTTCGCTCACTGAGCAAAGCGGAAAGGTGAGAATGGAAGTTGTTGAAAGTCTGGGAAAAACTGAAGGCAAAAGTGGAAGGGGACGCAGAGGATGAGTTGGTTAGATAGTGGGCACAATCCAGAGTAACTATGGGGAATCCTTGCTCTGGTGTAAGAAAAATTTGCTCTGCATTGCAATACAGATTTCCCATAGGTTTTCACTAGGTGTACATTTAGGGTAATCCAGAGTAACTACGGGGAGTCCTTGCTCTGGTGTAAGAACAATTTACTCTGGATTGCAATATGAATTTCCCATAGGTGGTGCAGTAACTATGGGTGCACATGTCTCTTACGTGCTCCCGTAGTTACTCTGGATTGTGCCCATAATGTGTCTTACGAGCTGCTATAGTTACTCTGGATTGTAGAAAGTGTCACTGAGGCTATGAACATGAATTTGGAGAGGCTTAGGAAGCTGGTGGAGGAGAGGGGCCTGGCGTTCTGCCGTCTATGGGGTCATGAAGAGTCGGACAGGAGTGAACCACTGAACAACCACAACTTACTCACTTGAGAACAAAGGTTTGCTGGTCTAATTCAGGGAATTATCAGGAAGTGCCTCGTAGCCAGGCTGAGCTAATGTGCCTTAAATAGCCGGCTGATTACTCTTCCGCCAGGAGAGGAATTCCATCAGTTCGGCTGGATTCCATGGCAGGCGGGAGGCCAGGCTCGGCTGGAATGGGGGAGCAGGGTCCAGGGAGGGGACGTCTGGCAGAGTCTGTTGCAGGCAGGGAAGGCAGAGGACTGGGTGGCTGGGGATGGCTCTGTGGGCTGGGCTGCCTCCATATCAGCCCCTGGCACAGCGGGGCACCTGCTGCTCCCTTGTGTCTTTTGCAAGTGCAGGAGCCCCTCTCTGCTCCAAAGGCCTAATTCCCCAGTTATGACCTCCACTTTCACCCCTTGTCATCTGCCTGTTTTGTCCCTCCAACCAGTGACCCTTTGCAGGCAAAGGGCAGCTTGGCTGTCTGTGCAGCTTTCTTGCCACCATCCCCAAGGTCACATCCTTCCTCTGCTGGCCTTGGGACAGGGTGACCGTTTGCCATAACCCGAAAAAAGAGGGCAAGGACCTCACAAAATGTAGGACACCCAAGAAAAATGTAGAACCTGCCAAAATAAATCCAAAGAACACTATTGCTAAAGAACTAAGAATTGCTTTCATGTGGTTAATTTAAACATTTTATTGCTTATTATTAAAATTACAACGATTGCAATGATTACAATGAAATTACAATGATTTATTATATGTGATTTATTAATTACAAGAAGGCTCCATGCTGCCTGCTCGTAAGGAAAAGGAAGATTTTTTCCCAGCACTTAAGGATAAAATCAGTGGCATTTTCCCCAGGACTTAAGGCTAAATTCCAGGACATGTCCTGGGAAAAGAGGCCATATGGTCACCCTGCCTTGGGATTGGGAACTCAGATGTGCACTGCTATGAGATGCAGGCAACTGAGCATGGGAGAGACAGGAAGATGGAGATGGAGAGCCTCGGCCATTGCAGTGAGCTGGCCGTGTTCGACAGAAATTAAGTTGTCATAATTAAAAGGAAAGGAAAGTGAGCCTGAGAATGGGATGTTCTGCCAGTAGCTGAAGAGGGAGTTTTCTGGGTGTGCTTTTGGTTAAGTGTGTCATCAATTCAGCTCCAAAACTTAAAATAAGCCTTGGACGAAGCTGGGCTCAGAATTGAAGGTTTACAACTTAAAACCCTATATTTTATTAAAGATTGACACACCACTAACCCCAGCTTGAGGGGGCAGGCAGTGGTGGCAGCAGCGGTTGTTGTAGGATTATGGAGAGGGAAGCCTGGCCGCGCTTCATGCAGTGGCAGCCATCCCTGCCTGCACAGGCGTGGCACAAAAGGATCTTTTTAAAGAGAAAAAACCCACCATTGTCACCACCTCTGGGTTGCAATAAATCCCCCCAAAAAAGTTTTTCCAAAATAGTTTGTCTATGAATTGCCCACAACACCAAACTGGGTAGGTCCTCAAAATAGGATTTCCACAGAAGTGAAATATTATTTACAGCTAGTGCTACCCGCGCTACGCTACATTCATTTGGACTCAAATAAACTTTCCTTTGATTGCAACGATCACCTGAAATTTAGGATTGCTGTGCTCAGGTCATGAATCTATGGCTCTTAATTTTGTTGGTCCTCGGCCACCACCAAGCAGTGCACCACAGGATGACTATGCAAATGTTTCCTTGCCACATCCTGAAGTTGCTTCCTCCTTGGAGAGTGAAGGATCTGGCACAACATCTGGCAGGACGGGAAGAGGTGGTGGCTCTGCAAGGCAGGAGGTGCACTCAGGTTGAAGGAGGGCTGGTGAGGTGGACATGTCCATGATTCACATGGCACATATGCATCAAAATGCTCCTAGAAAGGTCCAGGGCAGGAAACCTCATAACCTGGGTGCTGCCCAGATCTTTTAAAGTGCCACAGCGACAGCAGACCTTGGTTGGCACATGGCGAGGACAGGGCACCAGGCACACCAGTCACTGCCAACAGCATCTCCTCATGTGCTGGTGGGCTGTTGTGTGGTCCAGGAAGCTGGACTAGATGGCCCTTTGGCCTGATCCAGCAAAGGACCCTCTTCTGATGTTCTTATGATACTTATATAAGGGAGCAGTGCCTTATCCAGCTCCCCCCCAAAACAGTCCAGGTTGTGCTGTTACAGTATTTCCTGTGGCATCAGAACAGCTCCTGCTGCCTGTTAATCCTGCCCCAGCCCCCCTGGCTCCCGGGTGTCTGGCCAGGGACATGGAGTGCTTGCTTAACAGCTGCTGAGCTGGGCTCTGTGGGTAAAGAGGTCAGCGCAAGCATCCTGGGGGTCAGGTGAGGGCTGCCTTCGCCACCACTTAGCCTTTGCTTTCCAAAAACAAAAGCCAAGGTGGCCACGGAATGGGGAAGGCGGTTTGCTCATAAATGTCCCAAGGAGGACCGAGTGGGGCAAAGTTTACTCATCCTGCACCCTAGAGATCCTGCAGCTCTCCTCCAAATGGGGTCTTCCTGGGGGTGCCGTTTGGCAGCCGACGAACCTGTATAAAGCGTTTTTTCAAGGAGTGGACCTCCAAAGGCCCCTCCAGAAATAGCGCCTCAAGTCAGAGGCTTTCAAAAGTTCCTTTTACTGGTATTTCCCGTGGTGAGCATCGCTGCAGAGCATGAAGCCGGCTGGCCTTTTTGAGCCCCATAAGATTACAGGCACAGCTGGATGGTGACTTCAACCTCTAGTTTTACGTGCCGAGGCCAGGGCTCAGCCAGCTCCTTCTGACAACCAGGCTTGGCTCAGACTGGCAGGCACTGGGCTTAACTCTAACTGGCTGCAACTATACACTTTCACGTGCCCCCGAGAGGACGTGTAACGCTTTGCAAAGACTAGAGATGGTGCTTGAGCCAAAGAAACCAGCATTTCAAGTTTAGGATCAGAGCTGAGGAAGGAGAGGGGAGCTGCATGGAGCAGGGAAGAGGGGCTTTGAGGGCGCTCCATACAGAAAAAAGCTCACTGCACATATAGATGGTGCTGGAGCCACATATGTAGAAAAGGCCGCTTTGTTTCTGCTCTTTGCTCTGGCCTTCGTCATCAAAGCTAGTAATAATGCTAGTAATAATAGTAGTATTATATAGTATTAATAATGCTATTAACAATAATAATGCTAGTAATAAGACAAGTGCAGCACATCCTAAATAGTCCTGAGACGTCACTGAACAAAAACACCAAACCTACACACACACACACACACACACAGACGATGCAGCGTGATTGTGAAGCTCAGACACAGCAACAACCTGGGCCTGCAGCTGGAACAAGAAATTGCTCCAAGGTGGAAATAGAAGAGCTCATCTTGTATTTATTTTCCAAATGCAGTTGTGCCTCACATAAAGAGCTTAATTTGTTCCGGAGGCCTGCTCTTTAAGTGAAACACTCTTTAAGTGAAGCAGATTTTCCCATAGGAAGTAATGGAAACTCAGACGATTGGTTCCATAACCCCCAAATATTCATTTAAAAATATTAACTGGATGTAAAAATGATGACAAAACACTGGAATTGAATTCTAAACATGCATTCAATGTGCATGATCCTATGAAGTCTACTTAGGCTGCAATCCTAAAGACATTTTCCTGGGAGTAAGCTCCATTGAACACAATGGGGCTTACATCTGGGTAGACATGATTAAGAGGCTGCAGTCAAAGACACTTTCCTGGGAGTAAGCCCCGTTTAACACAATGGGGCCAGTGGTGGGCTCCAGCAGGTTCGCACCTACTCTATAGAACCAGTTGTTAATGAGAGATAGGACATATAAAGTTTAAAAATAGCCATTTAAAAGTGGCTGCCAGATGGACAGAGAACCGGTTGTTAACTTCTTTGAATCCCATCACTGAATGGGGCTTACTCCTGAGTAGACATAGTCAGGAGACTGCAATCAAAGACACTTTCCTGGGAGGCTTACCTGGGCTGCTGGAGGTTCAAGGTGGTCGGTGGGGGCACTTGAGGGCAGTTAGGGGCAGCTGCCTCTGGCACCTCCAGTTGGGGGGAGTTAGGGGCAGCAGCGCTGGCCAGCAGACCTTTTAAAGAGCCTCCATGTGGAGCGTCAGGGCTGCATAGCGCGTGTGCCCATTGTGTGCTTGGTTGTTAAGTGAAGTGGAACTTCACTTAACAAGATTTGTGAAGATTTCACTTAAAAAGAATGTGAAGCAAGATTTCTTGGAAATTTTTGCTTGTTATGTGAAACGCTTGTTAGGCAAGGCGCTTGTTAAACGAGGTATCACCGAATATTGATTTCATGTGCTTAAACACTATATGCTAATTATTATTATTAAATTTAAAACTTTTACATATAGTTTATTAGATGCAATTTATTAATTTCAAGAAGGCTGGATGCTGCCTGCTTAAATGGAAAAGAAGAACATTGAAATAGTTTTCCATGACAGAAGGTCAAACTTCAGGACATGTCCTGGAAAAGGGGGTCATCTGGTCACCCTGAGCAGAGGGTCAGCCAAAGGGCTGAGCTAGGAGGGACCCCAGGTGCGTTCCTGAGACTTCCCAGGGAAATCTGTTCTGCCAGGCCTGGAGAATCTGTCTGAACCCCTTTTCAGAGGTCCCTTCCTCAGCCCAGCTAAAGAGGAGGAAAAGCAGCTCCAGCCTTAACCGGGTTGGAATTGAGACCAGGCTGTTCTAACCTCTGCAATCAATTTTCTTTTTTACGGGGGTGGAACCTGATTCTTATTACTGAAGACTCTCCTTGTCTCTGTTTGTTTGGGGATATTTCTGATTAAAAAAAGAAGAGAGGCAGATGAAACGAGATTCAACATCAAATATTAAACAGCAATCACTAATGTGACAGCCATAACATCCCATCACAACAGCTACTGGGAGGCAAATTGCACACAGCCAGAGGTTGGCTTTCCCAGGAACGTTCAGGCTGGACAGACACAGGCAGGAGCCGGTGCTGACCCCGAGCAGCAAACGGGGAGCAGCTGCTGGTCTGCCTGTCACCCCCTGGAAACCGAGGTTGTTCTGGCCCCTCGAGCAGAGCCTGATCGAATCCAAGGTTGAGGAGTAGGAGTGGTTTGCAACTGCACGCTGTTGTCATTTGCTCTCTTCCCCTTTGCAGGGAAAAAAATGTGTTACACCCCTTTTCAGCCCTTTAGGGATTAAATTTCTCAACACTGGTTCTTGGTGTGTGTTCCTGTTACATAAGGTACACCCCGCTCCAAAAAAAATATTTCACGCTTCTAAGTTCAGGGGTTGGGGCAGGGTGTTGATCAGTCAGGGAAGTATAGAGAAGAAAATGCATTGTGCCCCATTTCACCCCCTTCTGGTTGGAATTTCCAAAACCGGGTTCTTAATGGGTGACTCCACACCCTCCTCAGATTTCATGCTTCTAGGCCCACTGGTTTCGGCTGGGTGTTGATGAGTCTGTCAGCAATGAGTCAGTGATTTTTCAGTATTACAGTGGCGCCTCACGTAAAGAATGCCTCACATAAAGTATGTTTCACGTAACAAACAAAAATTTCTCTAGGATTCTGCTTCATGTAAAGAACACATTCGCTGGCAATTGGGGTAGACACGCTGGCCGGCAGCCCTTTTAAAAAGCATCAGGGCTGCCAAGCGCACCTGCCCATAGTGAAAGCAACACTTCCATGCTGTTCCTCCTGTGGCCGGAGGGAGAAGAGCAGTGGAGAAGAGGGAAGCAGCTCAGGGCTGCCAGAAGGGAGCAGGGGAGAGAGGCTCAGGATGGAGAGAAGGAGAAAGTGGGGAGACACTTTGAAGGTGTCTTGGATTGCAGCCTCTTAACCATGTCTACCCAGAAGTAAGCCCCATTGTGTTAAATGGGGCTTACTCCCACAAAGGTGTCTTTAGGACTGCAGCCTAAGTAGACTTCATAGGATCATGCACATTGAATGCATGTTTTGAATTCAATCCCAGTGTTTTGTCATGATTTTTACATCCAGTTAATATTTTTATATGAATATTTTGGGGGTTGTGGAACCAATTGTCTGAGTTTTCATTATTTCCTATGGGAAAAACTGCTTCTTGTAAAGAATGTTTCACATAAAGAACATGCCTTCGGAACGAATTAAATTTGTTACGTGAGGCGCCACTGTATATATTCTTCTATATCTATACTTGTATATATAAAAGAGAAAAGTCACTGACTGACTCAGTCACTCACTGACTCATCACCGCCCTGCCAAAACCACTGGGCCTAGAAGCATGAAATTTGGGGTGGGCGTTCCTTCCTTGACTGAGGGGTGCACTAAGAACCGGTTTTCGGAAATTCCAACCAGACGGGGGTGAAAAGGGGCGCAACACGTTTTCCTCCCTATACTTTGCATTGAAGAATCAGTAACTGATGGATGCTCTGCCCCAACCCCCAGACCTAGATTCGTGAAATTTGGGGAGGGTCTTCCTTATGTCACATGAACACCCACCAAGAACCAATGTGGAGAAATTTAACCCTTAAGGGGCTGAAAAGGGGTGCAACATGTTTTACTTAACATGGAAGACTGACCAGCACCCAGCCAATTTGGTGCTTGGTGCCCGTGCAGTGGGAGAGATGTTTTTCCGAGGGAGGGGTTGCAGTGGGGAGGATACTGTGCATGGGGGTTTGCGCATGGGCGTGTTGTGCATGGGGGAGATGATGCGTATGAGGGTTGATGTGCATGGGGAGATGTTGAGCATGGGGATTGTTGCGTGTGGGGGTTGTTGCGCATGGGGGCATGTTGTACATGGGGGTTGATGCGGATGGGGTTGATGCGGATGGGGGTTGTTGCGCATGGGGGCATGTTGTGCATAGGGAGATGATGCACATAGGGAGATGATGCACATAGGGGACTTATGTGCATGGGTGACTGATGTGCATGGGGGAATGTTGCACATGAGGGGATGTTGCACATGGCGTGTTGATGTGCATGGGGATTTATGCGCAAGCAGTGTTGATGCGCATGGGGAGTTGTTGTGCATGGGGTGTTGATGCTCATGGGGAGATGATGTGCATAGGGAGATGATGCACATAGGGGACTTGTGCACATGGGTGACTGATGCGCATGGGGGATGTTGCACATGAGAAGACGTGGCGCATGGGGTGTTGATGTGCATGGGAGGTTTATGCGCACGGGGGACTGATGCGCATGTGGGGATGTTGCGCATGGGAGGATGTTGCACATGGGGGAATGATGTGTATGGAGGGTTGTTGCGCATGGGGGGTTGTTGCATATGGGGATTAGTTGCGCTGGGGGGGTTGATGCTCATGGGGGATTGATGCACTGTGGAGGGATAGCGTACGGGGGAATTTTACTCTCCCAATGTGGATATGCTTTTCACTAGTAAAGAATATGATATTACAAAGTTACTGAAAAAATGTAAACATTTGTTTTTGAAATGCTTTGGGCTGAGAAGAGCTCGTTGTTTAATGATGCTCAAGATTTTCCTAAGCAGAAATATGTAATGAACAGCCCAATCCTATGCAGGTCTACTCAGAAGTAAGTTCCATCATAGTTAATGGAACCTCCTCCCTGGAAAGAGATGATAGGATTGCATCCCCTGTGAAATATGTAATGCGGATCTTTGCAGGGTTTGATCTTGTGGTGGCCCAAAGGAGGCCTGGCTTGGTGGGCATGTCTGGCTGGGATGCAGAGCTGGTGCCACGCTGAGCTCTGTGCCTACTTGGCCATCCTCAATGTGAAACCACTTGCAGGGGCTGCCTGTGACCTGCATAACCCAAACCAAAGGCATGTCCACCTTCTCTTTTGGCTCCCTGCTCCTTGGACAAGGGACTTGCCTCATCCCTGGAAAAACTGGGACATTTCCAGTTTTGGGGGTCCTATCCTGTGTGGCTAGTTCTAAATCCTGAGTTTGGACCTAGTTGGAGAGAGGAGTGGATGTGTGGGGTGTGAGTGAGCTCAAGAGGGTTTTCCCCAGTTGATGTCCCAGATAGGTGGGGACCAGGGAGGAAAGCACCCATAGATGCACATTGTTCCTGGGAGTAAGTCCCATTCACTATAATGGGCTTACTTCAAGTAGACATGCACAAGATTGTGCCCAGTCTCAAGTCTCTGACCCGTTTTTGTTCCTGTTTGCAGCAGTTTTGTACCATCCCAGTTTTGTGGGAGTTTTGGCAATCCTATCTCTGGCACATGTCTTTAATGTGTTGATGGTGCTCTCCCCCAGCCTTGATGCACAGAACTGTGGATGTGGAACCCCGAGGGTCACTGTGAGCCAAAGATTGATTCACATTGTCAGGGCAGCTCTGGAGCTGCTGCCGCACCTGACTCTGTTTTGGGAATTCACCAGAACCTGGTGAAGCCCGTTTGTGCGAAAGTGCAGGAAAGGGGGGGAGAGGCTGTTCTTTGGGGCCCAGGAGAGTCTCGACAGCACCCCAGCCAGAGTCGGGACATGATTGAACATTGCCTGCTGGCTTCTTCTCATTTAATTCATTTACTTTGTGGGAAGCTGGAGACTTTCCAAGGCTGCTGTTTGGAGGTTCGGGGTGGGGGGGGCGAGGTGAGTGCCTGGAACCCATTACGATCAAAGGGAGGTGGGCGTGGGCCGGCACAGGAGACACAAGGAATGAGGTCACTCCTAATAGCTTCTTGCCTAGTCGTGGCTCTCTCTCTCTCTCTCTCTCTCTCTCTCATCTTCTGTCAGCAGGCCCTAAAAGGCCCTCTGTGGGCCAGCAGAGCCATGGCCCTCTCTGCCAGCCTGGCAGGCTCCTCTCTGTTCCCAGAGCCTCCGTCTTTATCGCATGTCGAGCATACCTTCCACTTGACTTAACACTAACACATGCACGGGTGACATTGCGGTAATGCCTGACAAATTGACTGGGTGCGATGAAGAGATTACTGGCGGGTCAGGTTCTCTCTGCCCCCCTTTCAGCCCCACTGATCTTGTTGGAATGGCAGCAGTCGAGGACCCCTCCTTGAGAAAAGAGAGGGCCAAGAGGCACTCTCCCCAACCCCCTGCCCCAGCCCGCCACTCCGTGGCCTCCTTCAGCACAAGGGCCAGCCAGCCATGAACTTGCTAGTGCCTCATCACATGCGCCTTCCATTGGAATGCACAGCCTGGGGCAGACTTTCTCAGCGGCGCATGGCTACCATTGCCAGCACACTTTGCCTTGGGTTGTGGCAGAATCTGCACCACTTCTTTAGCCACAGATGAAATTGCTGTGGCGCAGGAGGGATTTGGCTTCAAGATCTGTTTCCTCGCTCTTGATCTTCCGGACGGGATGGGGATAAAAACATTTTTTTAAAGAGCTTTTGAGTTCTCATCAGAGCTACTTTTTAAATCCATCTACTATACAGTTTTATTGCAGATTGCACAATGTTTTAGTTGTATTGTTTTAATTTCATTTTATTTTTTAAATTGCATTTTATTGGTTTTATTTTAATTTTGATTGTCAGCCGTCTTGGGTACCCTTTGGGAGAAAGGCAGAGTAGAAGTCTAATCAGTCAATCAATACATGAATGTTTCCTCTGCCATGCTGCTCTTACAAACCTCCATCCAAAGTTGTGAGTTGGGGGGGTGGCTTAATAGGTGAGGGTCTTGCCCTTAAGGACCACAAGGTCTCTTAGTGCCTACTTCATAACACCAAGCAAAGGCCTGGATTCCCATCAACCCTTTTCTGTGCCCCACAGGTCCCCTTTGGATCCATCCCCCCTCCCCCGGTTTCAACAAAGGTTTGGACCTTTCAGGCGCCAGGAGGGATGCTGCGGCTCCCTGTGGGCTTCTCCGTTCCCTTCCTGGCTCGGCCAGAATTTTCCCAACCAAACTTTGCTGGTTTCAGAGTTCTTGGAAGTGGGAAGAGTTCCTACTCCCTTCCCGTCCATCTGCCTCTCCTGCTGCTTTCTGTTAACCCTATCTGGGCTTGTTAACCCTATCTTCCTGCTCACTCCCCCTTCCCCAAAAAATTCTTTGGAGGAAAAGAAATTGCAAGTGATCTGTAATCCTGAATCTGGAAAGCAGGAGACAAAAAGATGTGAGCACATCTTTCCAGGGCCTCCTTTGGAGGTCCTATGGAGGACTTGTGGATCTGAGTGTCTGCTTTGCTGAATCCTCAGGTTTCCTTCTCCAGGGAAATTCCCGAAGAGCTCCTGGGAAGGTGATTTGAGCAGCAGCCCTGAGTGCAGCTCCTTCCATCCTTGGTGATATTTTGAGAGTTGTGCAAGTGTGTCTATGTACACACCTCATTAATATTTATCCTCATTTTTGCCAGCTGCAATTTAATGCCTTTAACTTCTGTTCTGGAGTGGCTAATGGGAACAGGGTGGCCATATTCAATGGAGGACAGAATACCCATTCCTTGAATCATTGCATAGAAGAGGGAATACAGTTCAATATGGAAGGGTTTTAAAAATAATTCCCCCCAATTCCCTCTGCAAAGGCACTCTGTCTTCCATTGTATATGGTCAGCCTGAATGGGAAGCCAGGGCCGCCGTCTCCCTCTGCAACCTCAGGATACCCAGTTCCCAAACGAAAGCTGAACTACGAGAGGGGGATTCACCAAACGAGCTCTTACTCCCCCCACCAGCTTAAATATGTTGGACGTTCACACCCCATGTTTCATTGCGACCAGTATGGCAAGCCCAGCACCCAAGTCTGAAAGCCTTGCAGGGAAAAGGAGCTCAGTTCCATTTCCGGCTATTTTGGCCTTCCAATTGGCTTGAACTGTGTGCCAACCAGGACCAGACTTGTGGGGATAAATTACTGGGAGCATGTCCTGTCTGCTTCACATGCTCCCCCGGTGTAGGTACGGGGGAAACCTCCTGCACATGAGAATCTCACACGGTTCCATTCCGTTTGCACCTATTCATAGATGTACCTATTAATAGATGTAAATCTATTCTTCTGGAAGTTGCCACGGGGAGGAGAGTCTCCATTATGTCCTTTACAAAACACGTTTGTGTGAATGTCGGCGATAGCGCACCCGTTTCTTGCAATGGGTACTCCAGCACCATCCACCTTGGAGCAGGGGTTGGCTCACCGATCGCCCCACTCAAATGCCATCAGTATCTGGTGAGCCGAGAAATATGGAGAAGGTGAAAGCCAATGACATCCCAGCACTCTTTCTGCTGGAGCAATGATGGGAAACAGAAATCAAACCCCACCAGGACCAGGCCTTTTGTCTTTCAAGCCCCTTCTGCCTCTCCTTCTCTCCTTCCGCACCACCTCCTCACATTCCCTCCGCAGTTCAAAGGATGGAGCTGTTCATCCAGATGGTCAGGAAACAGGAAACCCATCACCCCCTGCAGGGTGCGTATCGAGTGGCTGCCCCATTATCTGGGCCACTGGAGGGGTTCCCTTCGCCTCCTCACACCAGAACCAGCCCTTGCCCAGGAGAGGGGTCCACCTGCTGTGGCCACCAGCCCCCTTTATCAGGTTGCTTTATCCAGGATGCTCTTGGTGGCTTTTCCGAGGAACAAGAGCCTGCAGTTAGAGGACCCTTCAGGGGAATCCGTGCCGGGCTTGACGGCAGCTTTACTCTCTGGAAAGAATTTACATCTCCTGCTGAGAACTCAATTTTCAGAGGAGATCATCAAATGTGACCCACGCAACAGAGAAATATTTGTGCAGTTATTCCACCCTCTTCCTCCCTGGCCCACACGGTTAATTTGCTCCCATCTTTGGAGCTCAACTTGGCATCTCTTGGGTGTGATATTTCAACAGAGCCCTCCAAGTGCTCGTAAAGGCTTCCATGTGAGCAAGTGGAAGCCACGGTGTCTGCCCCCATTGATTAACGGGCCTTAAAGTGTCAGTGGATGCATCCCCAAGTGCATCTCCAGCTGGCTCCCAAGCAAGGAGGCGGACTTGACACTGTACACTCCTTGCTCCTTGTTGTGAGACATGTGGGAGGGGGTGTGCAGAGGCAGGGGCTTGATGTTAGCGCATGCACAGATCTTGGAACCATCAAGCTTCCTCTGGAAAGTGGTGAGCATGTTGTTGGTGTTGTTATTGATGATGATGATGATGATGACGGACGTCTGTGATTAGGATTGCCATAATTTTCTTCCACAAAATTGGAACAGAACCCTCTGTCCTGTTTTTCAGAATGTGAACACAGTCCCCCAAAATTAGGATTGTCCCTGTTTTGGGGGACAGATGGCAACCCTATCTGTAATGTATGCAACATACAAGAATATAAGATCCAAAGAGTAGCCCCTCAGGATCGAGCCACACGTGGTCCACATAAAGAAACCGTGGTAGTTCTGGAAACCAGCAAGTAGAAGAGGAAGGTCACTGTCACCTACCCCTTCCATCTGCCCCTGATGTTCATGATTCATTCAGTTTAATTTTGAAATCTTTATCATAATGGCAACATGTCTACTGGAGTTTTGAGAGGGGACATTTCAGAGCCAAAGTTCCCAGCTTCTTCCCCTTCATACCCCAAGGATGGGGAAAGTGGATGGATTTAATTATACCCTCTTCCTTTCTGGATTTTTGGAAGAGCGCAAATGTCACACTAAAGATAAAATGTCACCAAGTGCCATAGAGGATGGCATTGGCCTGGTTATCCAGATAATAACTCCAGACATTAGAAATTGAGAGACCAACATCCATTCAGGGCTCCGCTTCATTGAAGTCCCAGCTTCTTTTTGCGACTGTGCAAATTACGGCTTCAAGGCTTTTTCATACCGTGTATCACATACATGCAGACCATGATAACAGACCATGAAAAACAAGCCCCTTTACATTGGAACTGAGTTATTTAAAGTGCTCCATATGCATACTGCAAAAAAACCCACGAGCAGGTGGTGTTGGCCACTTGGACAAAGCAGGCCTCCGTCAGTCTTGAAAGACTATGGTATCATGCTCGGCGCTGCAGACGCTGCATGTGAAGCACGAAAGCCTGGGTTGGATTGTTATGGAGGACAGGCTGTTACCCAAGCAGCAAATCCCCCCTCTCCACGCCACTGAATTAGTCCAATGGAAAGGCAGAGCCAATACGATTGGATCCAGCTGGCGTCACAGAGCTTGGCTAAGGACAGGAGCTCACCCTGTCTTGTGGGGCCGACCCGGGTCTCGAACCCTGGCCTGTTGGTTAACAGGCACAGTGTCAGAGAGACAGGAAAAGAAACACCTGACAAATCTGGTCACACAGAATCATAGAATCCTAGAGTTGGAAGGGACTTAGTAGGTCATCTAGTCCAACCCCTGCCTGCAGTAGGAAATCCTCCTAGAGAATCCCTGACAGCTGCTGGTGGAGCCTCTGCTTGGAGATCCCCAGTGAGGGAGAGTCCACCACCTCCCTTGCCAATCTCTTCCACACTGATCATTCTTGTCAGGGAGACATCAGAAGACAGCAACCTGCAAACATTTCAACCTAGAGCTGAACTGGAAGTGCCTCTGTGCGGCTGCAATCCTAACCTCGGCTGCCACAACACATCGGTCTTCCCATTCCCCTGGTGATGGCGGGAGGCAAGTGCATGTTTGTGCACTGGCCTGACCCTCCTCCAGGAATGGTGCACAAGTGGCACACAAGCACTTTTGTGACACCCAGGTCAGCACAGGACTTGGCTTAGGATGCCTAACTGGAGCTTAGGATTGCAGCCTAAGTGGTAAGTGGCCTTCGCACACCTTTGAACACCTTCCAGGTATTCTTTGCAACTAGGCATTTCAGTGAGACTCTCCAGATGCTGGTCCAGATTTCTAATCCAAACCTGTAGATAAGAAGGGCCTTATAAGATTTTTATTCTTATTGGTATTTGTAAATTTATATATTGATATTATAAAGATTACAAAAAGAGCCTGATACTGGGAAAAGCTGAAAGCAAAAGGGAAAGGGGATGGCCGAGGATGAGGTGGTTGGATAGTGAACAGATTTGGAAGCTGGTGGAGGATAGGGGGCTGGCTGGGCTGCCCACCATGGGGTTACTAAGAGTCGGCCACAACTCAACATTATTATATTCTTATTCCACATAGCTATACATTCTTTCCTTGCACTCCTTTCAAGGCAGCATCGTCTTTAATGATGAGTTTAATTCATCAATTAAACTATATATTGAAATAAAATGTCCCTTTCTCCATTAGGAAGCATATTATGGCCGTTATTCAGCGCATCACCTGCAGGTACTGATTCCCATATCGTGCTGATGACATTTCATCGTAAGTTATTTATGCCTTAAAGAGCTGCAAGGACAATCCTTTGATAAACAGGATCGTAATTTAAAGAGGCTTCTCCACAATGTTCAGTAGGAATAAGATTTATTCTCCCAAAGAAACTTTTAATTATGGATCTGTGTTGATGGAGAAAGTGTAGCATGGATGGCAATGTCCATTTTGGCCCTGCAGAATGCCCCACCGGCATTCTATCTTCCCTATCTGAGGAGTGGAGTGGAGGGAGGCAAGCCCCCTGGCCCAAGCACGGATGTGCCTGGGGCGCCTTCCTCCGCGGCCTCATGCCAAGCAGCACCGCCAGCCTGGGAGCTAAGCCCGCGTTCCTCCTGCATTCTTGCTAGCGTGATGGTGGCGGCTCTGGAAACTGTCTGTCGTGCCTCGTTCCTTTGGCTGTGGCTGTTTCATACGATTCTTATCACTTTTCTTCCTCTGGAAGGAGGAAAGGCACAAATTGCTCCTTAAGAAAACAAATAAAAGTGAAGGGCTACAGGGCAGAGCTATGAAGGGGCTTATCAGGCCTTCAAGACAAATGGAGATAAATGGATTGAGGGGGAGGGCATGGTGTGGGGTGGGTCCTGGGGAGGGCACGGGTCTTGATTTGGTTAGAGGTGGAGGTGCCCTTTGAGATCCTCCAGTCCAGCCCCCTGTGACCTGCTTTTGCTTGCATTCCCCTCTGCCCAAACTCTTATTTGTTTATTTGTTCGCTTATTCACATATTTATTTATTCATTTGTTTGTTTGTTTGTTCGTTCATTCATTTACTTACTTACTGTGGGTGTAGCTGTGGGTGGCGCAAGCGTTTAAGACACTGTGCCTGTTAACCAGCAGACCAGGGTTCGAGACCCGGGTTGGCCCCACAAGACAGGCTGAGCTCCTGTCCTTAGCCCAGCTCTACGACGCAGCTGGATCCAGTCGTATTGGCTCTGCCTTTCCATTGGACTCATTCAGTGGCCTGGAGAGGGGGATTTGCTGCTTGGGGAACAGTCTATCGCCCATAACAATCCAACCCAGGCTTTCGTGCTTCACATGCAGCGTATGCAGCGCCGAGAACGACACCATAGTCTTTCAAGACTGACAGAGGCCTGCATTTTTTTTTTACTTACTTAAGAGATTTAGACCCCACCTTTCCCATGCCAGAGCAAATGTCCAAGGAGGCTTACAATTTTTTAAAATCCTTTTGTCCTCACAACAACCCTGTGAGGTAGCAGATGAGCCTGAGAATATGTGACTGTCCCAAGGTCACCTTTGATAGTTCTTCACAAGCCGGTTAATGCAAAATTGCTGAAAAGTGGGTGGAAATGGAGGAAAAGGAGACATGAACAAGAAAAATAAAAAGGTCAAGAATTCTTTCCCCCGAAAGGAAGGCAGATCACATTCTTTGTGGAAGGGAAAATGAAGAACAGGAGAAGCAAGTCTGGCTATTTAACGGGGGGATCTCCAGGGAGAAATTTTCAGGAGAGAGAAATTTGCTGTTGCAAGAGGAGGAAAGGGGTGAACGTGCTCCTGGCCCCCCTCGTAGGGGGGTGCGTGGCATGCTCAATCCATTAGGCCTGCTGATGCCCTCTTTCTGGAGGCAGGTCATTCATTTCAGGCTCCCCAAGAGCCCCCCTCTGCCCTGCGTCCATGCACTGGCTCCTCTCTGTCTCCCCTCCGCCCCCCACCGCCAGCGCTTCCTGGCAGAAGGTGCAGTGGTTCCCACAGCGAAACCAAAGCCAGGTAATGACTTTCTCACCCTATCCGTCTCCTGGCAGCCACCGCAGCTGTGTCCCTGCCTCGCAGTCGGAAGGGGTGGGGAGAGTGGGGGCCTTGCCACAAATTCTCTCCAAGAAAGGTTTGCCTTGGATGGCAGTGACAGGCCCGGTGCTGGATCAGGACCTTTGGAAGGCTGGAGCATATCAGGACACAAGACAGGCAGCTCTAGCGCTGAACCTTGAAGTCAGCCTCAAGCCTCCTTCCCAGGCAGTTTCCCCTCCACTCCTGTCTCCTTCAAACCTGCAACACCCCTTGTCCTCACTCTGGGAAACCCACATAATTCCCCTTTGCCCGCTCTTGTTACCCCACCTGCTTGCACCATAATCCATCCACCCCCATTCTTTTCTTCCCCATACATCAAAGGCTATGAATGGCTATGACAGATTGCGCATTGCTTCGTTCTGATTCCCCAGTTCTTCTGTTGCTTGTGATCCTCACCATAAAGGGGGTTGATTTGCACCTGGCACCCTCGCCTCTGTTGGAGTTTGGATCAGTCGACTAGAGTCTTGAACACAGAGCATCCCCTTCAAGAAGCCTTTCTCTCCACCCTGGCGCATGCAACCTTTCCCTCCACCTTTGCTTAGGCACATGGAAAATTCAGCACTGAGTCCAGAATCAAACTAGAAGAAGTTTACTCACGTATCATGAAGACTCATATTGAGAGTGTCTGGTGAAGACCAGGGTTCCTAACACTTGCTTGGGACAGAGGCTCTAAAGCTGCCCCTGCTTGCATGTGGGTTTGGGGCATGGTTGTGCACATGTGCCCTGTGCTCACGTAAGGACAGAGAGAAGAGCGGGAGGAGGAAGAGGAAAAGGGGTCCAAGCCACACCTCTTCCACTGGTCACTGAGAGGGGACAGGTAGAGGGGTCAGTCAGGGCATAGGGTGGTCCACTGCCCCCTTCTGACACTTACAGATCCATGTCCCTTCTGACACAGGTCGATGTTGTCTCTTTTCCTCCAACAGCCTCCCTCTTCCTTCCCCACTGAACTGTTGAGCTGTGCCTACGGCCACCACTCCAGATCCCCACGCATGAGTCAATTTTCCCCTTGTGTGCAGATATTACATGAGTCGAAATGCACACCCAGGAACGTCCTCCTTTCAGCTCAGGCAGGCACTAAATTTGGCTCATTGATTATCTGGCTGGATTCGGGGATGTTTTCTCTGTTGCCTCCGGCCCTCTCAGTCGTCTTGTGTGTTATCAAGCTGGCTTGGATTGCCTTTAAATGGTTTTAACCTATTGCTTCCTCCTTGAGCGCTTTCGGAAGCAGAAGCAGGACATCTTTCTTAATTGACCGGCTTGAAAACAAATAAAGCTCGGGAAGGTCCAGGCCTCAGACCTGGGATGGAGAACCAGGGATGGCCAGAGGGAACCTGTCAGCTTTGGGACAGCCAGCAGTGCATAGCTAACTCTAGACTTCTAGGTGTAGGGTTGCCGTCATTCTCTTCCACAAAATCAGGACGGGGCCCTCTGTCCATTTTGCCAGTATGTGAACACAATCCCCCCAAATTGGGATTGTCCCTGTTTTTCAGGGCATATGGCAACCCTATCTAGGTGGTACCTTCAGCCATGGGTCACATGGGCAGACTCCAAAACTGGCTCCATCAGCAGATGCACCGGCTGGGCAAAAACTCCACAATTATGCAGAGGAGGCACATGGCAGGAATGGGAAAATAGAACATATAAGCAGATGTGTATATAGTGCGTTCTGCGCATGGCATGTTAGAAGCAGCTCAAAGGCTTATCTCAATATAGGGTTGCAACAGATTAACTGAAGGTGTGAGTTAAAGTGAATTTGTTTGAACTGGCACAGAACACTCTCTCTGTCTCTCTTTCTCTCTCTGTGCACACGCATGTTGAACACTTCTTTCTGTTCAAGCCATTCATTTTGGTCTGTTTGATTTAAGCTGAGAAAGAGCAGCTCAAAGGGTCGAATGCCTTTCTGACGCTTGGATGTAGCAATGATGGAGAATGTCTTTCAAGTCTCAGATTTGGCTATCACACCACATGCGCCTGGGGAGGCTGAGTGGAGCTTGCTCCCTTCAAGCCAGTCTCCTCCCCGACCCTTCCCAGCGGCTCTTGGGTTTCCGTGAAAGACCCACTTCGGGTTACAGTCCTGATTCTGCAGCCTCCACTTGTGTGATTATGAGTCATGGAGCACCATATGTGTGTGTGTGTGAGAGAGAGAGAGAGCGAGAGAGAGCGAGAGCGAGAGAGAGCATGACACCGCATGGGCCAGTGCTCCTCTTGTATGCCAACTGTGCCTCATCTCGTCCTCTCCAACCAAACAGGGTGACAATCCAAATCCCATAGAATCCTAGAGTTGGAAGGGACCTAGTAAGTCATCTAGTCCACCCCCTGTCTGTAGCAGGAAATCCTCCTAGAGAATCCCCAACAGGTGCTGATGGAGCCTCCCCTTGAAGATCCCCAGTGAGGGAGAGGCCACCACCTCCCTTGGCAATCTCTTCCACTGCTGAACCGCCCTCACCATCAGCAATTTTTTCCGGATATCCAACCAGAATCTCCTCTCTTGCAGTTTGGACCCATTGGTTCTAGTTCTGCTTTCAGAGGCAGCTATGAACAAATGAGCCCCTTCAGGTATCTGAAGAGGGCAATCATGTCTCCCCTCAGCCTCCTCTTCTCCAGGCTGAACATCCCAAGTTCCCCCAACCTTTCCTCGTAGGGTTTCCCTTCCATCCCTCTGATCATTCTTGTGGCTCTCCTCTGGACTTGCTCCAGTTTGGCTGCATCTTTCTTCAAGTGAGGTCTGACCAATGCTGAATAGAGGAACTAGAACTTCTCGTGACTTGGAAGCTCCAGTCCTCTTAATGCAGCCTCAAATGGCATTTGCCTTCTTTGCAGACACATCACATGCTGACTCATGTTCAGCTTGTGATCCACGGCGACTCCAAGATCCCGCTCACATGTTGTGCTGCCAAGCCAAGTATCCCCCATTTTATACCTATGTTTTTGGTTTTTATTGCCTAAGTGCAGAACCTTCCACTTCTCCCTGCTGAAGTTCATTCTCTTTGTTACAGCCCAGGATTCCAGTTTATCCTGATCCTCCTGGAGGTTTCTCCTTCTTCTGATGTGTTTGCTGCTCCTCCCAGTTTGGTGTCATCTGCAAATTTGATCAGGCTCCCCCGTATCCCTTCCTCCAAGTCATTGATGAAAATGTTAAAGAGAACCGGTCCCAAGACAGAGCCTTGGGGGACCCCACTTGAAACCGACCTCCAGGTTGACACAGAACCATTTACTAAAACCCTTTGTGTGTGGCCGTCGAGCCAGTTGCGGAACCACCTAACGATTGCCCCGTCTAGCCCATATTTTTCCAACTTCTCAATTAAGATGTCATGTGGGATCTTGTCAAATGCTTTGCTGAAGTCAAGATCAATGACATCCACAGCATTGCCATGTCCAGGAAGCTCATAACCCCATCAAAAAAATCATCCCAGATCACTGGCCATTGTGTGCCATCCATCAGGGCCCCACAGTCTGTGGCGGTCCTGGTGTCACAAGGGAGTACAGAGAGCACATTGTACAACAAAGCTGGAGAGCATTTCCTTGGGAATGTGCCGAGAGGCCTGGCCTGAGACAGCCTCAGAGGTGCTTTGATCACAATGCTTTATGGATTTCCCATGAAAGATCAGAAACCTTTAGGCAGGGTGCAAGGAGGTCCTTCCCCTCTTGCTGGAAGAGCATTCCATGTGATCCCACAAATGCCTCCCAGAGGATCAAAGCTGACTCAGCCTTTCTCCATCTGCCTGCCTGCTATCAAAGAGGCCGCCTGGCCAGCCAGGGAACCAGCAGGCTTCTTAGCAGTCCGCAAGTACCAACTGCACAGGCCTCCCACATCAGAAAGCTCGGAGCGAAGTCTAGCAAGGACAGAAAGAGAAAAACCATCAACAATTCATTCTCTCTCCACACCAAGTTCATGGTGAGTCTTGAACACTTGGGGTCAGCACAGAAAGAGGGGACTGGAGTCTTCCAGGTCCAGGATCTGGATCCACATATGCCCACAACTTTGCCCTGGCACTGGGCCCATTTAAGAATGGAGGATGAATTTGCTCCCTTGGACAGAAAGAGGGAACTAGAAGGTCCCTGGATGGTCGTCTAGTCGGGGGGTGTCAAATTCATTTCATACAGAGGGCTGCATTAGTATTAATGGTGTCTCCCAAGGGCTGCAATCCAATCTTTTGCATGTCTTCTCAAAAGTGCCCTCCTTTCTCCTGGGCTCTTTCTTCGGCTCCAAAGCAAGTGAGCTGTCACCACTACTGAGCTGCTTCTGGGGGTGGAGAGATCACTCGAGGGCCGCACAAGTGTCTGCAAAGGGCTGCATGCGGCCCTTGGGCTGCCGGTTTGACATGCCTGGTCTAGTCCATCCCGTGTATCACTTTGGAACAGGGAGCCTCCTCTTTGTGCCCTCCATTTCTCCTTCTTCCCCAAATTCTTCCTATTCCCAGGAACTGTCAATTCAACCTCCAGGGACCTCCAAATCATCCCACATTTTTGAATCCCACACCCTGCTTTGTGCCCCATGAAACACTTTGCTTCCATGCAGTTCAGTTCAGACATTTGTGTGTCTCTCCAGCCCGACGACTGATTTTCTTCTTCTTCCCCCTGATTTGATTGTCTTTCTCTTGGCTGTGCTTTTAATTTTCCCTGCTGTTTTGTCTTGTTATACTGAGCTTATGTTCTTAAATGCCACAGAAATCCTCAGGGGAGCCGTTTTGCCAGAAAATGTGGAACGAGAGGAAGACCCAGGAGGTGGTTCTGTCTGTCTTGTTCAAGATGCGATCATGATGACGCCTGAACGTTCTTGTCACGATACAATCACAAGCAGAACAAGGAGTGGTGGAGATCTTGGGTGGCACAGACCTGGCATTCATTTTTCCTGCTTTTCCACCAACTTTCTCCTTTTTGGGTTTTGGGAAAGTTCAAAGATGCCTCCACCTGCCCATCCTTGGAGTGAGTGTGGCAGTGGAGGAGAAGAAGGGAGCACTGATGAGTCACAAACAGTGTATGCTGGTTTGGTCTTTTGTGGCTGGCACGGGGAGATGCATCTGGTGCAAGAGAGGAGTTCTCCCTCCATCTCCTACCATATGTTGATAAGCACAAAAGAGGACAAGACCCTCCGGAAATGTAGGACACCCAAGAAAATGTAGGACACAATAACACAAAAGTGAAAAACACTAATATATATACCATATTTACTCAAAAATAATGCACACCTTTTTCAGTCGAATTTAGTCTGCAGAATCAGGCTGCGCATTAGATTTGAGTATTTATTTGATTATAAGTACAGGTTAGTATTAGTTTAACAGTTTACTATGTTGTAACACAAATGTTAATATGTATAAAGTAGTGCAATATAAGTAAAAAATCATAGAATTAAACCATTATTATATTATTCTTGTCGTGTTCTGAAGTTTCACATAGCAGTCACTAGTATTTATTTTTAATCTCGAGCCTTTTATATTAAGTGTGCACATTAGACTCGATGGCAAATTAGATTTGAGTAAATACAGGTATTGCTTTCATGTGGTTAATTTAAACACTATATTACTTGTATGCAATTTAAAACTATTACAAATAATTTATTAATTTTAAGAAGGTTACATGCTGGAAATGGGTATTCCAAACAAAGAAATGGAGAACAATGAAGATTTTTTTTCCAGGACACAAGGCTAAAAAAGAGGACATGTCCTGGAAAAAGGGGACATATGGTTATGCTGTCTGCCTACCCACTTTGAGAAGATGAAGAGCAAGTAGCTGGATGCTCAGCCATATAAAGAGAAGGGCTTGCTTCCAAACAACTTGGGGGGACGCAGATAGCTTGACACTTCCTTCTCCTCTGGAGTCCCACCCAGGCAGGAAGCCACAGCAGTGCGCTTCTCCAGATCTTCTGGGTCCCATAGCTGTAAGTGGAGGGTCTGATGCCTGTGAGTGGTTGCATAAGAAACTGCTCCAGATGCCCCGGAGGGTGTTTGTGTGAGCCAGGAGTTGGCTTGTTCAAGGCAAGAGAAGCAAAATTGGGCCCTGAAGGTAGAGCAGAGCCTTGATGAGGTGGAAGGATAATGCAGAGCCTGTGATTTACGAGTCCCAGTTTAATTAGAAGCTCTATGCCAAATACATTAAGGAGCTAATAGCAGCATTACAGTTACCTGGAGGGATTACGGAGCAGGCAGGCCGCCAAGAGCGTCTCTGGGCCACAAGGAAACAGCAGGGGTGGCGGGCAAACAGCTGGCAGGCAGGCACAAGTCAAGGGGCACCGCCTAGGAAGCTGCCCTTGGCACCTCTCTTGGACCAGAGGTTTGGCTGGGCCTCTGCCAGGAGAGGGACTCAGAGCTGTGACCAGTTTGGGAGGGCAACAGTTGTGAGACTGCAAGTCTTTGGGAAGATCCAGAACCTCACAGTGGTGTGTTCATGTTCACTGCTGTTGACAGTTAAGGCACAAAGAGAACGGCTCTGGATGCAGGCATGCCTGTTGCACACACACACGACACAGTCTGGCTGTAGCTGGAACAGGGCAAACCGGCGTTATGGGGGAAGCAGAGAAGAGTCTGAGACGCAGGCAGGTGTGGAAGAGAGACCTTGGGCCATTTCAGCACCAAAGCAGCCGTGCCAATGCAGCCATGCTGTCAGGGCTTCTTCGAGGCAAGGGACGACTGTGTCCTTATCTTGTGTCTGCATCGAGGGTGCATCAGCACTGGAAAGTGGGACAGGATCAGGCCCTTCCTCTGCAGCCAGAGTAAGTTACATGCTGCTGACTGCACAGTCCTTCTTGCCTTCCTTCCTCTTTCCTATTCTGACTTTGCAGAAGAAGCAGCCAGTCTGGACAGTTCACTCCTGGGGGGCTCCCTGATGCCAGAATCCCTCCATCTTCACTGGAGAGAAACCCCATGCTGAGGGCCGTTTAAGAAAGTTGCAAAAACAGAAGGTAGGCTCTTCTAAGCTGTGTCCCTTCGAGGCACGTCTGGGTGCCTGATCAACACAAGTGCTGAATGTGGGTGCAATCCTCACCAATTTAGGCCAGCACAACTCCCCACATCATCATAGAAAGTTATGCCAAGTGACACCTTGTTTCTGGCAACAGAGTGTGCGTTGTGGCTGCTACCTTGGCATTGGCCTGGGCAGACCCTTGACCTTCAGGCTGCCATTGGTCTCCACCAGCTGCAGTCCACTGATAAGCTCCACAAAAGCCAGAGGGACTCCCCAGGCTCTACGGCTGAATCCGTCCTCACAGTCTGGCCAGCGTACTGCGCACCACTCCAGGAGGCAGGTTGGCACAAAGATCCTGATCACACAGAAGTGCAGGTCCTCAGGGATGCCCAGCTGCACTTCATCAGGGCAGAACCGATTTTCTGTATCATGCCTGTCTGGGGTTAAAAAAAACCCCAAACTCTCTGCATCCCATAATCCAGATTCTGTGCCAAGATGAATTCTGTACTAATTTGACAAGTCAAGCCGGCCACTTCCTTTTGTTGATTTTGTGTAATTGATTTTGTGTCTGTCAAAGGAGAGCACTTAATTTCAAGAGTACACTTTGCAGCTGGAGTCGGGACTTCACTGCTCTCTGCAAGTCTTCCTTGCCCTCCATGCTGCCTGCACATGACGGCTGCGCACTCCAGAAAGCAGAGGAGCTCCACTGTTTCTGGTCAAAGGCCGGGCTGGTCCAGCTTCCTCTGCCTTCTTCTGCTGCTGCTGATTGGGTTTATCCTTTCATTTTGCTGCATCCAAAGATCTCCCTCTTAATGCATTACAGAACCCATGAGCCTATATACCATATGCACTCAAATGCGCCGTTCAGGATGCAATCCATTTAGGCCACGGCAACTCACTCTCCTCCCCATAACCATAATGGTTTGCAGAGGCTGGTGAAGTCTGTGCATTGGTGTACCCCTCCCAGGATTTAGTGCCTCTTTTGTGACACCCCCTGGCAGCCCAGGACTTGTGCCAGGACTCATGCTGGCCTAACTGTGGGTTAGAATTGTGCACTGAATCTAATGTGCAACCCTATTTTTAAGGATTGAGATAAAAAATGTAATGCACAGCTGCAAAGCAGGTGCAAAATTTAATTTTAATGCGTAACTTTACTAATATGACAAGGGGTTTATGTTATGATTTCTACCTAATTGCATTACTTTATACAACAATAGGTTCTTGTTCCACTTTTATTACAATATTGTAAAGTGTTAAACTAAATACTGACCTATACTGTACTTATAATCAAAATACTATATTTACTTGAATCTAATGCACCATCAAACTTAATGCACATCCCAGTTTTGAAGACCTAGAGCACAATCCTAACCATGTCTGTTCAAAAGTAAGCCCAAGTGTGTTCAATAGGTCTTACTCACAGGAAAGTGTCTTTAGGATTGCAGTCTAAATTTGGATGGAAAAGGTGTAAGTTGCCCTCAAATCCAGAGCAACTATGGGAGCACATAAGAGACTTTATGTACACCCATAGATACTGCACCACCTAGTGAAAACCTATGGGAAATTTATATTGGAATCCAGAGTAAGTTGTTCTTACACCGAAGCAAGGACTCCCCATAGTTACTCTGGATTTTGCCCTTTGTGTTGAGTAAATATGATGCTTCCTCTAGAGGAAGCACCATTGAGCAGAGCAGGATTAATTTCCAGCAGATGAGGTCCCATGTACCAGAAGTATGTCCACATCCTTGCAGATTGTGCATCCAAGAGGATTCCAGTGTGAACCTATCCTGGAGTGGTGGCACCTCCAGTGATGGCCAACTTGTTGCCAGGGCAGGCAGGGGGAGAGGATAGTTGTCCCCTGGGCATGGTTTTGGGATTTCTGGAAAAAAGAGGGGCTGGTCGTTCTGTGGTTCCACCCAGCGGCCACGCCTGGCATGCCTGTGCGCTCCTAGCACATATTAGCGGGAAAGGAAACATGGCACTGGAGCCCAGGAAGAGGCTTGATCAGGACACGCAGAATGGGAAGCCTCTGGAAAGGGGCAGTACATGAGATGTGGTGTTCTAACAAGCACTTTCCACACTTAAGCAGAGGTGCAAAATCCCCTAAGAGCTCATTACGACACGTTCATTCTCAGGAAAGGAGGGGGAGACTTGGCTTTGCTAGGAAAAAATGAATTCAATACTCCAGTGAGGAAGCCTGCAAATGGGAAGTTGGACAGCTTTTCTCTGTGGTTTCTCCAAACGAAGCTGAAGCCCTCAAGCAGAAACTTCAGGACTTTGCTGGAATTAACTTCTCTGCAGAGTCTGGTCAACCTATGCACATCATGGGCACATCAGGTGCCAGGGGAGCATTTCCTCACGGCCTGAACAATTTGCTCGACATCTCCCATCGTCAGAGGGCTGGTCTCTGCAGCAGTACCCAGAAGATGCCACCACTGGGTTCCCCATTGGGTTCCTGCTCCTGTTCCCCAGGACAGCGTAACAACCTTTGGGCACTTTCCCCCCAAGCAAGGGTGTTTGCCCTGCCTTGTGGCTTCCTTTCAGCACATTGAGCATTAAATAAAAAGCTGGAAAGTGAAACCAGAGCAGACTCTCTCTCTGAGGGAGGGGGGGAGAGAGAGAGAGAGAGAGAGAGAGAGAGAGAGAGAGAGAGAGAGTCTTGAAATGCCGCCAGTTTGGTGGATTTCTTGCACATGGGAGTAATATATTGAATTACATGTATGTCCAATTCATAAGAGAGTTTCATTTCTTTTCCACATGTGCAGGCAGCTGCCTGACCCCAAGGAACCCTACGATGGGGTCTTCCTTAGGAGACAAACTGGCCTGTTTTATGTTCTTCTTGCTCCCTGCAGGAAGGTGGCTGCAGAGAAGTATTTCTTCTCCTTCTGTTGGTGGTGTAGCTACAGACGGTGGCAGAGCAGTCAGTCTCACCGTGGTGTCAGGGGATCCACTGCAGGTGATGGGAGCCCAACACAGGTGTAGGCTTCTCACCCCTTCTCGCAACCCATCCAGTACTGATGGATGTGCACCTCCAGGGGCTGCATAGAGTTTGCAGGCGTCCTCTGGAGAGCTTGAAACATTGAACTCCACTATTGACGGAAGAAAGACAAACAGGAGCAATGTGTGCCTGTCCAAAAGGGACCCTTTGGAGGGAAGCTGGTTTGCTTTGCTTTGAGTCCCCCTTATCCTTCTCCAAGCCTCCGGTGCTGACAAAGATTTGCTCTTTTGTGAGCATTTTCTTGCCTGTGTGACTCGGTGCTGACGGTTCACAGAGGCCGGAGCCTGGGCAGAGATTGGCCTGAAATCTGTGCAAATGCTCAGTTCAATTTCAGGTGCAACCCTGAGATACTTGTGTTGTTGTTTAGTTGTCAACTTGTGTCCAACTCTTCATGCCATGTGTGAAGAGAACTGGGAGCAACATAACATGGAGCCTTTGGGGGTGCACATGGGGGAGAGTCCATATGTGCACCACCAAACCCCATACCCCCTGGACATTGAACTGTTCCCAGATGCTGTGGAGGTTTGGTCTCTGCAGGAGATTGTGGAGCTGAGGAACAGAGGCAGAGGTTGATTCCAACCTAGGAGGGGAATCACTGTGGGACCCTCTGCTGGGTGGTACGCACCCAGCGGCGTAAGACACTTGCCCAGGAACGAGAGGGAAGGAGGGGGTGGACGGGGTCATGGAGAGGAGGTTTAGAAAGGGAGAAAAGGCGGGAAGGAGGCAGTCAGGAGGGAAGCGGAGAGAAGAAGAGTTGGGCAGACAGCTCTCGAAGGAACTGGGAAAAACCTAGACAGACAGACAGACAGACAGACAGACAGACAGACAGACAGATAGATAGATAGATAGATAGATAGATAGATAGATAGATAGATAGATAGATAGATAGATAGATAGATAGATAGAGGGGGAAGGGGAGGGAGGGAGGGAGAGCTGAGTTATGGATAGTTTGATATCTGTTAAAAGGAAGGGAGAAGTTATGGTTCGACTTACCTGGTATCAATGTTGATGGAACCTTCGAGATGTTATACCTGTAAAGAAAGAAAGAAACTTTGTATGCAACCATTACGCTTTGTGCCTGAATAGTAAAGTAATCCTGTTCCTCCTTACCTGGTTCGTCATGGATATGTCGGAGATCGACGAGGAAGATACCCAAATAACCCCTCCTGGAAGGAGACATGTCACCCAGAGGGTACAAAGAGGGACAGGAGGCAGGAGGGAGCATGACACCATGCATGCCAGGACACCCTTTCCTCTGCTTTCTTCCGAAATCTGTCCAAATTAATGTTGTTGCTTCAATGATACTGTCTAACCACCTCATTCTCTGGCATCCCCTTCTTTCTTTCTTTCTTTCTTTCTTTCTTTCTTTCTTTCTTTCTTTCTTTCTTTCTTTCTTTCTTTCTTTCTTTCTTTCTTTCTTTCTTTCTTTCTTCAAAATTCAAATTCAAACTTTTATTTGCATTAGCAAAAACGCCATAGCAAAACAAGCAATACATAGACATTAAAAGCAGAGGCTTCCCTGTCGGGGATGGTCTAGGAGATTTCTTGCTGCTGGCAGGGGATTGGACTAGATGACCTACTAGGTCCCTTCCAAATCTAGGATTCTATGAAAATATCAATTAGGGCTATTTGAGACCATGATTGATCTTAATTGCCACTGCCAGGAATTTTGCCAGTGGTGTTGTTACCAGTCTGGTCCGGTCTGCCAAAAGGAAGGCTCCATAAAATTCTGGGGATTGGCAGGGCACTTTACAAGCAAGGGACAGATAAGTTCTCTTTGGACACCTTTATAGAAGGAGCAAAACAAAAGTATGTGAGCTAGTGTTTCTGCACCCTCGCCACATAAACAAACACGATTAAGCAGTGGAACTCCTGGAGAAGTGTGGAGGGCATGGCATTGAGTGCGCAAGTGTAAAAGCTCTTCTATATCTTGGAGTTATAAGAGTGGACAGGTATTGTGCTTTGATAGTAGGATGCCCTGTTGCGTAGTGGCCATACCAAGGGCACTATTTGGTGGTGGCTGGTAGATCATTTTGGTATTCAACATCATATAAACCTTGTTTCAGTAAATTTCTTGCACTATCATTTCCCATAGGTAATAGGAGGTCAGGTGAGAGTCCAAGGGTACATACCATATATACTCAAGTATAAGCTGACCCGAGGCACCTAATTTCAGCACAAAAAAACTGGGAAACTTATTGACTCGAGTATAAGCCTAGGGTGGGAAATGCAGCAGCTACTGCTGTTTTAATGAGAGGAAACCAGCCGATGTGGTGAGCCATCCAGGGAGGGAGGAGGGGGATCAATCTGCTGACTTGGTTTTATTCTTAAAAGAAAGATGCAAAGCAGCCTTTCCAGCTTTTTAAAAAGACTGACCTAAACTGAGCTGCTTGTGCAGAAATCCACTTCTTTGCACATCTTATGACAAGGATAAGCCGACCCGAGAATAAGCCGAGGGGGGCTTTTTCAGCATAAAAAAGAAAAACTCTGCTTATTCTCAAGTATATACAGTAGTTTTGCTTTGATCTTCTTATTCCATACACTTTTGTGTGAGTCCTCCATCGCATAGCGAAGCAGACCAGAGGGAATAAAATTCAGCGCTAGCCAGAGCTTAATGTCCTTGACCGTGCTTGTGAGGTTACTGAGGGTTCTCCGGTCTCAGAGAAGCATTTGAGACACAACCCAGTACAGCGAATATTTGTCTAAGAAACCTGGACTGCACAATTTCTAATTTCTTTAACTTCCTATTAGCCCAAATTGGAATCCTGTTCATCATTTGAGCCAGGGGTTTTGCTCTGTAAACTTTCAGTACAGCTGGTATATAATTGTGGCCTTTGGTGTAGTAGAATTGTCGCAGGGCGTTTATGGTACATAAGGCTTTACCAACAACATACTCTTGTGCTGTCCATTTCCCAGATGCCTGGAAAATCATTCCACGATATTTAAAAGCCCGAACTTGCTCGATTGAGTGCCATCCATTGCAAACCATTTGCAAGGTCTTAATGTGGCAGCAGCCTGAAAATACCAGTATTTTAGTCGTGTAATTTACCTCTAGCCCAGTGGTTCTCCTAACACTGTGACCCCTTTATAAGTTCCTCATGTCGAGGGGACCCCCAACCATAAATTATTTTCATTGCTACTTTATAACTGTAATTTTGCCACTGTTATGAATTGTAATGTAAATACCTGATATGCAGGATGTATTTTCATTATTACAAATGAAATGTGTATTCTATGCACGCATTGAACACAATGGGATTTATTTCAGAGTAGGCATGCATAGGATTGGGACCTGAGTCTCAGTCAGCCCGAGTGCACGCGCAGCTAGGTCTGGCAAGCCTGACCTGGCCCCCTGCACCAGGGGTCTTTAGGCGACCCCCAGGAAAGCTCTAGGTGACCGCCAAAGGGATCCCGACCCCCACTTTGAGAAACGCTGTCCTAGAGCATCCCTGACAGGTGCTCGTTGAGCCTCTGCTTGAAGATCCCCAGTGAGGGAGAGTCCACCACCTCCCTCCCTCCCTCCCTCCCTCCCTCCCTCCCTCCCTCTTATTTATTTATTTATTTATTTATTTATTTATTTATTTATTTATTTATTTATTTATTTATTTATTTATTTATTTATTTATTTATTTATTTATTTATTTATTTATTAACTTGTGCCTGACAACAGTAGCCAAAAAAGAGGGATAGCCAGTCGGACGTCAAAGCAGCCCGGGTGTCGTTCTATGATTATTATGACAGTTTGTCCCAAGTTCAAACCTGAGCAGCTCCCGGGATTCTGCTGCTGCTGTCAGAGGGTTGTTGCTTCCCAGAAATCTCAAAGATGTTTATAAAGCCTGGACCATTTTTGGTGGCTGGAAATCCAACCACAAGCCTTTTCTTTCCTCAATACAGCCTACACTGAGCTGAAAATTCTCATGGAAGCATTTTTGGCCTTGCATTTGGGGTGGTGGCCAAAGTTGGGGCAGCGGAAGGCAATGGGGCCATGCTGGGAGAAAACCAGAGTGCCTCTGGAGCAGCTCATGGCTGCCTCGTAGCCAGCCCTTCTTCCTTCTTGGCATTGCCTCTTTGGGGACAGCAGCAACGGAGTGGTTCTTCCCTTCTTTGGTCACTGCCCCCCATCCCAAGATGCTCATTTGAGGACCATCTGTAGCAAAAAGGTGGCCACCGGTGGATGGAGGAGTTTCTTGCCCCTTTGCCCACCTTTGCTTGGCCCTGGAACCTGCCTGTCTGCCCAGGTAGGGCCAACTCTCGTCAACCACCTGTAGTTCTGGCTGCTGTAATAAATGTGCAGTGTTTGCATGCCTGGCTGAAGAACATCCTCTCCTTGCTCGTCTTCCGCAGCACAACCCTTTGAGCACATGATTCATTTATTCGCCTTCTAATTTTCACAGCAGCCTGATAAACTTCTGATAAGTTTGAAAAGAAAGACAGGAAGAAGGCAAAAAACAATCTCCGAAGGGTGGCTGTAATCTCCTGTTGTAAGAATAAACGAAGCGTCCCCCCCCCTCATCCGCCACCCTCCAGTGCGTCTGTCACGGACTCATCTGTGTATAAATTAGCTTTTCACAGTAACGCCGTGCAAAATTATTTCTGTCATCCTTTCATCTGACCAGTTTATCTCATCAGCTTGTCAGTCTTAATTCCGGAACTTTTCACTCTCCCTCTTGGGGAGCAGGAGGCTCTAATTTGCTCAGCCGCAAGGCGGGCTGGGGGACTCAATGTCTCCTATTCCATCTTTGCAGGTAGGAGTGGGGAGGGGGGTTCAAAGCACAGCCCCCCATGATGGTGGGTTGGCTGATCTCTTCCAGCCTCACTTCATGCGCCTGCCTGGACAACCATCAGCATCGTTGGAAGGCTGGAACGTGTCCAGTTGCTCTGCCAGGCTTCCAAGGGGCAGCTTTCTTTTTTGGACCTCCAGAGCCAGGATGCCAGGCTGAATGCATGGCACCTGCACAAGTAAGCAAGGCTCATGGTAAGCAAGTGTCTGAATCCAATACGTTGTTCACTGCCCACATCTGGGATGCCTTCTCTGTAACCCGTAGATGACCAACTGGATTTTTTGACCGGCAATTATAATTTATGCATATTAGGCTATTTTTAGATTGTCATAATTAAAGGAAGAGGGATAATGATGTAATGATGGTGATTCACTGCATTTATATACCTCCTTTTTCCCTTTCAAGGGGACTCAAAGAGACTAACAACAAATGGTATGCTTTTATATACCATTATATACTTGAATCTAATGCATTATGTGCACCCATATGTTTACTGGCAATTTTGATGCACAAATACAAAGCAGGTGGAAAATTTAATTTAATGCATACAACAGTTAGTACTTTGATAATAATATAACAACGGGTTTATGTTATAATTTTTAACTTTTTTACTACTTTATACAACAATGCGTTTATGTTTTTTTTAATTACAATATAGCAACTGTTAAACTAAATACTAGAATCATAGAATCATATCTATGATTTATCTTGACTTCAGCAAAGCATTTGACAAAGTCCCACATGACATTTTAATTAGGAAGTTGGAAAAATATGGGCTAGACGGGCAATTGTTAGGTGGATCTGCAACTGGCTCGATGGCCGCACTCAAAGGGTTTTAGTAAATGGTTCTGTGTCAACCTGGAGGTCGGTTTCTAGTGGGGTCCCCCAAGGCTCTGTCTTGGGACTGGTTCTCTTTAACATTTTCATCAATGACTTGGAGGAAGGGATACGGGGGAGCCTGATCAAATTTGCAGGTGACACCAAGCTGGGAGGAGTAGCAAACACATCAGAAGAAGGAGAAACCTCCAGGAGGATCTGGATAAACTGGAATCCTGGGCTGTAACAAACAGAATGAATTTCAACAGGGAGAAGTGGAAGGTTCTGCACTTGGGCAATAAAAACCAAAAACACAGGTATAAAATGGGGGATACTTGGCTTGGCAACACAACATGTGAGCGGGATCTTGGAGTCGCCACTGTGGATCACAAGCTGAACATGAGTCAGGAGTGTGATGTGTCTGCAAAGAAGGCAAATGCCATTTGAGGCTGCATTAAGAGGACTGGAGCTTCCAAGTCACGAGAAGTTATAGTTCCTCTTTATTCAGCATTGGTGAGACCTCACCTTGAGTCCTGTGTTCAGTTCTGGGCTCCTCACTTGAAGAAAGATGCAGCCAAACTGGAGCAAGTCCAGAGGAGAGCCACAAGAATGATCAGTGGGATGGAAGGGAAGCCCTACGAGGAAAGGTTGGGGGAACTTGGGATGTTCACCCTGGAGAAGAGGAGGCTGAGGGGAGAGATGATTGCCCTCTTCAGATACCTGAAGGGCTGCATAGGGAGGAAGGGGCCAATTTGTTCATAGCTGCTTCTGAAAGCAGAACTAGAACCAATGGGGACAAACTGCAAGAGAGGAGATTCTGGTTGGATATCCAGAAAAAATTCTTGACAGTGAGGGCGGTTCGGCAGTGGAAGAGATTGCCAAGGGAGGTGGTGGACTCTCCCTCACTGGGGATCTTCAAGCAGAGGCTCGATGAGCACCTGTTTGGAGATGCTCTAGGGGGAATTCCTGCTGCAGGCAATGGGTTGGACTAGATGACCTACTAGGTCCCTTCCAACTCTATGATTCTATGATTCTATAGAATCCTAGAGTTGGAAGGGATCTAGTAGGTCATCTAGTCCAACCCCCTGCCTGCAGCAGGAAATCCTCCTATGAAGTTCTCCAGTGAGGGAGCATCCACCACCTCCCTTGGCAATCAGTTCCACTGCCGAACCACACGAACCATCAAAAATTTTTTCCGGATATCCAACCGGAATCTCCTCTCTTGCAGTTTGTCCCCATTGGTTCTAGTTCTGCTTTCAGAAGCAGCTATGAACAAATGAGCCCCTTCCTCCCTATGACAGCCCTTCAGGGATCTGAAGAGGGCAATCATGTCTCCCCTCAGCCTCCTCTTCTCCAGGGTGAACATCCCAAGTTCCCCCAACCTTTCCTGGTAGGGCTTCCCTTCCATCCCACTGATCATTCTTGTCGCTCTCCTCTGGACTTGCTCCAGTTTGGCTGCATCTTTCTTCAAGTGAGGAGCCCAGAACTGAAGACAGGACTCAAGGTGAGGTCTGACCAATGCAGAATAAAGAGGAACTAGAACTTCTTGTGACTTGGAAGCTCCAGTCCTCTTAATGCAGCCTAGAATGGCATTTGCCTTCTTTGCAGACACATCACACTCCTGACTCATGATCAGCTTGTGATCCACAGTGGCTACTCCAAGATCCCGCTCACATGTTGTGCTGCCAAGCCAAGTATCCCACATTTTATACCTGTGTTTTTGGTTTTTATTGCCCAAGTGCAGAACCTTCCACTTCTCCCTGTTGAAATTCATTCTGTTTGTTACAGCCCAGGATTCCAGTTTATCCAGATCCTCCTGGAGGTTTCTCCTTCTTCTCTTGTGTTTGCTACTCCTCCCAGTTTGGTGTCATCTGCAAATTTGATCAGGCTCCCCCGTATCCCTTCCTCCAAGTCATTGATGAAAATGTTAAAGAGAACCAGTCCCAAGACAGAGCCTTGGGGGACCCCACTAGAAACCGACCTCCAGGTTGACACAGAGCCATTTACTAAAACCCTTTGAGTGCGGCCATCGAGCCAGTTGCAGATCCACCTAACGATTGCCCCGTCTAGCCCATATTTTTCCAACTTCCCAATTAAGATGTCATGTGGGACTTTGTCAAATGCTTTGCTGAAGTCAAGATCAATGACATCCACAGCATTGCCATGTCCAGTAAGCTCGTAACCCCATCAAAAAAGGAGATCAGATCCATTCTTATAATCAAAATACTGTAGTTACTCAAATCTAATGTGCATTCTATTTCTGATGATTAAATTTGGCTGAAAAAGGTGAGTACTTTGAATAAATTCATGTAAATACATATAACATATGTATATACCAAATTTGAGTAAATATGGTATATACAGTTTTAAAAGGTAGAGCAATAAAAGAGTTAAGAACTTTTAAAAACATGTAACATATCTCAGTACCTCGGATTCCAATAAATTAAATCAAAATAATACATGATCAGGAGTGTGGCTAGATGTTAATGTGTGGCGGGGTAGACAATTTTAAAATTAAAGGATGAATAAATACATTTTGGATCCGGAGTATTCCCGGCTTCGCCCACCTTCTTCCTTGGCAGCTGCTTCCCAACACGATGGGGGGGGGGGGTTTCCACTCTTCTCGGCTTTGCTCGTGACAGACGAGCCCCCTGCGTTTCATGGCTGTAACAGTTTGCAAAGAGAGATCCCAGGAGCCCCCATTAGCGAGGGGTCCAGGTCTTTGCAAGTGCTGGCCTCGGACACTGTTCTTTCCATTAATGGGAATGAAACCCAGGCTAATGTTTCTCTCAGGCACAGAAAAGGCACTTTGTCACAAGGCTGGAAAACAGATCCCCAGCAGTCTGTCTGTCCAGATGAAGCTCTTTTGTTGAGGAGGCCAGAACAGCACAGGTGAGGTGTGTGTGTGTGCGTGCGTGTGCGTGTGCGTGCACACGTGTGCCTGCAAAAGCAGCAGGTCTGTGGCTAAAGTGCAGGCTCGGGTGAGGTGTGAACATGTGCAGAAGGCAACTGGGCTTGGAGGGGGTTACAGAGATGTGGACATATTCACAGGATTGGATCTTGAAATGAAACAGGTCTGCGAAGGCTGGACTAGGACCCTGTAGTTCCTGGTGCTAATGAGCTGCAAGCGGCCTCCATGGTTTGTCTTCAATCTGGAGAATCATCACTAGTGCAGCTGGGGGGGGGGGGGGAAGAACAGCAAGTACCGCATGCATCATACAACATCTCACCATGTAAGTGGACCCTCCACTTGCTGTTGGAGCCATTCTGGGCCGGGATGAGCAGATGCCATAACCATAAAAAAATTAGGACATCCAAGAAAAATGTAGGACATATCAAAATAAAAGCTAACAACACTCATATGTATATTGCTTTCATGTTCTTAATTTCAACACTATATTAAAGTTGTTCCCTGCAGGTTGCCCTGCTAGTTGTCACCAACTCTAGGGAGTGGTGCTCATGCTCATCCCTGTTTCTTAAGCCACAGAGCTAGCGTTCTTCCAAGACACATCTGTGGACATTTGGCGCACAGAACAGTTACCTTCCTATATACTTACCTAAGTGGTACCTATTTATCTACTTGCATTTTGGTGCCTTTGAACTGCTAGTGTGGCAGAAGCGGGGCAAGGGACTGGAGCTCACTCCATCTTGATGAAATTTAACACTCATACATATATTACATTAAAAAGTCAACTTCTTCAGCATTTGTACCATGTGAGATGGTGTGCACTTGTGGCTTGTTGTAGACTGGCGTTTCCTCCAATCCATGATGGATGCAACATGGGGATACCTGGCCAGCCTTTTGCAGGGGTCTGTCGCCAGGATGTTGCCTTTCCCACCGAAGTGGTCCCTATTTATCTACTTGCATTTTCATGCTTTTGAACTGCTAGCTTGGCAGGAGCTGGGCTAAGGATGGGAGTTCACCCCATCCGGCAGGACTCGGGTCTTGAACTGCTGGCCTGCTGAATGGAATTGCAGTGTTCAGCATCCCAACCACTCAGCCACTGCATCCCTCCTAATACATGCATTACGTACAATGTATTAATTACAAGAAGGCTACATGCTGCCCACTTACAAGGAAAAGGAGGAGACGGAAGTTTTTTTTTCCAGAACACAAGGTCGAGAACAGGATGTGTCCTGGAAAAAGAGGACAAATGTTCACCCTGTTCTTGGCAGTGCCAGCCATTCTGCACATTGCCATTGTTGCCCAGAACAAAACACATTCATTAACGGGGTTTGCACAGGAGATCTTTCCAGGGAACTTGGGGATTCTTATGGCAAACACGGACTCAGAGCATGGAAAAGAATGTTATCTCTGAAAGTTGCCTACATTTTGGGGCTGGGGGCTGGGAATAGGGGATCTGCAGAATTTAAAAGAATGTTCCAAGACCTAACTTGAGACTAGGCTCATTCTCAGAAGGTCTCCACACATCTTGTTGCCCAGATTTGGTTACTAGATTTTTCCAAATGCATAACTCAGAATGTGTCTTTGGGGCTCTTCCTCAACCCCCTGAAAAAGTGCCCTGACGGCATCAGGCTATGCCAAGAATTTGCCCTGGTTTCTGCACCACACTTGGTGTCTTCCTTTGGCACTTTGGCATTCTGCAGAGGAGATGGAGGGAATCACAGATGAAGGCAGCAGGCGAGACATTAAGTACATCTTACCATGCAAATCCAAAGGGAGTGTCGAGCGACATCTCAAATGGGGAATATCACTGGAGAACCAGTCAGGATTTTCATAGCTAATGCACGGAATATAACATACATGCATATTTTACAGATAATGCATATTCAGACACACACCCACACCCCAAATGTGTGTTTTAGATGATGGAGAATTAAAGTGATTTGGAGTGCAGAGGCATTTTTTTCTGCTTTTTTTTTTGCATAAAATTAATTTGAAATTGGGAAGCTGCAGCCTTCAAAATGGAATGGATTTTTTGGCTAACAGGATCCACCAGGAAAATGAAAAAGGATGCCGGGCCTCAGCTGTCCGCAGCCCAACCTGCGGGGCTCCCTTCCCGGCAGGCAGTCGGGCCTTTTGTAGTTGATGTTCAGCAAACCCCCGGGAGTGTTCAGCCTGGTGTGGAAGGGACGGGGTGTGAAAGACAGGGAGAGAATGAGTGGAATGAGGTTTCTGAAACAGTAAGTGCCTGATAAATGATGTCAGGGGCCAGGAGGTGACCCCTCAGGCCACAGGTCGTTGCCATGTTATGTTGTCGTCCTGACAGCCGGAGTCTAGCAGGCTTGACAGGTTTGCGCTGCTCGGGAGCGCTGAGCTCACCACGGCCATCAATTCCAATTCATTACCAGGAGAGACGTGTAATTTGCCTATTGTGTCATTAGCCTGTGAGCAAAATCGGCAGCAGCAGCAGCAGCAGCAGCAGCAGCGACGGCCCAGCTTGGTCAGTGGCCAGGCTTGGAGGGCATGAGTGTGCATGCGCACGCCTGCATAGGACCAGGCAAAAATGGAGCCAATGGTTTTAATTTTTCAAGGGACCCGGCCTCTTCTGCGGGTGGGAATGAGGCTGGAATGCCTTGGTAATCAAACACAGTGCCAGGCTCATTGTCCATTTGGTGAGGAGGGAACATATGGAAAAAATATTGCCGACTCCGAGAGAGGCACAGATATATATTTCATAAGCTTCGCAGCACATGCGTATAAATCAGGAACATGGACTGATTGATGACGCAGCCTCCACTCCTCTCCTCCACTTCCTTGTGGGGGTAAAGCCCCGGTGAGGACCCTCAGTTCTCAGCAAGTCTGAGGACCATCAGAGGTGTCATTGTCAGGACGTCTCAGATTTCAGCAGGGACACCCAGCCCTTTAGGATCTCCTGAGCACCATCCATAGCATGCTTGAGAAGCATTTCAAGGTTCCAGAAAGTCACACCGTCCTACTTTCACAGCGATTTTCCAGAGTCCATGCAGGGGTATTTGGGCTGGTGCCCTTTTCAGAGGTCTCACTGAGCTTGTCATTGGGACTGGATTTCAGGACTGGAATTAGACAAAACTGGACTGTTTTCTTAGGGTGTCATCCTAACCTAGGCGTGGTGATGTAAGGAGGCAAGCGCATGTCTATGCGCCAGGAGTGGTGCACAAGTATCTTCTGGCACTTTTGTGACACCCCCAGGTCAGTACAGAACATGTGTTGGGGCTTAGGCCAGCCTAAGTGGGACTTAGGATTACAGTATTAGAGCACAATCTTAACCATTACTCAGAAGTAAGCCCCATTGTATTCAGTGGGTCTTACTCCCTGTAAAGTAAGGATTGCAGCTTTACTCTCTTAGCCAATACGAATTCTCTCCCATCACCAAGTCCAAAAGTTTATTTCTACCAGCCCTAATGCCAGACTCAGCGTAGACATTTAATAAAGCTTTTAAAAAGTCATGTAGGCTGCACACGAAAACTGCCCCCCCCCCCAGTATGAAGGGGGCTTTCCTGGGACCCACATATTAACCTTATATAGCAGAAACGTAAACGCATATTTGGTGCAATGGAATTATTTATAATACTCCCAGTGACTGCTGTAGAATTTTGAATGAAGCCAGTAAATATTTCACATTATAGACTTGACTATTTTATCACAACAGAGTGAAATTTTAAGTGTTTTTCAATTTCATTCTTTGTGCTTTGTGGTTTGCCTGCAGCCCCCGGGAATCATCTGAGGGTGTACTTTGGGGCTGGTTCCTGCATTACTTTGGGGTTGTTTCTGGGGGGTGCTGGTGCGCTTTGTCATTGATCTATGACAGCCAAATTAGAAAATTTAAATGAAAGAAAAACAGCCGCTGGAAGTCCAGGGACCCTCCGTTCTCTCCTTGTTATTCCTCTCATTGGGAAAAGAAAAACTGTTCAGCAAGACCATTTATTAGCAATTAGTGTCTGGAACCCTCGGAATCCCCCAGGGCAGCCGGTGCAATTAAAGCTTCCCACAGCCACTCTCGGTCCCTTCTGATTTCTTTCTCGGTGCCCCCCACATCTCCCCACCCAGGCCTGCCTTTGACAAGACATCCTGCGCATGCAAAAGCAGCCGGGGCCAAATCAGCAGAAACAAACCATTTGCTCCTTTCCGGATCGCAGCCAGATGTCTCCTTGAGAGCTCCCAGCCCTGCTCCGCAAGGCAGACACTTCTTTGGGTGGTCGCCTTGGCTGAGGCTCCAGGCTCTGTGAAGGAGACCGGTGGGCTAGAGCAGGGCTCTCCAGACTGGGCCAGCAGATCCAGCACCCTGCCAAAACCCTCCCACATGTGAATGACACTTATCCTTCCATAGAACAACATCCTGTTCATGCCCCTGACCTTTGTGTTTCCACTCCAGAAAGCTTTGGATCTGGCTTTCCTGGCATTTCTCAGGCTGGCACAAAGGCTGGGGAGATCCGTGGTGTAAATATGAGCAGTAAATGGCTGCTTTCTTCAGGCAGAGGCTTGAAGAGCACCTGTCAGGGATGCTCTAGGACAGGGCTGTCCAACCTTTTAGCCTCCCTGGGCTGCATTGGAAGAAGACGAGTTGGTTTGGGCCACACATAAACGCTAACAACTTTTTTAAATATGTAGGCCAAAAAGTAGGACGTCCTATATTTTGTCCTACATTTTTAAACCTTAGAGTAAGTCTCATTGATTTTAATGGGGCTTCTGAGTAGGCATGATGCATAGGATGGGCAGCAATCCTCTCCATGCTAAACCTTGGAGTAAGTCTCATTGATTATCATGGGGTTTTCTGCTGAGTAGCCATACATAGGATTGGGCTCTCAGACTGCAATTTGGGAGTAAGCTTCATTGACTTTAGTGGGGCTTACTTCCGAGGAGACATGATGCATTGGATGCGCTGTGATCCTCTCCAAGCTTAACCTTGGAGATATGCTGCAATCCTGAACACACTTTCCTGGGAGTAAGACCCACTGGGTACAATGAGCCTTACTTCTGAGTAGACATGGTTAGGGTTGCAGCATACCTCCAAGGTTAAGCTTGGAGAGGATCACAGCCCATCTGGTGCATCATTGGGCTCTCAGACTGCAACTTGGGAGTAAGCCTCATTGACTTTAATGGGGATTACTTCTGAGTAGGTCTCAAGGGCAGCAGGCAGCAGCTGGGATAGAGGCTGAGGCTGCTTTTGGAAGATGCGGGTGGGCGAGTGCTGCAAGATCTGCAGGAACCTGAAGTGCTCTGAGTGCCAGGAGGCAGGTAGGGGGAGGAGGCAGGCAACCCAGACCAGCTTTGTGGCAGCCGCCCAGGGCAGTGCGCAGAGAAGCAAGAGAAATTTGAAAATGGCTGCTGCCACAAAGCCAGTTTTTCCAATGGTGGTGTCCAGCTTTGCAGGGGGGCCGCATCCACCCTCATCCTGGGCCGCATGCGGCCCCCGGGCCTCATGTTGGACACCCCTGCTCTAGGAGGATTTCCTGCTGCAGGCTGGGGGGGGGGGACTAGATGACCTACTAGGTCCCTTCCAACTCTAGGATTCTATGATTCAGTGGCATTGCTAAGGGGGTCCCTGGAGGAGCAATTCCACCAGGTGACAAGCTTTAGAGGGCAACAAACCTGAGCTTGACAATAGTGGCCCAAACTGTGGAAAATGGGGTACGCATGGTGTAAGGAATATTACTATCATTGGAAAGGTTGTGAAAAACAGGGTAATAAAAATAAGAATGGGGCTGAAATCCTATCCACAATTTCCTGGAAGTATGCCCCATCAACTATAATGGGGCTTACTTCAGAGTAGTCATGCATAGGATTGGGCTCTTATACCATCATGTTATATATCATTGTAAAGATTGAGAAAATTGTAAAAAAACAACAACAACAGGGTATGTATGGAAAATAATATCATGATGTGATATATCAATGGACAGGTAATTTAATGCAGCATTTAATGAAACCAACTGCTTTGGAATATCTGTTTTCTATCAAATGTTGGCCAATTAACCAGAAAATGGAAAAACCAAATGTCTATGGAACAAAAAGTGGATTTCCTTAACTCAAACCCGACCTCTGAGACTTATTGCCCTGAGAGCCAATTAATAGTGAGCACATCATCTGGGTTGGGAATGGTTCTACTGGTGCAGAACCACTTTGGAGACCACTGGGCTAGAGTCTCAGAGGCCCCTCTCCTCTGCACTTCCTCTTGCAGGCCATTCCTAGGCAGTGGGAAGAGGAGTAGAGGGTGGACAGAGGTGTCCGTCCCCGGCCAAACTGCTTCTTCAGGTGCCTTCCTCAGGGGGCTTCATGGATGGGCCAGCCCTGGTCCCTTTCTTTCTGCTGGGCAGGGGGATCTGATGAGACGTGTACTGCGTGGTGGGGCTACAGACCTTCCATCCAGCAAACCTCCTTTACTGAGTCACCAGTTTCTCTCTTTTCCACTGGAGTGAACGTTGATGGGGGCTGGATGGTTTGCTTGTTCAAATTAGCCCCCCATCCCTTGAAAAAATAAATTTATGAAAGGCAAAGCAGCCCCAACCCCCTTTCCTCGTTTTCTTGATGAGTTCATTTCTGTGTGATTAAAACTCATCAGAGAATCGTCCTCATAAATCGCCTCCTCTTGGCTGGAGAACTAATGAAGTTCTTGTCTCCGGCAGGAGCTGCTGGGAGAGGCTTCCATTTGCAAGTGACCAAAGGCTCCCACTGATGTATTTGTTTCCGTGGACTGCGGAATAGCTGCCTTCCTGCGAGTAAATAATTTACACCTGCCACGTTTATTTACTGCCCCCAATAATTCTCTACTGGCTAGTTCGGATTTAGGCATAAGTGATTTTTGGAGTATATATTTTTTCACACTGGTTGGCATGTAATAAAGTAATTGTGTAATTACTGTGGCCATAAATTTGTCACCTCCGCAACTCTGCTCTGCAGGCAAACAGGAGGAAAACCAGGTTTGTCCTTTTTTCTCCAGCACGGCTGTGGTTTGGTGGCTCCAGCACCACGGAATCAAATCTTCAACCACTGCTTTTATTTGCTTTTATTCTGTGAATTTTATTGCAATCTTTTATCTGTATTATAATCTTATATTGTTTTATGATGTTTTAAATAGCTGAATTTTATATGAAGGTTGATGTATTGGTATTTTTAATATTGATTTTTTTGGTATGTTTACCATGAATAAGTCCTCCGGTGGCGCAAGTGGTTAAGACACTGTGCCTGTTAACCAGCAGGCCAGGGTTCGAGACCCGGGTCCCCACAAGACGAGGATTTCCAGCTACAGGCAGGGGGTTGGACTAGCTGATCCACTGGGTCCCTTCCAACTCCATGATTCTATGTTGTGAGCTGCCTGGGGTCTGTATGAGGAAAGCAGGATATAATTAAATAAGCAAACAAATAAACACATGAATAAATAAATAAATTTGGATGAGGGGCACACCTGCTGGTAATAACCAAATCGTAAAGGGCATTTCAGAGTTTTGCAGTTTGTCTTGAGGATACTGGAGAAGGATACTGGAGGATACTGGAGAAGATGCTGTTAACCTGCTGGAGGATACTGGAGATGATGTGAACCTGCATTTATGGAATTCTTGGAGAGACAAAGGCCTGGCCCATCTCTGAGGAAATTGCTACAGACGGTGGGTTGGTGCCCCCCCCCCCCATGTCCATCAGCACACTCACCTCTGCCGTTGCTCCTCCTCCTGTTCTCCCCCCCCCCCCTCCTCAATTCCCTGGATTAGTGAAAAAAGGAATAAAAGTAGCAGAGGAAGTGTGAAAGATCCAGTTTCTGACTCCGCAGCCTGTGGTACCACTTGGAAGTCTGGTCCACATTAGGTGATGCTCACACCACCACAGGTTGTGAGCCACACCACACATATAACCATCAAGTCATATATCATTCTATGTGTAATTTCATGCAGAAAGCAGTGAAACCAGCCATGTTTAAATATCTCTATTCTAGTAAAAGTGATAGCCAAAAACCAAGTTGAAGCAGCCAGCCTCCTGCAGTTGCCGGCACCTGATTGCCTGGAACCTGCAGGCCCGTTCAGACATTCTTCTCAAGCCAGGTACAGTGCCCCGGGGACCTCCCCCGTGACTGTCGTGCCAGGCTGTTTTAGAGAAACGGTCCAGCCGTGCAGATGATGCCCAGATTACACCTGCCTTGAATGGGTTGCAGGAAAGACTGTGGGCAGAACGCTGCACTCAGCACCATCTGCACTTCATGTGCAGGGTGACCATCTAGAATGGGGGACAGACAGAGCCCCTTTGCTTTTAACCATTGCATAGAAGAGGGAATGGAGGCAGGTGCTGCTTTGTAAACCCTTCCATGTTGAGCTAAACCTGCCTCCATTCCCTCTACTATGCAATGGTTAAGGGTAGAGGGGCTCCGTCCTCCGTTCTAGATGGCCACGCTGTTCATATGTGAACAGCCTCGACTCTAGCTGGCTCCTACGGAAACTATGTGCAGAGCCTTCCCGGAGCCCCCTGCGCTCTGCACCGGCCTTGTCAAGGTTTGGAGGAGACGCTCTTGCTGTCAAAGCAGCTGCTACTCCAGAAGCCTCTCTGTTCATGCCAAAGCAGTGCTCTCTTGGCTGAGAGCACATCAGAGGAGTGCGCCAGGGCCAGCTGGGCCAGACCCAGAGAGCAATTTGTCTCCCGTAAGGAAGTGCAACGCAATGCCCCTAAGCCCCGCTCGAGATTGAATGGCGCTGGGCCGACTCCTCGCTAAGGAGCTGCACATTTGCGCCACGGTGCCTCTACTCGCTCACCTGTTGGCATTTGCAGAGGCCAAGAGGGAAGACTGGGGGACGCAGGCCAAAGCCCCGTTGCTAATGGGCTGCTAATCCTCGCCCAATGCCTCCCGTTTGCCAGCTCCGCTCCTGGGGACCCTTCAAACAGGCCTCCGGGCGCTTCCTGGCAGCTTCACCTCTTGGGGGTTTGCAATAACATCCCCCCACCAGCCGCTCCCCCACTCTTTTCCTTGAAGCCAGTTGGCAGCTGGCGTGATACGCCCATTATAGCATTTATATGAAGTGCTGCTGAACAAGAGAGATTTGAGCGGGTTTTACGGCAAGATTGGATGATCTCAGTACATTGGCTTCTGCCTCCAGAAGAGGAGATGGACAAGCTTAAAGGAACAGAAACCTCCAGGCAGGGGAAGCCGGAGATCCAGCCGAGAACCCCTGATTAGGAACCCAGCCAACAGGCCGTCTGGCTGTGGGAAGAGCCGGGCTTTGGAGAGCTGATTCGGAGAGGAGGCTGTGCAGCTCCAAGGCATGCCGAGTCCTGGTCTCCCTCCAAGTCCAAAACCTTTTCCCACAATCTACTGGCTCCCCAAGTGGTCAGAAATTGACCACTTTAGATGTCACGTTTTTTGGGAGCAAATCATATAGCAGATTTGGGGTATTGGACATCCACGGGTCCAACTGCACTGAGTGCAGATGTGGGGTTGGATGTATCCAACCTTGTTATACACTGATTTTTTTAATACACAGATTTGACACAACACAAACATCCACTTTTGTAGAGAGGCAGTAATGCAAGCAATCAATTCTATTCTTCTAAGCCAGGCAAAGAAAAGAGTCCTCTGCATTTCTAATTACTGATTACTCTAATTTCCAATTAAATTTCTCATTGCCTCTGATTTCTAATTTCTGATTGTCTCTCTACAACAGTAAGAAAAGCAGTTTTAAACAACTGTGAACAGACACACTTTTATTTTTAATTTTAACACATTTTTTAATTTAACACATTTTTTGTATCAGTAGAGAGTCCTGAAATCAAACATCTGCAGATACTGAAGCACAATCTTATTCCATTAATAACAGTGGAGGAGCAAGAAACTTGGAAATAGGTCTTTAAATCTATTTTTCCAGTGTGCCTTTTTGTATATGGATTTTTTATAATCCATGGGAGGTCCTGGAACAGAACCCTTGTTGATAAGGAGGGATGCTTCTATTTGTTCTTCACATAGAGGTTAAGATACTGTGCCTGTTAACCAGGGCCAGGGTTTGAGACTTGTTAACCAGGGCCAATGTTCGAGACCCGGGTCCCCACAAGACAGGGTAAGCGCCTATCCTTAGCCCAGTTCTGCAATGCTGCTGGAACCCATCGTATCAGCTCTGCCTTCCCACTGGACTATTTCGGTGGCGCGGAGAGGGGGTATTTGCTGCTTGGGTAACAGCCCATCCTCCATATCAATCTACCCAGGCCTTTGTGCTTCGCATGCAGCATCGAGCATGATACCAAAGTCTTTCAAGACTGAGGGATGCCAAGTTTTTTTAAATAACAGTAATGAATATTTGTTAGCAGAACCAAAGGGAACTGGTGGGTGATGCTGGTTTATCTCAGGATGACCTTATGGTAAACCTCAAACCAGTTGAAAATCTGGACTTTTGGAGGAGCTTGTCCTTCATTTTAAAAAATGTACATCCTACATTTTAAAAAGGACATCCTACATTTTGCCCTACATTTAAAAAAAAAAAAACACTGCCTGAGGGCATTTTAAAAAACACTGGTCTGCAGGCAGCTGTGTGGAGCCTCTTTAAGCCCCCCAGCCGGCTCAGGGGAGGCTGCAGGTGTTTTAGGCCCCCGGACGGCCGGAGGAGGCTCCGTGAGGCTGCAGAGGAGGCGAGGGGCAGGAGCGTGGGCAGGGCTTCCAGCCCAGGGCCATTCAGGAGGCAGGAGAGGGACCTCCTCCTGGCCTGCCTCCAGTTTCCTGTGCTATTAAGCGCAGAGATATGTGTGCACTGAGGTGTGCATGCAACTTAAAATGGCGGTGCCCATGGGTGCAGCTTTCTGGACACGGCAGGGGGTTTCCCTTTTGTACCGGACCCCCCTGCCATTTCCGGAGGCATCTGGGCATTTCCAGACATCTGGACAGCCTGGGTTTATCTGCTTTTTGCCATCCAACTGTAAAAAACTCTGACTCTGTTGTCATCCTCCATCCGTCTATCTGCAAACTGCCCAACACTTTTCTTTGAACAGTACCCAAGCAGTTGGCGGTGAGTGGAGGAAGGTGACCACAGGGGAAAAGTTACTGGAGAAACGGGAAATGTTACTGGACTATGCGATGCAGATGGACCTCAGGGCAATGCAGAGCCAACCCCTGCAATCTCTCTGACTTGCAGCTGCAAGGTTCCTGCATCCAGAGCAATGGGCACTTTGTTCTTTCCCAGGATCTCATTCAATGGCTGAGAAGCTGGTGCGCCGGCCGCATTGTGGCTCTTTGCCCTCCGCTAGAAGCTGTCAAGGGGGCACCTGCCTTCCTTCTTTCTTTCCCTTGTAGAACACTGCAATGAAAACATGCCTTATCGCTGTTCTGGGGCCTGTGGCTAGTCATGCAAGCCTCGCCAACAAGTTTATCTACATTGGAGGAAATCATCGTTCAGCAAAATTGCAATGTAATTATGTCCCTGCAAACCTGAACTGGAAATCTTCATATCCAGTCATTAGCATCAAGACAGGCAGGCAATTAGATAGCAATACATGACGGAGAATTGGATCCTGGTGACTTGGTCTGTCTCCACTCAGCTCTGCACTCCTGGCAAGGTTGTGCCGGAGGCCTCACACTGGAATCAGTGGTGCAAGGCTGGCTACAGCAAACCGGACGTGCCGCCCAGACACTGCAAGACCTTATTCCCCTGGAACCTCCAACAGGCAGGGAGGGTGACCAGATACACTGGAGGACAGAGCAGGGTGACCACATAGACTGGAGGACAGATCAGGGTCACCATATAGACTGGAGGACAGAGCAGGGTGACCATATAGACTGGAGGACAGAACAGGGTGACCGTACAGAATGGAGGACAGAGTCCCTGTACCTTTATGAGGGAATTGTCCCTGTACCTAGAAGAGGGAATTCAGGCAGGTGCTGCTTTTTAAACCCTTCTATGATGACCTAAACCTGCCTCAATTCCCTTTTCTATGCAATGGGTAAAGTTATAAGAATGATGAAAGTTATAAGAATATATGAAAGTTATAAGAATGACCCACTGATGGCATCTTAAGGCCCACTAAGATGATGCTGTGATATAAATGCAAATAATCACACATGTATGTGATCTTCTCAGAGGCTTCTGGTTGGCTGAACTGGCGAATCCCACTTGGGTCTCATCTGGTTTGGTCTACTAATTTGGGGGGGATCTCCCTCAGCTTCCTATCCAATAGGCTCAATCTCGGTGGGACTTGCCTGGCAATTGTTCCCAGGCTTGACTGCCCAGTAGACCCCATTAATAGTCAGTGGAAGAAGAGGCAACATCTGCAGGTTATTTCCAAGTCCTTGTGAAAGTTCATCCCAGCCCTTGAAGAGCAGATGCTGGACAGAGAATTCTGCAGACCGCACAGAACCACCTCTTACAGCAGTGGATGGCAGAACATGCATGTACCAGAGAGAGAGAGAGAGAGAGAGAGAGAGAGAGAGAGAGAGAGAGAGACCTGTGCAATATTTTACGACACCTGCTTGCACGTCTTCATGTGCCCAGGCATACAAACCTCCTGAGTAAAAGAGAGGAAGGGAAAAATGGAAGCAGTGAGTTCAGCCAAGTATTAAATGCTCTGGAATTGCAGCAGGCCAGTGCCAAGTGCGTGGAGTGTGCTGATGAGCCCAAACAGCACACCAGCTGCCAGGCCCTGGGAACAGGCAGAGTCCCAGAACCTCCCAGTCTTCTCGCAGTCCCAGGACCTGTTTTCGCAGTCAGCATGACCACCACGCGGCTGTGAAGCCCCTTTGCTCTCATGGAGCATGTGGACCATTGCTTCTTTTGGCTCTCCTCCTTGATGATGGGACAACTTCCCAGGGCACAGACTGGTTTCAGTCGGAGTCCTGCACATGATGGCAGGACAGATAACATATTTGATCATAACTACTGCTTTGCATAGGTTTGCTAGAAGGTCAACCTTCTTGGCCAATTACCTTTGTTCCCTCCATAGCGAAAAGGGATCCCAAAGTCCATGTCTCGTTGGAATTCATGGCGGCATTTATTTCTGAACCACAAGGGGTGGAGAACAGGAACCGCTCATAATAGCTGTGCTTGACCCCATTCTCTATGGAGAAATATTTACATCCTCTCCAAACAATGGACCATCAGTGCTGTCCTCCCTGAGATTGATGCTCGGCACTTAAAAAAGGGACACCACCAAGAATTTAAGTGTAAGGTTGAAATGCATGGAGCCTCCGTGCTTCACAGTGCTCTGGATTTCAGCAGTATTTAATGTGGCAACAACACACTTCTCTCCAATACACACACACTTGTGTACTTGTAGCCAAACTCCTCCTCCCGGATTCAATATCTCTGGAGTCTGAAACTCTCATGCAGGTTGTAGTATTAAAACATGCATTTTATTCAAAGAGCCAACTTGTTCAGATTTGTTCTGCAGATACGCTGGGACCGAAATCTGCAAAACTTGATATCAAATACTTGTTGTCCTTTTGTGGCTAAACATCTCTTGATCTAAGGCTGTAGATTTTGCATTGTGTTGCTAACCAGACAGCCCCCTTTTCTGCTGTCCTCTCTGTCTTGCCTTCTACTGGACCAGTCCCTTGGCCAAAACTCTTCCCCCGACCTTTCTGCTGCTGCCCCCCTTCCAAAATCCACCCTAAGCGTGACTGAGCAGCCCCTTGACAGGCTCCTCTAGCAACTTTCAAATGGTGAGATGCCCACCAAGTTGCAGGAATTTATGGGGAAAGGAAACCAGAGTTGGCTCTTCCTGAAATTCCCCCCAAGCCAGACTCGGCATGGATGTTGGGAGCAGTGATGGGATTCAAAGAAATGAACAACTGGTTCTCTGCCCATCTGGCAGCCACTTTTAAATGGCTATTTTTAAACTTTATATGTCCCATCTCTCATTAACAACTGGTTCTATTGAGTAGGTGCGAACCTGCTGGAGCCCACCACTGATCGGGAGGACAGACTGACAAACTTGCAGAGCCGTGGAACACAAGCTTTTTTTAAAAATCCCTTCAACCACCAGAAGTGGAGGACTTTGGCTTTCCTTTCTGGGCTCCAGCTATCTCTGGCCATCTCTGCGGTCAGGAATGTAACATCTCCCTGGGCTGAAAATTGCCATTTGGCCTCCATGCCTCTCCACACGGCAGCCTGGAGAGCTTTCTGGGTGGCTGTGGCTCTCCTCTGTCTCCAAGGGGAGGGCATTTCCTGGTTCCCTCCTCCATGCCTCCCTTAATAAAAACAGTCACAACTCACTGGTTGTGGCCTCGGTCTACAATTTTGTTCTGGAGAGGGGGTGGCGGATGAGCCCCCTGGTTGTCTCTTTCTCCCAACTCTCTTCCTGCTCCCCCAAGGTTGCTTCCCTGGCCGTGTTGGGGTGGCCCGGAGGGCTTCCTTCTTGGCGTTTGGAATTAGGACTATATTCCTTCACGCTGATTAATGCGCCGGAGCTCAGGGTCACTCTCTGCGCCGTTCCAGACACCGAAAGACCCTTCACTGCGTTGCGTTCCATTCAAGGGCCATCTCCATCAAAGCAGCTCCATCGCAAACCACAGGAAGATCAAAACCAGACATCTCCGGGAAACCCGTTCCATATGAAGGCAACTTCTCTGCCAGCTCGACAAGAGTAATGACAGCGAGATTCAGGATAAGACCCAGCTCAACAAGGGAAGAATAATATTCAAAGCCTTGACACTCCTCCACAAAAACGGCCTCCAGTTTTCAGCAGGGCCAGAAACTGATTAGAAACACTTAGAGAGGCTGCTTGCCACAGACTGATCCCCATTCAGGGCTGGCTTACGAAAGGATGGAAATAAACCTGATCTTGAGTCCTGCCCAGGCGGTGTCTCTTCCTTGCTTACCAAATCCAGGGTAACTACGGGAGCACGTAAGAGACTTTACGTGTACCCGCAGTTACTGCACCATCTAGTGAAAACCTATGGGAAATTCATTTTGGAATCCAGAGTAAGTTGTTCTTACACTGGAACAAGGACTCCCCATAGTTACTCTGGATTTTGCCCATAGGCTGCAACCCTAAAGACACTTTCCTGGGAGTAAGACCCACTGAACACAACGGGCTTTCTTTTGAGTAGACATGGTTAGGACTGTGCTCTTTCTCCCAGGAATGTATGTTTTGGATTGCAGCCCAAGTTATAATTATTTATTTTATTTAACAAATTTGTACCCCACTTTTCTCCCACACAAGAGGACCCAAGATTTTGATTGATTTACTGATTTATACCTTGCTTTTCTTTCCTAAAAGGAGCTCCAGGGGAAACGTTGACAACAGCAGAATAGGGTTCCTTTGTGAAATGGATGCTGAAGGAATGCGCGGTGCTCTTTGGGTGGCCGTTTGCCAAGCTTTGCATGAAAGGGCAGCAGCAGCCCAAACTCACCGACAGACCCCACAGAGCATCGGAAGACCAGGACCAAAGGCTTCCCAATTCTCACAGGGATGATGCTTCTGGGAGCACACAAGACAGCTAGAGACCTGTATCCTGGTGCCCTCCCCTGCATCTGGCCCTATAGATTACAAGCTTCCCTTTAGGACTGGCATGATTGGGGTTGTCATAATTCTCTTCTGCAAAACTGGGACATGATCCCCTGTTGAACTTGCCAGGATGTGAACAGTCTCCAGAAAGCAAGTCTGTCCTGTTTTCTGGGCCATACGGCAACTCTCGGCAGGATCGTCAGATAGGAAGTTCTGCTTTTCTTCCCAAGAGTTCTCCAAAGAGTTTTTTTGGTTTATGAATACTCTGAGCAGAGGAAGACCATAGAGGGAAATGGAAGTGGAGACGGAGAGCTCTTGGTTGCGTGGAGATGCCTCGCATATTTGCCAACACTGGCAAGCACAAATATTTACACCAACAGCAAGAAGCAAGACATATTTTTTTTGCTTGACGTTGTATTTAATGTTTCCTGGAGTGTGGAGGGTTCAGGAGAGGAAGGAGGAAGGAGCTCTCAACTCACTCCGGGGCTCATTTTCCAGGCCGCTGGGTGCACTCGCTTGTTTGGCAAATCTGGTCGTTAACAGTTTTTCCTCGTCTTCCTCTCCAGCCTTCCTGAAAATCTTGTGCAGGAGGAGAACAGATGAGTTTCTTCCTAGCAAAGCAAAGCAAAGCAAAGCAAAGAGGTGACTCAGACTGCAAATCCCAGTGCTGGAGCTGTCTGGGCAACCCAGAATTGCACATCGGCCGCTCAGCAACATCTCCTGGTTGTGCTGGGTGGCCTTCATGGTGCAGATCGGACTCTTCTCCTGCAAGGACATGTCTGATGTCCAGCTTGAAAAGGGCTTCAAAAGGAAAGGGTTTCTCTGGCAGCCCTACAACTCGGCTTGTCCAAATGCTCAACTTCTCGCATAGAAGTCAAACCCTTGTACTGTTTCTGTGAAGATTTAGGGGGCCAAGGTTGGAACATCTGCTGAGACAGGGCTGACCATTCAACCCAATGGCTTCTTGGAGAAAATGGGAATGCTCTGGAAAATTCACTCCACTCTTTCCCCTCCCTGTGGGAAAGAGCACCACCATTTTCAAGCCAATATAACCACCTCACCACACAGGGGTGCACTGGTGCCCTTGACCAACGGGGTTAAGGGAGGGGGTGAGACTCAGCCTTGACCAGAGTGTTGGCATAGTTGGCAGTCCTGGCCTGCAGGTGGGCTCCAGCTGTGCTATTGAGCTCTGCTCTCCACCTTCAGACTTGGGCAGCTCAAGGAAACAAAGGCGTCCAGTCAAGCGGAGGGTGACGGGCAGGGGAGCCTGCCAGAGGCCAGACTCAGCAAGGCAATGGGATGCTGGCCGGCCAGAAGTGAGAGGCGTGCACCATCCGAACCCTGTACGGGTGCCTGCACACCTCCTTGCGCCAGGGCCGTCTCTCCCAAGGTGCTAGTGCTCCTCAGCATCACATCATAACTCATCTCAGCGCTGGAATTCACACCCAGAATTGTCAAAGGAAAGCCCCCGGCTGACACTGCCGTTCCAGGGCCAGGAGTATTCATGAGGTGTTGTTCTGCACCTTCAGAGAGAGTAATTGAAACAAGGTGCTTCCCTCGCAGCCCTGCCCTGCCAGGGTGTGCATTTAATTAACCCTTTTCATGCATGAGCGAGGCCTGAGAAGCATTTCCAGCAGCAGTGACGGGGTCCTGGTTTGCACCGGGGGTTCATCTCCCTGGTCCTCTCTCTGCAAAGGAGGAACAAAGAGATGCACCAACTCTCTGTGACTGGCTTCTTCAAGAGTGACACATTTGGAGAAATTGTCCTCAACTGAGAAGGAAACTCATTCCAAAGAACACCAAATTCTTCACTGGAAAAAACACTTCTTAGTTTTTTCCCCTGCAGTGCTCAAGGAGATGTTCAGAATCAACTTTGGAATTTTTATCATAAGGGAGACCAGGATAATGACCCTCTTTTTATAAAGGGGTGGGTGGGCTTTCATAAGGGCTGTGGGCGGTGCAAGTGGTTAAGACACTGTGCCTGTTAACCAGCAGGCCAGGGTTCGAGACCTGGGTCGGTCCCCACAAGACAGGATGAGCTCCTGTCCTTAGCCCAGCTCTGCGATGCAACTGGAACCAATCGTACTGGCTCTGCCTTTCCATTGGACTAATTCAGTGGCGTGGAGAAGAGGGATTTGCTGCTTAGGTAACAGCATATCCTCCATAACAATCTAACCAAGGCCTTTGTGCTTCGCATGCAGCGTATGCAGCACTGAGCATGATAGCGTAGTCTTCCATGACTGACAGAGGCCTGTCTGCTGGATGGGGAAGGTTGAGACCTTTCTTTTTCTTGGCTGGAGGACCACCTCATCTGCTCTCCATCCCTGATCCTCCAGTAACTGATCACCAAACCCCCCAGGAGTTTGTTTGTTTAAATTAGATTAGATTAGAATTCCGCCTTTCACCCCGAAGTGCACCCAAAGCGGTGCTGGACTTCTGGATGCTGGACCGAGCTGGACTTCATCTGCTGCACCTTGAGTGGACCTGTGATGGTGGCTTGTTTTTCAGCCACTGCTTTGGGGTTCTCCCAACTGTTCTCCTTCTGGCTCTTCATCTGTTCTGTTGTTCTTTGCAACATTGATATTTTACTACGGTTTCCTTTTGTTCTTAACTTGCAAACCACTTTGGGAATGTTGACAAACTGAAAGGCCGGGGACAAGTATCTTACAAATAAAATAAACTAATGTCGCTCTTTGCTCGGTCTGGAGTTTAATCCTTTTAAAAAAGTATGAAACATTTTATTTCCCACCAGACAGAATCAACAAAACCAAAGGCCATCATCACGAACCCTAATCAGTCCGGTAATCTAATAAAAACGGGAACGAAGCAAGGATGCCATTTATCACCCTCCTGTCCAGACTGCCCTTCAAAACCTGGGAATGCGGGATCATTAAGTTGCTCCGTTTCCTTTGCCTTTGCCTAGCAACGGAGAGCCGTCCTTGTATGGAGGCCAAAAGCGTCGGGCTGTTCCCTGCTCTGCTCCTCGCCTTCTTCTGCTTCTAAATCTGTTGTGGAGCCATTAAGTGAAGAGGACACGCTACATAAACAGGGCTCTGGAAGGGGGCTTGGAAAGCTGCTGATTCTGGACTTTTCTCGGGGAGGAAGAGGGGGCCAGCGAGAGCGGGAGGAAGGTGGAAGGGCAGAGGACAGAAAAGGAGACTGTCTCCTCTTTGTGCCATGACGTCCAGATCCAGGCATCTCCCCGGCTGGAGGAAAGAAACCAACACACTCGGTGCTGTTTGCTTAGCATTTGCCTTCCCCTGGAGCGGTTGTGCGCACACATCAGTGTGGCTCACAGCTCGTTCTGTGTGGCTGAGCAGCAACGGACCACAGTCAGGTGGTGGTGAGGAAAAGGCCTTTGGTGTCAGTGCGCCATGTTCTTGGTTGGGCCTGCGGCCAAACTGTGAAGTGCAAATTGGCACAAGCAGGGATTGCATCTGGCAGGCTGGGCTCATGGTGGACACACCACAATCAGATCCCCCTCGTCTTCTTGAAAATCTAGACCAGGAGACCAGGCCATGTGCTCTGCTGACCAGAACAAAGCAGACAGCAGGACCATAGAATCCTAGAATCCTAGAGTTGGAAGGGACCTGGTAGGTCATCTAGTCCACCCCCTGCCTGCAGCAGGAAATCCTCCTAGAGCATCCCCGACAGGTGCTGGTGGAGCCTCTGCTTGAAGATCCCCAGTGAGGGAGAGTCCCCCACCTCCCTTGAGATTTACCAACATCTCTGGCCATGTCTAATGCTCTTAATGTGTCACAGCCCTTCTTGCAATCCCAACTTGACCATGTTAATGAGCAGATCTGTGAACCAGCGACACATCCATTCCATGCAAGAAATAACCCCTTGCCTGCTTTGCTAGCCATCTCTTGCCTTCCCCATTAGGTACAACTGGCCCAAGTCCTCCTTCCTTCTGGTTAAAAATATACTTTCAGTGTCGGCCCTTGCATGCAAATGGGTAGACATGGACAGGATTGGGCTCTCAGTCTGTTTCCCACTGGAATGCTGGAGTCGGTGCCCTTCAGAGCTCCAGAATGTGCCTGGAACTCTCTGCAGTGTTGGCCCATCTCATCCCCTTGCATGTTGGAGACGTCCCTCATTCCCTGGGATTCTTGGAGGATCCTAATGCACGCTGAAGCTGCATTTGAGCACAGAAGGGTCACTAGAGTTTGCGTCACCCAGTGCTAGTGTTCACCGAGTCACCCCATGATGGATCTCCTCCCATACCAGATAACACTGAATAAATTTCAAGATCATATATAAAGACTCAGTGAAGTGGCATCACTAGGGTTGGTGTCCCCCCATTAATCCCTCCCAATACAAATTCTTTATATATTTAATTTCTTTAATGCATAACAGTGCAGGTCACCCAACAAATCAGCCTGATTCTTCTTCTTCACTTCCTCTTTTTCCCCTTTGGGTGTAAAGATGGATAGAAGGATGTGGATCTTGTGTTTCCAGCAGCCTCTCCCAATTTCATTTGATGTTGCAGTAAATCAACCCCAAAGTGGCCAAATTCACGATAATCATGCAGCTCATACTAATATATTTACTGCTTCCTTGTTGTGCTTCTTCCTCCTCTTGGAAAAAAATCAGTTTAATTGTTCAGGTTTGAATTAAGAAAAGCCACTTTTGTTGCATTAGGCAATATTTTTAACCATACAGTTTGATAGGATAGAACTATTTCTGCACAGTTTGTTCACTGTATCCTTCAGGAAATTCCACACCAAATGATAAATAACATGATGGTGTTGTTTGAAATTATTGGCCAAATGCTGGTGTGTACCTGGGAGGGAAAACTGGTGCACCACTCCGGGGACCAGCTCGGTGTTCCCTTCCTCTGCGCCTTTCGCTGCACACCGCCTCACAGGGTTAGCCAGAGAGGTGCAATGAAGCGAGAGAGACCCATTAATGCGATGACACAGAAAGCCATGCTGGGTGATCCGTCCACATTCGCCCACCCATCTGTGCTCGTGAGGCTTCCTGAGCTGCTCTCTGGCCTTTCCTCCCCTGCAAATGGCGCGCAACGTAGCCAGGCCAGTGCCAGCGTGCAAAAGAGGAGCATCACTGATGAAGAGGAGAGCTCAGTGCTCGTGCCCTGGACAGGGTCACTCTCCTATGTGAGTGGAATGAGAGTGTGTGGGTGTGTGCGTGTGCATGTGCGTGTGCGTGTGCGTGTGCACACGTGTGTGTGTGTGTGCGAGGGGGGAGACGGGTGCAGAGGAAGACAAAGGTGCCAAACTCCAGAGTTGCTATGGAGACGGGTCAGATGCCTTTGTTCTGCAGCTGCCGTCCAGCTTATGGAGATTAGAAAAGGTGGGGGATTATTTTATTTGGGGGGGTCTGACGGAGCCCCTTCCTTCTTTCTCCTCTGGGCGCTGGAGATGCCACAAAAGAATCCTGCATGGCTGCCCTCCTGGGACTCAGGCAGCGCCTCTGCTGAAGTTGTAGGGGAGGTGAAGGAAGGTGCTTCACCCCCCAGCCACACCATTTGTGTGCTCCCTCTCTTAACAAGCCCCTCACATAACAAGTATTTCACATAACAAGGATAAATTTCCAAGAAATCTTGCTTCACACAACAAGTTCCGCTTCACTTAACAAGCAAGCGTGCTACGGGCACACATATTATGCAGCCCTGATGCTCCACACGGAGGCTCTTTAAAAGGGCTGCCGGCCAGTGCTGCTGGCTCAAACTGCCCCCCAGTGCCCCCACCGACCACCTTGAACCTTCAGCAGCCTCCCAGGTAAGCCTCCCAGGAAAGTGACTTTGATTGCAGCCTCCTAACCATGTCTACTCAGAAGTAAGCCCCATTCTGTTAAATGGGGCTTACTCCCAGGAAAGTGTCTTTAGGACTGCAGCCTAAGTAGACTTCATAGGATCCTGCACACTGAATGCATGTTTTGAATTCAATTCCAGTGTTTTGTCATCATTTTTACATCCAGTTAATATTTTTATGTGAATATTTTTTTGGGTTGTGGAACCAATCATCAGAGTTTCCTTTATTTCCTTTGTGAAAATCCACTTCACTTAAAGAGTTTTTCACTTAAAGAGCAGGCCTCTGGAACAAATTAAGCTCTTTACGTGAGACACCACTGTACGCAGAACCTCCCTGCACAGTGTGGGAAATGGGGCTGCTTCCCCCCAACTCTCCCTATTGCCTTTGTCTACTGGCAGCATCTGCAGGAAGCTCAAAGAGAAGCTGGACTATGGGATGGCCGTACGTGGAGCCGCTGCCTCTGGGTCTGGACATTGGTGCGAGTCTCATGTTTCCACACACTGTGCCTCGCAATATGTGTGTGTCAGTGGACTTGAGTGTGGGAGGGGAGAGGAGGGACAGAGGGACTTATTTGGTTCCCCCCCCAGCTGAAGCCCCTTCACAAGCTCCTTCCCGACCCAGACCATTTGATTCAGAGCCATGGAGGCCTCCAACTGGGATCCAGATGGGGCCTGTCAGTTGTGACTGGATTCGTTCTAAAGCTCTTGTTAAGTCCAACAAAAAGCCAAAGATTAGAGCTGATATATTGGCCAGCTTCCAAGCCCCAATCCCTGGAAAGCGGCCTCCGGACCTCTCCAGCGACTCCCTCTTTCCTTCCTCTGTCCTTCCTCATTCTTCATTCTCCCTCTAATTACTTCCCCTCTTAGCACAGAATTTGGAAGATGGAGCAGGACAAACATGGAGGCCTCTTCCCTTCCCAAACGATCCTTGTTCAGGTCCTTGTGGGAATCACAGAAGTCTCTGGTGCAGTGACGGACGGCGTGGTGGGCAGCAGTTGCCCCTCTTTCCCCACTTTGGGGCATGGAAGCTCCAGCTGTGACCGGTCCATGGCCATGGTGGCCATATGTATATGACCACAAATGAGGACAAGACCCTTCCAAAACAGCACACAAAAACAGAAAAGCTAAAAACACTCATATATGTTGTTTTCACATGATTAATTTAAACAGTGTACAGTGATACCTCGCTTAACAAGCTCCTCGCTTAACAAGCATTTCACATAACAAGCAAAAATTTCTAAGAAATCTTGCTTCACATAACAAGTTCCGCTTCACTTAACAAGCAAGCGCACTATGGGCATGTGTGCTATGCAGCCCTGACGCTCCGCATGGAGGCTCTTTAAAAGGGAGGCCAGCAAGTGCTGCTGCCTAACTGCCCCCAACTTGGGGGCAGTTGCCTGGGGGTGCCTGTGGCAGCTGCCCCTAACTGCCCCCACCAACCACATTGAACCTCCAGCAGCAGCCCAGGCAAGCCTGCCAAGAAAGTGTCTTAGATTGCAGCCTCCTAACCATGTCCACCCAGAAGTAAGCCCCATTGTGTTAAAAGGGTTTTGCTCCCAGGGAAAGTGCCTTTAGGATTGCAGCCTAAGTGGACTTCATAGGATTCTGCACATTGAATGCATGTTTTGAATTCAATTCCAGTGTTTTGCCATCATTTTTGCATCCAGTTAATATTTTTATATGAATATTTTGGGGGTTGTGAAACCAATTGTCTGAGTTTCCATTATTTCCTATGGTAAAATCTGCTTCACTTAAAGCTCTTTAGGTGAGGCAGATAGCCTCTAGGGAGGGGGTCAGGGATGCTAAAGCTCAGTCTGAGCTGAGGGTGGCCAGGGGAGTCAAGGATAACAAGAAGAGCTTCTTTAGATATGCCCAAAGGAACAGGAGGAGAGACGAGGGGCTGGGGCTGCTCCTGGACAAAGATGGACAGCAGATGTCTGGAAACCAGCAGAAGGCAGAGCTTCTCAACTCCTACTTTGTGTCTGTCTATTCTCGGAAGGAGGGCTGTGCAAATGGGGTGCGGGATCATTGGCTGATGCGGGGATGTGCTTGTATCCCCTAAGAGGTAATGAAAACACGGATGGTGCAGAACAGCAGATTAAGATTGACAGAGAACTGGTTCGAAACCACTTAACTGGCCTCAATGAATTCAAGTCATTTGGACCAGACGAGCTGCATCCTGGAGTTCTGAAGGAACTGGCAGATGTCCTTGCAGAGCCTGTTGATCATCTCTGAGGAATCCCTGAGGAGTGGAGAAGAGCCTGGACTGGAAGAGGGCAAATATAGTCCCAGTCTTTAAGAAGGGGAAAAAAGAAGACCCGGGAAACTATAGACCAGTCAGTTTGACTTCACTCCCGGGCAAGATATTAGAGCAAATCATAAAACACACAATTTGTGCACATCTAGACAAGTACTCGGTGATCAAAACAACCCAGCATGGATTGACCAAGAATAAATCTTGCCAGACAAATCTGATCTCCTTTTTGATGGGGTTACGAGCTTCCTGGACATGGCAATGCTGTGGATGTCATTTATCTTGACTTCAGCAAAGCATTTGACAAAGTCCCACATGACATTTTAATTGGGAAGTTGGAAAAATATGGGCTAGACGGGGCAACTGTTAGGTGGATCTGCAACTGGCTCAACGACCGCACACAAAGGGTTTTAGTAAATGGCTCTGCGTCAACCTGGAGGTTGGTTTCGAGTGAGGTACCCCAAGGCTCTGTCTTGGGACTGGTTCTCTTTAACATTTTCATCATTGACTTGGAGGAAGGGATATGGGGGAGCCTGATCAAATTTGTGGATGACACCAAGCTGGGAGGAGAAGCAAACACATCAGAAGAAGGAGAAACCTCCAGGAGGATCTGGATAAACTAGAATTCTGGGCTGTAACAAACAGAATGAATTTCAACAGGGAGAAGTGCAAGTTCTGCACTTAGGAAATAAAAACCAAAAATACAGGTATAAAATGGGGGATACTTGGCTTGGCAGCACAACATGTGAGCGGGACTTTGGAGTCAACACCATGGATCACAAGCTGAACATGAGTCAGCATGTGATGTGTCTGCAAAGAAGGCAAATGCCATTTTAGGCTGCATTAAGAGGACTGGAGCTTCCAAGTCACGAGAAGTTCTAGTTCCTCTTTATTCTGCATTGGTGAGACCTCACCTTGAGTCCTGTGTTCAGTTCTGGGCACCTCACTTGAAGAAAGAGGCAGCCAAGCTGGAGCAAGTCCAGAGGAGAGCGACAAGAATGATCAGTGGGATGGAAGGGAAGCCCTACCAGGAAAGGTTGGGGGAACTTGGGATGTTCAGCCTGGAGAAGAGGAGGCTGAGGGGAGACCTGATTGCCCTCTTCAGATACCTGAAGGGCTGTCATAGGGAGGAAGGGGCTCATTTGTTCACAGCTGCTTCTGAAAGCAGAACTAGAACCAATGGGGACAAACTGCAAGAGAGGAGATTCTGGTTGGATATCCAGAAAAAATTCTTGACAGTGAGGGCGGTTCGGCAGTGGAAGAGATTGCCAAGGGAGGTGGTGGACTCTCCCTCACTGGGGATCTTCAAGCAGAGGCTCGATGAGCACCTGTTGGAGATGCTCTAGGGGGAATTCCTGCTGCAGGCAGGGGGTTGGACTAGATGACCTACTAGGTCCCTTCCAACTCTTGGATTCTAGGATTGTACTTATTAAATTTAAAACTATTACAGGCATTCCCCAATTTCTGATGGTTTGTTTTCTGATGGTTCTGCTTTTTCAACACCCTTCAATTGTACCCAGGGCTCATTCATTCAACTCATGATTTACTCTTCCAACCTCTCTCTGTTGGTCTAAAGGTTACACTTGTCTTTCCTCATGTTGATCTGCATGTGACACGGTCATCAAAATGTTTTTGGCATTTCGTTAAGACTTTCTTCAGTAAATAAACAGCTTTCAAATACGTAAGATATTTATTGCCCACACATGTATTTGGGCAATGTATGTATGTATTTGGCTGTGTTAATAAATATGCATTATTGAGGCTTTTGCAAGTGATATTTATGTCTTATTGGCAGCTGTTCCACATTTGCTTCCTGAAAAAGACAGGGATCCACTTTTCAACAGTTTTCACTTTTGGACGGTGCTCTGGTCCTTAACTTGTCCAATAAGTGGGAGATGCCTATACATATTATTTATTTATTTATTTATTTATTTATTTATTTATTTATTTATTTATTTATTTATTTATTTATTTAATCTATTTGCTAACTTGCTTATTTACTTATTACTTAATTTATAACTTACTAATTTTAAAAAGTTTATACACTGCCTGCTTCCTAGGAAATGGAAGGCAATAAAGATTTTGTTTTTTTTTCCAGGTCATAAGGCTAAATAAGAGGATATGTCCTGGAAAAAGAGGACACATGGCAACCCTGTCCATGGCTCAGAAGTCTCAGCTGGAATGTCTCAGCTCCAGCAAGGTGAACCATTTGTCCTGTTAATGAATTAGACTGGAGCGGAGGGCAATGCAGGGCATCCCCCACCCCAAATCCTGACTGTGGAGCAACATCCATGCAATGCCTGAAAGAGTCTGTGGTGTCAGTGATTGCATGTTTATCCAGTTCCCACTGAGAATTTGGTCCCTCCAGGCCCGAGAGAGAATTCCACTCTGCCCCACTTTGCAGAACAGAAAATTGCTGTGGTTGTCACGCTGCGGGAAAATATTTGGGGCCAGTAATCTGGATTCAAGGGCTTGGAACTTTCCCAGGGTGAAGCATCAGGACGCATGCCCAGTGTGGCCCTTGGCGAGTCAGTCGGACTGGGTGGGTCCGGCAGCCCCCGGTCCAAGCGCTCCCCTTGCGGAGGCTGCACAGCAGCAGTGCAAGCAAAAGAGAAGGCCGGTTATTGTTGGGAAGGAACAACGGACCACCCTGTAAAGGCAGGACATGAGCAACTTGTGTGGCTGTTCTTGTGCAAATAACAACATCTCCGGCTCAGCCGGCTCTGGAACACCATCACAGGCCTCTGGTTGCGAGAGAGAGAGAGAGAGAGAGAGAGAGAGAGAGAGAGAGAGAGAGAGAGAGAGATCTTAGTCCGTAGTTCCAAAGCCAAATTAAATGAATCTTTTGTCCAAAAAGGTGTTCCGACACATAGCTGATGAGAATATTTGTATCCTTATTGTGTATTGTGTGTATATACCACAGCATATACCATATACCTGAAGAGGATGCAGACCCCCAAAAGCATAGGACACCCAAGAAAATGTAGGACAAAATAAAAGCTAAAAACACTGATATATATATATTGCTTTCATATTACTATATTACTTATTACTTAAAAACACTGATTTACCATATTTACTCAAATCTAATGTGCAATCGAATCTAATGCACATTCTATACTCACAATCAAAACTGCTTACTCAAATTTAAATAACCATCAAATCTCATGTGCACCCTGATTTTGGAGACTGAATTTGGCTGAAAAGGGTGAGCGTTAGATTTGAGTAAATACAATATATTGCTTTCATGTACTTAATTTGTACATTATGGGTGCAATCCTAAGCATGTCGACTTAGAAGTAAGTCCCACTGTATTCCATGGGACTTACTCTCAAGAACGTGTGAATAGGGTTGCAGCCAATATTACTTATTATTACAACCCTACTACATATTATTTATTAGATATACCCTACAATCCAGAGTAACTATGGGACCACATAAGAGCCATTACGTGCACCCGTAGTAACTGCACCACCTAGTGAAACCTATGGGAAATTCATATTGCAATCCAGAGTAAATGGATCTTACACTGGAGCAAGGACTCCCCGTAGTTACTCTGGATTGTGTCCTCAATGTACTTTTGAGGCTACTTGCTACATGCTGTTTGCTTATAAGAAAAAGGCAGACACTGAAGTTCTTTTCCAGGATAGATGGCTAAAATCCAGGACATGTCCTGGAAATAGAGGGACACGGTTACCCTGGGTGTTTGTGGGTGAGGATGGCCACACAGCAGTGGGGGGGTGGGGAGGATTTGGCCAAGGTCAGGTCAGGTGCATGTACCACGTTTGTGTAGCTTGAGGGGGATCCCCCTCTAGCTAAGCCACTGCCCCTCCGTTCTGCACAGCAAAGAAGTCCTTGCTGACTCTCCAGGGCTGAGCAGGGAGAGAAGCACTTTTCTTAACAAAAAAGTATTTTATTTGGGATCAAACTGACAGCTGGTTCCTATTGGGCTGGAGACCAAAGGCAGTTTCTGCAGCGAGGGGTTGGTGTGATTGTGGGGGGGAGCCAGAGGAGGGGGTGAGAAGGCAATAATGAGGAGGAGGGAGACAGACGATGAAAGGCCCTGAAACATGGAGGCAGGAGGACACACGGTGGGAGAGGCCAGCCAAGGCTTTGAAGCGGAGCTCAATGGGGTGCCCTCTTTAAACATTACACCATGCTGGCGAGGGGTGGGGAAAGCCAAGACCATGGAGAGGGGATCCCCCTCTGCTTCTAGACCCCCATCACCGGCTGACCTGCCCCTTCGCCAATTATCCATTCTCAAAGCCGAGCCGTTTTCCCAGGGGCCTCCTTGCCAAGGGCTTTGCCCTATATTTCAGCCCCTTTCTTCTTCCTGATGGAAGCCAGAGGGGTTCATATCATTAACTGGAGAGGCGGGGAGGCTCAGGAGGAAGCCGTCCTCCGAAATCAGCAGCAGGTCAGCATCACTTCCCATGGCAAATCAAAACACTGACGGGAACTGCAATGGGATCCTGGTGGGTTTTGGGGTCGTTCTCCTCTCATCAGCCAAAGGTGGAGACATCAGAGTGGCGGCACAGGAGGGGTTTCGGGAAATGTGGCCTGTAATGTTTGTGAGACTGAAAAGGGATATTTTGGCATTGCTTGTGAACAGGCTCGCAAGTGCTCCAGCACGCTACAAAACAGGGCCAGTGAAGACCTGCTCAATGGGATTGTTTTTGGGGTTGTGTTTATGAGGGCGTCAGGAATTCTCTTCCCCCTTTTGCACAGAAGTAGTTCAGTGGTTAAAGATTCTGGGCCTCTCGACTGGAAGACTGGCAGGTCTGTGGTTTGAAAACCAAGTACTGCAAGATGGGCTGAGCTCCTGTCCTTAGCCCAGCTTCTGCCATCCTTGCAGTTTGAAAGCACGGAAATGCAAGTAGATACTGGTAAAGAGGTGACACGTCAGTGGAAAGATAACAGCATTCCATGTGCCTCGGTGTACAGTCATCCTGGCCACATAACCACATAAGTGTCTTTGAACAACGCTGGCTCTGTGGCTTTGAAACAGGGATGAGCACCACATCCTAGAGTCAGTCACAACTAGCAGGGCAACCTGCTGGGGACACCTTTACCTTTCAGCCCTGTTAAGACTGTGGCTTTGTGGACCCACATCTCTTGCCCATCTCTTGCACAAGAGGAAACAGTTTCTTTATTTACAGTTTGCATGGAGGGAAAAAATATCATCTACAGTATTTCTATATCAATTTTCAACTAAAAAGTTCACAAAGAAGTTTTCCAAGAAAATTAAAAAATAATGGCTAATGGGTCAGGTGGTGGGACTGAATGGCATGAAGAATGCAAGTGCTACCTTGCAAGTGGCAATTCAATCCCAACCTCGGCGGTGTAGCCAGGGGGCAGGGATGCCACTGATGGGATGCCCACCCTCACTGCTGAGGGTGGATCCAAAGAGACTCAGAGGAACACCTAATAATAATAATAATAATAATAATAATAATAATAATAATAATAATAATAATAATAATATCATCTGCCAGTGGCAAAAAACTGCTGGGACACAAGCCTGAAAAAGTGGTTGCAAATGAGCAGGTGAAGCTTCTGAGGGACTTCAGGATACAGACGGAGAAGGTCTTGGAACACAAGACTCCAGATATCACCATCATAGAAAGCAGTCAGGTGGGGCTTGTTGACATCACCATACCAGGTGACAGCAGAATTGAGGAGAAACAACTGGAAAAGATCTGCTACCAAGACCTCAGAATCGAATGACAGCGGATCTGGTGTAAGCCATGCAGGTGGTTCCAGTGGGAATTGGCACACTGGGTGCAGTGCCCAAAAAACCTTGGCAGGCACCTGAAAAGTACTGGCATTCACAGAATATCACTCTGCCAACTGCAGAAAGCCGCTCTTCTGGGATCAGCACAAATTATATGCCGCTACATCACACATTCCTAGACTTTTGGGAAGGGTTCGACTGGTGATGTGAATGAAACCAGCACGAAATTGTTTGCTGTGTATTAGTAATAATAATAATAATAATAATAATAATAATAATAATAATAATAATAATAATAATAATAATAATAATAATAATTTATTGTCACTGTATAAACATACAACGAAATTCATAAGACATCCAGAGACCAGGGAGGCTGGGAGGAATTCTGGGATTGCAGGCAGAATGCAGAGGCACTTCCAATGACCACTTTCCAGGTGCCCCTAAAAAGGTTAAAATATTGGTGCCAATGGAGATCAGGCTTTTGAGCTATGCCATTGATGCCACTCTGATGACAGAGTTCAGGGACACTTCAACCTGCCAAAGCCATAAGTCAGGGCAAAACACAGTTTTGCAGGGATCCTCCCCACAGTATGCAAGGGGCCTCCTCCCCTCTGAGCTGTTCCAGGAGGGGGAAGCATCCTGGAAAGACACAGAGCATTCTGAGCCCGGATGCATATGGCAGAGAAGATCCTTGCAAAACTAGCCCTACAAATCCAGAGTAACTACAGGAGCATGTAAGAGACATTATGTGTACCCATAGTTACGGCACCACCTAGTGAAAACCTATGGGAAATTCATATTGCAATCCAGAGTAAATTATTCTTACACCAGAGCAAGGACTCCCCGTAGTTACTCTGGATTGTGCCCTTAGTGTTCCTCCCCCCCCCACCCCAAGCCACAGCCCTGCCATAAGGGGGGCTCCGATGCTTACGAAAGCGCTGGATGGGAACGGAAGCAACCGAGTTTGGGCTGTTCCACTCTCATTCCACATGATGGTTCCGGCGGCCTCGTTCCTTGCTGGTAGACGGGAACTTTCTATGCAGGAGCAGAAGCAAATGCCGGGTAATTAGCAGAGAGTCCAGCCATGGGAGAGGAACACACAGCAAAACGGAGGGAGATTATGGGATGCATTGACATTTTCACAGATGCACTGGCAGCCATTTGAATAGGCAGGTTCACTGCTTTCTCTGGCCTGGGAGCAACACAGATAAAGTGTGTGTGTGTGTGTGTGTGTGTGCGTGAGGGTGTCTGCATGGGTGTGCGAGCCCACACCGTGCATGTCTCTCATTTCCTACCCTCCTTCTCTTCTCATACTTTTTTCTGAGCTCCCTGACCATCCTCTGGTAATAATAATGGTTAAATCTGTATTTCTCCCAACAAAGGGGGAGGAAAGGCGGGGTATAATTTGAGTAAATAAATAAAATAAAAAACTCCAGTCAGTCTTGAAAGCCAATGCCAATTTGCAAAGGGGCTTTCAGGGTTCTGCCCTTTCCAGATATGAGGTTAAGGGTCACCGAAAGGTGAAGCAAGAAGTCCTCGTGGGCATGCTTTGCACTGGTCCAGCACTACCCTTGGACTGGACTGATGCCCCCAGAAAGCAGAGGCTTGGCATTCTCTCTGCAGTAAATGGAGATGCAAATGAATGAATGAATGAATGAATGAAAGCAAGCAAGCAGGAAGGAAGGAAGGAAGGAAGGAAGGAAGGAAGAAAGAAAGAAAGAAAGAAAGAAAGAAAGAAAGAAAGAAAGAAAGAAAGAAAGAAATGGACATACTTCAATATACCCAGTGCTGAAGCCCCCTTAACAGTCCCCATTTGTCAGTATTCAACATGTGGACAGGCAGCCTGAAACCCAGGATTCCCAAATGCCACCCCTTTCACTACAAACATATAGGTGTGCTGCTAGGGTTGCTGCTATCTATCTATCTATCTATCTATCTATCTGTCTGTCTGTCTGTCTGTCTGTCTGTCTGTTTGTCTGTCCCACTTTTTGACAGTGAGTCTGTCTGTCTGTCCCACTTTTTGACGGTGAGGGTGGTTCGGCAGTGGAACAGATTGCCAAGGGAGGTGGTGGACTCTCCCTCACTGGGGATCTTCAAGCAGAGGCTCGATGAGCACCTGTCGGAGATGCTCTAGGGGGAATTCCTGCTGCAGGCAGGGGGTTGGACTAGATGACCTACTAGGTCCCTTCCAACTCTAGGATTCTATGATTCTATGATTCAACTAAAAAGTTCACTATGGCTGAAATCCTGTAGACACTTTCCTTGTAGTAAGACCCATTGAATACAATGGGGCTTACTTTTGAGTAGACATGGTGAGGATTGTGCTCAAAGCGGTTTACAGAGAAAATAAAAGAGTGCGTCTAAAATAAAACAGGTAACGGCTAATGGGTCCCTGTCCCAAAAGGGCTCGCAATCTAAAAAGATACAAAAGAACACCAGCAGGTTCCGCTACATCAGATATTGCTGGGGTGTGTAGAGCTAGTAACTCTTCCCTTCTAAATAAAAGAGGAGCACCCATTTGAAAGAGTGGCTCTTGCCCTGTTAGCAGGGTTAACACTGACATATAACACTGACAAGGTCACTCTGCTGGGGGGAGTCTTGTGAGCTCTCCATAGACCATGATATTTGGCTTTTTTCATCTCATGACTCACTGACAAGTGCAGATTCTTAATGCAGATTCTCCTTCCTTTTGGCAGTTCACAAACTCAGCCAGCTGCCCCTGAATGACCTTTTCCAAATTCCTGCAGCACATTTACAAAGCCTTTGCGGCATTCCAAGGTGCTGTGGCAGACTGGTTGAAAACCAGTGCCATACATGGAGCCTGTGTGACTCCTGCGGAAGAGGGGCAGAGGGCATCGATAGGGGCTGGGGGCACCCAGATTTGGCCTCTTTAAGGAGGCACCCCTGAAAAGCCTTTTTTCTCTCTCATCCCAGCTCCTTGCATCCAGCCAAGTCCCAAGAGAGCTCTCGGGGGGAGAGGCAGAAGGCAGTGGCATATTAAATGACCGCTGGCTAATTCCACGTCTTGTGAAATAGTGTGGAAGGCGAGCCATAAAGGGATATGATCCATGGCCAAGCAAGTCTGCCAGGAGTTTGCCACTGGAGTGTTGGACATGTTCCTTCATGGGCTGTATAACTTTAGTGCTCAGCTGAAGCATTACTCCCTCCCGTACAGCCAGGATCAGGTGGCCCTAATCTAATAACATCGCTTGCTAAAAGATGCAGGAGGGGAACGAAGCTGCAAGCCGGAGATGCATTAAACAGGGCCAGCGTTTTTTCAGATCCTTGTTGCTGGCCAGGGCAATGTGTCTGTCTGTCTGTCTGTCTGATTTGGATTTGGATGCCAAGGATTGCCAAGGGAGGTGGTGGACTCTCCCTCACTGGGGATCTTTAAGCAGAAGCTCGACAAGCACCTGTCGGAGATGCTCTAGGACAGCATTTCTCAAAGTGGGGGTCAGGACCCCTTTGGGGGTCACCTAGAGGTTTCCTGGGGGTCACCTAAAGACCCCTAATGCAGGGGGCCAGGTCAGGCTTGCCAGACCTCTGGCTGTAGCTGCGTGTGCACTGGGGCTGACTGACAGCCTCAGGGCCCAATCCTATGCATGCCTACTCTGAAATAAATCCTATTATAGTCAGGGGGGCCTTTACTCCCATGTAAATGTGGATAGGATTGCAGCATCAGGGCCCAATCCTATGCATGCCTACTCTGAAATAAATCCCATTGCATTCAGTGTGTGCATAGAACACACATTTCATTTGTAACAATGAAAATACATCCTGCATATTCGATATTTACATTACAATTCATAAAGTAGCAGTGAAAATAATTTTATGGTTGGGGTCCCCACAACATGAGGAACTTATAAAGGGGTCATGGTGTTAGGAAGATTGAGAACCACTGCTCTAGGAGGATTTCTTTCTACAGGCAGGGAGTTGGACTACATGACCCACTGGGTCCCTTCCATCTCTCTGATTCTATGATTCTCACTCAAGCACAATCCTAACCATGTCTACTCAAAAGTAATCCCCATTGTGTTTAATGCGTCTTCCTCCCAGGTAGGTGTCTTTAGGATTGCAGCCACCAACTGTTAATCCCCCCTCTCCACGCCACTGAATTAGTCCAATGGAAGGGCAGAGCCAATACGATTGGATCCAACTGGCACCACAGAGCTGGGCTAAGGACTGGAGCTCAACCTATCTTGTGGGGCCGACCCGGGTCTCGAACCCTGGCCTGCTGGTTAACAGGCACAGCGCCTTAACCGCTTGCGCCACCCACACCCACCATACAAACCTATGAAGTTCTGCAAATATCAGTTTCAGGCACAGCGGGCCTGAGAGGCCAAGAGCAGTGGTGGGCACAGGGATCTTCCAGTTTCCCTGCCGCTAGCAAACCACCAGCGACAGGGAAATGCAAAAACATAGCGGACCGGTACGGTCCACCATGTTTTGCGCCCACCGCGCCTGCCTAGAAGTGGGCAGGCCCGCTTCTAGGCAGGCTCCACGCAAGCGCCGACATTGGCGCTTGCGCAGAACCTGCTTAGAAGCGAGCCTGCCCGTTTCTAAGCAGGATCTCCACAAGCGTCGCTGTCGGCGCTTGCGCAGAACCTGCTTAGAAGCCGGCCTTCCAGCTTGTAGGCAGTGTCTCCGCAAGCATCGCTGTCGGCACTTGCGCAGAACCTGCTTAGAAGCCGGCCTGCCAGCTTCTAGCCAGGCTCTCGGCAAGTGTCGCTGTTGGCACTTGCGCAGAACCTGCTTAGAAGCCGGCCTGCCAGCTTCTAGGCAGGTTCTGCGCAAGCTCCGACAGCGACGCTTGCGGAGACACTGCCTAGAAGCTGGCAGGCCGGCTTCTAAGCAGGCACTGCTCAGGCGCCAACGTCGCCCCGCCCCTCGCCCCGCCCCAGTCCCGCCCCTCGCCCCGCCCATGCCCCTGACCCCAGCTGGCCCCTCCCACATCCGGCGAACCGGATCTTGGGATGGGGCCAGCCCATCTCTGGCCAAGAGGGTCACCACTGCACTCCACACAGGTAGTAGGAAAACTGAATAGGGGTTTCCTAGCTCCTAGAGATAGGAAGGTACTAGGAGGGACAGGCCTCTTAGCCACCTTGGCATCAAGATGGAGCGAGAAAAATATTTCAGGGCCTATTAAGCCAGTTGCAATATTTATAAACTAAAAACTGCAGTTGGGTACAAACTGCAGGAAACGAGAAACTGGAGCAAGTCCAGAGGAGAGCGAGAAGAATGATCAGTGGGATGGAAGGGAAGCCCTACCAGGAAAGGTTGGGGGAACTTGGGATGTTCAGCCTGGAGAAGAGGAGGCTGAGGGGAGACCTGATGGCCCTCTTCAGATACCTGAAGGGCTGTCATAGGGAGGAAGGGGCCAATTTGTTCTTAGCTGCTCCTGAAAGCTGAACTAGAACCAATGGGGACAAACTGCAAGAGAGGAGATTCCGGTTGGATATTCGGAAAAAATTCCTGCTGGTGAGGGTGGTTCGGCAGTGGAAGAGATTGTCAAGGGAGGTGGTGGACTCTCCCTCACTGGGGATCTTCAAGGAGAGGCTCGACAAGCACCTGTCGGGGATGCTCTAGGGGGATTTCCTGCTGCAGGCAGGGGGTTGGACTAGGTGACCTACTAGGTCCCTTCCAACTCCTGCATTCTAGGATTCTATGAGATTCCAGATGGATATCCGAAAAAAATTCCTGACGGTTCGGACAGTTCGGCAGTGGAAGAGATTGCCAAGGGAGGTGGTGGACTCTCCCTCACTGGGGATCTTCAAGCAGAGGCTCCACCAGCACCTGTGCTCTAGGAGGATTTCCAGCTACAGTCAGGTGGTTGGACTAGATGACCTACTAGGTCCCTTCCAACTCTAGGATTCTATGATTCTAAAAAAGATGGAGTTCCACTTTTCAACTGTTTTCACTTTTGGATGGTGCTTGGTCCCTAACTTGTCCAATAAGTGGGGTTGTCTGTATTTGGAGAGGGGATAGTAGGAAGCAGGCAGATGTTATTGAGGGACCCTAAACAAAGGGAAGAGGCCATACCCACATCTGCAGTGGAGTGGCACAAAGCGTGATTTTTTTTACCAATCGTTTGTCTCTTTTGAAGATAAAAAACACAGAAAACGAATAAAGGAAAAGAAACATATAAAAGAAAAGGAGATGTAGAACTTGATAAGAAATTAAAAGAAAGAGATGAAAAAGGCCAGAGAAAGGGAGTTGGGGATGGAAGGGAATAGAAGGCAAATGTCAAATCAAATTGGAGAGTTACCGGGGAGTTGAGGAGCAGCGGACGAAAGAAACGTTCACAAGACAAAAGGCCTCAAATCACAGAAGGGTCAATGCTTGTCCTCCTTGTTTAGAGAAATGAATGCCAGAAGGAGAGACCAAGAGGACTCCAAGGGACTTGCTTGCTCAGAAAAGGATTCCCTGGATGTGAGCAGAAGGAGGACTCTTGGGAGCAGAGGCTCAACAACCACCTGTCAAGGATGCTCTAGGAGGATTTCCTGCTGCAGGCAGGGGGTTGGACTAGATGACCTACCGGGTCCCTTCCAACTCCAGGGTTCTAGGATTCTAGGATTCTATGGAAACCGGGGCTGAGGCTCCCAGCAGTTCTCCAGTTTTGCCCCTTTCCTGCCAACACTGTGACAGCCTCTGAAGGTGTATGGTGGCATTTGTGTGTGTGCAATTATGGCAACTTTGGGGGGCTTTCCCTTTGCTTGGTGTGGGTGCAATTGCTATCCTAGGCTACAATCCTAAAGACACTTTCCTGGGAGTAAGACCCATTGAACACCATGAGACTTAGGGCACAATCCAGAGTAACAACTGGGAGTCCTTGCTCTGACGCAGGAACAATTTACTCTGAATTACAATATGAATTTCCCATAGGCTTTCTCTAGATTGGTGCTGTAACTACATTGACGTAAATGTCTCTTACGTGCTGCCGCTGTTACTCTGGATTGTAGGGTTACTTACAGAGGCTCCTAGTCTCTGTGCCTCGAAGGGCCAGGACTACCAAATGCTCCCTCCAGGCACAAAACTATCACTTCCAGTTTGGGGGGAAAATTCAGCTCCAAAGCTCAGCTGTCACCAGAGTACATGGATGGCACCTGGGCCAAGTCGAGGATACCTGGAGAGAAATACGGATTCCCTCGCCAATTTGACCAACAAGGGGAAGGTGTAAGTGCTGGGAGTTCCCCGTCAGCCTCTGTGATGGGAGTTTTCTTTGATTACAAGAATTAAGACTGAGAACATTTGCGGTTTGGGCGGAAGCTACTTTTTTAGATCTCTAGACTTGATGACACCACCGGGGTTTGCACCAAGGGAGGAGATAATGACAGCAACAGGAAGCTGGCAGCCGCCTTGGCTTCAATCTTCCCAAATCAAGGCATCTCTTCCAGATAAATGAAAATTGCTGGTGCTGTGATTGCTCACCGGCTACAAAATCTGGCTGTGTCGAGGGGGAAAGACAAGTTCTGCACTCCCAGAATGATCAGCTCATCCTATCATCGGGGACAAAACTCTGATAAGCAGTTGTGGTCCAGAGATCCGGCTGCGGAGATTGTGGGAAACATGGACACAGCTGCAAAGGAGATGAGATTTTGCATTTTATTCTCAGTGCTTTCAAAGAAACACAGTATTACTATCCAGAAGGTAGAAGCTGCTGCCTGGGAACGTAACAAAATGGTGAAGTTCACGCCTTTCAGTGCTGGAAATGTGGCTTCATGAATGGCGATATGAATAATGTCACTGTTATTGAACATTGTGTATCGCAATATTGAGTAACACTGTATCACAATAATGCAATATCACTGTTATTACCAGCCCAGATGGAATGACACTGACACTGTGTGTGTTGCATTATGTGGGCCAGGCCAGGTCTCCATGCGTGCCGCCCCCATTGACGAGTGCATCGTATGCCCCATTGGCACAATTGCATCAGCACTGGGAAACTGGATCAAATTGGGCTCTTAGGCTGCAATCCTAAAGGCACTTTCCTGGCAGTAAGAACCACTGAACACAATGGGACGTACTTTTGAGTAGACATGGTTAGGATTGTGTCCTTAGTCATGGGCACATGTTTGCTGTGGGCACATCAGGGAGGTAATATTGCAAGGACGGAACAGCCTTTGGATGGAGAGTCTCCTGGTGACAAAATTTACGTTTCCACAGATGGTTGCATGAATGAGATCAGTGGCGCTTCTGAGAGGAAGGGGGGCTCTTCGGTTCACACTCTCCTCTCAAGCAAAAAGTGGCACTTGTCAATAAAGATGAATGGAAGCTGCTGGGTGCAGACCCCTTGGATGAGACACTGGCAGCCGTTTGTGCCCATAAAGAGCCTGCCAGCGTCAGTTACGTGACGTGGCCAGACCCAGAGGCCGCCCAGAGTGTTTCCTTCCTCCCGTTCTCAGCAAAGATCAAACTGAGCCCTAATTGGGTACCTACAATTAGAAAAAGGTTCCCCTTCACTTTATGGAGCACTTTTCATCCAGAGTTTGCAGGTTCCGGGAAGAATGTCAGCAGGTAAAAGTAGACAACTGTGAGCCTCCAGCGATGATGGGCCACCCAAGGAGCAAAGCCTGCTCCAGCCCAGGGGGGATGAGAAGGACGGAGGGAAAGGGACAGCTGTCTGTGAGATCTGCAGGACCAGGCTGGAGGGGAAGCAAGATGAGAGGGTGAGGAAATCCTCTGGGTTTTACTCTCAAAGTACTCTCTTGTGCTGTGGGTTGCGCAAGTGGTTAAGACACTGTGCCTGTTAACCAGAAGGCCAGGGTTTGAGACCAGGGTCTCCACAAGACAGGCTGAGCTCGTGCCCTTAGCCCAGCTCTGTGACACAGCTGGAACCAATCGTATCGGCTCTGCCGTTCCATTGACTAATTCAGTGGCATGGAGAGGGGAATTTGCTGCTTGAGTAACAGCCTATCCTCCATAACAATCTACCCAGGTCTTCATGCTTCACATACAGCATCAAGCACAATATACAGCATCACATACAGCATCAAGCACAAGCACTTTCAAGACTGAAGCATGCCAACGCCAATGCTGCTCTCAAAGGGATCAGAAGCAAGAAAATCTCACAGGGGGGCAAGTCAGCCCATATAAGCAGAGTTCAGTCTGGTTCCTTTTCCTGGGTGCAGGTGGGTGTGGGAGAAGATTCCCAAGTGACCGACCTGCTTCAAATCCCGGAGGCCTCCTCCTGCTTCAGTGCATCCTCATTTTGAACACATAGCTCGTCCAGGAAGTCTCACGCTCACACCTCACATAATGGAAGAAGAAAACAACCTTCCTGAAAGAGGAAGGACTGCACAAATCTCTCTGTAATTCTGGGGATCTTGACCAGAACATGAACTGCAGGATAGAACCAGCCCAGCAAAAGCTGCAACAAAATACAGGCACCCCCACTTTCTGGGCAGGTGAGGGACTAGAACACCACCCCAAAATGAAAACTTTTGAAAAGGGGAAACCTGTCTTTCTCAGCTTTTAAATGTAGAATTGACTGATTGATTGATTGGATTGGATTGATTTCTACACTGCGTTTCTTAAAACATTTCTTAAATGTTAAAGCTAAGTTAACATAAAGAAAACATTAAAATTAAAATTACAATGGCCACCAAAAAGTTATAAATAACAGATATTTAGTAACGCAGCCAAAATACATAACGAATTACAATAAAATGTACAAATGCTTACACATGGGGGCAATGAATATACTGTATTAAGTATTTGAATGATGGCGATTTACTGAAGAAAGTCATAAGGCTATGGCAAAAACAGTTTGATCAACATGTCACATGCAAATCAACATCAGGGAAGAGAAGTTTAGCTTTCAGCACAGCAGAGAAAGGTTGAATGAGTGGAACATGTGATGAATGAATGAGTTCTGGGTATAAGTGAAAGGTGCTGAAAGAGCAGAACGGTCAGAAAACTAACCGTCAGAAATTGGGGGATGCCTGTAATATAACAGCAACAACAATAGTTAGCTACTACAATCCTAACCACATTTTCCTGGGAGTAAATAGAATCATAGAATCATAGAGTTGGAAGGGACCCAGGGGATCATCTAGTCCAACCCCCTGCCTGTAGCAGCAAATCCTCGTCTTGTAGGTCTCAAATAGGGCTGAGCAGACATGCTTAGAACTGCACTTAAGTGTGTATGGCTTTTGATCACAAATATCCCTGGTCTCCTCTCTCACCTTTTGCCGAGGATGTATCACTTCAACTTTAAAACACTTTCAAACTGGATTTGTAAGACCTGCTCTCTGGACACCTCCTCCCTCCTCCCCAGCCACTGATTTCCTTGGGTTGCAAGCTCTGGGTTGTCCTAAGGGACTTGCAGGGAGCCCTCTGCTGAGCTTGCACTTTAATCCACAGGGCCCTGGAGCACAGCTGTCGCTGCTGCTGCAATGAGGAGCTCATCGTTTCCTGCCAGGATGAATTCCTGGAAGATTTCTCAGTCGCCCACAATGGCGAGGAGTTTAGGTTTCACACTCCAAGCCTCGCTCTGGTCCCAGCTGATGGCTGCAAAGGTTGCAAGAACCGTTGCCCAGAACTCCATTTTCAGTCCCCCACTCTGGAGAGCAGAGATATTCCTGGTTTGCTCATCTACAAAGGAGCAAAGGATTGGAGGGGGGAGAAGGAAAAAAGTCAGCCCCCCAACAGTTGAAGCTACACCCAATTATTGGGGGCCACTTCTGTGTTTATGCTCTTTTGTAGTGAGGGAGGCCAATGTGGAAACGGCACCCCCAACACACAACTCCTGCCCTCCTTACCTTTGCTCCCCCCCACATTCTTCTGCTTTGTTTGGCTTTGTATTAAGATCTGCAGGTGTCTGGTACGCTGCGGCGAATTGGAAAATTGAATGCGATATTAAGTTAATTAAAACTGCCCTCTGTGTGTTAATCTTCTTGTCAAGTTTTAATTAAGTGCTGATAAAGCCTCCGCATGGTGGGGGAGGAGGAGGAAGTGTTTCTGGTTTCTCCTTTGGAGAGCCTGTGGGCTCTGAGGTGCTTGTTAGGCAAACATTTTACTTCTAATGGCTCCCTGAGCCCCTCTTGGTGCACGTGTGCCGGAGGCCGGGGAGCCTGGTGGCAGGTGCCCAGGGGGGAACTTGAAGGAGCCAAGCTCCTTGCCAGTGGAGTGCCTCCACCCAATGGTCCACACTGCCCTTATCCCTGTGGGCATCATTTCCAGAGGCTGCTGTCCCAGAGTTGTTGCTGGGAAGGTGCAATTCCTGTTCCAACAGACAAGGATCCTTCTGGCTTCTGCCTTCCTCTTCTTCCGTTCTTGCTGTTGCTCACACTCTGTGTCAACCAGGGGTGACCCAACTATGGCTTGCAAGTCACATGAAACTCTTTGGCGCACTCTGTGTGGCTCTTTGGAAATATTGTCTCAAATATTGGCTGAGCTCCTTTTGGCATCACAATTTATATAAAAGGTTAATTGGACATATTTGATCTTTATAATTGTTTATGGGGTATAGACTGAGAGTGCACTGGATTAAAATGTAAGCTTAATGTTCATGGTGAATCAATATATTAAGCATTTAAATGCTTCTTAAATATTGCAGTTCTCAAATATCTTTATTGCAGTTTTCAAACATGCGAAGAGTATTGTTTGTGGCTCTTCAGTAAGTTTGGCTGCTCCTGGTATGAACTATGGTTTTATCCAGCTGAATCCAATGCCTGTCCCTTTTCCGGCAAATTGTATGCCGCTTGGAGACTCTTCTCTGGGTGGAAAAGCAGAAATAGAAATAAGCAAAAGATTGGGATGAGGGTTGCCTTATGTCCCCCAAAACAGGGATAGTCCAATTTTTAGGAATTGTGTTCACATACTGGCTAAAGTGATGGAGGGTCCTCTCCTGATTTTGTGGGTGAGAATTATGGCAACACCACTCGGGAGGCAGTCACGGCACGATATCACTCCCGATGGAAATGCACCCTGCACGGTGGAGAGAGCCATGACCCTTTGGTCACCACTGACAATGCCTTTTGTAAAGATGCCACAATTGCTCATCTGGGACAAATTGGGAATGTAGGGTCAGCACTGGGTTGTTGACTCCTTTTGGCTCAATTCAACCTCCGATGTACCCCTTCCAAATGCAAGCAAAGTGGGGAGGGGGAGGAGCAGGAGGAGGAAGAGGAGGAGAAGGGGGTTCACGGCTTTTATTCCCAGTGCAAGTATTAATCACGTGCAAAGTAAACACAGTCGGAACAATCTGTGTAGAAACCAGCCAGCCATCACTGTTGACAAGGAAGGAGTCCAGGCCAACAGTCCAGCCAAGAGAAGGGTTAATTAATTAGTTTGTTTGTGTTTATTTATTTAGCATATGGCAAATACATTATGGGAAATCAGATGTTTAGGACTGGCAGGATTAGGGTTGGTATAATTCTCTTGTGCAAAACCAGGGCAGGACCCCCTGTCAAACTTGCCAGTGTGTGAACAAAAGTCCCCCCAAACTGGAACTGTTTTCCAGTTTTCCAGGACATATGGCAACCCTATCTATATTGAATCAGACACTGGGCTGGTGTAAGCTCTCAGTGGACACTTGGACACAATGTGATGAATAGTTTGTGGAGGAGCACCACAGTCACACTGAAAGGTAGATGCAAGACCCCATTGAACCCAACCACGCCTGCTGCGTGAGCTGAAAACAAAGGCAGACTTTGAAACTCCTGTTATTCTTGGCCTCACTCCTGAAAGCACCTGGTGGCGCGTCTGTCCTCCAGGTTGTCTCTGCATAAGAGGATACAGGGTTGCATCAATATTAATGCTATCTCAAGTGGCGTTTTGGACACAAAATAGAAACCAAAATAAGACTGGCTTAATGTGTCCTGGGATCAGCTGTAGCATTTGATTTTAATGATGGCAGCACTGGGGGGTGTCCATTGGGAGCAAACATCCCTGGCAGAAACTTGCTCAGACCATGACGTGGTCAAAAGGTAAAATATCTGCCTTGGCTAAGAGCCCGGCCTGGATCGAATCCCGTCAAAGCCAGAAAACAGCACACTGCTTAGCAGTGCGCAAGCAGCAAAGCCATTGACTTGAGTGGTTGCTTGGTGCTCAGAACAGTGCACAGGCTGGAGGGACAAGTGGTCTGACAGCTTCATCTGTCACCGACATGAAGAGGAAGAAAAAAATTCAAGAACAAAGCCTGTTATAGAGCCAGAAACCACTGCGGAGGCAGCTGCACCTTCGCCGATGAAATGGGAGCTCAGCACATGGCGGCACATTCCAGGGAAACGTGGCTCAGAAATCCTTCTGCTCCTTCTGTGCTCAGCATACGTAGCAGGGACTATCTTGGAGCTTCATGCAAGGAGGACTTGTCACAATTGCCTCTGAAATCTGTCCCTCCCGGATTTCCCATTCAGCTGTTCGCTTGTGATAAAATTTGGAGGCAAGGCGGCAGTTCCGGCATCCAAAGGGCAGGAGTTCAAATCCAAGCTGGTCATTCTTAAAAACTGGACTCTGGAAACTGGTTTATCCCCCCACTATTACCATCAAGGGATCAGGGACTTGGGCTTGACCTCTAGAAGAGATCATAGAATCATAAGAGTTGGAAGGGACCTAGTCATCTAGTCCAACTCCTCCCCGTAGGAGGAGATCCTCCTGGAGCATCTCCAGCAGATGCTCATCAAACCTCTGCTTGAAGATCCTCTGCAGGGAAGGAGAGTCCACCACCTCCTTCAACATACAAGGACAAAATAATGCTTGTCTTTTGCTCCAGAGAGTTCAGAAATCCAGAGATGGGAACCCTTTGAAAGAAGAAGGAGAAGAAGAGAGCAAAACTGCAGACGTGCCAAGATCTGGAACTCAGCTGTTGAATTAACAAACCATATTTTTAAAAGGGTGTAAGTTGGAAAACAAATGCTAAACTGCTGATTCAGATCAAAACCAGCCTGTCATGAACATGGCCTCTCCACATGAAAGCTCTTCTGGAGAGATGAAATACTATTTGGCAGTGGTGGGCCCGGCCTGACTCAACAACTGGCTCACCAGAAGTGGGCGGGCCAGACTGGGGTCAGGGGGCGGGGCCAGGGCCAGGGCCAGGGAGGGCCAGAGGAGGGGCAAGGGGCAGGGCCCAACTCCAGCACACTGTGCCTGTGCCAACCTTGGTGCAGGCGCAATGTGTCTCCTCCAGACCAGCTGGAGGACATGCACTGTGTGTCTGCCAAGGTTAGCAGTTGACTAGCTTGAGGAGATGCACTGCGCATGCATCAACTTTCTCTGGTTGGCGCATGCGCAGTGCAGTAGTGGGATCAGTAGCAGATCTGTATCGGTAGCAGATCGGAAGTGGATCGTTAGCGGGGGGCCAGAAACAGGAAACGGTTCGGGCGATCTGGCCCGAAACGGCTTCAGCCCACCACTGGTATTTGGCAAACGTTCCCCCCCACCCTCCACCACCAGCATGTTATCTTAGTGTCCCTCATTATCCACTAAGGTTCCAATCCAGAACCTCCTGTGGATTAAAAAACATCCATGTACCTTGCTTAACAAGCATTTCACATAACAAGCAAAAATTTCAAAGAAATCTTGCTTCACTAAACAAGTTCTGCTTTACTTAACAAGCAAGCATGCTATGGGCATGCATGCTATGCAGCCCTCATGCTCTGTGTGGAGGCTGCCAGTCATTGCTGCTGCCTCTAACTGCCCCCCAACTTGGGGGCAGTTGCCTGGAGGTGCCAGAGACAGCTGCCCCCAAATGCCCCCACCGACCATCTTGAACCTCCAGCACCAGCCCAAGTAAGCCTTCCAGGAAAGTGTCTTTGATTGCAGCCTCCTAACCATGTCTACCCTGAAGTAAGCCCCATTGTGTTAAATGGGGTTTACTGCCAGGAAAGTGTCTTTAGGATTGCAGCCTAAGTAGATTTCATGAGATCCTGCACATTGAAAGCATGTTTTGAATTCAATTCCAGTGTTTTGTCATCATTTTTACATCCAGTTAATATTTTTATATGAATATTTTAGGGATTGTGGAACCAATTGTCTGAGGTTCCATTATTTCCTATGAAAAAATCTGCTTCACTTAAAGAGTGTTTCACTTAAAGAGCAGGCCTCCGGAACGAGTTAAGCTCCTTATGTGAGACACCACTGTATAAAGAAAAGAATGGGAAATAGGTTTAAAGAACCAGCCAATGAACCAACGAAAGAGACCCTTAGGGTGAAATCCAGAGTAACTACGGGGAGTCCTTGCTCCAGCGTAAGAGCAAGTTACTCTGGACTGCAATATGAATTTCCCATAGGTTTTCACTAGGTGGTGCAGTAACTACGGGTGCCCGTAATGTCTCTTACGTGCTCCCTTAGTTACTCTGGATTGTGCCCTTAGCATACAGGATAGGATGTGTTGGTGCTTCCCTCTGAACAAGCATATCTCGCTGCTTTAGCAATTTTCCTGCTTTCGGGATGTTTGTCTGTCTGCAATAAAAGCAGTTGCATTTTTATTTTTGAGTTCTGATTGCTGTTGCCTCCCTGAGCATTTGTAACAAGAGAGCAGCAGAGGAAACAAACCAACAGATGAAGAGATTTAGGAGTTTCCCCCCTCCACACACACACACTCACACACACACACACACACACACACACACACACACACACACACACAGATCTTGTTGTGCATCATTGAGACATCGATCTCCAATACCTGGAGGAAAGAGTGGAATTAGAGTGGAACAGCCAGTCTTTTGGCCTTTCCGTTAGACCGAAGTGAAGGAAACAATAATTTTGTTAGCAAAAGGGAAGATGGATTGTTTCAATTTTGCTGGGAACAGAAATTTCTGCTAAAAGGCGTCTCTTGTTACGGAGTGATCAGCAAATGGTACACAGAGGAAAACGGGGCTATTGCTCCGGTCTAGCCTGACCGCCCAGCGCAGAGGGGAGGCCGCCCTGCGCACCCAGGAAACACCCCCAGACAGACACACAATTCTAAGCCGGCATTTCCAGTAATATTTACTTGCCGTCTTCAGAGATGCCCCAAACACATCACTGGGATCTGTTGCTCATTTTCAAGTCTTCATGATGCAGGGCTCTTATCTGGAGATAACTACCACAGATCATAGAATCCTAGAATCCTAGAGTTGGAAGGGACTTGTAGGTCATCTAGTCCAACCCTCTGCCTGCAGCAGGAAATCCTCCTAGATCATCCCCAGCAGGTGCTCGTTGAGTCTCTGCTTGAAGATTCCCAGTGAGGAATCCACCACCACCCTTCATAGATACAGGCAGCTATGCTGGTGTGCCCAAATAGCGATGCCACCAGAGCCTAGAAATTATGGGGAAGATCTTTGGTTCTTCACTCTTTCCTTGATGGAAAAGCAGGCCGGAGAATCAAGGGTCCAAATTCCATAATTAAAGGCAAACTGTTTAAGACGAGATAACTTAAGGGACAATGCACCCTTATCCTTAATTCCTAAGGCACACTGTAGGTTAGCCTAGCAAGGTCAAAGTCCAGTGAACATCCTCTCTAGATTATTGTTCTCTGCAAATATAATGTATAATAGTGTTGATTGAATCACTTACTTGTGTCTGTACTTCCTTACACCAATTGTTCTATTAGCTCTTCTGTTGTACTTATGTAGCTGTCAATAATTAAAATCATATGGTAAACTCTCAATAAAAGCTGAGCAGCCAAGCCCTTTAAGCAGGCTGGTCCTCACTCGAACCCATGACTCCTCATCATTTTGCAACAGAGCTACTTAGGGGACCCTACACGAAAGGTGCCCGATTTTGACCTACCTTGCCAGCACTGAACAACTCTGAACATGATCCATACCCAACCAAGTGTCTGCCAGGACCCACTGTTTATTGAATCCTGGGCTGCTGAAGATAGCTAAGCAGGGAAGGACCTGAACAGCTCCTGGATGGGAGACTGCAACTAATAAAACTGTCATGATTCACCAGAGCCAGACAGTGTCACGATTTACAGGTTGGCTGGCCTGAAAACTCCTGCTGGATCCTTGTAGGCATCCCCTGATACCAAATGTGATGATGGCCACGCTGTGAAAGATTCCACCCGGGAGAGAGGAGTTCTGGGAGCTGCCTCTAGAGCAAATACCTACCTCACAAGGTTGTTGTGAGGAGACAAAAGGGGGTACATGGAAGGTTCCTCTAAAGACTACTGTGGAAATTACATCCCCAGGAATCGGGCTTAACCCAGGCAACACCAATGGCCAAAACCTTCCACCACCAGAAAAGGTCTGGGTTGCCGTATGTCCCAAAAAACAGGGACAGTCCCAATTTGGGGGGTTGTGTTCATATACTGGCAAGTGTGACAGAAGGTCCTGTCCCAATTTAGTGAAAGAGAATTATGGCAACCTTATCTGGCAGCACCAGGAACAGCCACTCAAGATGTGAGTAATACCGGCTAGAAGTGGGGTTGTGACTTTTAAATGGCTGGGAGGATGCACGGCTTCCTGTCTCTGTGATCGGAGGTTGGCTTCCAAGGCGCATAAGGATATGGTGGGCTGCCAAGAAGGGATTCCATTGAACACTCCACTTCCCCAGACAAAAACAAACCATTTTGGGGGGCCACTGACTCATCCCACTGGCATGGCCACACTTTCTGGAAAAGTGAGCAAAAGAGTTGGGGTAGGGTAGGCAATGGCGCACTAGGGTGATGTACTGGCTTCCTGCATTGGGTGATGTAAACCTTAGTGATGCCCACTAGATTGAGTAGTTTTAAAACGCTTCAAAATATGGCAATTTGCCTCTAGTCTTCCCCAGAAAAACTTATAAAGAGCACAGAAACCAAAATCAATATATATATATTTTTGTTGGATTGTAGTGCTTGATATTTAAGCCAAATGATTCATATTCCTGCAGTTTCCAAATGATTTTTTTTCTTCTTTCTTTCAAATTTTCACACATTCATTTTCAGGCTACACTTATTTTATTGTTGTCTTTGTTGAGGTTGCCGTGAGATTGGCCAGCTCCGTTCATTCTTCCCCAGATCACTTTGAAATGCGTCTCTCTGTCCAAAAGCCACATTTATCCTTCTTTGGTATAAAAATGCCATTTCCCTGGAACACAAACAGTTGTGCCAGAGAGAGAGAGAGAGAGAAAGAGAGAGAGAGAGAGAGAGAGAGAGAGAGAGAGAGTTAATAGGTGCTTCCTTTATATTTCCATTTCAATGAAGGAAATGTTAGGTGTTGCTCCATCTGCTGCCATTTTTCAAGATACCTTTGCAGTTCTGCATCAGGTTTTCAGCCAAAGGAGATAGAATCCTAGAATCCTAGAGTTGAAAGGGACCTAGGAGGTCATCTAGTCCACCCCCTGCCTGCAGCAGGAAATACTCCTAGATCATCCCCGACAAGTACTGGTGGAGCCTCTGCTTGAAGATCCCCAGTGAGGGAGAGTCCACCACCTCCCTTGGCAATCTCTTCCACTGCCGAACCACCCGAACCATCAGGAATTTTTTCCGGATATCCAGCCGGAATCTCCTGTCTTGCAGTTTCTACCCATTGGTTCTAGTTCTGCTTTCAGAGGCAGCTAAGAACAAATGAGCCCCTTCCTCCATATGACAGAGATGATCGGATGTTCAGAATATTTGCATGTACAGATTCCTGCCCAGGGAAGGCACTCAATTTCCACTCATAGGGTGGGAAGAGGAGATGTATGCCTGCAATGAATTGAGAATGGTGGGTGGAAAATGCATGCCGGGGACCTGCCGCACCTTACCGAGCCACATCCCCTCATCCCAGGAAGGATGTTTCTTCCCCTGTGTTTTTCAATGTCAGCCAACAGAAATCCCCTCCACAACTTGGTCTCCTTGTTTTCCCAGAACAAAAGCCCCCGTCTCTCCATGCACTTGCGCAACTGATCTCTCCTTGCTCAAAGGGTAGGTCTCTCCAAGCAGGTCGCGGTGCAGACGGGGGCATCTTCGGCCCCACCTGCCTGACTTTGCTTTCAGGACTCCTGGACACTAGAGAGGCTGGCCTGCCTTTTTCATGAGAAGAAGCAGGCTATGAATAATGGATTCAAAAGTCCTTCATCTAAACAGTTTGAATCTCCCAGAGAAAGGGAGGATATGCATTTTTAAAACCCATCAGAGCACTTTCCAGGCCCCGGGTTCTGACCTGCTCTGACCATTTTACAGACTTGTTCACACCAAAAGAGCTTCAGAGCCCTCCATTTAGTGGTTCCTGAGGCAGAAGCACCAGAGTCCAAAAGCAGAGCTGGCCTCGAGGAAGCAAATTCTTTCTTGTATTTCTTATAAATTCTTGTATTCCATCTAGATCTGTTGCCCTTTTACTCTTAACGCCTTGAAACCTTGAAATTCAACCACAACCAACTTTGTGCCTGGGAGGACATCACAACGCTGGGGCACTAGGTCTGTAACACATTCTAGTATGTTCTTGGAGTGTAACATCCTGTCCTAGGTAGGGCTGCCATAACACCTGGAAATCTGGGTGATATCCAGGTTAAAGGGCTATGACCTGGCGAAATTCATGACCTGGTCAGGACCTGGGAAGTGACAACCCTGCAGGCAGTGACAAGTGTAGTTCCCCGGCCAATGCTGGGCTGACTTGTCCAACACCGAACTGGGAACCTAATACACATGTGTGAGCGGTGCATATTAAGACCCCCAGGTGAGCTCCAGGAAAGGCAGCCCGATGCTGAGGTGGGGAAGCTGCTGGTCTGGTTCCCCAGCTCAGCACCAAGCTGGCTTCTTGTCTCACCAGGTTGTGGGACAAGTGAATTATGGCAACCCTAGTCCCAGGGGAAGTTTCCCGACTCTCACCCAAGTGAGAGAATTGCCCAGTCTGGAACTTGCTGCGAGTAGTGCTACTAAGGTCCAGGGGGAGTAGGTGCACCGACTCTCCAAGAAGGCAGAGTTGGAGCGCGCGTCGCAGAGACCTGAATATGCATCGCCCTGCTGGAGTGCTTCTTCCTGCGCGCTTCTATAATATGGCTTTGAGCCTCTTTGTTCTGTCTGAGTGCCCAAGTGTGTGCTTTTCATCTCTTTGTGCGCACGCCTGCACAAAGGTGGCCTCTGTCCCTGCCTGCCTGCGTGTGTGCGCTGTGTGCGTGTGTGCAACTGCCTGCACGGGGGTGTGTGTGCCACTCATCTGTCAGCTCTCCCCGATTACCACAAGGGAAGTCTACGCTGCAAGAGCCTGAAGGTCACCAGAAGGACATTTCAATTATTCTGTGTCATCTACAAGGAACTCGACTCTCGGTGGAGTCCCAGCGGAGCCCATTGAAACAGTAACTTGGCTGGAGGAGGAAGAAAAGGAAGGGGGCGAAGGGAAGAGAAGAACTGTGCAGAGAAAGTCCCATGCAATCTGCACAGAAGCGAAGGTCACCGGGATTGACAGCTGCTCCGCGATCACTCTATTTTCTGTGCTGAAAATAACACTTCTCCAGGCTACAGATCTGTGTTTTCAATTAAATATTAGGCCGGGGAAGAGGAGGGGGAAAAATAATCTGCAATAATTTCAGAGGAAGAGGAGGAAATGAAAAGAGGCTTATAAGGAAGCCTGCGCGCTGGTTCCTGCAACCTCACTTCCTTGCGATGTGGCTGCTGCAGGAGCCGTCTGCGCACTGCCCTGTCACAGAGCTGCTGGCTTCCAGGTTCAGAGACACAAACCTCTCACGGCGAACAGCTGTCACTGGAGGATGCGCACCTCGCCAAGAGCTGCAGGGTGCTCTCCGCCTTGGGTGCCGCTGGGCTGAATGCCAGGCTGGCTGAATATCTTCCAACCAGTCGGGGGGATGTGAAATTGGCCAATATTTTGTAGCTCACGGATAACAGCTTGTGCTGGAAAGGATCCCTGCATGCGCACACACACAAAAAGGCTGCCACACTGCTTTTGTTGTCACTTGCGACTCCCCCAGTTGATTGGATCTGCTTCTTCTGACCTGCCAAGGGGCATCTGCTAGAAAAGGGCGCATGGCTCCTCTCCCACTCCAGACTTCATTTTTCCTCCCACTAGTCCAGGAAATACACAGATTTGGTTAGAATTGTAGAGCAAGGAACACTGTGCAATTTTATTACAAAATCTGCAATGATTGCAAAATTGTAATAATATTGCAAAATTGCATTAATTTGCAATTTTAATATTACAATTCCCATGTTTTAAATTTGAAGTTGAAGCAGTTCTTCAGCTCAGTCTTGCACAATGGCTGACACATACCGCCATGCTCTCGGGAGGAAGCGCATGTTTGGGGGAGGACGGAGAAGAGGATACTCAAGCCCTTTGCTTTCAGTTCTGCAGCGGCAGGCAGAGGAGGGGGGAAGCGGCTACCTCATGTGACCCAGTCTCAACATCACCTTTCTGAGTATAAATGCAAATACATTGCTACCTTGCTTAACAAGCATTTCACATAGCAAGCAAAAATTTCCAAGAAATTTTGCTTCACATAACAAGTTCCGCTTCACTTAACAAGCAAGCGTGCTATGGGCACATGTGCTATGCCATCCTGACGCTCCAACTTGGGGGCAACTGCCTGGAGGTGCCAGTGGCAGCTGCCCCTAACTGCCCCCAAGTGCCCCCACCAACCACCTTGAACCTCCAGCAGCAGCCCAGGTAAGCCTCCCAGGAAAGTGTCTTTGATTGCAGACTCCTAACCATGTCTGCCCAGAAGTAAACCCCATTGTGTTAAATGGGGCTTACTCCCAGGAAAGTGTCTATAGGATTGCAGCCTAAGGGTGAAATCCAGAGTAACTATGGGGAGTCCTTGCTCCGGAGTAAGAACAAATTACTCTGGATTGCAATATGAATTTCCAATAGGTTTTCACTAGGAGGTGCAGCAACTACGGGTGCACGTAAAGTCTCTTACGTGCTCCTGTAGTTACTCTGGATTGTGCCCTAAGTAGACTTCATAGGATCATGCACACTGAATGCATGTTTTGAATTCAATTCCAGTGTTTTGTCATCATTTTTACATCCAGTTAATATTTTTATATGAATATTTTGGGGGTTGTCGAACCAATCGTCTAGTTTCCATTATTTCCTATGGAAAAATTTGCTTCACTTAAAGAGCAGGCCTCCGGAACGAATTAAGCTCTTTATGTGAGGCACCACTGTATATATCTTCCTACTATGAACCTTGTTACATAGCAATGGGTGGGGGGGCTGTTCCCTTTTTATATGAAAACCTGCAAGAGTAGAAAGGAGATGCTTGAATTAATTCCCTTCAACTATTAATCGTAATGGAATAATAAGAACTGGGGTGTCCAGAATCCACAGAGACCTTTCTTTAATTAATTTATTCTTGCTAGCCCTGCTTCTAGTTTAAAACTAGCAAGGAGGCAGTTGCAACAACATGTATATAAGAATGAAATAATAAATCAGGCAGCCACAAAAATACATATTAATTGAAAAATACAGTTGAGAAAGAAGATCGAAGATGAAACAATTTTGAGGTGTGGAATTAAAACACTCCCAGGAATGAAGGGTCTTCATCCTCTGCCTGGTGCTTGGGAGAGACCAGGGAGCCTCCAGTTTCTTCTCTTATCCTGGCAGCATTTTCTTTGCTTCACCCCAGAATAAGAACCTCCAAATTTGCACATTTTTTCATGTTAGGCAGAAGCTGGTGATGCGCTGCAGGTCCATCCTTGGCTCCTATGGAGAAGGTCAATACAGCTCTCGCTGACCTCCAGGATGGTTTCCCTCCCAGTTCTTCCAGTTCATAGAATCATATTATCATAGAGTTGGAAGGGACCTAGTAGGTCATCTAGTCCAACCCCCTGCCTGCAGCAGGAAATCCCCCTAGAGCATCCCCGACAGGTGCTTGTCGAGCCTCTGCTTGAAGACCCCCAGTGAGGGAGAGTCCACCACCTCCCTTGGCAATCTCTTCCACTCCAAAACCGCCCTCACAGTTCTTCAGTACTGTTTCTCTGCTGAGCTCCCCTTCCCAAGTCCAGGCAAGCAAGCCTTGCGCTTGGAGCAGCACCTGCAACCTCCATCACCTGCATGCTGTCCTTTTCACTTGTGCCACCCCTAGATTTTTCCCAAAACAGACTTGGTGATAGGAGGAGGAGGAGGCAGAGTCAGCAACAGCAAGGAAGCTGCTATGAACCCATTTCCACCAAGAAGTAGAGCGATCAGGGCCTCAGGGGTCTATAACCCCCCCCCCCCCCCCCGCCAAGCCTATTGCTGGAAATCTTCAGCAGTGCTGCTGGAGATGGAAACGCAGGAAAAGGAGAATCCCCTGGAAAGGATAGTGAGTGAGAACATGGAGAGTGTGGCAGTGAGGGTGAGCAACAGACAGTGGTGGGTGGCATAGGGTGCCTCCCTTGGCATCCTCCTGTTCCTGGTGGCTGCTTCTAGCAGATCTTGACACCACACTTTTGCTCCAGGTCATGTAGGGATCCCAGTTCAGGAGCCTCCATTAGCCTCCACTTGGTTGCTTTGGACCACTGGCACTGCTCTTTGCCTTGCGAAGGGAATCTTTGCAAGCCACCACCCCCACCCCCGGCAAGCAATATCTGGAGAAATAATGTTGTAGAATTGGGGGAAGCACAACTTTTGCTCCTGGGGGACCCACTCACCCCACCAGAATGGCTCCTCTCCATTCCCTCCTTGCCTGATCTTCCCTCGCACCCTTTCCCAGTGCTTCAGCTCAAGATGTCAAGCTGTCTCCTGCAATCTGGGGAAGGAAGTGGTGCATCTCAGAGGGAGGGTCTCCCCTCCCCAAACCTCTGGGGCTTGCAACCATCCACAGCTGGTAAGCTGCTCTGTCTGGCTCCCCTGGCCCTGGCGGATATCTGGGGTTTTCTTTGCCTTCCTTTTCCCTCCCTGCAGGTAACGGGGTTGACGTGGCCAGGAATCCCTCTCGGTGGAATTCAGGCTTCTCTGGGTCTTATTAGATGGGATGATTTCAGCAGGCCTTTCAGCTGGGGCGGCAGGCTGGCCGGCCAGGATTCCTGGGGGAGACATCAGGGGAAACTCAGCTGAGGCGCTGCCTAATCACTCCTTCTTGTGGCATGTGTGATGGTGATGAAGCAGAGCAGCTCCAGCCTCCCCCTCCCGGCATCCTCCCCGGGTGAAATCTGATGGCTCCTCAGGCTGGGAAAGCCATAACACTTTTCCTGGTCCTCCAGCGTGACTCATAAATACTCAGTGGTGACTCCAGCAGTAGGCATGACAACTCTTGCAGGCTTCAGAGCCAGCTGGAGGGCCTGAATCTGAGCCAGCCTCAGCCCCAGAGTCTTGGCAGCTGCCTTCACTGCGACTTAGAAGATGGGAAGAAGAAGAAGATGATGATGATGATGATGATGAAGAATTCAGTGTTCGGAATTTAATCTACTGCATGATCCTAACAGAATCTGCAAAGCTCCTGCACAGAATGAATTCCTGTCACTTCTTCAATTTTTTTTTTTCAGTACAGTGGTGCCTCACATAAAGAGCTTAATTCGTTCTGGAGGCCAGCTCTTTAAGTGAAACACTCTTTAAGTGAAGTGGATTTTCCCATAGGAAATAATGGAAACTCAGACAATTGGTTCCACAATCCCCAAAATAGTCATATAAAAATATTAACAGGATGTAAAAATGGTGACAAAACACTGGAATTGAATTCAAACCATGCATTCAATGTACAGGATCCTATGAAGTCTACTTAGTCTGCAATCCTAAAGACACTTTCCTGGGAGTAAGCCCCATTTAACACAATGGGGCTTACTTCTGGGTAGACATGATTAGGAGGATGCAATCAAAGACACTTTCCTGGGAGGCTAACCTTGGCTGCTTCTGGAGGTTCAAGGTGGTCTGTGGGGGGCAGTTGGGGGCAGTTAGGGGCAGCTGCCTCTGGCACCTCCAGGCAACTGCCCCCAAGTTGGGGGCAGTTACAAGCAGCAGCGCTGGCCAGCAGAGCCTCCGTGTGGAGCATCAGGTCTGCATAGCATGCCCATAGTGTGCTTGCTTGTTAAGTGAAGCGGAACTTGTTACGTGAAGCAATATTTCTTGGAAATTTTTGCTTGTTATGTGGAATGCTTGTTAAGCGAGGTACCACTGTACAAACCTTCCCAGCACCTTTGCAGAACATTTCAGCAGGAATCCCGTCAAAACTCAGGGCTGGTGACGATCAGATCTGCTGATCAGAGATTACCTGTCCTTGCCTGCTTAGAGAAGCCATTCAGAGGGTGTCTCATCTCATCACCAGCCCTCTTGAGTGCCTTTGGCTCTTCACAGGTCAGTGTGTTTCTCCTGAAACCTACACACTTCATCCACTCGGCATAACATCCCTCTTTTTCTAGCCACTCGTTTTATCAGGAAGAATGGTCAAGAGCCTCCAAGTGGCCATGTTTCCAGATTCCTCATGTCCTGGTTTGGAACACAAGTTTTATTTTCCTCCAAGTTCTTCCAGAGCTTCAAATAATCATGTGGTCCTGCAAGCAGGAAAACAGTTTTTTATTTTTAGTCCAGTTACTGGAACTCGCTTCAGCCGACACTGTCATGTTCCCGCCTGTCCCCAGAGACTCTCTGCTCCCTTTGCCCCTCACTTCTCTCTCTAGGAGGGGTTACGTCAGGTTCTTCCTCAATCTCCGACATCTCCAAGAATCAATCAGACCAGGTGAGTATCAACAAAGCTCAGGTTTACTTCAGGTAACAAAGCTTAATGGTTTCTTTATACAACTGCTTTCATTTCTTTGGACAGGTCTAGGTTCCTTAACCAGATGCAGCTCACCCCCCTTTTACTGGTAAGTATAGACAGGTCACAGAGTTCCAACTATGGTGGTTCCTTTCTTTCAGGTACCCCCCACCCCAAGAGTCCTGTGGGAGCCGAGGTATTCCAGCAGTCTCCGCAGCCACTGCCTGACTCCTGCCGTTTTCTCCTTTAAACCCCTCTTCCATGACCCCCCCTCTTTCATTCTTCTTCTAGGGTAGATGTGACACCCCTCCTTCCGCATACCATTCCAATTCTGGCCCCACCGCACCCACTGGGTGGGTCTGAACCTCCCCCTTCCCCGGTTCCTCAAGTCCACTATTTTCCTGCAGAGACCACACTTCCATAGAGTCCAGAAAGTCCCTGCTGTCCAAAGGAGGGGAAGGGGGGCGGTGGTGAACGTAGACGCTCTCGGCTGTATAGTTCCCCAGGGGGTCCATATTAACTTGAGACCAGTCCGGCTCACAAACACCTCAATAAATCAAGGCTCCAGAGGCTGAGGGTGCAAATTTAGGCTGGCATAATTCACCTGGCTTAACTTCCCATGGTGGTGTGGGGAAGCCAGCACATGTCTGTGTCATGCATGGGGCAGTGGGGAGAAGGGTCTTATAGCACTTTTGTTACTCCCCAGGTCAGCACAGGATTTGTACTGGAGTTTATGCTGGCCTAACTGGAGATTAGGATTGCAGTCGCTCAGAAACTAACCCAAGGCTGTCCCAAATGGTAACAGTGGGGGGAAAAGCCATAAAACCAGGAAACTGGAAAGCACGTAAAGATGCATTGAGTGCAGTGCAGGTTGTGCCCCCACCAGCCCAACCTGGTCTCTCTGCAATGTCCTGAGACTGAACGTCAGCTTGACTCGGGCTTGATGTGAGCAGTGATGCAGAAAGGTCCAGTTCTGGATGAGATAAAGCCACGATAGCAGCAGTTGCATCCCCACCACTTGCACTCAACAGGGAAAGCCACAAGTGTGGCACTCTGTGCAACATACTCGAAACCCCTTTACCCACTTTGTGTGTTTTGTTTTCCACCTTTGCAACCAGTTTTGCTTTTCATGGCAGCCGGATAACTTGGAATCCTGTGCGTGTCTCCTCAGAACATGACCTCCATACCCTGCTGTTCAAGACACAGCCTGTTTTCTTCCCATTTTCCATGACTGCCACTGAGATGCTTCTTACGGTGATTTTTGCCTTGCGGCCGGTCCAGCTTCTGTCTACAAACGAGCATTTCCCTCTTCAGGTTTGGGATTATTCTCCGTTCCTGGCTGAGATAAATCACATCTTAACTGCTACAGCAGAGCTGAGAAGCTGTAAGTTGCTACAGCATTCAACTCCCTGGGCTTCTGCTCTCACCAATCAATGCCCTTCCTTGCTGTGCCTTATTTAAGCATCAACAAGCAAATATAAGTGCCAGTCCTTTGCTTGTCCTCAGACAGGCACTTGGTCGCCTGTTTGTTGCTGGGCTCCCCCTGTGCGAGGCTCAGTCTGGTCACTTATTGTGCTTTGGAAAGGAGAGGGGAGATCAGGATGTACTTTCAAGGCTCTGCTTGGAGAGATGAGCTCAGCGATCTTGCAGAATATTAAGAACAATGAAGGGCCAACTCCCCAGAATCCACTTTGAAATCAGCTTTCTCAGGGTGCATGCTCAAGTGTGCATGCTCATTGTGCAGTGGGGGGGGGTTACACCCTCCCCACTATTTTGTCACTTTGGAGGAAAACTGAATTTTGGACATGGCCTGGGAGATCTTGCTATGCTGCCCAGGAGCATTGCCAACATCCGCATCACCTGGTGTGGGACCCTCGCATGTCACCCCTACACTGCACATGTGCAAACCTCAGTGCATGCACAGTTCACCTCTTAATCTGGCCACCCTGAGTCACCCAGGGCACTTGGCTCTAGAGGAGAGCTGCGCATGCACAAACGTTTGTGCATGCTCACCTCTGTGTGCTGCTCGGGAGAGATGGGCAGATGTTCATCCCTCCCCAGCAGTGCTCTGAACAAACAGCTCCGAGCACATACTCCAAATTCAAAACATGTACGCTGGGCTCAGAGCACTCTGTTTGCTCTGCTGCAAGGCAGGACAGGCTGCCCTTCCTTGGAGCAGAGTGAACTGAGCCTAGTGCACATGCGCAGACCTCTGAGTATGCATGCTGGAGAAATGTCCAAACTTCTCTGGTGTGTCACCCTCATGGGGCACATCAACTGGTGCAGTCCGCACCAACTGCACCACCCTGGTGATGACCTGCTGCTGCCTCCTGAATTCCTTTCGGAAGACATGTCTATTTGTGATGGCAGCGCTCTACAGTGAGGAGTTCCAGAGACGGAGCTGGTGTGCAGGGCAGGCATGTGCTCGTGTCCGCATTTGCCCTGCCACTAACACGGATGAAGGCAGGTTTTGGAAAGTGGAGGGAGGAGAGAATCCTTTGTCCTTATTCGCTCTCTTTGCATCACTGGCAGTGTAAGTGCTCCCTGTGGGGTCTGTCGTCATTAATTCTCCCCCAAGCTAACAAGCCCCGACTGTCAAGGCAATTCCTTATAATGAAGATGTTCCATTTCTTGGGCCGTTTCAGGCACTGCAGAATACTCTGAGTTTTTGTATTGCGGAGCGATTAGCGAGGATCAGGGCTGGAAATGAGGCATGGAAACCAGGCCACATCAACGGAAATGGATGCTCAAGCCAGCCTGAGAAACTGCCAGGGTTAGGGGAGGGCCTCAATGTGAGAGCACAAAGGTAAAATGCTTGTGTCCCTCTGCAACCACCGTTCACACCACCGTAGCGTCATCCCAGGGAAACCCTCAAAGCAACCAAGTGAGAGGCTTATGATGTGTGAGTGCAACGCGTCAAGCAAGTGGACCCTGCAAGAGGACTGTAGAGCCAGGACTTGAGATTCAGAGTCGACAGCTCAGTGAATCGTGCCCCAAATCTCTGCTGGCCTTGGGAGTGATGCGAATCTGGAGACAGCAGCTGTTTCTTCTGCTCAGCCCAGCAGCCTCCTGGAAAAGGAAGGATTCTGCTGAATGGCCCTGCAAGAGGGAGAAAGCAGTTCGTGACTCCAAATGAATGGAGTCCCAGCTGCAGGCACTCTCTGTCCTTCACACTTATTCTGGTCCTGCTGTGTCCAAGGGGTTGGAAGAAGCCTCGGAACGGACAGCATCCTTCCAGCCCCCTCACCTGGTGCCTGCGCTTGTTGCAAGCAAGGAGGTGAAGTCAGGATTCTTACTTGCTTTTTGGTGATCCTGGACTTTTATTCTGCTTTTTTCAAGCAGCTGCTTGCTTTGAAACATGATCTAATCTGCAGCTGAGGTTTTCAACCGTTTTCATCTTAAGGCACACAAAGGCACTAAAACTGTCCACACAATCAGTCTTGGGACAGTTGTCAGCACATGGCACTGTTGGCCAGTGGCTCACACACCCTGGGGTTCCCCATGGGGTGCCCCCCAGTAGGATGTGCACAGCAACACATTGCTATGGACACCTAATAACATTTTACAGGTTTTATAAAAAAAGAGCAGTGATTTTAATTTTCTTCTGAATACTACCACAGGCATATCAAATCTATAACAAATTTTAATTAAGGGTGCAATCCAGAGTAACTACGGGGAGTTCTGCCAGGAAGGAACGAGGCCGCTGGACCCATCATGTGGAATGAGAGTGGAACAGCCCAAACTCGGTTGCATCTGTTCCCATCCAGCGCTTTAGTAAGCATCGGAGCCCCCCTTATGGCAGGGCTATAGCCAGGGGCTGTGGGTGGTGCAAGCGGTTAAGACGCTGTGCCTGTTAAGCAACAGGCCAGGGTTTGAGACCCAGGTTGGCCCTACAAGACAGGGTGAGCTCCTGTCCTTAGCCCAGCTCTGCGACACAGCTGGATCCAATCGTACTGGCTCTGCCTTTCCATTGGACTAATTCGGTGGCATGGAGAGGGGGGATTTGCTGCTTGGGGAACAGCCTATCCTCCATAACAATCCAACCCAGGCTTTCGTGCTTTGCATGCAGCGTATGCAGCGCCGAGCACAATATCATAGTCTGTCAAGACTGACGGAGGCCTGCTTTTTAGCCAGGGGCAGGAAGGAACAGTAAGGACGCAATCCAAGGTAACTACGGGGAGTCCTTGCTCTGTTGTAAGAACAATTTGTTCTGGATTGCAATATGAATTTCCCATAGGTTTTCACTAGGTGGTGCAGTAACTGTGGGTACACATAATGTCTCTTACATGCTCCCGTAGTTACTCTGGATTGTAGTATATCTCTTAAGTTTCTACAGACCTTGGCTGTGAACCTGGAGCCTTATCAAGAAATGTTTCCAATTTAGGCCTGCAGTTCCCAAGGCTCTGCTCCTGCTTTAGCCACCCAGCTGGGATCCTGAACTGTGGTAGTTGGAGGGGGTAGTTGGGGGGCACCAATTAACCCATAGTCATGCTGGCCGGAGAACTGAAAGCCTTTCCCTTTGGACCCAACTCATCTGCTCACACAGAACTGCCATCAGCTCAAATCCACACCCTGAGGCTGGGCTGCAAACCTAGGCTTCCAACTGAATAGTAGACTCAGAGCCGATTTGTCTCCCAAACTGAAGCAAGGGCGAGTGTCTCCAGAGGGGGAATCACCCCATGCGGTGCACCCGTTTTCCAAATGTTGCTTTCCCAAAATCCGCACTTTCCATGCGTGGCCTTGAGAAAGACCACGAGCAAGAGACGGAGCCAGGCTTGCAGATGAAGGGGCTTCATTTTCTGCTTGAGTGGTACAGCAATTGGCCAGCCTGCCAGGAAAATCTCAGCTTGACTCTTGGCTGAGAAAAACTCCTCTCATACCATGCAAAGAGTCGCCTCCTGAGGAGCAAAACTCTGACATTTTTTATTAAAATAGATATTCTTGCATTTAATGTCAAGCTCTGAACCAGAAGCTCTTAACCGTTTGCACTCCGAGGCTTGTCATGGCTGGAAACTGTGAGCAGCATCAGGAGTTAGATCTGGAGAGGATCCTGGCTCTGAAATCTCCTAAACTGGAAGCAAGAGGGCAGGTCAGATTCGCTTGGTTTGCCAGCAGCTGGAATTCAGTCCTACAAGGGCAATTCATAAAACATTGTAGAGTTGGGGTACCCTTCAAGGTCATCTAGTCCAACCCTCTGCTTATAGCAGGGAGATTCCCAAAGGCTGCAACCCTAACCACACTTTCCTGGGAATAAGTCCTATAGGACACAATAGGAGTTACTTCTGAGCAGACATGCTTAGGATTGCACTTTCTTCATTTGAAATACCATTTTTTATTCTAACACAACTTTTTCATCCATGCAATCCTAAGAAATTTAGGCCAGCCTACCTCTCCTGGCCTGTCTTTCCTTAATGGTGTGGGGAGGTCAGTGTATGCTTATGCATTGGCCTAACCCCCCTACCCCACCCAAGAGAGGGACAGAAGTGACACCCCCAGTTCAGCACAGAACTTATGCCAGGGCTTAGGCCAGCCTAAGTGGAGGTTAGGATTACAGCCTATGTCTTCAAAATTGGGGTGCTCAGTAGATTTGATGGTAGATTAGACTTGAGTAAATATGGTATTTTGATTATAATAATAGGTCAGTATTTAGTTTTAACACTTCTCTATATTGTAATAAAATATGTAACATAAACCAATTGTTGTAGAAAGTAGTGCAATTAGGTAAAAATCATAACAAACCTGTATCGTATTATTATCTTCATATAACTCGTATGTCATAAAATTAAATTTTGCATCTGCTTTGCAGCTGCGTGTTACAATCGCCAGTAAACTTTCATAGATTCATAGAGTTGAAAGGGACCCAGTGGATCATCTAGTCCAACCCCATGCAGGAAATCCTCATCACCTGAGACTTGAACCGTGGCCTGCTGGTTAACAGGCACAGTGTCTTAGCCACTTGCACCACAAGAGGCTTTTAAAATTGGGGTGCACATTAGATTTGATGGTGCACTAGATTTGAGTAAATGTGGGGTTGTTGGGGTGAGCTCCGAGTGTAAGACTGGAACCAGAGGCAGGAATGAAAATGGAAAAAAATGGAAATGGAAGAGAAATCAAAAATGGAAGGAAAGAAAAACGGAGGGTGTGCAAACCCCTAAATCCACACAAGGGCAGGTGAAATCATTGGTGCATGAAAGCCTGGATCTTTGAAGCTGGGAAAGGACTTTTGGGGTTGGTGAGCAGGTTTGGGGTCAAACTGGGTCCTTCTCTCTGGAAATTCACGCTGGGGGAAATGAGAGAGCTCTGGGGGACTTCTGGCTGGTCTCTCATCCTGGCCTCTCAACGTAATCCTCCCAGTTTGAGTTGATGGTTGGGCTTTTCAGTCCATTCAGACATTCCTGGAGAATTAGTACATCAGCCACTCCTTTTTCCTGGGGTTCTCGCACCTCCCCAGAAGCTCCCCCCATCTCCTCTTCCAGCTGCAGCCTGAGCGGAATGGCAATAAAAAACGTTACTGGGTATATATGAACTGCTGGGGATTAAGGAGCCAGAACATGCCTCTGCGAGGGCTTTAAGAGCATCCTGTGCTGAAGCGGCCTGGTGCGCAGCCCAAGTGGGGGAGGAAGAGAGAAAGAGTGGCCTTGCAAGTGCCAGACGTGGCAGGTCTGCTCAGGGGCAACCAACCGTCTCTGCCCCAAACACAGAGTGGGTTTTCAAGGCCCTCCAGGTCTACTCCGACTTGCTCTCTCCTCCTCCAGAATTTGGTATATCGGAAAGCCGTTCTGGAACCGGAGTCCTTGCAGAGATTCTCCCTGCTGTAGGCAGGCTGCGTTGCACTTGATGATGGCAAACAAAATGTTACTGCTCCACTCTTTTCATACGTAAGTCTAATACTCATGCCCTACAATCCAGAGTAACTACGGGAGCACATAAGAGACTTTTCGTGCACCTGTAGTTATGGCACCACCTAGTGAAAACTTATGGGAAATTCATATTGCAATCCAGAGTAAATTGTTCTTACACCACAGCAAGGACTGCCTGTAGTTACTCTGGATTGTGCCCCATGGTGAATAAAGACAGGTATCCCTCATCTAAGGTTCTGTTCCGTAACCTCTCTTTTTCTGTTTCTTCCAGGTGTGGCACAGAAGTGTACTGGCTGTGTACAGAAGTGTGTTGTGTTACAAAAGTGTACTGGCTTAAGCCAGTACACAGACATGCACGGGATGTATGCTGGGACTTGATTGCGCCAAACCAGGGATCAGGATTGTGCTGTCTGTGGAACCAGGCTCCTTAGGTACAAAGTCCAAATTCATTCCCCACCCCCCAGCCCCAAAGAAAGTAAGAAAGAAAGAAAGAATGAAAGAACGAAAGAAAGAAAGAAAGAAAGAAAGAAAGAAAGAAAGAAAGAAAGAAAGAAAGAAAGAAAGAAAGAAAAGAAAAGAAAAGAAAAGAAAAAAAAACAAGCAACAGGACAGCTTCTTCTTGTCTTTTGAAGAGTAGAGGAGGAGGAAGTTTCCTTCCTTGGCTATATACGTGCCAGTGAGGATCCTGGCGGCTGAGATGGACCCTGCCCTGTGCCAGGAGGGATATCTCTGCTTCAATTGGGACTGTCTCAGAGGAAGACGAGGAAGGAACCAGAACAGTAGCTGAAGGTGCAGGAGCCCCATTGCCGAAGCCTTCCCAGCCGATAGCATTGTTTGCTTGCCGGGCATGAATCACAGCAGCCATTGTGAGGAGCTGGAGAAAGTTCAAGGCTGATAGCATCGTTCCAAGTGCCGCTCAACCTCCTGCTATCTGATGGAGAGGAAATCAAAGCTTGACATTTCACTTCATGGTGACTCAGAGCCAAATTAAAAATAGAGAACATGTTTTAAAGCTCCAGAAGACGTAGCGGTGCCTGTTGGCCCATCCAGTTGTCTTCCCAAAAGATGGCAAAGAAGATTTATGTTTTAGAAAAATAAAACTGCATTGTGTTCACAACTTCAGACAAATTTGGAGCTACAAGAGTGGTTGACTCCCAAGTGCTTCAGATACTTCCTTGTCTGTGACTTTTTAAAATAAATAAAACTTTTTTCTTAATTTTCTTAAGATTTTTCTTAAATGCCAGAATGTTTTCAGACAAACAGTGCAATTCTAAGCACGTCTACTCAGAATTAAGTCTCACTGTATTCAGCGAGACCTACCCCCAAATCCAGAACAACTACGGAACCACGTAAGAGACTTTATGTGCACCCATAGTTACTGCACCACCTAGTGAAAAGCTATGGGAAATTCATATTGGAATCCAGAGTAAGTTGTTCTTACATTGGAGTAAGGACTCCCCAAAGTTACTCTGGATTTTGCCCTTAGTCCAAAAAAAGTGTTTAGAATTATTTTTCTGCTCCTGTTATTTTTGATTTCAGATTGATTTCATTTATTTTGCATTTTATGGTTTTAAAACTATGATTAGTTGTTAGCCATCTATTCTTTACTTTAAGAAGAAGGTGAGAAAAAAATTCTGGTGAGAAAGAAAGAAAGAAAGAAATGGCAAGAAAAAAGGTGAGAAAGAAACTAAGAAGGTGAAAAAGAAATTTTATTCTTTTAAAAATAAATTCTGATTCTGAAAAAGAGGGTTATAAGAAAGATTTCTGAAAATTGGTCATAAACACATTTTAGTTTACCAAAACATACAGATTTTTAAGTGTCATCATTAGTGGTCTTGCAGCAATTATTTCAAAACTCTTTTCCAAATAAATGAAATTAGTTTGGTCAAATGTAAGCAAAAATGGCCAGGTACAGAATATTTCAATTTTCAGAAACAGAATATTTCAATTAGTGGCAGCAGCATTTGTCCAGAAACCCCTGGAGCAACTAGGAAATTGGCCCCCCACTGGAAATCTGGGGAGGAGCTCAAGTGTCCAGGAACCAGGATGCCCCCCAATGCGCACGCCTATCCTGCGCACCAGCCAGGCCCAGCGGGATGGCTCTGGAGCCCCTGTTGCTCCACTGCCAGCACTGCAGGGGGGGAGAGAAGAGGAAGGAGAGGTGCGGACACATAGGGGGTGGCCTCCCTTGCATGCACTGCAGGTGGAAGGGTTCGGGGCTGCTTTGCATGCATTGGAGAGTCTTCCTCACAGCCTCTCCTCCTGGGACTCCCCAGAGGCTGCTAAGGCTGACCACCCAATCACCTACCTACCTACCTACCTGCATCCCCCAGAGAACAACAGCCTCCCACTTCCCTAACTGCCCCTGCATCCCCTCCCCTCAAGACAACAGCCCCCCACTTCCCTGCGTGCACCATCCCCATATGTGTACACAGAGAGAGAGAGAGAGGGGGGGGATTGGACTAGATCATTTTCTGGGGTCCCTTCCTACTCTGTGACTCTGTGCTTGTTGCAAAGAATGTGTCTGGCTGAGTGCAGAGACTGGTGCCAAAGCATTCGTGTTTGGTCATTAAAAGAAATATCTGCTTTTATTTTCCAGAATGCCAAGACACAAGTGCCAATCCTCCAAGTCACTCACGCCTGGACGGAGCCCACACAAAGATCATTTGACCTCATTTGGCAAAGTCATGGTCAACCGGACTTCCAGGGGGTGAGTAGAGAGTTCCATCAGTTTTCAATTTCAAAAGAAGTAATAAGTACAGTACAAATTAAGTACAGGAAAGCAGTACAAGTGTTTTTAACTTATTTTAACATGTCCTACATTTTTTGGGGTGTCCTACAATTTTTTAGTGGGTTGGAATTTTGGCTTGGGGGGGGTTAGGAATTTTGGTGAAGTTGGCAGGGAATTTTGGGTTTGGCATCTGGTCACCCTGAGTGGCAGTGTTGAAACTTGTCATTTATATAGGCTGCAATCCTAACCACACTTTCCTCGGAGTAAGTACTATTGAACTCAATGGGACTTCACCACACCTTGAGTCCTGTGTTCAGGACTTCAGTGAGTCCTGTGTTCAGATCCCTGAAGGGCTGTCATAGGGAGGAAGGGGCTCATTTGTTCATAGCTGCTTCTGAAAGCAGAACCAGAACCAATGGGGACAAACTGCAAGAGAGGAGATTCCGGGTGGATATCTGGAAAAAATTCCTGATGGCGAGGGTGGTTCGGCAGTGAAAGAGATTGCCAAGGGAGGTGGTGGACTCCCTCACTGGGGATCTTCAAGCAGAGGATCCACCATCACCTGTCGGGGATGCTCTAGGAGGATTTCCTGCTGCAGGCGGGGGGGGGGGTGGACTAGATGACCTACTGGGTCCCTTCCAACTCTAGGATTCTATGATTCTAGGACTGGAAAGTCCCCCTTCCTCCCTCTGTCTGCCACAGTACATCTTTAAGTCACATTTAGACTGCCTTCCCTTCTCCCTACCCTATTTACGATGAAAGGTCTCCTTTGGACTTGTGGGGGGAAAACGGATCAATAGCTCTGGCAGGACTTCATGAATGTCAGGGAGATTCTTTTATGCATTAAAGATAAAAAATGAGAGAGAGAGAGAGAGAGAGAGAGAGAGAGAGAGAGAGAGAGAGAGAGACACTCTCTCTCTCTCTCTCTCTCTCTCTCTCTCTCTCTCTCTCTCTCTCTCTCTCTCTCTCTCTCTCTCTCTCTGAACATATGATGATACCAGCAATTTTCACCCACTCCAAAAAAATGTGATCCAGAAAAGCCCTTGAACTCCAACCGATAAGATTTGGGGGAAGTGGTTGGAGGCAGGCCTGGCAAAGGATCCCCCAGATGGGTATGAGTAGGGGTTGGAGTAAAATGCATATAAAGTGGAGTAAAATGCACACACACACACACACACCTAGACATTCCTGGTATGATTTGCTGATGGTGGCTCCAGGTGTGGCCAAGCAGCAACTGGTTTGACGTTGGGGCGGGGAAGGGGTGCAATCGCTGAGCCGGGAGCCACTTTCCCAAGTTTGCCAAAGGCAGCCTTCAGACTGGCAGGAAGCCACAGGCGGCAAGCCCTCTCACATCTCTGCAGCATTAATATATCTCCACCGCAGCAGAAAGAAGTAGCATGTGATTTACAGGCCCCTGCAAATTGCTTCATCCTCCATAAGGAAAGATGTATAAACCCATGTCCATGTCAGCTTTATATGAAAACTTAACATTAACAAGCAAATGGGAAGGATAACTCTCCGCAGGCAGGTCCGGGGCCTGATTTACCGTCTCAATGTACACCTGTCCAGGCAGGCTCAGTAATGGATAAATAAGACATGAATCGCAGCACAAGGGAGGCTTAGAAGCCCCCTCGGCCGACAGAGCACAGCTTGCAACATCTCAACCTTACTTTCTGCAATGGGGCTGCTCTTCCCCCTGCCAGTTGCTCAGCTGAGTTTTTTTGTCGTCGTCGTCCCCGACAGACCATGGGGAAACTTGCCAAGCTATTGCATTTGCTCATATCTCCAAAATTAGATTCAATTTGAGTAAATGTGATATTTGATTATAAGTATTGGGTGCGCATCCGATTCGATGGCACATTAGATTTGAGTAAATACAAGTATTTCCTGCTTTGGGGGGGGGGGGAGGTAGGTTGCCATAATTCTCTTCCACAGAACTGGGATCTTTCTGTGGGCATGCCTGTCTCTTCCTCCATTCCTTGAGAGCCCTTCCAGTCCCCATGTCCACCCTCGTCTCCCATCCTCCCTGCTGGGCACTGGGGTACCTTGACCAGCCCAGGTGTGCTGCTTTGAGCCTCCTTTGGCATGGCACCTGTCTGTCTGGTCCTTCCGGGGTGGTCTGGGGGGGTCTGAGTAGTAATCTGGGATTTTTGCTCAGCTGGAAGGGACATTCAAATCACCCTTCAAGTTGGGAGAATCTGGGTTTTCCAGGACGCATGGCAACCCTAGGGAAGAGCACAGTAGATTTCAGAGACATCCCAGTATGAGGACCTTTTCCCTGAGACATCCTGAGGATCTTTCCCATCAGCTTCTCAACCAGTTCCAGTGTCCAACTTTTGAAGTTTGAAGCAGTGTCCAACTTTCTAGCCTGCTCCTGGCCCGGACAATCCCCTCTCTGGCCCCTAATTTGGCAGTCAATGCAACCCAGACAAGGGCTCTGCTTCTTGCTCTCTTGCCCTATGCAGCTGCTGCCATATGCAGAGGAGACGTGCCCTCCAGTCTCGCAGCCTTCGCTGAAACACAAGCCCCATAATGCGCAATCCAGCCAGCCCTGTCGATCTCCACCAGGCGGAGGCACAGCAAACGGTCCTGGATTCCACCCAGTACTGTGTAACTTGGCACAGAGGCCGTGGCTAGAGATGGGCCAAGAATAATTTAATCAACCCCGTCAACAGGGACCTCTGGATTATCTAGGATTTCTTCAGGATCCGATATCACTTTCTGAACAGTGCTGCACTTCAGTTGGTTGCACCTCAAATGTGCAGCTGAAGCGGTGCCTCTCTTGGTCGTGACCCATCATCAAAGAGGGTGCACTAAGATTTTTCTGCCTTGCACTGTGCAGGACTTGGCTCTTTCAGATGAATGAAGGTCGGTGGATACTCAAGGGTCTTCTGCTCCCCCCAAAGGCACTGCTGTTGTGTGCATTTGCTATTTGCCTTTGAATAGTAAAGCAGAGGGGCTGAACATACCAGCCTATTGGAACCAAAACAAGGAGATTCTGGCACCGAGAACCTGTGAAAAACAGCAAAGGTGCATTTCAATCCTGTGGCATAACCAGAGATGCTGCACTCTGGGACATCCCCCATTGACAGCAGTAGCCGTGTCTGTTCTGTGATGCCGCAAGGAGAGAAACTGGTGACCCTGAATGAGGCGGCACTTGCAGACCTTCGGGGCACCCAATGGTGGGCAGAAAGGAAATTCTGCTTGCGCTGTGCCAAGCTGGTGCCCCCTCCCTACCGTCACTCTTGCCAGGACCTTGTGAGCCTCTCCAAACTCTGGCCTCCGAGTGACCCCTTCCCCTGGAGATCCTGGGAGGGCCAGCCTGGGCACTTGGGATGCGTGAGCCTCCCACGGACATGTGTGAGGCTGACGTGCATGAGGGCCACAGGAATGCTTTCATTGGGACCCTGTTTTAATTTCTCCCAGCACTCCTCACATGGAGCTATCAAGAGCGGTTGTTCCCTCTGCCAAAAAAATCAACAGCTGGATGGTCTCCAGCTGGACAGTGCCGTGCCGAGGTGCAGGGATCCTGAGAACAGAGCCCCCAGCGCAGCACAACACAGATCGACCTATGGGCCTCAGAGCCGCTCATGTTCAGTCCTGGGCTGCTCCAGAACCGGGGCAAATAAACACTGTGGTGGGGGATGTTTCCTACAACCGCGTTCAGCTGGTTGAACACCCACAAGGAGGTCTTCCTTTGAACTCCAGCCTCCTGAGCCAGAACACCCTGGAGATCACTCCCAGGACAGCCACCCCAGCAGCCCAGCTCCTCCTGTTGCATCCACCTTCTTGGAAACCTGAGCCAGAGACCCATTCGTTGCTGACTCGGGGAGAAGCCAGCAGAAAGGAGCACTGACGAAACCCTGAGGTTTTCTGCTGGACCACCCGCCGAATTCCTTGCTGACTCACCTCCCCGTGGCTTGGAAGGCACTCGGGCTTGTGGTGAAGGGCAGGCACCGGAAGCAGAAAGCCGAGCCCAGCCTGCGCACTCCTGGCACAGGGCTGTAGGAACGTCACACTGGGCCGCAGCTCCTTGTCCACCCTCCTGGCTGTCAAATGCACACCAGACCATTTTTCGACATGCTGACAGCTGTAACGAACATAACAAATCTTTGCTGGTCTCTGCATTGATACCAGTTTCCAACAAGATTCAGCGTTGCAGCTGCTCCCAAAAAGTTGTGGAGACCAGCAAAGACTCTGGAACCCTCCCAGGACTACGGTTCCTAGATTGTAAGATGTTCCTCAAGCACATGTGTGGAGCTTCTGAGAGTCCACTAAATTTGGGGGGGAAACTTTGGTGTCAGATACCTGCTGAGGGATTCTGGCCACCAGGGGCTGCAGAGGAGGTCCCGGAGTAGGGCATTGCTCAAGGACTGCTCTGAATATATTTATTTGCACACACAATCACTCCACCAGTCTCCTCCACATAGAACTGGTTATGCCACCAGCACCATAGACCTTTGCTTCCTTTTCCTTGGTCACCTTTGCTTCTTTCTCAGTTGGGCATCTTTGCCACATCCGCTGCTGGGCACAGGTACAATGGCACATTCTGCAGCAAAGCAGCCTTCTTCTGACGGTACACATGCAGGCATCCAGAGCCTTCTGCTGACGGGCATGTACACTGGGGGAAACCGTGCATGTGCAGAATCACTCACTTCATCATTGCTGCCATTTCTGCTTAGAAATTTAAAGACCAGAACGTGAACTTAAAGATAAAGTTGTCCCCCGCAAGTTATACTCTTAGTCATGAGCGACTGTACAGTGCAGTGCTCATCCCCGTTTCTAGAGCCATAGAGCCAGCGTTGTCTGATATGTGGCTCAAAGCTGCCTGGAACGCTGTTACCTTCGCACCAAAATGGTACCGATTTATCTACTTGTATTTGAATGCTTTTGAACTGTTATGTTGGCAGTGCTGGGCTGAGGACGGGAGCTCATCCCATCTTGAATCCTGACCTGCTTGTTAACAGGCTTACCCTACAATCCAGAGTAACTATGGGAGCACATAAGAGACATTACGTATACCCGTAGTTACTGTACCACCTAGTGAAAACCTATGGGAAATTCATATTTCCCAAAGCAAATTTCATCCAAAGCAAATTTTTCTTACACCAGAGCAAGGACTCCCCGTAGTTACTCTGGATTGCACTCATAGTGTCTTAGGGCACAATCCAGAGCAAGTTCTCTGCTCTGCCCTAACTGCTCTCTCCTAGCTATTCTGTATCCAGAGCAGAAAGTTATGCTGCATCCAGAGAGTCAGGAAGCCTGGGCTGCCCTAACTGCTCCAGAGCATGCTAAGTATGCCATGCCATGTGCAGTACACATGGGGAGGACTTGCTCCTGAGGAGACACCCCTCAGTTCACACTGAGCAAGGAACAGCTGTGGTGCCTACAGTGGTGACACAACTCTGCTCATCACCCGGTGCGGAAGTCTGTGCGTCACCCCTGGGATGCGTCACCCAACTGGCTTCAGAAAGAGTACTGCACAGGCACCATCTCTGACGCCTGCACAGTACTTTTCCAAAAACATTCGGATTCAGGGGAGACTGCAGGTGTCAGAGTTGGTGCCCGTGCAGTACTCTTTCTGAAGCCATTCAGCTGCCACTCTGCCTCCTGAGTGAGGCCAAATGCCATGCAGAGGCGCAGACTTCCTCCACTCGAAGGAAGACTCCTCTGAAGCTGTTTGGCATGCTCAGTGTGTTTCTGCGCAGTGCACCTCAGCTGGCAATTCAGGCCAGCTCCGAGGACAAGTGGCAGCTTCTGGGCTGCTGCTCTGCTTTGGAGCAGGCCTGAATAGGCCCGCTGATGCCCAGGCCTGCCAAAGGACAAACTCCTCCGGCACATCACCCCATACAGAACGCATCACCTAATGCAGCCCACACCAGCCGCACCAGTCTGGTGATGCCACTGGGTGCCTGCCTTATAAGGAGTTCCTGATGAGATGCCAGTACATTCTACAGTGAATACAAGGATCTTCTTGGAGTGGCTTCTGTATCCTGAGGTTTGTGGGCAGTCATAATTTGTCCCATATCCTGAATATGAGAGGCAGGGGTTGCAGATAGGCTGTCCAAGAACTCAGATTTTTGGTCAACACTGCCATTCTTACTCGGGCCTTATCATGGACCCCTATGGATCTACTCATTACTATACCTGCTCCTGAGGTGGTATATCTCTGAGGAACTGGAAGAGGGCATTTCTGCCTTGGAAACTGGCTTTGGATACAGAGTAATTGCTCTGCCCTAGGCAATGCTAAAGATGCCCTCAACATACCTCTCCTGAGCTGCCTAGGCTGCCCCAGATAGGGCAGAGAAGGTCCACCTCTCTCCCTATGTTGCCTTGCTCTGCCCTAAGCCTTTTCCAGAGTAACTGGGATGGAGCATCTTGCAGTTGCTCCACCCTAGTGATAGAGAGGGCAACCCAAGGGCTCTTATGTGGACAGATTAGTTGCTCTGGATTGTGCTGTTAACCACTTGCACCAGCCCAGGCCACAGGTTAGAATTTACTGCAATCCTAATCCTCAGTTAGGCTGGCATAAGTCCTAGCACAAGTCCCAGCACAAGTCCCGTGCTCCCCTGGGCATAAAGCACTTCTGTGCACTCCTGGAGGGGTTAGGCCAATGTGCAGACATTGCACGCCACCATGGGAATGGGAAGTGGGCGAGTTATGCCAGCCTAAATTGGTTAGAATTGCATCCTCAGGGTAATTATGGATTGCATCCCAGCATCCTCCGTTGGGAAGAACAAGAGAGCAGGTCTTAATTCAGCAAACCACCTTGAGCCGCAACCCCCAAGAACAGTCATACCTGCCATAGACCTGCAGGAGGGGGGGCAGACCCTGCAGGAAGGGAAGAGATCGTGGCTCCTCACTTTGATTGCCTGGTTTAGGGAGTGGGCTAGAGAGATGGTGCAGAGCATGGTATGGCGAAAGCAAAAGCCCTAATTATTATTATCACTATCAACTTCATCACAGTTTATGCTGGGATGGTTCTGTTCTAATCACATAGATCTTGTCATGGGATTCTTGCTGTTCCAAGTAATGTTGTTTTCTGGAACTGAGCAGGTGTAATTCAGCCAAGAACGTTGCGGTGTTTTCAGACTTCCAGGCCCAGTTCCAAGGACTCCAATGACAACTGGCACAACAAGGACCTTCTCCTAGAGACGCCCAAGCTCTGCCCACAGATTGTGATGTCTTGTGATCTTAAGTTTTTTTTAATCTTTCACCTCTGCTGTCATCTGGGATTGCAATATCAATGATGCAAACCCTTTTTGGCTACTACTACTATTACTTTTATAACTGCAGCTACTTGTTATTATTTTGCAATGCATCCAGGGATTGTTATTGTCAGTGCTATTTTTCTGAAAAGATAGGTGCCTGTACTCATGCCCATACTCACAGGTACTCACCTGTGTGTGTGTGTGTGTGTGTGTGTGTGTGTGTGTGTGTGGCTGCAGTCCTAACAACACTTTCCTGGGTGTAAGTACTATTGAGCGTAATAAGACTTTCTTCTGAGGACACATGTGTAGAATTGCACTATATGTGTACATGTGCTGATACTCGCCAAAATAGGTTCTGGTACTCACACAGAGGTGCCAGTGTTCCATATGGATGCTTACTCCCTCAAAAAGACCCCTGGTTACTGTAAATATAAGGATGGTATTCAAATCAAATCCCATTACTTTTAACTTGGTTAACAGGCACAGTCAAATCCCATTAAAATTTAACTTGGGTTAAATTACTTTTGACTTTGGTTTTCTACTACAGTAGTTTTAGATAGTTTTTAATGGTGCTTTATTGTCTGTTTTTTAAAAACTATTTTTATCCAGTTTTAAAATACTATCATAAATTGCAATCCTAACCGCACTTTCCCGGGAGTAAGTACTATTGAACATAATGTGTCTTATGTTTTGAGTAGACATGCTTAAGATTACACTGCTATTCTCTGCTTTAATTGCTGTTAGCCACCTTGAGTTTCCTTGTGCGGGAAAAAAGCAGGATACATACATACATACATACATACAAACAAATAAATACTATGTGTGCATGTGGGGGGTGGTGGTATGTGTGAGTTCTGCAGGTTCCATTCTATATGGTCACCCTGCCCTGGAAGCACATCAGACTCCTGCCTTTGGGAAGGTGATCACATACAGTTCTCATAGCCTCCTAGCATCCCTTTCTGGGGTAGAAGGAGGGATAGAAATGCAATCAATTAATAAATTTCCAGCTCAACTTTGCAAAAGAAAGCAGGAAGCTTGGCCAGGCCTTGAGCTTTGCAGGCCTCCCTGGCTCACAGGTGGATGCAGGAGGCTGTTCCATCCTGAGAAGGACACTTAGGCTGCAATCCTAATCTCCAGATAGGCTGGCACAAGTCCCTTGCTGGTCTGGAGGTGTTGCTACATTGTTCCTGGGGGGTTAAGCCAATGCACAGAGATGCGCCGGCCTCTCCAAAACACCCCTGAAATGTGGAGACGAGTGAGTTGTGCTGGCCTAAACTGGTGAGGATTGTGCCCCTAGTCCAGTGTTGAAGGCTATGCCTCTCCAGGGTGAAATCTGTTTACTGAGAGGACAGACACCCAAGCAAACACCTTCTGCGTGTCCTTTACCCCAGAAGTCCACCCAATCTCTTTAGGACCTTATTATTTTGACCTCCCTAATCCAGGCACCCCATTCAGCCACCTGGTATCCTCTCCATTGACCTGCAGTCACCCCGAGTGACCCTTGGAGGCAGCTTGTAGAGTCCTAACCGGATGCCTCCCCAAATACGTGGGGATCCTTAGAACAAACTGCATTTCTCCCACCCACCCCCCTTGTAGCCAGCCTAATGGGTTGCAGTGGATGTGAAGTTGTGGAGACTCCTGGATCGCAGTGATCTCTTTTCTGCCAGAGTCTGCTAGAAAACATTCAGGGAGAATTAAAACAAGCCATTGACAAATGATGCATCTTGGCTCCCCGTCCCCACCCGGCAGACTCTGTTATGTCTAACGCTAACCTAGAACAGCTGATTGCTGGTCCATCGCTGCTGCTTCCCTCCAAGCCGGGGTCACCCCACTTTTGCCCTCTGTTGCAAAACGTCTGGGCCCCATCTTGCTTTGCTTCTCCCTGTTCCTCCAGACCCTCTTGGAGCCCACGTTGCTCTGACTTCACTTGGTCAGCAGCAACAACATCACACCAATACAACCTTGCATGTCCTTTGCTTCCCCAGGGCTGAATGATAGCACTGTCCATTTCCTCCACCATGCGCTTCCTCCACCATGCACTTCCTACACCATCCTCTGCCCATTTCCTCCACCACATGCTTCCTCCACCATTTGTTTCCATTGCCCTTTTCCTCTACCATGAACTTCCTCCACCATCCTCTGCCCATTTCCTCCACCATGCGCTTCCTCCACTATGCATTTCCATTGCCCATTTCCTTCACCACACACCTGAGAAAGTGGTGGATTTCCTTGCTTTTCATGGGCAGTCCCATGAAAATCATCAGGCCTGGTGGTTCTGGTGGCAATGGTGGCTTCTCTGCCAGATGCACCTTAATCTGAATCAAGACTGAAGCTTCTGGGGTCTTTTAGAATCATAGAATCCTAGAGTTAGAACTAGTAGGTCATCCAGTCCAACCCCCTGCCTGCAAAGGAAATCATCCTGGAGCATGCCCGACAGGTGCTGGTGAAGCCTCTGCTTGAAGATCTCCAGTGAGGGAGAGGCCACCACCTTTTGGTGCAAGCACCTGGAATTTGTTCATGGTTTCAATCCTGCGCAGAAATAAGTGGAGCTGTTTAGGACCAGGAAAATAAGCCATACTTTCTCTCCTCTCCTCCTCTTTGCGGAGCTGATGAAAGAACAACCTGGACTCAGTCACTGGTCACCATCAATCATGACCCTCTCCATGTCTGTCTCAAGGTCTCCATGGAGCCTTCAGAAAAAACTCTAATTTTGGAGGGGTGGGGAATGGAAGAGTTGTTCTTCGATCGATCGATCGATCGATCAATCAATCAATCAACCAAACAATTGTATTTATATATCATTTTTTTCCAAAAAAGTTCAGAAAGCAATTCTGATGCTTCTGCAGTCTTGTTAAATTTAGAATCCTGCAAGCACTTCAGAAATGCAAAGAGGGTGCACTGTGTGCAGCAGATCAACCCCTCTCTTGTTCCCCACAGCAGTGGGGCCAGGCGGTTTTAGCCCCATGCCTCCTTCTCAGAATCAACACTGGGCCAAGGGGCAGCGGTTGAAGCCTGGAAAGTGTTCGGAGCTTGAAGAGTGGTTGACGCTGACTAATAAGCCAGGCAGCGTCTGAATTTTTGGAGGAAAGGAAAACAATGGGAAAGAACAAAAAACAAGGCCCCAATTATGACCTTGATGCGCTGTCTCCTTGGCTCGTGTCCACTTGGGCTGAACACCAGAGAGCTCCCCCCGCCCCCAGCTGCAGCCGAGCTCCTTGTCTTTGCCGAAGCACCCTTGAATTTCTGGAACATTTGCAGGTGCTCAGATGCAAAGTTAGCAGTATTTGGAAATACTGGGAGGCTGAGATAAGGTGTCATGGGGTGTAGAGAGAATGGAGGAAAGAATCGCACACAAAAGGGGCCTCATCCTGCTGGAAGGAAGTCAAGCCCCACATATTTCTGCTACTCTTGGGAAGTCCCATGGCAAAAATTGGGATTGCAGAGCATGGCCTCTGCCTCTTTTGTCCCATAAAGCAACCACTGTCCTGGCTGTGCTGGTTTCTGCCAATGGTAGTCCACTTGCCAGGTTGGAGTCAGGCTTTTGAGCTCAGACAGGTGTGTCCCACTTCAAACAGTGGAGAATCTGTGGGCATCACTAGGCCTGCCAGTACCCAGGCCCCCAACTTTTGGGTGACTCTTACAAGGGGGCATGCCAGCCATTCCCCTTCTAGCAGAGGCCACTACTGGGCAGCCACTACCCACTGCCTAAACTCTGTGGCACACAAGCCCATGTGGAGGCAAGAGGAATGCCAATCCCAACATGGGACTGCTCTGCCCAATGGTTGCCCACCTGAGTCCGGAGGTGAGTGGCATATTCTTGGTGTCTAAGTGCCCTAGCCCAGCGCATGGCACTGTACACCACCAATCTATGGCTCTTGTCTGAAATTTTGTTCTGATGACCACTTTGAGGCAAGAGTCTACTCAGAAGTAAGTCCCACTGTGCTCAGAATCGCAGCCTGAAATGTACTTAGAATCGCATCCTGAGACTCCTGATTGTAAATGATCAGAACAACCTATTCCAAATACAGCACTAGAAAGGGAGCCCAGCAAGCCAGAGCTGGACTGTTCCAGACCATAATAATTCAAGGAGCCCAAGGAGCATCAGATGATTGTATTTACATCCTAATGATTCAGCATTACCCGTGGAAATGGGAGGATTGATGGACATGGAGCAGAGCGCCAAGACACACACGCTTGCTGTGCGGCATGGCTGGGAATTGGGACATGGCCATTAAGAGTGGAGAATTTTCGGAAGCCTCCCCTGGGACATCAAGAGATGCCAAAGGAAGGACTCCGAGAACCGTGGAAGTCCCTGGTGGCCCTCAGGCTGGCAGGATCACTGCTGACCCATGTGGCCTTGTCAGCTTGGAATGGCTCCGTCAGCTTGGCCCCCGGCCACTCGCTAATGCGGTTTGGACTGGAGAGTCCCAACCAGTCCCTGCAATGAAACAGCTGGAGAGCAGAGCTGAGCCGAGCCTGACTCCCTGGAGAGCTGGAGGAGGAAGCGGGCTGGGAGTTAGTTAACACAGCTGTTGGCTGGGCTATGAGCTGGATAATCAGGAGACGCGGTGAGAAAGCTGCGGATCCTGTGATCAGAATACATTGTGGGAAATGGTGCCGAATATCCAACCTGCACACACTGAACTCTGCAAATCTCCGTCGACATCCAGAGCAGAAATTTCATGGTGGCGAATCGTGTGACAATTCTGGAAAATCTCTGACATCCAGTTTGTTGGGAGGGGCAACTGGGGCAGTAGGTGCTCTGGGGCAGACCCGCTTTGGGTCTTTATGAGTAAGTTGGGGTGTTAATAAGGTAAATTAATAAAATGAATAAATTTACTCAAATCTAACACACACCTTTTTCATCCAAATTTAGTCTCCAAAATCAGGCTGTGCATTAGATTTGATGGTACATTAGATTCAAGTAAATATGTTATTTTGATTAAAAATATAAGTCAGTATAATTGAATACAGTTTACAATATTGTAATTAAAATGGAATCTAAACCCATTGTGTAAACTAGTGCGATTAGGTAATGCACAATGAAACACAAACCCATTGTCCTATTGTTATTGTCATGCAACACATTGTCGTATGCAGTGAAATTAAATTTTGCAATTGCTTTACACCTGTGCATTACAATTGCCAGTAATTTTTTTTAAATCTCAAGCCTTTTAAAATAGGGGTGTGCATTAAAGTCAGTGGTGCATTAGATTTGAGTAAATGTGGTTTGTGCAGGAAGTGTTCTGAGGTGCAGGACCAGAAACCTCCAGGATCCTGAAAACTGCATTTCCCAGGATTTTCGGAATCAGCTCACCCTGCTCTGTCATATCTGAACCCCCTCTAGAACCTAAAAGCCCAACACAGGATGACCAGATTTCCCCCAGTTTTGGACCCCTTGTGAATCTGAATATCCCCACGGAGGCTGCTGGGACTTTCCCCATGGTAAAGGATCATGGCTCCAGAGAGTTGGTTGGCAACGAGAGGGGTCTTCGACAACTGCTTCCCCAGTGCAGTGAATTCAAAGCCACAGGGGAGCAAGGAGTGCCTTCTTTTCCATGACATGATCTTGTTATCCCCACACACATTGACCATGGAGGGTCTTCGTCTGGGGAGGTCCCCACAGCAAGACTGTTCTCTTTCTTATTAAAACAAGCCGTCTAAAACAGCCCCTCGTTTCAGAAAATGAGATCCTCATTATTATTATTTTTCATTTTTGACATGGAGTAATTCTTGCTTGAACAAGAAACTCTTGCAACATAGGAAACAAATTATGCGGATGCCCCATTATCTGGGAACGGAGGGTTCCAAGGGGTAACGAACGAAGCCCGGTTCCCACAAACCATCCTCTTGTTCTTCTCCTTCCCTCAGACACGCATAACTGGGGAGTGTCATCACTCTGGCAGGGGCCCAGACTTCCCAGTACCCAGCTCTGGTTGCACAGCATTCCAGCAAAATGCAACGATTGTTTTGTGCAGATGTAAATAAATTAACAACCTCTTTTGCCAAATCACATCCTTGGCGCAGTGTGGAAGATGAATGAGCCTTAAGCAGGCTCTGGGCAATAACATCTGCTTACGGACAGACCGATCTTGAACTTCTCGCTGCCCCTTTAATAGTCCTGGTGCCTCAAACCAAAATCACAGATGGTTCTACAGATAAAGCAAACAGCCAGGGTGGCAAAGCAATGCAGTCTTGGCTGATGCCTTCACAGTGGTCTCCAAACCCCGGCCTGGGGACCAGATGTGGCCATGGCAAGCCTATAACCAGCCCACGGCCAGCCTGTGGTCCCCTAAGAGCCTCTGACCCAGTTGATCAAATAGGACTGGAGCTGTGCTGCTGGCGTAAGGAAAATGGGGTTGCATTTAAGTTTATGCTTTATTTCTGTGCTGTGCCTGGAAATGTGATATCCCATTTATTCCTTAATCTAAGTTCTAACTCTAAATCTCTTTATTTAAATTTTATATTAAGGCTGTGGGTGGCGCAAGCAGTTAAGATGCTGTGCCTGTTAACCAGCAGGCCAGGGTTCGAGACCTGGGTCGGCCCCACAAGACAGGGTGAGCTCCTGTCCTCAGCCCAGCTCTGCGACACCAGCTGGATCCAATCGTATTGGCTCTGCCTTTCCACTGGACTATTTCAGTGGTGTGGAGATGGGGATTTGCTGCTTGGGTAACAGCCTATCCTCCATAACAATCCAACCCAGGCTTTCGTGCTTCGCATGCAGCGTATGCAGCGCCGAGCACAATACCATAGTCTTCCAAGACTGACGGAGGCCTGCTTTTTTAAAAATTTTATATTTAATTTTTTTTCCTGCCCTTGACACTGTGCTATGTATATGATGTGGCCCATTGGCCAAATAGTTCAGAGCCCCCTGCCTTATTAACAGAACTGAATGTGCTCGAGGGGGAGGGAGGGAGGCAATAATTATCCAAGAGCTTAGGAACGGGACTGGAGATTCAGTTAATAAACTCATCTCCAACACTGGGAGATCCTCGGCTGATCTCAGCTTCCCACTTTTATCATATTCTTTACTTCCCAAACCCTTGTAAACGATACCATTTGGGGAAGGGGGCACAAGGTGGGCACATGGGCTGTGCTGCACAATTCCCTGCAGGATTCCCACCTCCCCACTTTCTCCAGAGAGGTGGCTTTCAGGCCTTGAAACATCTTTTCAGATGGAGATTCATTCAGGCGTGGCCTTCTTACATGGGGGGCTCTTTGACCACACACGAGGCCACCTGATTCAGATCCAGGGCAGCTTATAATATTAGGGGGGGAAACCCAATAAAGTAAAAAATAGAGGAGCAGAACAGTCAAAAGCAGGCAGCACTGGCAGCAAAAAGGATACTGGGCTTATCAGCTTGATGGAGGTGCTTCCCCCAAATCCAGATGCCTGAAGGTTTCAGTCCTTGGGGGCAAAGGCCAGAGAGGGGCTTCCTTCTTAGGGTCTGTCTGCAGAGGAAGGTGACTCCATGCGGCTTTGAGAACCTCTCATAAGGACAGATTTTTGCTGCAACGTGTCACTTAAATGCTCGCTCCAAACATCCCCCTTTCTCGGTCTCCTTCACTTTGACTGTCACAGCTTGATGGACAGCTCTGCAGTTTAGGTGTTAGAGGGATGTGATGCCTGGATTTTTAAATAAATACTTGCCTGCCTTGATTGATGCACCGGCTTAGGGAGCTGCCCTGCAAACCGGCAGCTGCAGTTCCAGCTTTCAAGGGCCTTACAGAAGCAAAGCCAAGACTGCGCTTCAAAGTTCAGAAGCCAGATTTCCTTGGGAAAAAAATGCAGCAACTCAAAATGGAGGAAAGGGGTGATGTTCGCAAGGAGAGAGAAAGAGCCTCCGAAAGAGGGAGAATTCTGTGGCTTCACCGGTTCAGAGCATTTCGTAAAATCTCATGAGCATCTAGACAGGGAGGTGCGCAGGGAGGTGTGTGGCTTGGAAGAATCAGATCAAGCAAAAGAATATACAGAGGTGCCTCACATAAAGAGCTTAATTCGTTCCAGAGGCCTGCTCCTTAAGTGAAATGCTCTTTAAGTGAAGCAGATTTTTCCATAGGAAATAATGGAAACTCCGATGTTTTGTCCTACAATGTTTTTTTAAAGTCTGAATTTTCATGTGAAAATCCGGACTTTAAAGTGACCATGTCAGGAATTTCTAGTTTTGGACCTGGTCACCCTCTCCAATATGCAGGAGGACACTTTTGCTGCTCCCTCTGCTGGCCTGTTCACTGGTACTGCAGGGAGGAGGAGAAGGAGCCAAGTCAATGGGGATTTGGTTTACAAAGCACATTCGTCTCACAAGGCAGAATCCCAGAGGAATTTCAGTTCGTTATTCAAAGCATTCATGCTACAGGGCACACACACACAACTACTACTACTACTACTGCTACTGCTGCTGCTGCTGCTGCTGCTGCTACTACTACTACTATTCTCTACACATAGAGATATAGATCTCTCTCTATATATATATACCAGCCTAACTGGGGTTAGGACTGCAGCTGCAGAAAGCTGTGCTGGAGCGGCCCTGGATCCGATCCCTTAGCGCTCCAATGATGTTCTTATGATACGGTGACCCTCATCCCATGTCAGGCTCTTTCCCGCGCTGCACTACATACAGTTATATAGGCTCATTTGTGAACACTGCTGATGCGTCCCATCCCATCAGACGCTGCGTACTGTTACATTCACAGCCGTCACGCGAGCAAATGAGGCTTGCAGACTGACGTTTCCACAGGCCTGAAGCAAACTCATTTGGCTCAGTTCATTTCCTTCCTCCAGATCTTGGATTGGGGGAACATGTACTGCTAGAGGCAGGTGTGTGCATCAGTCCATATTTCTCTATGCACAGGCATCATGCCAGGCTGGGATGAGCTGCATTGGAGAGCCGGGGCTCCCCCCTTATTCCAAGAGAATTTCATGCTCTTGGCCTTAAGACTTAATTACCTGTGCCTAAGACAACTTTCTCATCTTGAGAGTCCCTGGCAAATGATCGTTCATTAACGAGGATTTAGGTCCGTTCTGTGGCATTATAATGATTTGCACTGAGGCAAGGACAGTGTGACAAGGAACAGCTGATGGTACTTTGCACTCTGTGGGAAACTGGGAGAGGGTGATACACTTGGGGAAGAACAGGCAGATTTATTCCCCCTCCTCCTGAAAATACCTGGTCTGACCACCCATCCCACCCCAAGAACTCTCCTAAGTATATAGGACTGAGGTACCAGGCTGGACTATATTTAGGGCGCAATCCATAGTAACTATAGGAATCCTTGCTCTGGTGTATGAACAATTTGATCTGGATTGCAATATGAATTTCCCATAGGTTTTCACTAGGTGGTGCAGTAACTACGGGTACATGTAACGTCTCTTACATACTCCCGTAGTTACTCAGGATTGTAGGGTTACTTGAATCTAATGCACCATTAAATCTAATGTTCTCCCAAATTTTAGAGACTAAATTTGGCTGAAAAAGGTAAATATGTAAAGACATAAATAAAAATATAAATAGACATATATTTGGGCAAAAAAGCTGGGCAGAAATGGTCCAGTCACTGTCTGGATCCCCACCTGAGATGTGGGTTGGAATTGGAGCAGTCAACAGGACGCTCTCTGGCTGCCCCTCCCCATTTCTGTTGCTTTTCTGGTAGGCACATCTCGTGAAAAGCAGCCCCTTCCTGTGAGACGTTTCTGTCTCTGCTGTATTTCCATCTGGCTGAGAACGAGGCATCCGAACGAGATGTCTCCAAAAGGAGGGCAGCTGAGCCTAAATAAATAAATAACTAGTTTGCAAAGAGGAGTTTCCGTTCTGCTGGAAAATGGATTCTCATTTCCAGCGAAGTCTTAAATTGTCCAAACATGTTTGTTCATCTCTAGTTAACGTCTGCAGAGCCGCAAGACTCCTGCTTGTAAACACGAACATCCGTCTCTCTGCCTCTCTGGAGAAGCCATCAGGGAGGCCGAGCGCTGGGAAGAGAACTGAGAGTGCTGGACCCACGGATGCAATTGTGGGCACAGGCAGGCAAGCCCTGGAAAGAGGCGACGGGGCATCTGCAACCGGGGATGGAAGGAAACACCCTGTCTGCTGGGTTTAACTGCTTCAAATGGGGAAAAGGAACATTCAGAATGGAATTCCTCGCACAGAGGTGGTGGTGGGAGGAAGGGTGTGAAGTCTGGTCGTGTGTGTGACACTCTTGTTCTAGACCAGGGGTCTCCAAACCCTGGCCTGGGACCAGATGCAGCCCACTGTGAGCCTCTAACTGGTCCAAGGCCAGCCTCTGGTCCCCTAAGAGCCTCTATCCCAACTGGACAAACAGAACTGGAGCTGTGATGGGGTAGAGGGGAATAGGGGTCCTATTAAATGCGTGCTTTATTTCTGTGCTGTGTGTTGGTGCTTGCAGAAATCCTGTACATTTGAGCCCATTTATTCATTACCATATCTCTAACGTATATAAATTTTATATTTAAAATTATTTTAAGTGGCCCTTGACACTGTGCCAGGTATCTGATGTGGCCCTGCAATCTTTGGAGACTATGATCTAGATCAAGAAAGTATGCACGTTTGTTGGAGGGTGCATTTGATCAACACATAGTCTGCAATCCTAAACAAACTTTCCTGAGAGTAAGTCCCATAGAACAGAATGGGACTTACTTCTGAGTAGACACGCTTAGGATTGCACCCATATGAAGGTAGCGATGCATGAGATAGTAAAAGGGAAAGACACGGGAATTGGATTCACACAAAGGGACCACATCACAAATGCCTGTGGAGCTCCAGTTGTCTAATATGAACACCTCACATCTCTGGAATCCCGGAGTCGAGACATGCCTCAGCTCTGAATGAATGTACACCTCACTTCACCCCGAACCATCATGTCCTCCTGTCCGTCCGCGAGCATCTTGGCACTGTCAGTGGGCAGATTTTTCATCCATGTGGAGAGACCCGCGGTCTGAATTTTCTGCCACAAAAACTGTGCTCAGCCTCTCCAGAGAGTCTCGTCTTTCTGTAAGCGTAGAGGCGAGAACGCCAGACTAATGCGCAGGGATGCTATCGTTTCCAGATGGGACCAACTGCTCACCGCACTTTGATTGTCTGTCCAGGGTGTTGGGTTTCGGAACGGTGAACTGATGCACACTTGTCCTGCTGGGAGACGGGGATGCGCGTCTTCCTGAATGCAGATATTCCACGCAGCGCTTTTGCTGGCTTAGCGGGGCTCCAGAAAACTGGCTGGGGCTTGTGGCCTCCCTTTCGTCGTGCCCTACAACCTTCTCACAGTCACGATGTCTAGATTTGGTGGTTCAATGAGTGGCTCACAGCACAATGTCAGAATAAAACAAGAGGCCCAGATGAAGGGGGTCTCAACAAGGACACTTCAAAGACAAAGTGTCCAGCAGGAATTCTCGGCAAGGCTCTCTGTTCCACCACCTCTCTGTCCCCCTCCCATTTGCTACTGCCAGGGCACATGAGGTTGCATTTCTATAGCATGAGAGGAAGAATATCTGGACAGCTCTTAAAAGCAATTTCCATCTCCCTAACAGGACAGCCAGAGCGTGCAAATGAGCGAGGCAGACGTCCGGGAGCGAGGAGACCACTCCCATGTTCCATGCCTGCTTCGCATGTTGTGTGCTGCGTTCACCGTGCAAACGACTTCAACATGCACACATGTGCATGCAGCACATTTCAAGCTTCCAACGCCTCCTTCCTGGCAACATGCTGTGCAAAGAGCACCAGCCGGTCTCTGGACCAGCCGGTGTGTTCCCACCTGCACAGGGGAAGCGATGGGTGAAATTAATTAATGAAAAAGCTTGATCTCGATTCCCTTTGTAGTTAATGGCAAAACTGCCTCTGCTTTCAATGGGACCTTTAATATGCGTTCCAGACTTTGAAGATGAAGAGCTCCTTCAGGTTGTGAAGTCTCCCTGCAACACAGTCCTTCGCATTCCCCGCTCAGAGATTCAGGCCCCACTTTCTGTGATCCCCATTCCTGCCTCGTTGTTCCTTTGCCTAATGAAGCCCCTCGTCTCTCTTGCAGGCGCATCACCTTCTCTCCCTACCTTATTTATTTGTTTAGTTTATTTAATGAGAGGGCAACACAAAAGCATCCCCTCCAACCTGGGCTTTAGAAATTATGGCAACTCAGGAAATGAAAGTTCTGCAAAGGCATTAATTGGAGAGCTTTTTAATTAAAATCAGCTTGTTTCCCGATCAAAGATTAAAGGAAGGGAAAAACACAGCAAAGAACGTCTGAAGCTGTTCTTCTTCCTCTTGTTCTTCGGCAGCATCCATTGGAGGGGGCATGATGAGCGCTGGCTGCACCCTCTCACCTGACTGCCTTTTCATCTTCTCCACATTTGGCAGCAGCCCCTCAAAACCCCCCACGTGCACAAACATTGTGGGAAGCTACCTGTGAAATGAATTCACAACCTCAAACCTGTGGAAGAGCCATTTCGGGATCTTGGTTGCCCTCTGGATCGGAGAAGTGCCATGCTCTTCCCCTTCCTTGCGGAGCATGATGCTTGTTCTCTTATGCCAGTGAAGGCTAACCTTTTCAACACCGAGTGCCAACTGACAGTGCCAATGCCCAGCATGTGTAACATTTCTGGTGCCATAGAAATGCAGCCTCATGTGCCCTGGAGTTCCGGGCATGTGCTTTGAACACCAGCACACTGCTCTGAAGAGGAGCTGGATGCTGCTGTTCAAAGCAGAGTGCACTTGTGCCCGGTGCACATGCCCAAATGCACTGCTGGCCCAATGCACATGTCCAGAGCTCTGGGCATGCATGCTGGGCACTGGTGCTGTCAGTTGGGCCTGCTCCAAAGAGTATGCGCACTGGGCTCAGCGCTCTTCAGCCCGAATGTGCATGGTTGGAGCTCTGCCATGTGCACTGGGATCTGTGTCCATCAGCCAGGTATGCTCCTCTTGCTCCTCTCATGCATGGCCAGAGCTCTGGGCTTAGAGTGCTTGTCAGGGGGCGCTATGACCACATGCCAGCAGAGAGGGCACCGAGTGCGTGCTCTGGCACATGTGCCATAGTTTCACCAACATTGTCTTATGCAATCCATTAAGAATGCTTCTTCCTACATGTCCTTCTGGCACACTTTTTGCGCATGATGGTGGCACTGTGAGGAAGCAGGACTGGCCCAGCCATGCTGTTGATCTGGAATGTTGTGCCACACTGTAAGTTGAGGAAGGCAAAGAGTTGGTAGGAGCACCCCATCATTACCAATTAATTTATGATACATCATCTGAACACCACTCCTCCTCCTTATGCTACTCCAACCAGTGAAGAGTTCAGTGTTGCTCCTGGCCAGTGTCACCAGTGGCAGCCACTGGCAAAGCCCAGGAACACCCCAACATTGCAAGGCAGAGCTGCTTCAGGAGGGAGTGGAGAGATGATGGCCCAGAGGCTGGCTGCAGACAGCTGGGCATTTGGGGGGGCACCTTGCTGGACAGAACTGCAAGGACCCCTTTGGATGCGCCCACAGGCAGTTTCTGCTCTGTGCCTGATCACCTCCTTACGCCTTCAGAATCGCTTGCATTGCAATGCGGTCTGAGCTCCAGCTCTGAGTAGGTTGGAAGTTAACTACTCTTGGCAGTAAGCGGAGACTGTGGGAAACGTATCTGGGGGGCAGCCAGGGGGATTTCTTAAAAGCCTGTTGGGTTCTTGGGAATGAGCAAAAAGGGGGTTGGCCCTTATCAGTTTTAAGGGTTGCGTTTTGCGCTTGCAAACTGCAGGGCTGGTTATGAGAACCATATTGATTGCGGCTTCACAGCTACCGTATGCATCAGATCTGTATCGCTTACACCCTGGCCCCCAAACCCTCAATCAATATGTTTCTAATAATCAAACCAGCATCTCATTAACATAAATGAGTGTCTCATTCCAGCCCGGTTCAGCCTGCCTGCTGGGTCGTGCGCAGATGCCAGCCCTAACCCCAGCCCCCAAAGGATCCTTCTGCAGGGGGCTGTCTCTGCCCAGGATGAGCAAGCACTCCAGGGCTTGGAGCAAGAACTGCTGCAAACAGAACTCACTCTGTAGACATCCTGGAAGGGATCAGCCTGCCTTCTCCTTGACATTTGCCGGGGATGAAATGTCACCCTATTTTCCCTGAGGCAGCTGCTGTTGCCAGTCCTGCAGGCAGAGGTGGGAAGGGGATTCCAGAGCAGCTGCTAGTCCCAGGTTGCAGGTACAGGAAGGCCCTGTCCTGGATCAGTAGGTCCAAACCTAGGGCTGCAATCCTAATCCCCAGTTAAGACAGCCTAAGCCCCGACACAAGTCCTGACATGGGGGTGACACCAAAGTGCCGTTAGACATTTGTGTGGCACACCTGGGAAAGACACATGCCTCCCTACATCACCATAAGAATGGGAAAACCAATGAGTTGTGCCAGCCTAGGTTAGGATGGCACCCACACACAGAGAGAGGGGGCATTTGCATGCTTCTGGAGGGTGCAGGTTCTGAGCTCTCACCTCCTCCTCCTGCTGTTTGCACTTTTTATTTCTCCAGCGGTTCTGAAGGATTCTTTGCTCAGGGGTGGAATTGCTAATGCAGAGCAAACAGGCAGCCACTTAAGTTTCTTGCCGGCTAATCGCCATTGATCTGGGCTGACCTTTCCGTTCCTCCCTTAATCCTGAAATCTGGATTCTGATTTATTTTAAGCCACCTCTGAAGGCAGGTATCACTGGAGATTAGGAGCCTCTGAAAGGCGTGAGGACCAACTGTTGAAGGGGTTCGGGTGTGGATGATTCTTCTGGATGCAGAAGGCATCTGCCTGGGCATCTGCTGGAGTCCACAACAGTGGTCAGGAGTGCTCTGTATAGAAGAGCCGGTCAAGACCTTGGCAGTCATCCAAGCCTTGGCCAGGATCAGCTTCTTGGCCCACTTTCCGGTGCTGGAGCTTACCTCTTGACGTTCTTGTCGGGAAGCAGCTTCTGCCTGTGTAGTCAGAGAGTTGCTCCAACTCCTAGGCAGGACTGTCAGTGCCGACTGGCACAAGCTCAGCAGCTCAGAGAAGGGGGTTTTCCCATCCCCACCTACAGATCTTGCTGCGACTTTCAGCAAGGAAGTTGGGGGCTCTCCCAGTCCCTGATGATGATGCATGAAGCTGCCTTCTCCTGGATCAGGCCCTTGGTGCACCACCTGATCCTCTGCTGAGCTGGGACCTGTGGCATACCTAGGGGCACCTGTACGTAGCATAACTAGTAGCATCTCACCATTGGCAGCCACTGGCAAAGCCCAGGAACACCCCAACATTGCAAGGCAAAGTGCTTCAGGAGGGAGTGCAGAGACGGTGGCCTTTAGGCTGGCTGCGGACAGCTGGGCACCCATTTGCAGGATGACCATACAGAATGGAGGACAGAGTGCCTTTACCTTTAATCATTGCATAGAAGGGGGGATTTAGGCAGTGCTGCTTTTTAAACCTATACATGCTGAGATACACCTGCCTAAATTCCCTCTTCTATGCAATGATTAAAGGTAAAGGCACTCTGTCCTCCATTCTGTAAGGTCGCCCTGCCCATTTGGCACCTGGGGCCCATAAATTTTTTGACACCCCAACCAGCAAAATTATTTAATTAATTATTACTGATAAAATTAATTAGATAAGAATTAATATTTTCATATTTTAAAGATCACCTTACCAATTAAGCTTTTATACTTTTTTGGGGAAGTCTCAGGCTGCCTTTGAGAGCACGTGTTGAGCTCCACTTTCACTGGATTGGGACCGTTTTGGTGGCCTTGCATTCCTCTGTGCCTGAACATGAGCCAAGGAACATTTGCTGACTCATGAGTGTAGGTGGCTGCGTTCCTCAGTTCCACTTTCCATGGAGCTCAATGAAAATATCAGGGACTTTGCAGGGGCTGCATTCAGTGGATCAGGACCACTCTGGGGTGTTTTATTACATGCCAAACAGACTCAGAGTGCAATCCTAAGCATGTCTACTTGGAAGTAAGTCCTACTGTATTCAGTGGAGTCTGCTCCCAGGAAAGTGTATTTAGGATTGCAGCCCTACTCTTTCCAACAGACTAAGGGCACAATCCAGAGTAACTACGGGAGTACATAAGAGACATTACGTGCACCCATAGTGACTGCACCACCTAGTGAAAACCTATGGGAAATTCATATTGCAATCCAGAGCAAGCTGTTTTTACACCAGAGCAAGGACTCCCCATAGTTACTCTGGAGTTCACCCTAAGGCTGCAATCCTACAGATATTTTTCTGGGAGTAAAACCAATTGAACACAACTGAACACAATGAAACTTACTTCTGAGTAGAAATGGATAGGATTGTGATCTAAGGCACATTTGCATACTTGTGAGTAAAGGAGCAGTGTGGCTCAGTTTCACTTTCCATAGGATTCCAAGCATTTTGTTTTAGTTTTTTGGCCATACCTTTTGATAGGAAGGATATAATTCAATGCTGTTCCTTCTGGAAAATATGCATCTAATGTTATATGACAAGATGGGGTAATTTTGAAAGATATTGGCAATTTTAGTGTTTTTGTGAGTTTGGTTACCCCCAGTGTCAGGCTGGTACTTGGGACCCAGGGGCCCCCCAAACTCTCTAGGTACACCACTGGCTGGGAACATGAAGGCAGATGCTGAGCCTGATGGGCACCCTTAGAAGGGGACAAGGGGATGATTCCCTTGCAGATTCCTCTCTCCAGCTGGTCTTTCTCCATGTGTGCCACCTCCCCCCCCCCCCCCCCGCCCATGATGAAAGCCGACAGCCTGGGAAAGCCTTTGAAACTGATCAGCGATGCACTCTTTGGGCACAGAGACATGATGCGCCACCCTTGAGGTCACTGTCAATTTCCTGTCTCCATGAAAACTTGTCATGTGCAAACACCTGTGTCCTGGTCCTCAGAATGTACAGATGTGGGGAGCCGGCAAGAAGGAGAGGAGTCCGGCAAGAGTTAAGCCCAGCAAGGGAAACAACAGAGGAAAAGAGAACCAAAAGGACAAGCCAGAAACGTTACTATCAGCAGGACAGGCGGGGTCTGCTCTGCAAGGCAGCCGAGGCCGGGGCTGGCCCTTGGAGATGGTGGCTGGAGGAGGGAGGGAGAAAAGGACCTCTGATAAACACAAGGTTGGAGGTCAAGGGAATTCAAAAAATAAGCACTTTCTCAAACCATAAATCTTAAATAGCTCAGAAACCCCAACCGGATCTCCCAGATATATTATCTCAGGAGCAGACAAGGTCAGAAATTCTGACTCCTGCTGAAGTTCCCACCTTGTCTTTATTAACCATCTGCCCTCAACACACGTGCCTTCCAAGATACCCACCCTTGCCTTACCAACCTTGATGCCAGGTGGGAAGAGGCACCCCAGAAGTCCCCCATCTGCTCAGGCATTGCTGGAGGGCTGCTGGTTTGCAAACTCTTCCACTTGAGTACAGACTGGGAAGTGGCGCTTTGAATATCTTGCCTGGCATGTTCCTGAATATGAGTTTTCTGTTTAAATTCATGCTCTTCCTGAAATATGTGTTGTTTGCTGCAGGGTAGAAATCTCATACATGCACATATATGCACACTCACACACATTACAGGCATGTTCAGCATCCCCACTGAGCAGCTGATGAAGATGGGCAGCCCAATCCAATAAAGATCACTGTGCCATGATGCAAGGGATTTTAGGCTGCTGGAGGTCTCCTCAGAGTAAAAGGAGCCACACTGGGTCAAACTGGACCTGCACCAGTGACAGGTGGACTGGCACAGGTCCACATTGAACTTCCTCAGGCCCAGAAAGCAGGGTCCCAATTCCCCCCAGGCTTGATCCACCCACCCTCACCCCAACTGCCTCCCTGTCCTGCCTCTAAAGAATAGAATTGCGAGGCTGTTGTGGACCATTGACAAACCGAAGTACCATCTGCACAAATTCAGACAGACTTTGGAGCTGCGGAAAGGAGGGGAGAGACAGAAAAATAGCATCAGAGTTCATTATCTGAGCACAGAATGCTTTATATTCCAATAAATAGAAGCATTTGCAAGACATTAAGCAGCTACAGCCTGCAATAAAGACAACTGGATCTGTTTAATGCCTTGCAAGTGCTTCTGTTTATCAGAATATAAAGTATGCATTTCATGTTCAGATCATACGCTGCTGTCAGGCACCTCCTTGCTCTTCAAAACCTCAGAAGCCCAAGTTTGTCATGAAGGGGTCCCTTTGGCTGGACTGCATCCCATGGCATTCCCACACCTCCACCAGGCGTCTTCAAGAAAGGCTGCAATTCTAATTTCCTGGCAGTAGAACCTATTGAACACAATAGGGCTGACTTTTGAGTAGACAAAGTTAGGATTGTGCTCAGTAACTCACTGCATGAATTATTGCATCTTTATTATTAAAACCCACATTCATTCCATCCTTCTTCGTACTAATTTAGTAAAAAATATCACCCATTGCTCTTGATGGGATTCATTGCAATAAGAGGGGCTCATTTATTTATTTATTTATTTATTATTTAATCAATTTATATCCCACCTTTCCTCCCCCGCAAGGGGGAGCCCAAGGCGGCTGACAATAGGAATAAAACATCATTAAAACAGCATATAAATAAAGAATTAAAACACCATTAAAATATAATTAAAATACAATAAAATCAAATAAAAACATGCAGATTAAAAATATTTGTTAAAAACAGTAAAAAACAATAAAAACAACTGTCCCCCCACCTCTGCCCCATTTAAAATGCTTTTTTAAAATAGAGGGTTTTAAGGCTCTGCCTGAAGCGCTGTATTGAGGGAGCTTTTCTCAGTTCAAAGGGGAGGGAGTTCCAAAGCCGGGGTGTCACCACCGAGAAGGCCCTATCTCTGGCCGCCACACCTCTCACATCTCTAAGTGGCGGCACAGTCAGTAGGGCCCCCTCAGATGACCTTAGGTGACGGGTCGGATTGTACAGAAGAAGGCGGTCCCTCAGATACCCTGGACCCCAGCCATCTGCAGGTTTTTTTTCCAGACCCTTTTAACGCTGTCCCTTTTGGGATAAATTAAACAAGTTGGGCCTACAGTGGTAACTCGCTTAACAAGCGTTTCACATATCAAGCAGAAATTTCCAAGAAATCTTGCTTCACATAACAAGTTCCGCTTCACTTAGCAAGCAAGCATGCTATGGGCATGTGTGCTATGCAGCCCTGATGCTCCGCATGGAGGCTCTTTAAAAGGGCTGCCAGCAAGCACTGCTGCCTCTGATTGACCCCAACTTGGGGGCAGTTGCCTAGGGGTGCCAAAGGCAGATGTCCCTAATTGCCCCCAAGTGCCTCTACCAACCACCTTGAACCTCCAGCAGCAGCCCAGGTAAGCCTCCCAGGAAAGTGTCTTTGATTGCAGCCTCCTAACCTTGTCTACTCAGAAGTAAGCCTCCTTGTGTTAAATGGAGCTTACTCCTAGGAAAGTGTCTTTAGGATTGCAGCCTAAGTCGACTTCATAGGGTCATGCACATTGAATGCATGTTTTGAATTCAATTCCAGTGTTTTGTCATTTTTACATCATTTTTACATCCAGTTAATATTTTTATATGACTATTTGGGGAGTTCTGGAACCAATCATCAGAGTTTCCATTATTTCATATGGAGAAATCTGCTTCACTTAAAGAGTGTTTCACTTAAAGAGCATGTCTCTGGAACAAATTAAGCTCTTTAAGTGAGGCGCCACTGTATTTGCTTCATTTTTTCTGATGTTACCAAATTAATGCCAAGAGTCAAACTCAGAAAGGGGGTTCCTCAATGCCAACCAGCCCACTGGAAAAATCTCCAGAAGGTATCATTTGAAGCCACAGCTTGAAACCTCCAGCAAAGGAGCCCTCACCACTCACTTTCCCCCTTGAGTTTGGATTCTCAGGCGGGCACATGTGGTGGTGCCAGAGCTATGAGCTGCGTGATGCTTTAACAGCCTGAGCGAGATCCTGTGGAATCTTCCCTCCAGGGAGTTTCCCCGTAATGTAATGAGTGGAATGTGCCTGCAAGTGGGAGACCAAGGCCAAGGGCTCCAGCAAATCTCTACCAGATGTCCTTGTCCTAATTAAGAAAGAAGAAAAGAAAAGCAGGGGGAGAGAGGCAATTAATTAGCTGAGAACACAGTAAGTAGAGACTCCATGGAACATTGCTTCATTTGGGGTGGGTAATGAGATTCATCAGCGACCCAGCACAGGCAGCGCCAATCCTTCCAGGAGTCCTTTGGTACTCATGAGGCCTTCCTGATCACCCACATAAGCCCATCAGACGAAACTCCTTTGCTGGATCAGGCCAAAGGGCCATCTAGTCCATCTTCCTGGGTCTCACAGCTCCCCACCAGATGCCTCAGGGAGCACATAAGATGCCTGCATCTTGCTGCTCTCCTCTGCATTTGGCACATTGACGTTGGTTGTCCATATCTATACACACCCCTCGTGGCTTGTAAGCTGCAATGGTCCTCCTCTTCTTGGAGGCACATGTCCAGGGTCCCACTTGAGGCTGTGATCCCCTCCTGAGCCACACCAGCTCACTTTAGTAATGGGGGTGGTTAGAAGGTCTCCAAGCCACCAGGTTCCCCTCGCTCATACTCCTCCTCTTGTACTCCAGATATCCCTCTTCCACTCTCTTGTATTCCTCCATTCTCTCATTCCTTTTTCAATGTGGGAAATGGGACGTTCCTCTCCTCCTTTCATCTTGGCCATTCCTGTTTCCCCAACTGTCGGAGGCTGACACATTTACAAGCCTTCTTTTCCAGGCTTATGCAGATTTATGTTAAAATATTCATGTTTCTTCCCTCCACGTTTATTTTTATTGGTTAGCAAATGCAAGCCTTTGTGCCTCGCTCTGTCCATAAATCTGACAGGGTGTCAGTAACTTCTGATGAAGGGTTTTTCATATTCTGCCAGTGAGTCCCCCCACCTTTCCTTGGGGGCAAGAGGCAAACAACTGTTTTGTTCAAGGGGCTGAAAATGGTAGTCCTTCATTTGGCCCTCCTGTCTAGGCAGACATGGATGGGGTTGAGCTACAAACTGCCCCCATGACATGCACAGAGCTCCTTCCTAGCAAAAGGAGAATGCACAAGGATCAAATCCACCCTCTCTACTGTTACTCATTTGCAAGATTTGACTCATTTTGAGGGTCGTGCATGGTAAAAAAGAGAGAGAGGGAGATAGGAAGAGAGAGGTGAGGACCCCCACCACCTCTCCACCTGCACCCACCCACTGCCCCAACTTTGCACCCTGACTTCCCACCCATCACTTTCAGTGACCACATTTCCAGCCACCACAGATACCAGGGCAAAGTTTGCAATAAAAGCAATGTCTCCATCGCTAGAGGTCTTTGGGGAAAATCAGAGGAAATGCCAAGTGTTGACATGTCGTGATGGAAAATAATTTTGCACTTCTGAAAGGAGAAATTTCTGGCATTGTCCAAAATGTCATTGACTGAAAGAGAACCTGTGGGCAGAAATTTTCACTCTGGAAGGAAAGAGATTTACAAGTGGGTGACTCTGTGTGGGGGCTCTCACTACGGAGTCTGGCACAAGACCTTACCCTGGAACAAGGAGCTAAAATACAGGTGTCCATTTGTTCTGCATTGATTGATTTGAACACCTCCAGGACAAGAACAACCTCTGTACTTTGACAGGTGATTACCTGCCTTGGCATTGATTAGGTGGCTTTGCATTTCTACCCACCCACCAATGGACAGTACCTTTTTGTGGTGGTGGGACTGTGTGCTCCAGTGATCCAAAGGGCTCTGCTGGCGGTAGCATAGCTCCTGGCAGGGACTCCCATGCCAGACAGGCCTTTGTTGAGGAGCCAGCCTAACTCGTCCAAAATCCCATTGAACATGGGTTGTCTGGAGAAGGAAAACTCCCACCTCCTACCTCCGCTGCCATATGGCTCTATCGATCTATGGGAAAGGCTTCAGGAGTCAACCACAATATCATAGTCTTTCGAGACCGAAGGATGCCAATGAATTTCCATCCACAACCATTCTCTGCAGGAGTCTGGCTGTTTCCCACTATCCACTTTACCAAATTGTTACCAAATTAATGCCCAACTTCACCCCAACTGTGCCCCACCTTCTCCTTTCAATAGAGATTGAATCCTAGAATATCCCACTGGTTCTCTCCTTTACACCAGGTTTCCACTATGCTTATCATCCTCCTTGCAAGTGGGTTCCTAAAAGAAGTTTGATTTAAAAGCCCTGGACTCCTCACACTGCTGGACACCTCACATTGGTGCTTAGCCTCTCTTAGGAGAGAGTTCCAGAGTTATCATGGCAGAGAAGGCCCTACATCAGTCTGGAAGGATGCACGTCTGATGGCTTTTCCATTCCTACCAATTATGGAATGACCCTCTCATTTCTTTATTTTTCCACCCATTCCCCTTACTCCATGCTTTTCCTCTGAAGAACCAAGAACAGCTTGAATCTGGTTCCAAGACTAGGGCTTTTATTGTGTCTGCACTGTCAGGTCTGCTCAGATTCATCCACAGAACCTGGCCAGGTATCTCACCTCGTTGCTGCACGTCAATCACAGCAACTCCATATCTCAGAAGATCTCTGGATCTGCTTCCAGGTCCAAGCGAAGGTTGACTGAGCCTGAGGCCACCTGGCAGCATCAATGCATCACCTGCAATATGTGGCACCTCAGCGTGATTGTATATCACAGAACCGCTCATGATGGCACATGTGCACATCTGCCGTCTTGCAAAACAGAAGTGGCAGAACGAATGACCCACACAGTTCACGTTGTGTGTTCTTTGCCCCACACACCAACATCCAAGATCTCTGTGTATTTCTTTATTCTGGATGTTGGGTGGGTTACAATGACCTGGCACAGTTCAGGAGAGCCTCTTGCCATACTTCCTCCATGGAAAAGCCACAGACATAGGGCAATATCATGGGGCAGGCCTGAATGGGACTAGGTTATTTCTAAGACAGGAATGAGACCAGGTTGAAAGGGACCAGCTGAAGGGACCAGTTTGTTTCTAAGACTTGAATAGCACCAGGTTGATTAGGACCAGGTTTTTTTCCTAAGACTTGAATGGGACCAGGACCAGTTTGATCCTAAGACTTGAATGGGACCAGGTTGAATGAGACCAGTTTGGTCCTAAGACTTGAATGTCATCAGGTTGAATGAGACCAGTTGGATCCTAAGACTTGAATGGGGCCAAGTTGAATGGGACCAGTTTGCTCCTAAGACTTGAAGGGCACCAGGTTGAATGGGACCAGTTTGTTCCTAAGAATTGAATGGGACCAGGTTGATTAGGACCAGTTTTTTCCTAAGACCTTACTGGGACCAGGTTATTCCTATTGCAGCAGCTTGTGTAGGACTTTCCTGGTCTAAATCAGCTCCTCAGCTGGAGGCTGGAAATAAACTGGCAGTCCCAGAAGCTGGTTAAAGGAGGTGTGATCAAACCACGGGAGGCACATTGATCTGTCTCAGTGACACTCTTTTGGCTTTGCTGAGAATCCTTCAGATGTTTCACATGAAGGGAAATCCCTGAAATTGTCATGGCGTGTCTCGCATCAAGAGCCGTTTGCTGTTTGAGTCCCACTCAGGCAGGCAGATGTGCTGGGTGGAAGTGGGGCGTGTGTTGTCCTCGCCGGAGAGGCAAGAACAGATTCCAGCGGCTCAGATGCTCCTGCCAAGAGCGCATCTCCAAGGCTGCAGCTCCCCGATAAACGCAGGAGCCGTGCCCATAAATTGTATTAAATAAACAGCAGCTGCACATCAAGGTATATTATCCATCCAGGACTTCCTCCTCCTCTTCTGCTTATCCTTTTTATGAATGGTTGAAGAGGCGAAGGTGCCGTTTGCCAGTCCTCTGTCAGCAGAGTCTGAGTTGAAAATCAATTTGGTGATTCAACTCTGACTCAGGGCCACCAACTGGCAGGGGAGAGGAGAAGGAGGAAGAGGAGGGGGAGGAAGACCAATGAATGCTTTCAGGGTGTCTCTGGGCTTGTAATTTTGCACTGTGCTCAGGTACCAAAGTGAGGACAAGGTGGAAACCCTGACACGTTGCCAGGCTCTGGAGGGCTCAGCTCCAGATTGTAGGTTCCAAACATTGGGGACCTGAGAAGGGGACGGGGCTACGTTCCAGAGAAAGCAGGCCAGGATTCAAGGGGCGAACCTAGCAGGTAGTCAGGACCACGCGGATGTTGAGTTTCAGGGGAGGCAAACTGTGGGTGGAGGGAAGCTGGACCAAATTCAGAGTCCCACAAAAGGAGCAACAGAAGCTGGCGCCAAAGCCAGGAACTGGTCCTGATCCAGGAAAGCAAATGGGAAAAGGGAGGAGAGGCTGAGGGCAAGACCTCAAAGCAGAGGACCGTTGTTTGGAACAAGGAGCACTTTGGAGGCCAAAGCCCTTCAGGGGGAGCAGGGACTGACCCCTGAAAGTCAACAGACCACCTAGAGGATGTACTGGAAGCTCAGAGCTGAACCCTGCAGCAGCTGTTGTCCTGTTGATACAGCTGGTTGTCAAAGAATGATCTACTTGTAGCCTAACTTTTAACAGGAACAAGCAAAAATGGTCTCACAAGCTGGATCTGCCCACAGTGGATCACTCCTGGTTGCCGCGATCTGTCCCCCTATGCGGTTGGTCATGAAAGCACAAAAGAGGCACCTGGCCAGTTAATCCCAGTCGTTGTCCTCCTCAACTCACCAGAGAGAGGCTCAGATGAGATTAATGGTGATGGGATGGGTCAAAGTAGCCACTCCTTTGACACCTCTGGTTACACACTTTGTCCAAGTGGACCTTGTTCCACTTGTCTGGGCTCAAATGACTCTTCCAGGTATTGGATCTCAGGTCTTGGGAATGTGGCTCAGCCTCAGGTAACAGGAAAGAGCCAGCCTGGTTGTTCTGAGGAAAGGGGACCCCTCCGACACGCTCACCCTTTCCTGTGGTCTCAGGGAGGATTGGATAGTTTCCGCTTCTCCCCATCGCAGAGTCAAAGTGAGGGGGGCGTCCAGCACCCAGAAGTTCAAAGGCAAGAGTGACCTGCTCTGCAGTCCTGCTCCTGTGTTAATGTGCCCTGATGCTGCAGCCATCGGTCAATGGAGGGAGATTGGGAGGGACTGGGGGAGCGTCCCCCCATCCCAGTACTCCTGCCATCTTTGCTGCTACCTCCTGGACGCCAAACAATGACAGGGACTGGACGGCCACCTGTTTAATCCACCTGCCTTGGACTGGGTAACTCCCAAGGTCTCTTCCAGCCCTAACATCTCATGAGTATCTTTCACTATAGATCTAAAAGTATCTCAGGGAATCTAAATGCCCGTCTGTGCCATGGTGAATGGTGAACATTTACTCTCTGCCGGCTTTCCTGTGTTGTTCTTGTTAATGATTTGGTATTTCATGGCCCGTTATTGTAAACCACCCCAGCCTCCTTTGATGAAGAGCCGCAGATGTCTGTGCAATGAATAAGTCATAAAGAAGGTCTCCTCTGAGCCGGTCTTGAGGCTGTGATGAGAAGAAGTGCTTTTGCTTGTGTGATCTGGTCCACGAGGAGCCCACGCATGGCTCAGCCTCCCTCGTTGTCGCACGGGAGCCCAGGGTTGCAACTCAAAAACCAGCCACCAAAAAACATAAATATCACTTGCAAAAGCGGAAGACAAATTTAATTCTTTCCGGAAGCAAGTTTGTCTTACAAAGCATACTTCTTGCAAAGCGGTTTTTCCCATAGGAAATAATGGAAACTCAAGACAATTGGTTCCACAACCCCCAAAATATTAACTGTATGTATAAATGATGACAAAACACTAATCAAATTCAAAACACTGTAATATAATACAGAACACAATTGCTGTAATAAAACACTGTAATATACTGTACATTAAAACAGAAAAGGAAACCTTTATGGCCAAAGATGACTAATTTTCACCAAGGGTCACTGGTGTCTTTTTGAGCATCTTTAACAAGGAACCTCTGTGTGAGATCTGTCTATGCAAACCAGATAACCAGGGGTCAGGGAACATTTTGACCTTTTACCCCAAAATATATTTAGATGTGCTGACGTTACCCCTTTGATATGCTGACGTTAACCCCACCAAACCCTGCATCCATCCCTTCTGTAGTGTCCTTTGCTTCCCCTATATTGTTCCATTACCCCCAGGAATTTCATTTTTACCCCATTTGGGGTAATTTACCCCTGTTCCCTGACCACTGAGATAAGCAAAAGCAGCAAAAGTTTCTTCCTGAATGCAAAAGAGGCAAGAGTCTATGTTGTCTACTCAGAATCAAGACCCATTGAATACAGTGGGGCTTCCTCACAGGAAAGTGTGGCTGCAAAAGTGGGACTTACCCCCAAATCCAGAGTAACTATGGGAGCATGTAAGAGACTTTATGTGCAGCCGTAGTTACTGCACCACTTAGTGAAAACCTATGGGAAATTCATATTGGAATCCAGAATAAGTTGTTCTTACACCAGAGCAAGGACTCCCCATAGTTACTCTGGATTTTGCCCTTAGGCTGAAATCCTAAAGACACTTTCTTGGGAGTAAGACCCATTGAACACAATGGGGCCTACTTCCAACAGTTAGGATTGTGCTCTTATTCACAGAAAAGTGGGGTGGAATGGGGTCCAGGCAGGGAGGGGGTTTCCTTGGGAGGAAGGGGTTTCTTTTTGAGGGAGGTCCAGAGGGGAGATCCAGGAGGGGGGCTCCCTCCTACCTGATGGTGGCTGCTGGCTGGCTGGAGGAGATTGCAGACTTGCAGGGGATGCTCAGAAATCCAGTCCTTCCCCGTGATTGCTGTGCCTGTGCTCCCTATGCTGGCCTGTTCACTGGTACTGCAGGCAGGAGGAGAGGGAGCCCTGCCAATGGGGAGTCGTCTTTCAAAGCACATTCGTCCCACGAAGCACAATCCCATTGAAATCTGAATTCGTTTATCAAAGCATTTGTCCTGCAGGGCATTCGTCTTGTAAGATACTTTTTGTAAGATACTTTTTTTGTAAGGTATTTTTTTTTTAAAAGCCGGAATACATAATGTGTGGCCAATAAATATCTTTGTGTATTTGAGTGATGATTTTTTACTGATGAAAGTCATATGGAAATGCCAAAAATAGTCCCATGTCACATGCAAATCAACATCAGGGGAGACAATTTTAGCTTTTAGACCAGCGTTTCTCAAAGTGGGGGTCGGGATCCTTTTGGGGGTCGCCTAGAGCTTTCCTGGGGAGTCGCCTAAAGACCCCTGGTGCAGGGGGCCAGGTCAGGCTTGCCAGCCCTCCAGCTGTAATCTCAGGGCCCAATCCTGTGCATGCCTACTCTGAAATAAATCCCATTCTGTTCAATGTGTGCACAGAACACACATTTCATTTGTAACAATGAAAATACATCCTGTATATCGTATATTTACATTACAATTCATAGCAGTAGCAAAATTACAGTTATAAAGTAGCAATGAAAATAATTTTATGGTTGGGGGTCCCCACAACATGAGGAACTTATAAAGGGGTCATGATGTTAGGAAGATTGAGAACCACTGCTTTAGACCATCAGAGAGATGTTGAAAGAATGGAGTATGTGTTGGATGAATGCAGGCCTCCATCAGTCTTGGAAGACCATGGTATCATGCTTGGTGCTGCATATGCTGCATGCAAAGCACGAAAGCCTGGGTTGGATTGTTATGGAGGATCGGCTGTTCCCCAAGCTGCAAATCCCCCGTCTCCACGCCACTGAATTAGTCCAATGGAAAGGAAGAGCCAATACGATTGGATCCAGCTGCGTCACAGAGCTGGGCTAAGGACAGGAGCTCACCCTGTCTTGTGGGGCCGACCCGGGTCTCGAACCCTGGCCTGCTGGTTAACAGGCACAGCGTCTTAACCACTTGCACCACCTACAGCCCTGAGTCCTGGATATAATTTAAAGGTGTTGAAAAAGTGGAACCATCAGAAAACGAACGGTCAAAAAGTGGGGAGTGCCTGTATGACTAATTAATTACAAGAAGGGTATGTGCTGCCTCCTCACAAGGAAAAGGAGGACAACGAAGATTTTTTTCAGGGCAACAAACTGAAAAAGAGAACATGTGATGGGAAAAGAGGCTCTGTCAACTGCGATGTGGCTGCACCATAGAAGGCTGGCCAGTGGAGGGCTGAAAGTTCTCCATTGAATAGAGAGAAGGGCGATGAGCCCCTTCCCTCCTCCCAGGAGAAAAGGTGGAAGTGGTTGTCCCGCCACAAAGGCTGGGCGTGCGCCTGTGTCCACTTAGGGGAAATCAAACAAGGCCGTTTTCTTCAGAAGTCCTATTTCTGCCAAGACAGGCAGAATCCTTCAGATGGTCCCAGCTGGACGCTTGGAATTCTTCACTCCTCCTGCATTCTTCACTCCTTCCTTCCCTCTGTGCTCCTTTGTTGCTATTTTTCCCCCACGTTCTTCCTCCAACAAGCCATTGATTCTCTGCCGCAGCCACAAAAGTCCAATGAGATCGGTCCCTCTGGACGGAGGAAGAGGCCTTGGAGAGAGCTAAGTAGAGCCTCGGAGAATGCCAGGAACGCCACGGGAATCCAAAGGAGCCTCCACAACAGCGCTGAGCAAAAACAGCCTTTCTGGAATGTGCCATCCTGACGGGGCTGAGTCTCTGCCAGGATCTGCCTGAAAACAATGCCGGGTATGGGAAGCGAGTGGCCCCGAAGCCACAGCCCCCAAGACCTTGCCCTATAAATAATGGCCTAATGAATAAAGCATGTGTCTTGCTGCAGTCTAGGAGGCCTGCACCAGTGGGCTGCCGGCTGAAAGGGAAAGGGAGAGACATGGCTGGACTCCGGAGCTGAGCAGGCAGATCCCCTGCTAATAGACTGATTAAATATAAACTGGGTTCCGGAAGAGGAGGGGGCGCTGGTGGTGCTGGGCAGAAAGGCACCCACGAAGGAATAAAAGACTCCAGTGCTTTTGCTGCAAAGGGAGCTAAATGAGGACAGAGCTCCAGAGGCATCACGTGGACTTCTCAGGGGTTCTGGGTATTGCAAGTGACACTTTTCACAGCAGTGGCAACAACAAGAAGGAAGCAGCCAGGAAGGTCCCACCAAAGCTTTGTGATAGATGTTCAGTTAGTCTGTTTGCCAATGTCCGTCTCTTCCCCCTCCCTTTGGATCCATTCCAGTCTACAAGACCAAACTGGAAGCGTCGTCACTGGCTTGCTATAGCTCCAAAGAGTGGCTTTAAAGGGAAGGGGCCACTTGCAGGCCAAAGTGACGTGCCCTGGAAAACTGAGGCTTTCTTAGTAGAGGTTTAGTAGAGGCTTTCTTACTGAGCGTGCTCAGTAGCCCACTTCATTCATTCAGTCATTCATTCATGTTATCTAGTTTTAAAGGTATTTTATTGTTGTTTTAAATGTTGTTAGCCACCTTGGGTTTCCTTTTGTTCATGAAGAAAGGTGAGATACAAATCAAATCAAATCAAATCAAAACCATCCATCCATCCATCCATCCATCCATCCATCCATCCATCCATCCATCCATCCATTCATTCATTCATTGTCTCTCTTTCACTGGAGATCTTCAAGCAGAGACTTGATGGGTACCTGTCAGAGATCGGAAAGATAGGATTTCCTGCTACAGTCAGTAGGTTGGACTAGATGACCTATTAAGTCCCTTCCAACTCCATGATTCAGTAATTCATTCATTCAGGCTGCAATCCTAACCTACATATAGGTCGGCATAAGCCCAAGCACATGTTTTTGTGTTGAGATGAGTGTGTCACAAAAGTGCCGTAAAACACTTCTGCCCCACTCCTGGTGAGGTTAGATCAGTGCACAGGCATACATGGACCTCCACGGACCTCCACACACCTCCACAGGAAGAGATACCAGGTGAGTTATGCTGGCCTAAATCGGCTAGGATTGCATGTTTAGTGCTTTGCTGTTATGTGCTCTGGCTATGCTGTTGCCTCCTTGCGCAAGTTTTCTTCCATCCATGGCATTTTTCTGGTGGATCCCTGCAAACCTCTCTCAGTTCCCACTGTCCACGGAACTGGAGGAAGGCACCGATGTGGCACTTCTGCACACTCCAGGGTTATCTGAACATTGCCTGGTCCAAGCCTTTCCACTCCCCCCTCCCCAACCGAGCCCAGCTGTGCAAGTACGTAAAACAGAAGACGACAGCTTTGCACTCCAGATGGCCACAGTGTCACCAGCTCTTCTGGAGTAAGCAAACTGTTCCTGGAAGGAGGCCAGGTGTGCGTCCAGAGTTTGCAACTGCCGTTGCTGTTGGTTTTCAGGCCCTGACGTGTGAAGCTGCACAAAAGTGGCCAAGAAAGTCAGTCCCAGACCCCAGGTGACGACATGCCAGCTTTCAGTTGCACCTTAAAAGTTCAGGAAAAACTTCTGCCTTCACTGATCTTTGTCTACCACAGCCTTTTTTGTAGCAAAAAACAGCACCTCCCAGATGAGGACACTTTCATGCACGGCATTATAATTACTCAAGTGTGTGCTGAGGATCAATTTTTATATTGCATTTCAATTAACGATCAATTAGCAACATGTAAATGCAATTATATATTTATATTATATATTTGATTTATTTATTTGAGTTTTTCACAACCTCAACTGACATCAAATTCACACTTGATTCCCAGCCAAATTTGGGTCAGTCTCTGCAAGAAAAACAATTCCCAAACTTTATACCACAAATTCCCCAGAAAGCTCAACAGTTGAATCATTGGCACTCCTATCATTTAGAAAATAAATACAATTTCCAAGCCAGGCTACAGAGGTACCTCACTTAGCAAGTGCCTCACTTAACAAGCGTTTCACATAATAAGCAAAAATTTCCAAGAAATCTTGCTTCACATAACAAGTTCCACTTCACTTAACAAGCAAGTGTGCTATGGGCACGCATGCTATGCAGCCCTGATGCTCTGCACGGAGGCTCTTTAAAAGGGCTGCTGGCCAGCACTGCTACCTCTAACTGCCCCCAACTTGGCCAGCACTGCTACCTCTAACTGCCCCCAAGCGCCCCCACCGACCACCTTGAACCTCCAGCAGCCCAGGTAAGCCTCCCATGAAAGTGTCTTTGATTGCAGTCTCCTAACTATGTCTATCCAGAAGTAAGCCCCATTGTGTTAAATGGGGCTTCCTCCCAGGAAAGTGTCTTTAGGATTGCAGCCTCAGTAGACTTCATAGGATCCTGCACATTGAATGCATGTTTTGAATTCAATTCCAGTGTTTTGTCATCATTTTTACATCCAGTTAATATTTTTTATGAATATTGGGGGGGTTGTGGAACCAATCATCTGAGTTTCCATTATTTCCTATGAAAAAAATCTGCTTCACTTAAAGAGCATTTCAGTTAAAGTGCAGGCCTCTGGAACAAATTAAGCTCTTTATGTGAGGCACCACTGTAAATGCATTGTGAACATTTTTTTGAGGGGTGTGGGGGGGCAGGCCCTCCCACTGACCATTTGTTCAAGTAAGGGTAAAATCCAATAGGCCTACTCAGAAGTAAGTCCTACTGTGTTCAATAGGGTATAATCCTAGAAAAGTGTGGCTAGCATTGCAGCCTAAGGGCAATATACTAAGCAGTTTGCCAGCACTGGCAAAGCTGTGCCAGCAGGCAGTGCTGCAACTTGCAGTTGGGGGGGGGCAGGCATAGAGGCCTCCCCAAGAGAGTTGCATTGCCCTTACCCTGGAGCAGGAAAAGTGCCTAGGATTGCACCCTACAGAGTGACTGCCAAGCACCTCCACGCGCTCCTTGGTTCTAAACAGGACAGACCCATCCAGGTCACCGTCTCTCTCTGCAACCAGTTCTTGCAAAGCTTGGTTTTCATTTTATTCCCTTATTGATGGCTTTGTCAAAGGAAGTTCTAATCAGTAACAATCCTGTTTCCCATTTGTTTTCCAATCTGTGGGACTAAAGAGGCTGCTAACATCCTGATCTCCCAGGAATGCCCCCTGCTCAACACTCCCGGTCCTGCCTCCACCTTCTCCAAAGGCCCCGTCATGCATGGATTATTAGTTGACTACTAATCTTCTGGACAGTTGACAAGTTTTATCTTGGCGCTCCAACCAGCTGACTAGAGGAGACAGATGAAGACCATTCCGAGCTGGTTCTCAGGCCCTTCCTTTTCTCCCCTCCGCAGGGGAGGGCAGATCTCTGGGAGGACTTCCCACGGAGCTTCAGATATTGGAAACCCATGAGGGGGACTCCCAGAGTAGCTGGGAGGCTCACTGGACCTTGCAAGGGAGGACAAAAAGGAAATTGAATGGACTGTGGGAGCCACTAGACCAGCAAAGGACCAGCTGAGGGAGGCTCCATGGAGAGCTGTTTCCCATAACCGAGTTATTAGGAGAGCGATGAGTCTTCTGGGACTGGAGGTGAAGGAGAGCAGAGGATCAGTCACAGGAATGGGCAGGTGGAACTGGGGCAGAGCCGGTTTGGGTGATCAAGAACTTGTTCTAAGGCACTTGGACACACCGTCCTTCCCACTGCCACAGACAGGTCAAGAGCACTGAAGTTAGGGTTGGGTTAGGGTTGCCATATGTCCCAGAAAACAGGGACAATCCTGATTTTGGGGATTGTGTTCACATACTGGCAAATGGGACAGAGGGTCCTGTCCCAATTTTGTGGAAGAGAATTATGGCAACCCTCTGCAAGGTACAACCTGCCTGAATCTGGGCTTCGCTCCAATTTCCAGGTTCTGGGAATGGAGGATGCAGTGGCCTCTTAGTATTCCGGCATGGCTTTTAGTTTGGGAACCCAATTGGTCTTACTCCCAGGAAAGTGTCTTTAGGATTGCAGCCTACATCTTTTGACACAACACAGGTATTTCAACAGTTTGTTTTGTTGCATTTTGGGTTAAATTACCTATTGAGTAATTTATATGACCTACATATGACATGAAGGTATTTAACCTATATATTTAACCTATATATGATATTAAGGTATTATTCTAAAATACCAAGATTTTCACAATTTGGCCACTGGTGGTGCCCTGAGTGTGTCACCTGGCAAGGTCCACCTCTCCCTAATAGTGCCATTATTGCCACTTGCAAATTGGGCAGTAACATTTAGGCTGCAGGAACTATCAAGCGATCTGCAAATGGGCCACTGGCATGGAAAGCTGTTGCTCAAAACCCCCTCGCATGCAACGGTTGCCTGTTTGCACATTCAGGTTGCAAGTGTTGAAATGCAAACACATCCAAGGTGGAGAGACATGTGTGAGCTCGCCTGGATTCTCAAGAAGTGCCGGGGCAGGTCAGGTCAGAATTTATAATTATGACAAAGGTAAAGGCAGAGATCGGTACACTAAAGCGTGTTTCCTTCGTATCATTCAAAGCAGACCAGGATCTCAGTTTCCATTCTGCCTGTGTGAACACCCGTGTTCACCATTGGCCACCCGTGAAGGCCGGAAGGAGAGCTTTTTCTGTTCCCTCTACCGCATTTATGTGCTTGCTGAAAATATTTGCAGAGCAGGGGAGGAAGGGAGGCTTCCCTGGGATTCCCTAACACGTTCACTGAGAGATGGAGGGAGGAGGTGACCTGGCGTTGGTGGGATCCCTCAGGCAGACCCTTCACAGCCCTGCAAATCAGGCCCCCCTCCAACTGACGCCTGGAAGATCAGCCAGAGGTGGTGCCTGGTCTGATCTTGGAGAGAAGCAAAGACAGCCCCATCCCCCAAGCTAGCCCCCCAGGGGTCCCTGCAGTGGGTCCCTTCCCTCTTCACACCAGCCATGAATTCCGGCTGTTCCTGGTGCTGGGCTCCCCCTGCCTGCCTGCCTGCCTGCCTTCCTCTGTCTCCGTCCTGGGAAGAATAGCTGAGGCAGCTGACTGGGGAGTTTGCAACCAATTAAGCTGCCCTTTTAAAAGAGTTGTTAATCTCCATTATTAAGACAACTCCACTGAGGAGGCTGGGGGAGTGCAGTCAGCTGGAATGCAGCAGGAGCCCCGAGATGGGGCCGCGCCTGGCTCTTCAGTGCTAAAAGGCTTGCTCTTGGTCTCCAGCACAGTCGTCCCCAGAATGAAAAAGTGGGGTTCGAACTCTCTCCCCATAAAGGGAGCAGATCTTTCAATCCCACTTGCACCTTCAGAGGATGGTGACTTGGGGGGCACTTGCTGGGTATAGGCAGACTATTCCTCTTCCTGGAGGTTCAGAGATTTCAGGATCCGAGGTTGCTGAGCCCAGGACTCAGAACACCTTCCTGACATGGTCACAAACCAGACATCTGGACTTCTGGTTGTGTATGGCAGGAGAGGCTCCAGAAGGATGGGCACAGCCCCAGGACGACCCAATGTACAGGACATCAAGACTGCAAGCATGACCACACTTCCCTGGGAGAAAGTACTCTTGAACACAGTGGGATTTACTTCTGAGTAGACATGCTTTGGATTGCACTGCAAGCGCCTAGAGTCCGATTCCACTTGAGCAGCTCTTTTCAGGGGTCTTCCTTCTGCGCGCATAACTTGCAAGAACAAAATGTCTTGGCAGGCAGGCTGGTAAAGAAAACCTTGGAAGCCCAAACTGGCCAATCCCACCTCCTAAAAAATACCACTAAATACACAAATGATTTGGGTGGAATGAGCAACGGCCTTGTTTAACCTTGAATGGCTGGGAGAGGAAGGAGGAAGGCCACTCTCCAATTTCATGGTTTTTGGCACTGCTCAGGCCATCCCAAAGCCACAGGTTTGATGGTGATCAGACACAACCTCTGTCAGTAAAGCTCTCTCTTCTCTTGCTTCGGCATGGAAAAGGAAGTTGCCACTTCTTGAAGTTGGAGGAATGAGCTAATTCAGAATGACAGCCTCTCCTTGAGGTGGATGGATGGGGAGGCTGCTGGCCGCTGGGCAGAGTCAGGAGGTGCTGCTTCCCGCCAGAAGTTCGCCAGAGCCGCCGTGGGTGGAAAACGCAGGTGGCACCTGTTGCTGCCCAAACTGGGCTTCATGATGGGGAACAACGGGGCCGTTTGGTGCTGCTCTGGCCATTTCTCCTGATTGGAAAGGATTTTAAGTGCATTCAGGAGGGTGGTGGTGCAGCAGTTCTTTCCTCCTACTAAGGACCCCTTTGCTTTCCTAATGATTCACACATCCCAAAGAAGACCTGCATGCAAACACATGCTTTTGGCCAGATTTTGTTTGTGTAAACGCAGTGCAAGCGGGCATCTAAACTGGTCCAGAATCATTGCGGGAGGTTGGGCAACTTTTGATTCTAATCCTTCTGTGGTTCTGGTCCCAACACCATTAACTGAGCTCATATAATTACAGCCAAAAAATACCCGCATTTACTCAAATCTAATGCAAGTGGGAAAATAATTGGGGGAACTTGACCAGTTGAATTTCCTCTTGGAAACCTCTTTCCCAGCCCAACACTGGACTGAAAGACCAAGGCAAAGTGTGCTCATACAATGTAACTTTGCTAAGCCAGCATCACATGAGAGCCTTTACATGGCACAGACTTCAAGGCGTCCACCTTAAATTTCAGTTTCCACTACTGTGGCAGGCATAAAAAATGAAAATGGCTGCAATCCTAAAGACACTTTCCTGGGAGTAAGACCCATAGAACACAATGGGTCTTACTTTTGAGTAGACAGGGTTAGGATTGTGCTCACAGTCTTTAAAATGTAATCTCAGGCTAGTCTTTTGGCTCTCTTGATTCTGATGATCAAAACTGCTCCATCCACAACTTAGCCTCTGGTTTGTTGTAGTCTTAGGTCCTGCCAAGTTTAGTGACTTCCTTTGGTGTTTGATGGATCAGTCTGTATCCTTTATTGATCAATACAGATTTATTGTTGCTTAATTACTTCCTGTACTTTTTTTGTTTTGGTTTTGGTGTAAACCATTTTCTGAGAGTGGGAAGTGGTGTGCAAATCCTATAACGAATAAATTCAACATCTGAGAAGCTTCCCATATAGAGAGCGCTGCTTACATCCTGGAAACATCGTGCAAGGAAGCTTCTTATAACTTGAATTGGAACAACTCCCTTTTCCGTGCTTTGCGCTCTCCTGAAGCGTGTGGTGTTTGTTCACATGGTCTGTGAAATCACTCATGGGTGTGCAGTACCATACAGTTGTGCTTTGGTTATCGCAGCCACTCTGAGCGCACTGGCTCGGGTGCTACCTAGCAAGGGGGCTTTTCAGACTCCGAGACCTCAGGTCATGGTCTGTGTTCTCCAACCAAATTAGAACTTCAATGTTCTCAAGTTCTCAAATGTGGTGCTTTGCCTTTCCTCCAACTGGGGAGAAGTTGTGGGTCTGAAGTGGATCTCTCCTTCCTTCTTATTTATTTGTTTATTTATTTATTTTCCCACCAAATATGAATCGCAGGAGCCGCTATCCTTCCATTTGGAGCCATGTGGAATTTTTGCACGGGAGATATTTAACCTGACTTTAATTTGAGCCGAAATGTCTGATATTCCTAATAGCAATAACATGCCCTGGATGCAGAAGAAAGGGAGGGGGCCAGGTGGAGGCAGGGGGGAGGCAAATACACCAGAAAGCTCTTACTGTTTGCCTCTCAGAAGCATTCCAGCCGGTCTCTGTTAAAGGACTCCTGGCAGGCTAATGTGCGGCAGACGTTAATGGAGAGCCTAATCAGATCTGGGCAGCTCCGAATTGCTGGAGCGGCGGCTGAGGAAGTGGGTGTCCATGAGAAACCCAAGAGTCCCGTGCCCTTTTCCCTCCCTCCACCTGTGCATGAGCAGTGCAAGGCGCCACTGAGCTGCTCCATGGCAAAGGTGTCAAACTGGTTTCATAGACTGTAGCGGGCATTGAATTGCATGAGTGCATAGGTAGGCCAACTTTGCTGGGTATGGTAGAGAGGACCTTACTGTGCTCCCCACACCCATGGTGTTCAATAGTACTTACTCCCAGGAAAGCGTGTTTAGGATTGCAGCCATAGTGCTTTTCAAGTGACCAAGAAGCCAGTCAAATCTCTCCTGACCTTCCACTAGGGAATTTCTGACTGCAATGCCTATTCAAGGCCCCGGAGAGTGAGTAGCAGGTGGGGTGGATGCCGACCTAATCCATGGCTCTGCAGCAGAGGCCCAACACAGAGTTGCTCCTGGTGTGCTGCCAGACAGACCTTGGTCCTCAACTCTCCCCCTCAGGGGGAATTTGTGTGCATCTCCCCCTGTGAAGTGTTGCCAGTCTTTGCAGCACATTCTTTGCTTCCCAAAATAGTCCTCAAAAGTTTTGCCAGAGAAGACACTTTCAGACACACCTTCTGGCACCTTCTGAGCACACAGGCGCCCTTGGGGGCCTCTCACAAGTTTTATCAATGCTTCAGCATTCCTCAGATTTTTGGCCCCAGGAAGGAACCTCTGGATTCTTCTTGAAAGTAACTTTTGGGAACGTTTTCCCCCAAAATGGAAACACTCGGAGCAACCTCTGCTCACCCTTCCTGTGCAATATTTGAAGCCACCACCTTGATTTTCAGAGATCTCAAAGGAAGGAGGGATTCCTGGCTGTTTTCCCATAGAATTAATTAATTTCTAGCCCTGTGGAATGAGTAGAAATGTTTCTCCACTGGAGTCTTCCAATCAAGAGGAAATTTGCCATTTACACAGGGTTGAGCGAGGAGTGTGTCTTGCTCTACACGTGCCCCAGCCTGGCTTAGGAACACAGGGGATCACAGCCTCCAAAGCTGGATGTGCTCCACTTTTTTGCAAAGTTGTTGCAACTCTTTTGTGCCAGAGCAAAGGGAGTTTGGAGTTTGGGGTTTGGCAGAACTACGGGACACAGTCTCGATTTGCTGACCACAATGTTGCAGAAGGAGTGTCTGGAAAAGAGGCTGACCAGCTGAAGCAGAAGGCTGGACCCCAGAGACCCTGCACCCTGGCTGGCCTCTGGAAGCAGCCAAGCTTTGGCCAGGCCTGGGTGGAGACCTTACTCTTCTGATGTGTTTCCGAGGCTGGCTGCACAGGAAAAGCATTAGAACAAGCAGCGCACATGTTCAGAAACAGAAGAACATCAGAAGAGCCTCCACAGGTTCAGGCCAAAGGGCCGTTTAGTCCAGCTTCCTATATCACACAGCAGCCCACCAGATGCTTCAGGGAGCACATATGATACCTGCATCCATGTGTCCCAGTGCATCTGGCGTTTTGAAGTTGTCCACCTCATGACTCATATCACAGAACTTTTTGGCTAGGTTTGGTGAATTTGGTTACCTTTGGCTGCAATGTGCCTTGCTCGCCTTATAGGGGTGGCAGTGACCCTTATAGAGTTGGTGCCAGCTTCCCCTCGCCCCAATATGGTACAATGGATGTTATCACGAGCAATGAGAATTTGGGGGTCTGCCAAGCGATGTGTGCCCTGGGCCCGATTTGGTCAATCCCAATTTCATTTTGGTTGGAAAGACAAACGCCATGTGTTTGGCTTTAGAACAGTGATTTTCAACCACTGTGCCATGGCACACTGGCGTACTGCTGTTGGTCCTCAGGTGTGCTGGAGGACTTTGGGGAACTTTATGACTATGAGACTTTATGAGTAGGGCAACTGGGGGATCTGAGCTCCTTTCCTGCAGCATGGTGTGCCTTGTCAATGGTCAAAAAAACTGATGGTGTGCCTTGATGATTTTAGTGTCTTGTCTGACTGTCAAAAAAGAAAAGAAAGGTTCAAAATCACTGGTTTAGGAACTCTTATCCTTCAGTCCCTGCATTCCTCCCAACAAACAGAGAGGATCTGAAAGTGCTCTAGAGCTCTGTTCCCTCCCCAGCCCCCATGGCCTCTCTAACTCTCCCCAGAGACATTGGGAATCCTAATTCATCTTCAGTAAGGTTTTGGAAACTGTTGCTGCTCCAGCATTGTCTTGCTTTCCAAGGCAGACCCCAAAAGGGCCGCCGGTGACTCCGAAGAGCAATCCTGCCCCTTCCTCTCACTGACACTCCCCAAATGGATGAAATAAATATTGTTTACAAATAATTTAAAGGCTGGAAGTGATTCATCCCAACTGTTCATGACATCCTTATGAATAATGGATCCAGTTGAGGAAAATCAGGATCGGCTCACAAATAATTCATACCTCTGACCACGGTTTTAATTCATGGAGAACATAATTCTTCCCAAACATTGTGATCTGCATTTCGTGAGCACCCTGAGTCGTCAGTGCCTCCCCAAATCACAACAACTGCAAGGGCAGGACAGCAACACCGGAGAACGTTGGCTGGATGTGTGAGTCCCAGAAGCAGCTCCATTTCCACCTTCTTTGCAGCTCCTGGTCTGGTGCTCTTTCCAAACCACCCCTTCTCAAGCCCTTATAACCCTTATTCAATAATTCCTTCCAGGTGAGGGGCCCAATTGGGCCAAACTGGTCAAATTGCCCTAAGGCTGGTCCTGGCTGGGGTTGTCTCCCATTCATTCATTCATTCATTCATTCATTTATAAGTATTAATTTCAGTCCATAACCAATGATAATCAGTACGTAACCTTCCTCCAATAAATGGAGGATGCTTGTATTTCTGTGATTCCCATCATGCATGGGCTGCATGATGCTGATATCCAGACTCTTTCCTACTTTCCACTGCGCCATATTGCTGCAACTGGTTTCCGTGCCCTGAGAATGGTCACTGCATCCAACATTGGAAGCACACTGGAGCTTGCCTGCCCCACAGGCAATTTTGGGAATTATAATCCGAAGGAATTCTTATTTTGATGGCTGCATTCTGGAGAGTGTTATGGAGGAGTTCCCAACTTGTTCTTCGTTGTTCCACCAAGGGGGACACACACAATAAATCCCAGCTACATCTAACAGAACACAAAACAACAAGGACACCTTCCAAGTTGTCTCACCGAAATGGGGCCACTGAGAGGCCACCCCATAAATAGCTGCTCCCACTCCAGTGCAGCAGGAGGGGCTGGACAAAGAAACTCTGGCTGGGGGCTCAGCCCTTCTCTGTCTCGCAGGAATCTTGACCTATAATCCCCAAGACCCTCTCGGGTGTTTTCCTGACTTCAGCCCTATTGTGGGCAGATGCCTTTGCATATGATTTATTTATTTCTCTTGGCATCCCAACAAGGGAGATCAGAAAGGAGGCCGTTTCCGAATTCGCTTTCCCTTTGGAGCTCTGCTCATAAATTGCCCTGGGAGCCGCCTCCGTCCCTTTGTTGCCACAATCAGCAGGGTGAACTTATGGCCTGAAAACAAGCCATGTGGCTGGCCCTGCCTGCTGCTCTGTCAGAGGGAGGCTTCTACTTTATCTTTGTCTTCATCATCATCATGATGCCTTGCCCCCTTACAGAGCTAGTGGAGACCCTGGGGCACTTGCTGTGCTTGCCAGCTTCCCCCTTCCCTCACATAGGGTTGCTACAATTCTCTTCCACAAAGCTGGGACTGGACCCTCTGTCCCATTTGCCACTATATGAACACAAACCCCCCAAATCAGGACTGTCCTTGTTTTCGGGACGTGTGGCAACCCTAACCCTACTCCTAATATGGATGCTATCACTGGCAATGTGAGTTTGGGGATCTGCCAAGTGATGTGTGTCCTGGCCCCAACCTGGACAATCCCAACATAATTTGGGTAGGAAAGACAAATGCCCTGTATTTGGGTTCAGACTAATACACAAAGACTAATACACTCATGCATCAGTCTGGAAATAAAAAAAAAATCAATCTGGTAAAAAAACAAAATAAAAGGTAAAGGGAATGTAAAGGTCCTTGGCAGGGCCTGCTGTGACTGGCTGCACGTGGCCCTGCTGCAGGCATAGGCACCAGCCACAGCTGTTGTGTGCAACACTCATTGCAAATTCATAGCCAAGAGCCCGCGTGTCCAAAGTCTCTCTGTAGTCAGCATGATGGCACGAAACGCTGTTACCTGCCCACTGAAGTGGTCCCTATTTATCTAACTGCACTTGCAGACTTTCAAACGGCTAGGTTGGCAACTTGGCAGGATCTGGGCTAAGGATAGAAGCTCACCCCATCTTGCAGCATCTGGGTCTCAAACCCCGGCCTGCCAGATAACAGGCACAGTGTCTTAAGCAGTTGAGCCACTGCAACCCTACAAATAGAACCCAAATAGAAATCAAAAGCCTGTCAGAATAAGACATGAAGATAAGAGATTGTTGTGGTTTTATTGACAACTGAAAACACAATTCTGTGTTTCTTGTTCGTTGTCTATTAAAATGTTTGGGTTTTCATTGCAATGTGAAAGTAGTGTTTGATGTTTTTCCAGTATTTAGTGATCAACCAAAAGATACTGCTGTAGTGATTGAGAGCACAATCCTAACCATGTCTACTCAAAAGTAAGTCCCATTGTATTCAATGGGTCTTACTCCCAGATAAGCGTCTTTAGGATTGCAGCCGGAGGATCTTTGTGGAGGGTCCTGCAACCGGGAGTGGGTGCTCCAAAGTCTCCAGCTGCCAAGGAAGGGCCTCTGTGTTCAAAGCTGAAGGGGAACAACCTGGAAACTAGCAGGCCTCTGTCAGTCTTGAAAGACTATGGTATCGTGCTCGGCGCTGCATACGCTGCATGCAAAGCACGAAAGCCTGGGTTAGATTGTTATGGAGGAGAGGCTGTTACCCAAGCAGCAGATCCCCTCTCTCCATGCCACTGAATAGTCCAATGGAAAGGCAGAGCCAATACGATTGGATCCAGCTGGCGTCGCAGAGCTGGGCTAAGGACAGGAGCTCACCCTGTCTTGTGGGGCCGACCCGGGTCTCGAACCCTGGCCTGCTGGTTAACAGGCACCGCATCTTAACCACTTGCGCCACCCATAGCCCATATGCTTGGAAACTAAACTCAAGTAAAAGTAGGTTTCGCTGAGGCATGAGAAGCGTCCGCCTCTCCCCTTGCGTCAAACAGCATCTCAAATTGGGAATGTTGCAAGAAAGCTCTAACTCAGGTTATTATCAGATGAAATCTCGGCAGAACCGACATGGAAGATAATTCAGGGGAATGCACTGCCACCTGCATTGCTTCACCCAGTTTCCTCTGAGAGCCTCCTGTCAGGGCTTCTGCATCCAAAACTTTTTTTAAGCTACCCAATCTCTATCTTCCTCCAGAGAATCCTGAAAACATTGAGCAGGACACAGGATCTCCACCAAAGGAAGTTTTATACCCTGATACAGCTGTCCTTTCCTTTCGTTTTTGGGGAAATTCATGGCACATTAACATGGCACATTCATCATCTTTCATTCATTGGCATCCTTCAGTCTCGAAAGACTATGGTATCGTGTTCAAAGGTAGAGGTCCTAAAACATTAACATGGCACAATCCTAACCAATTTAGGCCAGCACAACTCACCTGCACTCCATTCCTGTGGTGGTGTGGGGTTGCTAGTAGGACTAGAACCAATGGGGATAAACTGCAAGAAAGGAGATTCTGGTTGGATATCCGGAAAAAATTCCTGACGGTTTGGGCGGTTCAGCAGTGGAAGAAATTGCCAAAGGAGGTGGTGGACTCTCCCACACTGGTGGTCTTCAAGCAGAGGCTCAACGAGCACTTGTTGGGGATGCTCTAGGGGGATTTCCTGCTGCAGGCAGGGGGTTGGACTAGATGACCTATTAGGTCCCTTCCAACTCTAGGATTCTATGGGCCCAAGTCAGAGCCTTGGGGTACCCCACTTGAAACCGATTTCCAGGTTGACACAGAACCCTTTGTGTGCGGTCGTTGAGCCAGTTGCGTATGCACCTAACGATTGCTCCGTCTAGCCCATATTTTTCCAACTTCCCAATTAAGATGTCATGTGGACCTTGTCAAATGCTTTGTTGAAGTCAAGATCAATGACATCCACAGCATTGCCATGTCCAGTAAGCTCATAACCCCATCGTAAAAGGAGATCAGATTTGTCTGGCAAGATTTATTCTTGGTCAATCCATGCTGGGTTGTTTTGATGACCGAGTACTTGTCTAGATGTGCACAAATTGTGTGTTTTATGATTTGCTCTAATATCTTGCCCGGGATTGAAGTCAAACTGAGTGGTCTATAATTTCCAGGGTCTTCTTTTTTCCCCTTCTTAAAGACTGGGACTATATTTGCCCTCTTCCAGTCCAGGCTCTTCTCCACTCCTCAGGGATTTCTCAGAGATGATCGACAGAGGCTCTGCAAGGACATCTGCCAGTTCCTTCAGAACTCCAGGATGCAGCTCATCCGGTCCAAATGACTTGAATTCATTGAGGCCAGTTAAGTGGTTTCGAACCAGTTCTCTATCAATCTTAATCTGCTGTTCTGCACCATCCATGTTTTCATTATCTCTTAGGGGATGCAAGCACATCCCCACATCAGCCAGTGATCCTGCACCCCCATTTGCACAGCCCTCCTTCCGAGAATAGACAGACGCAAAGTAGGAGTTCAGCAGCTCTGCCTTCTGCTGGTTTCCAGACACCTGCTGTCCATCTTTGTCCAGGAGCAGCCCCAGCCCCTCGTCTCTCCTCCTGTTCCTTTGGGCATATCTAAAGAAGCTCTTTTTGTTATCTTTGACTCCCCTGGCCAGCCTCAGCTCATACTGAGCTTTAGCATCCCTGACCCCCTCCCTACAGGACCGGGCTACCTGCCTGTACTCCTCCCTGGTGATCTTTCCAGTCTTCCACTCCCTATACCTCTCTTTCTTTAACTTCAGCTGATCCCCAAGTTGCCTGTGGAGCCAACCTGGTTTTTTCAGCATTTTCCCCCCTTTCTTTTTTATTGGAATTGTTTCTGACTGTGCTTGTAGAAGCTGCCTCTTAAGGAGCTCCCACCCATCTTGGGCCCCTTTCCCCATTAGATCCTCAACCCATGGGGATCCCACCTATGGATCCCAAGGATCCCACCTATGACTCCTCTAAGCCTGTTGAAATCAGCTTTCCTGAAATCCAACGTATAAGTTTCATTCTGCACTCTTTTTATTTCCCACATTATTCTAAATTCCAGCAGCTCATGATCGCTTTCCCCTAAAGTTCCCACTATGTTGACCTGACCAACCAGTTCTTCACGATTAGTTAAGATCAGGTCAAGGATGGCCCCTCCCCTTGTCGTTTCCTCCACTTTCTGGACCATGGAGTTATCTTCCAGGCCCATCAGGAATCTACTGGAGCTTCCATGTTTGGCTGAGTTTGTCCCCCAGCAAATGTCTGGGTAGTTAAAGTCCCCCATTACTACTACCTCATATTTCCTTGCAATGCCTGCCAGCTGCTCCAAGAAGACATCGTCTACTCCTTCTCCTTGGCCTGGCGGTCTATAGTAGACGCCCACCACAATGTTTTGTTTCTTATTTTCCCCCTAACCTTTACCCAAACACACTCCACAGGGATATCCGGACCACTCTCCTGGATTTCAGAGCAAGTATTTATGTTCTTGACATATAATGCTACTCCACCTCCCCTTTTGCCACTTCTGCTCCTCCGGAACAGCTGATAGCCTTCCAATTGTGTGTTCCAGTCATGGGAGTCCCACCAAGTTTCAGTTATTCCTATCAAATCAAATTCCCCTTCACTTGCTAAAAGCTCCAGCTCATCTTCTTTATTTCCCAGGCTCTGTGCATTTGTGTAAATGCAACTTAAGCCCTGGAGGTTGCAACTCCATGCATTTCCCCCTTTTTTGTAAGGCCAGAACCCTCTAAAGATTTTTGAGTTACAGCCGTGCCCTGGCAATTTCCATCCAGAGCATTTTCCTCATTCCTAGGTTCCCTTTGGACGTAACCCACCCCTTCTTATTTCATTTAGAGCCTCCTGATCAGGTTGGCCATCTCCCATCTGAAGACACTCTTCTCCCAACCTGTAAGATGGAGTCCATCCTTTGCTAGGAGTCCTTCCTCGAGGAAGTTCATCCTGTGATCCCAGAATCCAAATCCTTCCCGATGACACCATTTTCGAAGCCAGCTATTGACCTGGAAAATCTTGCCATCTCTCTGAGGACCTTTGCCGATTACTGGGAGGATGGATGAGAATACCACTTGGGTATCCCCCAGGTCCTTAATCTTCCTCCCCAGAGCTTCATAATCCCCAACTATCTTCTGGAAAGTTTCCCGAGCAGTATCGTTTGTTCCTACGTGGATGAGTAAGAACGGGTGGCGATCAGCAGGCGTGATCATCCTTGGTAGCTTCTCCATGATATCCCGTATCCTGGCACCAGGGAGGCACCACACCTCACGGGAAAACAGGTCTGGTCGGCATACAGCTTCCATGCCCCTCAGGAGAGAATCTCCAATCACCACCACCCTCCTCCGGGTTCTCCTTCTGTGTGGAGATTCCCCCACACTACCTGGTTTGGGCTGCTGTCTATGAGGGGGATCTGCAGGCATGCCAGTAAGGGGATGCCAAGATCAGGTGTAGGTGTGCTAGCAAGAGGAACTTCTGCCAGCATGGTGGAATCTGAGAGACTCTGGAAACGGTTGTGTAGCTCCAGTGGTTCTCGACTGCTCCTGCCCTTTTGTCTCCTGACTGTCACTTGTCTCCACGAAGAGACATCGTTGCTGGGGTTCCCGCTGGTGTCATCCCCACTCGGGAAGTCATCCGAAACTTCCCTCTGGAGAAGTTCCGTGTGCGTTGCATCGAGGAACTCCTCAGATGCCTTAATTTGACAAAGGGTGGAAACTTCCCCCTCTAATGCTGCCACCTTCTCCTCCAACAGTGCAACCAGTTTGCACTTGCAGCATTGATAATCTCCGGGGTCCTTGGGCAAGAAGACAAACATGGCACACGTGGTGCATGTCACGACAACTGCACCCTTCCCTTCCATCTCCTGTCAACTTCACAAGTCCTCCTTGTTCACGGGCTCCGATCCACAGGATGCTGCCCTTGAAAGCTCCTACCACCAGGCAACCAGCCAATGAACAGCTAGCAGCAGTTAACCCCCAGCTAAGCAGCCCCTCCTCCTCCACTCACCTGGGACTCTGAGCCCCTCTCAGCTCTCCACAGAAAGAAAGGTGAACCAGGAACAGGCTCTGATAAAGCCCTACAAAGCTCCTCCCACCAGGCAACCAGCCTAGAAGACCCCTCTGGAAGAGGTGGTCCTTGACACCTCCCCCAGTCACCTTTAGCCTGCCTAGATCAAGCCTTTCTTGTCGTCTCCCATCCCAACATGATCCATGTTTCCCTTGGTTTCAGCACTCAGGAACACAAATGCAGCTGGAAAAAAGGTCTTGAAGGTCTCCCTCTCTGACCATCAAACAGGTTTCTCAGCAGACCAGGACATCTGATGGGAATGGGTGGCCTGCCTAAAGTCCATTGTGCAGGGAGGAACCATGTGCTCCATGCACTCAGCATTCCATGCGCTCTGGGCTGGAGATGCTTGGCAGGCTATTTCAGAGACTCTGTGTTTCTTCCTGGCCAAGTCTACGTGGGAGGTCTGAGGTTTCTCTCCACTTGCTGGGCTCTCTTATGACCGCACAATCTGCATTAATACCTCCCTTCCTCAGCCAAGCCCCCAAAGGTCAACAGAGCCCAGGCAGCCTCTGGAGGAGACCCCAGCCTCTCTCACTCAGAGGGTCCCACCAAGCTGCCGAATATGGCAATTGGCCGGTTGCTGCTCCAGCACGGCCGGCAGAGAATTCACTCGGGGCACCAGCTGACGCCTTCTGGAAGTTTGCTGCATGTATGTCAATGGGAAGCAATTATTTATTTTTTTCCTCTTTTCACACTGTCCTCCTGCCCCCAGACCAACCCCCCCCCCCCCCCCCCCGTCAGCTCAAGAACATGAGGTTGAATTTTCTGGCTGGAAAACATTGGATCTTTTTTGAAGAGGTTTTTATTTTCCCAAATCACTCACCATCTTCCCGTCACGAGCTTTGTGGGCTTTTATTTATTTATTTAGTCTCAACCATTTTCCTTTGGAGGGATGGAGAGGCCGTGCTGATTGAGGAGGTCCCGGAGAACCTTGCTCCACGTGAGTCACTGCCTTGGGCATCTGAGATGCTTTGTTTCCTTTCTTGGGACGCCTGCAAAGACACTGGACATAGACGCCCTTGTTCGAGGACAGCGGGGGATGCAGCTATGTGGGGGGGCAGGAGCAGGATGTGGCCAGGGCCAGCCATGTGCTCTTTCCTCACAGCTCACCAGATGGTGGCTGCTGAGAGGCCATGCAGCAAAATGGGGGGACCACTGTGGCTCCATTGTGGAGCACCCAAGCTTGGTGCAAAGGCCTCGGGTTCAATCCCAGGCATCGCTATTGGGGACCAGAGTTGGAAAGAGTCTCTGCTCCAGGTTGCAGAGAGAAGCTCTGGGTTCACTGGACGGAGAGTTTGGCTCAGGGTGGAAACATTTTGGATGTTCTTCTATCATCCACAGGGCTGCTGGTTCCTTCCAGGCTCAACTCAAAGTGCTGCTTCTCACAGGGTGACCATATATCAGGACAAAATTTAGAGAATAATGTAATGAAAGAAAAATGTCAGATCTGAAAAAATAAAAGTGGAAAACAATCCTATATGTTCCTTACATGCCTTTAATTTAAACACTGTATTACTCATGAAATTTCTTACGTATAATTTATTAATTACAAGAAGGCTATATGCTGCCCACTCACAAGGAAAAGGAGGACATTAAAGTTTTTCCCCCAGGACACAAGGCTAAAATCCTGGAAATTTCACCCTGATTTTTCACCTCTGAAATCCCACATGGCTTAGAGAAGTGGTCTTCAAAGTGGGGGTTGGGACCCCCTTGGGGGTCACAACATCAGGTCACATGGGTTGCAAAAGGATGGGAACTGCCATCAAGGAATCTGGCACTGCACTTTCCTGAAAGTAAGGGTGCAATCCAGAGTAACTACGGGGAGTCCTTGCTCCGGTGTAAGAACAATTTACTCTGGATTGCAATATGAATTTCCCATAGGTTTTCATTAGGTGGTGCCATAACTACAGGTGCATGTAATGTCTCTTACGTGCTCCCGTAGTTACTCTGGATTGTAGAGTAAGTCTCATTGAACTTACTTCCAAGTAGACATGGAGGAGCATCCTGGTAAGTTTGAAAAGGGGTCCCAGGTTAAATACAACTGGCTTAGAGACTGGGTACAGCACTGCCCTGGTGGACATGCCCATTCCAGGAGAACATCTGGAGATGCTCTCCACTGGAAGTTTTCATTTACAGACTTTCAAGGGGTAGAAATCTTCAGGAAAACTTTCTGCTGCTGCTTATCTGCAAATACTGGGGTCTCCCCTGCAAACTCAATCAGTCCTATCCAGGAAGGACTGTATCACATGCCATATTGAAGAGAGAGAGAGAGAGAGAGAGAGAGAGAGAGAGATGGGCTGCCCTTTCATTGGTCCTGCACTGTGACTGTGCCAAAGAATCTTTCTTCCATCCTCTTGCAAGGCGGAACCTGAAAGCAGCACAAGGATTCCCTTTCATGGCCATGTAGGGTGACCGAAGAGGAACGTGCTCCGAATCCCCCAGCGCGTGTTGCCATTTTGTTCTTACTCTGGAATGAATCATGAAGTGTGACATTCAGCGATGGAGCAGAAGGGGAACCCAACACCCACACGCTCTCCATGAGAAGGCAGCTCCATGTCTCTCTTCCGACGGCTGGTCTCCGAGGATCAGGCAGACTGTACAAAGCAGACTGTTCAATTTCTCCATGATTAACCTTTCAACCTAGAGGGAAAGTGAACACCATCTCTTGGGGAGGGTTCATTTTCGCAGGGAGTGGCTGCCAGTTCCATTAATCTACTGATTCGGCCGGGCCTCCTTTCGGGAACCCACCGGGGTCTCCTGCTTGGGTTTGGCCTCCATAGGCTGCTGCGCTGGACCTTTGACGACCAGCCTCCCATTAGCCGGATCTGCTGCAAGGCGATAAAACAGAGAGCTGATAAGCAGCAAGCGCTGCTCCTGTTGGATAGCAGAACGTATTTTTATCTGTGGATTTGGAGATTTGTTCCTTGCTTGAGGTGAGGCTGTCACGGCACCGTCAAGACCGGGACTGAGCAGGAGCCAAAATGTCAACAGCCTGCAAATCCGGCCGGGTCTTGGGAGCCACGCAGAATCTCCGCCTTTGACTCTCCTGTTTTCTTTCCAAGCTCTCGATTCTTTCACAAGGTTAAACACATATTTTAAAACCAAACCACAATCCTAGCCAGTCATTCCACTTGGAAGAAGTGAGCGCAGCTTTTTGGAGGAGATAACAATGACGCCTTTGTTTCATCCTTCCATTTCCTCCCACTCTCCTCTTCATTCGTTCCATCTTCCCAAGGCTCATAAACCCTTCACAACATTGCTGGAACCCACAAATTGTCCAGGATGTGGAACAAACAGTGCAATCCTATTCTTGTCTACTCGGATGTAAGTTCCACTGAATTCAATGGTGCTTACTCCCAGGAAAGTGCTCTTAGGATTGCAGCCTAAGGGTGCAAGACTAAGCAATTGAGGCCAGCAGTTGAATTTCCTTGTATATTTTTGTACGATGACAATAAAGTATCTATCTATCTATCTATCTATCTATCTATCTATCTATCTATCTATCTATCTATCTATCTATCTATCTATCTATCTATCCCACAGTGGTAGGGTGACCATATAGAATAATGTCTCTACCTTTAACCATTTCACAGAAGAGGGAATTGATGCAGGTGCTCTTTTTAAAACCTACTTTTATGCCATGATTAAAGGAAATGGCATTATGTCCTCCATTCTATATGGTCACCCTAAGGAGTGGTGTGGGGAGGCTGGCACATGTATGTGCACTGGTGTAGCCCTTTCAGGAAAGGTATAGAATGTGCCTTATAATCCTTTGGTGACACCTCCAGGCCACCATGGGACTCATGCTGGCCTAACCAGGGATTAGGATTGTACTGTAAGTTTCCAAAGTGTGGGTATAAATCATGTGAGCACAGAGAACATTTGTCTCTGGCAGGCAGAAATGGGAGTCGAACATTCTTTCGGGACACAAGTGGGGCCACCACAACATTGGATTCGCTTTGTTTTTCTGAGAAATAATTCCAAGTAGGAGACCTCCAGAAAATAATTTCTGGACCTCCAGTAAATAATACTGTAAATACTGGAGGTCCAGTAAATTTACTGCAAGCAACAGCATCATCAGGTGGTTCCATGAAAATTTAATTCCCGGCATTCATCTCCGAGATCCAAACTCATTCCTGGCAGGGCATCCTGAAAAAGTGCCTCTTGGGTCTCCAGCTGTGAGTTTGGCGTTACCGAGGGGTCTCCACAAATGCACCCTCTTGCCCAGCGTGTCCAGAAATGCTCCTCTAGGACCACCCCAGCCCCACAGAACAAGCACCTTATGCTTCTTTGCAGCAGCACACCAGCTGAACGCAAGCGGAACATACTTGCCAGAGGCCTGGGAGACAACGTGTTGACAGGGAGACATGCCGGGGGTGTCCGGCACCTCACCACCCCTGACAACATGCAAAGAAAAATGGGCCAGGCCTTCTCAAACCAACCATTTGTCTTGCCAAACCACCATCCCCGTCAACCGCCTTTTTAGTCTGCCACAAAGTCGGGCCAGAGATCAACATCGCTCTCTGCATGGCTCCCAGGGCTGATCCATTTCCTCTTTTTCCAGGACACATCCTCTTTTTTAGCCTTGTGTCTTCCTTTTCCTCGTAAGCAGGCAGCATGTAGGCTTCTTATATTCAATAAATTTTATGTAGTCAATTTTATGTAATGGTAATAATTTTTTTAAAAAAATAAGCAATACAGATGTGCCTCACATAAAGAGCTTAATTCGTTCCGGAGGCCTGCTGTCTAACTGAAACGCTCTTTAAGTGAAGCAGATTTTTTTCCATAGGCAATAATGGAAACTCAGACAATTGGTTCCACAACCCCCCCAATATTCATAGAAAAATATTAACTGGATGTAACAATGATGACAAAACACTGGAATTGAATTCAAAACATACATTCAATGTGCAGGATCCTATGAAGTCTACTTAGGCTCTGGTCTTAAAGACACTTTCCTGGGAGGAAGCCCCGTTTAACACAATGGGGCTTACTTCTGGGTGGTCATAGGAGACTGCAATCAAAGATACTTTCCTGAGAGGCTTACCTGGGCTGCTGTTGGAGCTTCAAGGTGGTCGGTGGGGACACTTGGGGGCAGTTAGGAGCAGCTGCCTCTGGCACCTCCAGGCAACTGCCCCCAAGTTGGGGGCAATCAGAGGCAGCAGCGCAGGCCGGCAACCCTTTTAAAGAGCCTCCATGCAGAGCGTCAGGGCTGTATAGCACCCATGCCCATAGCGCACTTGCTTGTTAAGTGAAGCGGAACTTGTTATGTGATGCAAGATTTCTTGGAAATTTTTGCTTGTTATGTGAAGCGCTTGTTAAACGAGGTACCACTGTACACTGTATTTACATAAATCTAGTGCACCATCAAATGTAATGCACACCCCAGTTTAAAAAATCTTGAGGTTAAAAAAAAGTTTACCGTCGACTGTAATGCGAGACTGCAAAGTAGGTTCAAAACTTTATTTTACTGCATATAACAATTAATAATATGACAATAAAATGAAATGGGTTTAAGTTACAATTTTTACCTAATTGCACAAGGTAATATAAACCCATACAACAATGGGTTTATGTTACATTTTTATTACAATAAAGTAAACTGTTAAACATAACACTTTTCTATACTTATAATCAAAATACTGTATTTACACAAATATAATGCACCATTAAACCTAAGATACACCCCAATTTTGGAGGCTAAATTTGGCTGAAAAAAGTGAGTCTTACCCCCAAATCCAGAGTAACTGTGGGAGTACATAAGAGACTTTGAGCACAATCCTAACCATGTCTACTCAAAAGTAAGCCCCATTGTGTTCAATGGGTCTTACTCCTAGGAAAGTGTCTTTAGGATTGCAGCCTTTATGTGCACCCACAGTTACTGCACCACCTAGTGAAAAGCTAGGGGAAATTCATATTGCAATCCAGAGTAAGTTGTTTTTACACTGGAGCAAAGACTCCCCATAGTTAGTCTGGATTTTGCCCTTAGATTTGAGTAAAGACTTATTTAAATTTTATTCTGACATGTGCTAAATTTTTCTGGGGTGTCCTACATTTGGGGGTGACCTGTCTATTTTTATTTATTTATTTTAGTTATGCCATATGGTCACCCTAGGTCAGCTCCCACCGGAGGGCATGGAAAAGTAGCTGGTGGGGCTAGCATGTGATGCCATCTTTGCCCCCCACTTTTTAAAAAAAACTCAAGGCTCTTTTTGTAGTAGTTTTAAGTTTTTGTTCAGCTGTTTACTCGAGTTTTGTTTTTAATGCTGAATTCTGGCAGTATTGCTAGTTTTAACCATGTTTTTATTGGATGCAATTTTTGTTGTTGTTGTTTTAAATTGTAAAAGCCATCCTGGAAGCCTTCTTGTTGAAGAGGATGATATTCAATTCCTCTGGAAAAAATAAAAATAAAAATCAATGCTTAATGTAAAAGGGATGGAAATAAAACCAATTTGAGATTTTTTTTGTTTTCATTCTGATGCTTTCCAACATGATTTTCAACTCCATATACAGTAGTGCCTCACATAAAGAGCTTAACTCATTCCGGAGGCCTGCTTTTTAAGTGAAATGCTCTTTAAGTGAAGCAGATTTTTCCATAGGAAATAATGGAAACTCAGACAATTGGTTCCAGAACCCCCAAAATAGTCATATAAAAATATTAACTGGGTGTAAAAGTGATGACAAAACATTGGAATTGAATTCAAAACATGCATTCAACATACAGGATCCTATGAAGTCTATTTATTTAGGCTGCAATTCTAAAGACACTTTCCTGGGAGTAAGCCCCATTTAACCCTATGGGGCTTACTTCTGGGTAGACATAGTTAGGAGACTGCAATCAAAGATACTTTCCTGGGAGGCTTAACTGTGCTACTGCTGGAGGTTCAAAGTGGTCAGTGGGGGCACTTGGGGGCAGTTAGGGGCAGCTGCCTCTGGCACCTCCAGGCAACTGCCCCCAAGTTGGGGGCAGTTAGAGGCAGCGGTGCTGGCCGGCAGCCCTTTTAAAGAGCCTCCACGCGGAGCGTCAGGGCTGCATAGCATGCATGCCCATAGCGCGCTTGTTTGTTAAGTGAAGCGGAACTTGTTATGTGAAGCAAGATTTCTTGGAAATTTTTGCTTGTTATGTGAAACGCCTGTTAAGTGAGGTACCACTGTACACAATCCTATCTATGTCTACTCAGAAGTAAGCCCCATTGTGTTCAATGTATCTTACTCCCAGGAAAGCATTCGTAGGATTGCAGCCCAAATTGCCATTCTGGGCACTTTGGGTTGAAGAAAACTCTTTTGCCACACTGGGATGCCGGAAGATGCAGGGCTGGGATGCAAAAGGGTCAAGGCAGACAAGCCTCCCCAGGTGTTGTGCCCCCTTCTTCAGCCCTCCCCCCACAGCCTTCCAGAGCCATGTGCCCCATTTATTTCCAGCACCTCTTTACTCACTCCTGGTGTGGGGCAGGGCTTTGATTTCTTTCAGGCTGACTACTCCATCATTCTGCCAAGCGGTTGGGCTGCTACATTGCCAGCCCTGCATCTGTGGGGACTCTTCAGCATGTCTGATGAATGGCCAGCTTCAGTTCTCCCTACATAACAAATGAACTGTGTGGAAGGGGGGGACGGGGACCCTGTTGCCTGGCCTCTCTCCATTACTCCAAGCTGCACCCCACATTCTCACCCTCTTGACATGCTTCACACTGGGAGGCTCAGCACTTTGAAGGCCGAGGCAAAGAGCGCTGGATGCCAGGTAGGGAAATGAGGCCACCTGGGAGACACGGCACCTTTGAGCATCCCAGGGTTGAAGCTGCAAGTGGGGAAGGGGTGCTGGTGGCTGGATCGGTGAGGATGAAAATCAATGTGTCTGAGTTGCTGGTGGAGGTGATGGTTCCATCTGGGTCTCATTCTGCCATCTCAGGCGTGGGCGTCTGGATGTGAGTGGCTTTGGCAGGTCCCCTTTGGGAATGTGGGGAGAGGGGAGTTAATCTGAAACAGGGCAGGTCCTTGATAAAATTTGAATTGTATTTCAGGCTGTCCCTGCTTTTTGACCGTTCGTCTCCTGATGGTTCCGCTTTTTCAACATCATCCAAATATACCCAGAACTCATTCATTCAACACATGCTTCACTCTTTCAATCTCTCTCTGCTGGTCTAAAGGCCAAAATGATCTTCCCTGATGTTGATTTGCATGTGACATGGTGATGAAAGTGTTTTTGGCACTTTTTAAAACTTTCTTCTGCAAATAACCATCATTCAAATACCAAAGATATTCATTGCCCACACCACGTGCCTTTGCTGATTTAATTGTAATTTGTTAAGTATTTTGGCCAAACGTTAATGTGTTATTTAGGCTTTTGCAAGTGATATTTATGTTTTATTGGTGGCTGTTTTGCATTTGCAGGCTGAAAAAGATTGGGTTCCACTTTTCTATGGTTTTCCCTTTTGGACGGTGCTCCATTCCCTAACCCATCGAATAAGTGGGGGATCCCTGTAATAGAAATTCCCATTTAGCTCCATTTTGGAGGGAGGGAATTAAACGTTGGAGGGAATGCCTGGCACCTTTACGCCTGGCTCTGCCGGATATTGTCAGCCAGGAGGTTTCCTCTCTCTGCTCTGAGATGCTGCCAAAGCAACTGCTCAGCATCCTCCAGGCAGGATTGCACAAGAACCAGCAAAGCCCAGTTCTGGGAGTTGACTCCACCAGTACTTGCTATGGTGCCAAGAGATTGGTCAGTCCCATCAACCTCCAGTGGTCCACATTTTCAGACCACATTTACAAGAAACTTATCGTATCCCCAGCTAGCGAGTGACAATTTGAACAGTAGAAAGTGGTTCCGTCCCGGAAAGGGGCTGTACTTGGAAATTATAGTATAGCTCGGAGCTGTTGTGGGTCACGAAACAAATGCTTGCCTGGCCTCTTCTTCTTAATTTGTCAGTATTTAATTTCAGACCAGGTGTGAGCATTGGGATAGAAGCAAGAAGAAAAACCTTAATAAGAGCACCCTAAATTGGCACACACCAGCTGCGTGCACAAAGGGAGGGCGCTGAATGCTCAGTGATTGACCAGTTTTCAGACACGTCTGCAGAATGAGGCTGGCATTGAAAAGAGGAAAAGAAGATCACATTTCTGAGTCTGGGCTGCCCCTGCTTTCCCAGCCCCCAAAGTTGCCGGTTGGTTTTCAGTGGCTCAGAACTTTGTACCCAGTCCTTGCTTGTCGGCACGAGAACTTGGAGGCACCACGAAATGGAGGCTGTCTCTGCGTTGCCATGAAAGGTGATGATGGTCAGGATCCCGACTCCCTGTAGGCTGAGAAACACAATCCACCACCTCTCAAAAGTGTCTTCTTCCTGACATTACAGTCCAGAGATGGCCGGTTTGTGGGGTTTATTATGTGCCCGGTTTGTGGGGTTTGTGACACTTGGGGTTTGTGATGTGCTTCATCACCCACCACCATTAAGGGAAAATCACCGTGATCCTGACTGCGACTGGAGCCACAGAGAAGTTTGTGAGACAAACCCTACAATCCAGAGCAACTATGGGAGCACATAAGAGACATTATGTGCACCTGTAGTTACTGCACCACCTAGTGAAAATCTATGGGAAATTCATATTGCAACCCAGAGCAAATTGTTCTTACACTGGAGCAAGGACTCCCTGTAGTTACTCTGGTTTGCGTCCAAAGGGTGCAATCCCAACCTAGGCCGGCACAACTCATTGGTCTTCCTGTTCCTGTGGTAAAGTAGGGAGCAAGCAGAAGTCTGTACACTGGCCAAACGCTCCACCAGGAGAGTCTCAGAAGTGTCTTACGGCACTTTGGTGGCACCCCAAGGTCAGCACAGGACTTATGCCAGGGAATAGACTGGACTAACTTGATTGCAGCCACACAGCCTTGCGTCCTGGGGAAAGGAAACCTCCGGAGAGCGGATCTGGACAGCGACAAGAAGCTGGTTTACAGCCATTTGTTTGGTCCTAACTGTTCCTGACACAAACTCATTAGAAGCCGGATAGAAAACTACTGGCTCCGTGACAAACAATCAATAATTCAAAAGTGGCTGCTTTGCTCACTTAAAAATTGGAGGCAAGCAGGTCAGGAAACTGGAGAGGACACAAGGGAGGCCCCGAGAAAACCTTGGAGTCTCATCCATGTCTGTGGATGAAGACACTCCTTTCGGCATGGCTGAGAGTTGGATTCTGCAAATGCACCCCCTGAAAACAGAAAGCATTCATTCATTCATTCATTCATTCATCATTCATTCATTCATTCTTTTGCCTGCCTGCCAGCTGATTTTTTTGTTTACTTGTTTACTTGTATACCACCTTTCTCCTGGTGGGTGACAACATAAGATCAGTTTTAAAACACCATCAACTGCATCTCATAAAATCCAACAATTAAAAACACCACAAAAAAGCACATCACAAAACAATACTGTAAAAGCAGGCACCACAATCAAATTACAACAATACAAACTAATAAAAGCGGTGGCATCATATAACAAGAAACATGACATTTCACTGCTTGGCACTCAGGAAGTTCTGGATATGGGGCAGCTGGTATATGGGGCAGCTGGGGAACAGCAAACTTGTAGTCCTTCCCCCATCACCAAAGACACTGGATCTGCAGCCATGAAGACCTGAGTTGGCACAATATTATTATTTATTACATTTATCAATATATATAAAAGAGAAAAGTCACTGACTGACTCACTCATCACCGCCCTGCCAAAACCGCTGGGCCTAGAAGCATGAAATTTGGGGTGGGTGTTCCTTCCGTGACGGAGGGGTGCACTAAGAACCGGTTTTCGGAAATTCCAACCGGAAGGGGGTGAAAAGGGGCGCAACGCGTTTTCCTCCCTATACTTTGCATTGAGAATTGCTGACTCAGCAACATTCCGCCCCAACTGCTGGGCCTGAAGCATGGAATTCTGGGAGTTCCTTCTGTCACCTGAACTCCCACCAAGAACCAGGTGGAGAAATTTAAACCTTAAGGGGCTGAAAAGGGATGCAATGGGTGGGAAGACTGACCAACCTCCAGCCAATTTGGTGCTCGGTGCCTGGTGCACTGGGGGGATGTTGTTTGGAAAGAGGGGTTGCACTGAGGAGGATGCTGCGCATGGGGGGGTTGATGCGCATGGGGGGTTGATGCACATGGGGAATGTTGCGCATGGGGGGATGTTGCACATGGGGGTTGATGTGAAGGGGGGATGATGCACATGAGGAGATTATGCGCATGAGGGAATGATGCACATGGGGATGTTGCACATGGCGGATTGATGCACATGGGGATGTTGTGCATGGGAGATATTGCACATGGGGAGATGTGCATGGGGAGATGATGCGCATGTGGGGTTGATGCATATGGGGGGATGTTGCGCATGGGGGGATGTTGCGCATGGGGGGATGTTGCGCATGTGGGAATGATACGCATGGGGCATGTTGCACATGGCGGGTTGATGCACATGGGGGATGTTGCACAAGGGGGATGTTGCGCATGGGGGTTGATGTGCATAGGGGAGGATGAACATGGGGGATGTTGCACATGGGGTGGATGCACATGGGGGTTGATGTGCGTGGGGAATTGATGCACAGTGGGGGGATGGCGTATGGGGGAATTTTACTCTCACAATGTGGGTACGCTTTTCACTAGTTAGATATAAATAAATATTAATCACCTGCTCTTTGGACACAAATAATTGGCTTGAGGAGGTAACTATGTTGTTTATCAAACCCCAGTTACATTAATTCAACCGTGCCCTGGCATGTTCAGAAACACCAACTCTCCAAGAGGAGAAGGAGAGGAAGAATGTGAGTGAGCAAGACTCCTGTCCTGGTGCCACCTGATTGCCCCATTGCCACCCCCACCTTCTGGCACCTTCTCAAACCTTTCCCCTCCCAAAGAAACAGCAGTTTCCCATGAGGAGAAGGAGGAAGGGGAAGAGTCTGCAAAATTTGGAATCCCCATTTTCCTCCTGCTTTATCACCCTGGACTTAGGCCCATATCCTAAAGTCAAAATAAGCCCTTTGCATTGGAGCAGTTAAGGTGACTTTCCATAAGATAACATTAGAGGGTGACATAACTGTGTGGACCCATAACTGCTCTGGATTTTGCCCTTAGTGCCCCTCCTGGCTCCAGAGAACCAGGAGAGAGGAAGGAAGAGCAGCAAGATGAGGACCACCCTTGTTACTTTTGAGTGCTGTGAGCGGACCCTGCTTCCCTAGTCCCAAAGGCTTTGAAGGAGGAGAATGGAGCACTTGTGGGGTTTTTAGTGTGCAGACAAAGTGGGCAGGCTCAGGCACCCCCCCCCCCACAATTGTACACTCAGGACCCAATTCTCCTCCAACACTGATCTGGAACCAGGATGCTCCATGCAAACTCAAACACAAGCAATACTCAGAGGTGCAGTGCTGGAAACGAAGGACATCTGTTACGTTGCACTGAGTAGCCATGTTTTGGAATTGGGTGCAATTCTTTACAATAACCGCCATCTGGAAAGCCAACTGGGGCCAAGTGGGAAGGAGTAGCTCTTGGTTCTTGTTATGTTATTGACTGATATTATCCTTCCTGCATCTGTCCAGATATGTCAACATCTGTGCTTGCAAATTGCCTGAAATGCTGTTGAGGCTGTTACTCATTAGACATTCTAGGGTGATCTCCAACGAGGCATACGCGACCTGCTCCCCCTGGTTTGGGGCAGGGGGGACCAAGTGCTAGGCTGACCCCCCTTTGTGGCAGGGAATGCGGGCGAACTGGCTGAAAAAAATGGGTCTGGCTTAATGTGCAATCATGGTTAACTGGGGCACGGGGGGGGGGGTGTCCCCTAACAATCACCCTCACTCCCTGGCGGGGCAAGGGCAGAGGGGAAACCCTGTGCCGCCTGTTGGCTGCTTTCAATTCCTGGCGGAATGGGAGCAGAAAACTAGGGCCAGATGGACCAGACCCACTCCCCTACCCCAATTGGGGGGAGGGGTAATTGGGGGGCAGAACCCTCAGAAGGGGGTAAGGCCGGAATCTGTGCACACCAACCCTGGTACCCAGGTTTCGCCTGGGGGCCCAAAAGATCCTGTTGGCTCTCTCCCCCCTAGCCACGTGGCAGACGTTGGTGTCTTAACCCAAGTCAAGTTCAAGGTCTGCTGATTATTAATCTGATTATTTGATTATTGATGGTTTATTAATAATCGCTTAATAAAGTGGCCCATCTCCTCCAGTCTGTTTGTCTGAGTGTTTAATTGACCAATGCATAGACCAAATTTGAGGGCCAGCAAACTAAGCATCAAAGTACCGTTTAGGCCTGTGGGGGAATGGATGAATCCTGGGGGCCTATAGCTGCAAACTTCTGCTTGGGTCCTGCTTCCTGGCACATCCCACAATTAGAGGAGGCTGAAAACCCTTCTCATTGACAAGTGGGGCACTGAATACCTACCCAAGGGGAATGGTTCATACCCCCTACATCTCAACCTGTCTCCAGTGCTGAATTGTGAATTGCATCGGATCCATACATCGGATCCATTAGATCCATACATAGGATCGCTGTGGAGACAGTGGGTTGGGATGGGGGAGAAAACAGCTAATGAACACTCCTTGGCTTCTTGAGAGTGTTGGGGGGGGGGGAGAACAAGGGACAGGGCCTTTTTGGTGGTGTCTCTAGAAAAACCTTGCATGCCCTTGGAGACATTTCCTCCATTTGGGTAGGCTTTGAAAACTCACCCATTCAAACTGGCGTCTCCTGGTTCTCAGAGATTTATTGCTGAGATGGGGCTGCTTTAATTGTAGAGTTTGTAATTGTGGTTTGGGTCGGGTTCAGCTGTGCTAACTAGTTATTGCATCACACATCTTTTTTTGCAATGCATCTTATGTTTAGTTCCCTGTAGAAAAGCAGAATACAAATTGAATTCATCAGCGTCTCCCTTGGAGGAAGGGAGTCGGGACGACTGCTGGGATGGGGGACCCTGAGCGTGGTTTGTCCACACTACATGCGGAAATTCACACTTCTTAAAAGGGCATCAGATTTCCTGGGAAGAGAGCAGAAGAGCAGCACTGATGAGGAACAGGCCGTGGGATGAGGTGTGGTTTCCAAACAGCTGTTAGCGGTGCGTCCTGGGATGCTCATATCACACAAAACGGGGCTGACACGCATTGCCCTGTGACTGCGATAGGTGCGGATCCAGAGCGCTGCCCTTCCCTCGGCTGAAACCCAGCCTGGGCCTTCCGCAGTCTCCAGCGCAACTATTTGCGGAAGGCTTTTTGGCAGAGAAGCTCCTGCTAGTTTCTATTGAAACCACCAATTACCTTCAGGTGGAGGAATGAATGACTGAGCAAGTCTCCCAGCTGTTTTTTCCAGCCCAGATGTGACCCAAACCTCTGGGTGTTTGAGGCTGGCTGGCGAGAGCTAAGAAATCTGCTTTCCAACATGCATAAAAGGGTGAAAGAGCACTGGCTAGGAAGGGAAAAAACAAAAAACTGGTCCATCCTGGCAATCAGGACCTCAAATATTACTAGCACCCCAAACCTGGTAGTGCAGTTAGGGGGAGATGCCACAGGATGGGGCAAAAAGTTGACCAGGGAACCGTTTCATTTCGTGTAGGGCACGGATGTCAATCTCATTTTATACAGAGGGCCGAAGTTTGCATTAATAGTGTCTTCTGAGGGCCAGAGTCTAATCTATGTGTCATACTCAGAAGTGTGTCCTACTATAGTCAATGGGGCTTACATCCCAGGAAAGTGTGGATAGAATTGCTCAATGAGGAGTAGCTAATATGAAACATTTAGATCTATGCAAATAAACATATTTACATTGAATGAATGAATGAATGAATGAATGAATGAATGAATGAATGAATGAATGAATGAATGAACAATTGCAAAGTTTTGTTTGCATTGCACAATTATGGGGTACAGTGACAAGGATTATAACAGGAATATCAGGCTTGGTCGTCGGAAGCCTGGTATTGGGGGTGGCTGTCTGGAAGGCAGCAGGAGGAAGGGAGGAGGAGGAAGATGGGCCAAGAAGGAAGCTCTCACGGACTGGATTAAATGGCAAGGCAGACTGGATTTGGCCAGCAAGCCTTGTGTTTGACACAGAGTGACCATATAGAATGGAGGACAGAGTGCCTGTACCTTTAACCCTTGCATAGAAGAGGGCTGTGGGTGGCGCAAGCGGTTAAGACGCTATGCCTGTTAACCAGCAGGCCAGGGTTTGAGACCCAGGTCAGCCCCACAAGATAGGGGGAACCCCTGTCTTTAGCCCAACTCTGCGATGCCAGCTGGATCCAATCATATCGGCTCTGCCTTTCCATTGGCCTGGAAAGTGGCATGGCGTGGCACTGGAGTGGCGTGGAGAGGGGGGATTTACTGCTTGGGTAACAGCCTATCCTCCATAACAATCTAACCCAGGCTTTCGTGCTTCACATGCAGCGTATGCAGTGCCGAGCACGATACCATAGTCTTCCAAGACTGATGGAGGCCTGCTTTTTTTTTTTTTTTTTTTTAAGAAGAGGGAAAAGGCAGGTTCAGCCCAACATGGAAGGATTTAAAAGCCAGCACCTGCCTCAGTTCCCCCTTGTTTACAATGCTCAAAGGGTCACCCTGGATTGACAGCTGTGGTGTAGGGAGATAGTGTGGACTGGAAAGTTTCAGGCCTTCTCACCAAAAAGGATTCACAGCATTTGCACATGATGTGCAGTGGATCTCGTGGTTCCAAAAGTTCTGGACATATTAGTAAGACTTCTGGAATGTTGTTGATATGGAAGTGGACCTTCTCCTTGGGGATGAACGACCACTCAGAGCTCAGGTCCACCACAACCAGCCTTTCCACAGACTTCAGTAGGTCAGAGGAACCCTTGCAGGTGTGACCTGGGGAGGTTGTAATTTCAGTAAGGTATTTTTCAACATGGGGTAGGCAAATACAAACATAAAACCCACTACCATATTTTACCCCAAGTGATATACAGAACCTGAGATGAATTGTTCAGCATCCTGTTAACATCTGCAGGAGTTTTTAAGGAAAGCAAAAAGAACACATATTTTTAAAAAGGTGATTATCTTAAGATGTTAATATCCTTCCTTTCCATCTCATTCCAGGAAGTATCACACTGGCCAGCAGAATCCTATAAAAGAATAATCCACTTAAAAATCAATTAAAAGAGAGATTAAAGTGGGGTGTGCTTAGAGACCTTTCTTAAGTGCATTTTCTCCAGCTGACATTTAGCCACACCTGATGCCCATCACCAAATGGAGCTGGGGGGCTGGGAAGATCTTCAGACCCAGAAATGGTCAGGTATTGGTGGTCTGGATCCAGCGGTCACCCATCCCATTCCCTGCCTCCTCTCAGAGTGACCCATGGTTGTCTCCAAAAAGGGTCAGTAACTAAACATGCTGCAGGCAGAACATGTGGGCAGCATGCAAGGAGGGAACCTGAGCCTGCTCCAGCTCCACGCCCAGCCCTCCTGTCCTAATGGGTCCATCTGGTCATGATTTAAGCACTTTTACTAGTCCCTTTAGAGACATTCAAGCAGGTGAACCTTGTTGCACCTTGAAAGGACACAGAAGGGCAGCTGAGAAACATTAGCAAGTGCCAAGGAGGCCAAGAGAGCCCTGCAAACCAGCTGCCTTCATCTGCCTTCAGCCTGCTGCAGCCAGGCAGTTCTTTCCCTCGCACGTCTGCTGGGCGCCGGGCAAGACCTTGGACTCTCCCGCTTTGGGGCTCCAGCAGGGCTCCCCACTGAAAACCCACCTCGGCTGGGCTGCATCTTCACCTGGAAAATCCCTGCCATTCTTCACCACCTCACTTTCCACCCAATAAGATCTAACCTTCTCAGGTTTCTGGTCAATAGGATTATATAAACCCAGCTGAACACAATGGGCTTTCTTCTGAGTAAGGTAACTTTTGAGTAACTCATCGAATCATCGAATCATAGAGTTGGAAGGGACCTAGTAGGTCATCTAGTCCAACCCCCTGCCTGCAGCAGGAAATCCCCCTTGACCATCTCCCCACTGTCTTCACCAACCCAATATCCAGAAGCAGCACAGAAAATGCCAACCCATTTCCTTTCAACTTGGTAACTAAGGCTGCAATCCTGAAGAAAGTTTCCTTTCAAGTGGGGCTTACTTTAGAGTAGACATGTTTAGGATTGTGCTCTAAGAAAGAAAAGTCAGTGGTGTCCAGACGCTAGGCTTTTTCAGTGTTTTCAGTGTGTGAATCACCAACTCATGATGATGATGAATAATTTTCATTATTGCTCTTGTTATTTCGACAAAGCCTTGTGTGACTTTGGCTGCAATCCTGAACACACTTTCTTGGGAGTAAGATCCATTGAACACAATGTGGCTTACTTCTGAGTAATCATGGTTGGGATTGTGCACTTTAGCTGCAATCTTATTCTCCAGTTAGGCTGGCATAAGTCCGTGCTGGCCTGGGATGTCACAAAAGTTCCATGAGGCACTTCTGCCCCACTCTGGGGGGTCAGGCCAGTGCATGCACCAGCCTCCCTGCACCACCATGGGATGATATGCCAGGTGAGTTATGATATCCTAAATTGGTTAGGATTGCACACTGAAATACCCCCAAATCCAGAGTGACTAAGGGAGCACGTAAGAGACTTTACCTGCACCCATAGTTACTGCACCACCTAGTGAAAACCTATGGGAAATTCATAGTGGAATCCACAGTAAGTTGTTCTTACACTGGAGCAAGGACTCCCCGTAGTTACTCTGGATTTTGTCCTTAGTGAAAAACACACATTTTCCCAACCGGAGTCCAAGTAACCTGATTCAAGTCCCCATCTTTGCTATTGATTCCAGCTCTTAAAAAGGACGGGACTGGAGCAGGAAGAGTTCAGCATCGGTGGAGAGAGAGAGAAAAAGGAAGGACTGGAGAAGAAAGAAAAAGGGAAGTGGAGAAAGAAAGAAGGTTTTTTTTAAAAGCAGAGCTTCTGTAAAGTAGGAGGAAGAGGAGGAGGAGGTGCTGGAAAGGGCAGAGAGAGCCATGTTTGTCAAAGCAGAAGCCTTTGAGGCTCCTTGAAAGTAGATTAGATTGTCCAACATGAGGACCAGCTCTGAGCATCAGGGGTCAGACTGACTCTAGGGCCCGCTCAAAAGTTTGGAGTTTGCAGGATTTGTGGGGAGCCACTATAGAGAGAGTGGCCAGGGCCCCCCGCCTGCAGTGCACATCTGCACAAAGCCATGGTATGTTGTTGTTACCCTCGTCAGAGAGTCCAGCTGCCCGTCTGGCTCCCTGAAGGTGTTGATCCTCTTCTCAGTTGAATCATCTTATGGGGAAAAAAACCTTTTTTCCCCAATGCAGTTTCTGCTGCCTTCAGCTTTGCTTTGAGTGAAAGAAAACCTAAAAAAAACCCGAAATCTGCACAGACTGCCTGCCCACCGTATAGGATTTTGTGTCAGGTTTTCTGTTTTTCCGAAGTTGGTGCTTTTTCCTTTAGTCCAACACTTGACAACTTTGCGCAGGGAACACAAAAGGGTGAATCAGGTTTGAACCTTCCCTTGAGACTCTGCAGTTTGTCTGGGGGTTTCTTCTTCTGCCAAGGAAGAGCAGACACTTGAGTACCGCCTGCCTCTGGCGCTTGCTCGTGCCATCTCATGCCCACGTCCCTTTGAATGTCTGAGCTGCGACAACAACAAAAGACCCAAACTCCCCTTTTTCCTTTGCAGACTGAGACGGGGCTGCTTTCTGAGCCTTGCATCTCTCGTTGTTGGAGGGGCTCATCCTGCTGGTGCTGGACTTTGGCGGCTGCAGTCCTGAGCACATTATTTACTCACCTGGCATGTTCACCCGGAAAAAAGCTGCACTGCAATCACTGAGACCGAGTTCCCTAAAATTGTGCCGCCTTAACAAGACATAGAGCACCATCCTAACCATGTCTACTCAAATGTAAGCCCCATTTTGTTCAATGGGTCTTACTCCCAGGAAAGTGTCTTTAGGATTGCAGACATATCTCCGGTTAAACTCAGTGGGCGTATGATATGATATGTCTTATCATTGTCATATATGATATGTCAATGTCTGGTATAGTATAACAATACTTCAGTATTCATAGTTCTTTATATTCAGTTTATGTTTATCTTTAGTACAGAGCCACATTAGTCGTGCCTCACATAAAGAGTTGAATTTGTTTCCAGAGGCCTGCTCTTTAAGTGAAACTCTCTTTAAGTGAAGCAGATTTTTCCATAGGAAATAATGGAAACTCAGACAATTGGTTCCACAACCCTCAAAATATTCATATAAAAATATTAACTGGATGTAAAAATGATGACAAACACTGGAATTGAATTCAAAACATGCATTCAGTGTGCATGATCCTATGAAGTCTACTTAGGCTGCAATCCTAAAGACACTTTCCTGGGAGTAAGCCCCATTTAACACAATGGGGCTTACTTCTGGGTAGACATGGTTAAGAGGCTGCAATCAAAGACACTTTCCTGGGAGGCTTACCTGGGCTGCTGCTGGAGGTTCAAGATGGTTGGTGTGGGCACTTGGGGGTTGTTAGAGTCAGCAGCGCTGGCCACTGGCCAGCAGCCCTCCTGCATGCAGAGTATTGGGGCTGCATAGCATGCGTGCACTGCTTGTTAAATGAAGCTGAACTTGTTATGTGAAGCAAGATTTCTTGGAAATTTTTGCTTGTTATGTGAAATGCTTGTTAAGCGAGGCACTTGTTAAGTGAGGTACCACTGTACATGGGTAAAATGTTTACAAAACATGAAAGAACATTTGACATTTTATGAATATAAACTGAACATAAAATGAATATTTGTTTATTTTACAAAGAACGTTACAATTAAACATTAACGCAATCCTAAAGATACTTTCCTGGGAGTAAGCCCCATTAAACAATAGGTGACTTACTTCTGAGTACATAGTGTAATGGATTGTAGAGCACAATCCTAATCATGTCTGCTGAAAAGTAAGTCCCATTGTGTTCAATGGGTCTTACTTCTAGGAAAGTGTGTTCAGGATTGCAGCCTTCATCATATTGTTGAGTGGCAAGGATCCCATAAGTAACAAATTCCAGGCAGCAGTTATTATTCAAGCGACGATACTCATTCAACTATCTTTGCCTGCAGTGATGTTCACACATACGCAAACCCAACTGGCTGTGGAGCATCATCATGTTTTACACTATTTGGCCAGGTGCACTTTACTTTCATTCCCTGGCATAAGGGGAGAAGGACAGCAATGGGGTGAATGGCTTTCCCCTCCCCCCCAAAACACCAACTTCCAAAGAAATACCCCCAACCAAAGAGGGGACCTTCAGGGTCTGTGGGAAAATATGTCCCGCTCCCAAAACACAAGGCTCTAATTTTGAAGTGGAAATGCAAATGGGTGAGCAGAGTCTGCAAATACTCGGCTTGGGAAGCAGGCTGGAGATGAGGAAATATTTCACATACTTGAGTCAAATGAGTTCACTGATTGTAATGTGTCTGATTGAAGAGGACGTGCTCCGTGCCGCGTCAGAAGAACTGGAGAGAGGCTGGATTACAAGGAGAGGTTGGAAAATAAACTGGGGGAAGAGGGAAAAAATTGACATGCTCCTTCTTAGGTACATGCACATATACCCATATGGGATGTAGGTACATGCACACCTTCCCCATTCTTTCCTCTGGGGTCTCCCTTGTCTCTGTTTTAGATTGCCAGCACAGCAGGGGTGGGACTTGTCTTCTGTGGCGAAGCTCCACGTGCCCTGATGGTGGTACAGAATCATAATGTTCATAACATCACTTTACATCCTCTAAGTGAAAACAGCATCACACCCTTGATCTCTGAAGCCAAATGAATCTGTTGTGGTCAAGCAGAGTTGGAGGACGGCAGGTGTTGATGATGTACAAATTATGCACCAGGAGAAGAATCTGAATATTTTGGCATTACTGGAAGACTGGCCGAGCCCGAAACTGTTGAGATGAAGGTTAATTAACTTTGTTGGAGATGTTGTGGATTGCTATCAACTCTCTTAGAGAGTCTCAGGGTGCAATCCTAACCTGAGCCAGCACAACTCTTCCCATTCCTGTGGTAATGTAGGGATATGGTGACCACACGTCCTCTTTTTCCACGATCTGTCCTGGTTTTCAACAGTGCCCTGGAAAAAAATCTTTATTGTCCCCCATCTCCTTGTGAGCAGGCAACATGTAGCCTTCTTTGTAAATAATAAATTATTTATTATTAGCAGAATTATTATTTATTATTAACCAGCAGAAGGTGGAGCTGCTCAGCTCCTACTTTGCATCCGTCTATTCACGGAAGGAGGGCTGTGCAAATGGGGGTGCAGGGTCATTGGCTGATGCGGGGATGTGCTTGTATCCCCTAAGAGGTAATGGAAACATGGATGCAGCAGATTAAGATTGACAGAGAACTGGTTCAAAACCACTTAACTGGCCTAAATGAATTGGACCAGATGAGCTGCATCCTGGAGTTCTTAAGGAACTGGCAGATGTCCTTGCAGAGCCTCTGTCGATCATCTTTGAGAAATCCTTGAGGAGTGGAGAAGAGCCTGGACTGGAAGAGGGCAAATGTAGTCCCAATCTTTAAGAAGGGATAAAAAGAAGACCCCGGAAATTATAGACCAGTCAGTTTGACTTCAGTCCTGGGAAAGATATTAGAACAAATCATAAAACACACAATTTGAGCACATCTAGACAAGTACTCGGTGATCAAAACAACCCAGCAGGGATTGACCAAGAATAAATCTTGCCAGACAAATCTGATCTCCTTTTACGATGGGGTTACGAGCTTCCTGGACGTGGCAATGCTGTGGATGTCATTTATCTTGACTTCAGCAAAGCATTTGACAAGATCCCGCATGACATTTTAATTGGGAAGTTGGAAAAATATGGGCTAGACGAGGCAATTGTTAGGTGGATCTGCAACTGGCTCGATGGCCGCACTCAAAGGGTTTTAGTAAATGGTTCTGTGTCAACCTGGAGGTCGGTTTCTAGTGGGGTCCCCCAAGGCTCTGTCTTGGGACCGGTTCTCTTTAACATTTTCATCAATGACTTGGAGGAAGGGATACGGGGGAGCCTGATCAAATTTGCAGATGACACCAAACTGGGAGGAGAAGCAAACACATCAGAAGAAGGAGAAACCTCCAGGAGGATCTGGATAAACTAGAATTCTGGGCTGTAACAAACAGAATGAATTTCAACAGGGAGAAGTGGAAGGTTCTGCACTTAGGCAATAAAAACCAAAAACACAGGTATAAAATGGGGGATACTTGGCTTGGCAGCACAACATGTGAGCGGGACCTTGGAGTCAACACCATGGATCACAAGCTGAACATGAGTCAGCACGTGATGTGTCTGCAAAGAAGGCAAATGCCATTTGAGGCTGCATTAAGAGGACTGGAGCTTCCAAGTCGTGAGAAGTTCTAGTTCCCCTTTATTCAGCATTGGTGAGACTCACCTTGAGTCCTGTGTTCAGTTCTGGGCTCCTCACTTGAAGAAAGATGCAGCCAAGCTGGAGCAAGTCCAGAGGAGAGCGACAAGAATGATCAGTGGGATGGAAGGGAAGCCCTACCAGGAAAGGTTGGGGGAACTTGGGATGTTCAGCCTGGAGAAGAGGAGGCTGAGGGGAGACCTGATTGCCCTCTTCAGATACCTGAAGGGCTGTCATAGGGAGGAAGGGGCTCATTTGTTCACAGCTGCTTCTGAAAGCAGAACTAGAACCAATGGGGACAAACTGCAGGAAAGGAGATTCCAGTTGGATATCCGGAAAAAATTCTTGATGGTTCGTGTGGTTCGGCAGTGGAACTGATTGCCAAGGGAGGTGGTGGACTCTCCCTCACTGGTGGTCTTGAAGCAGAGGCTTGACGAGCACTTGTTGGGGATGCTCTAGGGGGATTTCCTGCTGCAGGCAGAGGGTTGGACTAGATGACCTACTAGGTCCCTTCCAACTCTAGGATTCTATGATTCTATGATCTTCTTCTATATATATAAAAGAGAAAAGTCACTGACTCACTGACTCACTGACTGACTGACTCACTGACTCATCACCGCCCTGCCAAAACCGCTGGGCCTAGAAGCGTGAAATTTGGGGTGGGGGTTCCTTCTGTGAGGGAGGGGTGCACTAAGAACCAGTTTTCGGAAATTCCAACCGGAAGGGGGTGAAAAGGGGCGCAACGTGTTTTCCTCCCTATACTTTGCATTGAGAATTGCTGACTCAGCAACATTCCGCCCCAACTGCTGGGCCTGAAGCATGGAATTCTGGGAGTTCCTTCTGTCACCTGAACTCCCACCAAGAACCATCTGGAGAGATTAACCCTTCAGGGGCTGAAAAGGGGGCAACGAGTTTCTCTCCTATACTTAACAATGGAGACTGACCAACATCCAGCCAATTTGGTTCTCGGACCCTGGTGCACTGGGGTATGTTGTTAAAGATATAACTATATATATAGAGAGAGAGAGAGAGAGGAGAGAGAGAGAGAGTTGGGAAATGGGAGCCTGTTGTTCTCTGGGAGTTGCAGGTAGGTAGGTGGCAAGGTAGGTACGTAGGTGAGTTGGTGGGAAGCTGGATGGATCCCCCCTGTGAGCCTCACCTGGCTCTGTGCCTGAGGAGGAACTGCAGAGGGAGGTAGGGGCTGAGCTGAGGGGAGGCCTGGGCCATTTGGGCCTTTGCCCGGGCCCTTGCTGTGCTCAGCCTCAGCAGCCTCTGGGGAGTCCCAGGAGGAGAGGCTGTGAGGAAGATTCTGCAGTGCATGCCCAGCAGCCCCAGAGCCTTCCACCTGCAGCGCACACAAGGGAGGCCACACTCTGTGTCTATGCCTGTCCTTCCTCTCCCCCGCTGCAGTGCTGGCAGTGGAGTGACAGGGGCTCCTGGAGGCATCCCGCTGGGCCTGGCCAGCGCGCAGGAGACGCATGTGCACTGGGGGGATCCTGGTTCCCTGACACTTGAGCTCCTCCCTGGATTTACGGTGAGGTGCAATTTCCTAGTTGCTCCAGGGGTTTCTGTACAAATGGGAACCCCACAGAAGTGTCTTATGGCACTTTTGTGACACCTCCCAGGACAGAAGTTATGCCGGGGCTTAGGCTTAGTGGCTGTGGGTGGCGCGAGTGGTTAAGTCACTGTGCCTGTTAATCAGCAGGCCAGGGTTCGAGACCCGGGTCGGCCCCACAAGACAGGGTGAGCTCCTGTCCTTAGCCCAGTTCTGCGATGCCAGCTGGATCCAATCGTATGGGCTCTGCCTTTCCATTGGAGTAATTCAGTGGCGTGGAGAGGGGGGATTTGCTGCTTGGGTAACAGCCTCTCCTCCATAACAATCCAACCCAGGCTTTCGTGCTTCGCATGCAGCGTATGCAGTGCAGAGCACGATACCAGAGTCTCTCAAGACTGAAGGAGACCTGCTTAGGCTGGTTAGTAACTAACTCTTCAGCAATCTTAATGCTAAGCAGTGGGCCAACCAGTGTAGCTTCCAGGAAATCCAATGAATACATAGTTTCGGAGCTACAAAGTTGCACAAGGTTTTGTTATAATAATAAGAGTAATAGCAAAAATAATTACTCTTCATCACCATCACCTTCATCGTCAGGTAGGAATTAACTGGGTACGAATCAGAGAACCAGACTGGATGAGTGCTAAGAAGCTGGAACTGAAGCCAGACAATTCAGGAGGTGCACAACAAGGCCTGTTCACAAGGAGTCTGAGGTGTCGTATACAATACAATGTGCCACTGAAACATTTAAGAAATATAATGTTACTGAGCCAAGCTACCAAGCTCCTATGTTCACACAGGCCACCATGCTCTGCACAGTCTCAGGAGGATGGTGTCCAAAAGAAGTCCTACATGGAGTGCGTGGCAATGGTTTGGTCTCAGTGCCATCAGCACTTGGAACACTATGGCAAAAGGGGCTGATGGATATGGTTTCAGCTGCAGCGTGCCAACCTAAGCGGGGCAAACTCTCCTCTGCGCATTGTTGCCCACCTGGCTATCCTGCCTGAAATTACGTGGAAGAGGAAGGTGGTGAAGACCACTGTGCTTATATTTACAGCTATGGCAGCTCAGTCCTGATCTCCTTGGGGGCTTTAAATCCAGGAGTGTCTATCCTTGGACCGGTCCAGACCATCAGGAAGGCAGCTGGAGGCAGGAAGCGAATGGCGTTCAAACAAAAAAGTTGTTTGCAAGTGGTTAAGACCTGGTTAAAAGTGGTTCAAGACCTGGGTCGGCCCCACAAAACAGGGTGAGCTCCTGTCCTTAGCCCAGCTCTGTGATGCCAGCTGGATCCAATTGTATGGGCTCTGTGACTAATTCAGTGGCGTGGAGAGGGGGATTTGCTGCTTGGGTAACAGCCTCTCCTCCATAACAATCCAACCCAGGCTTTCATGCTTCACATGCAGCATATGCAGCACCAAGCACGATACCAGAGTCTTCCAAGACTGACGGAGGCCTGCAGTGGGACCAAGAGCTCCCTAATTATTTGCAATCTGCGTCCCAAGATTTCTCCCATTGGCGACTCTTAAAATCCGCCGCCTTTTGTGTTAATGGCGGCAGCGATTTGGACTGAATATGCAGCAAATCACTAGGCAACCAGGGTGACAACATGGCAACTCCTGAGCATTGAATTACATAGCAATTTCCATGCAATACTGAAGTTATTACACAGTAAGTGCCGTGTCATTTAGGGCTAAATGCATTATTATCACTTCTGCTTGACAAATCTACCTGGCAAATTCAGCGGCGCAGGGTGGGGGGGCCTAAGGATGCACATGTGCTTGCTTTATTTGCCACGGAAGGCTCCGCAGACCTCGCTCATGTGTGCAGCTTGCGCTGCAAGGTGCAAAACGGGAGGTAATTGAATGGGGTTGCTTAGCAGCAATTAGTCCAATGAATGATATGATCCCGCAGCATTTTTCTTTGAGAATATAACGATGCAAACACAAGGAGGACAAACGATTGGGGGGGGAGGCAGTCAGGACTTTTGTACACACAGCAGAGAAACTCAGGCTGCAATCCTAACCCCCAGTCGGGCTGGCATAAGTCCCAGTACAAGTCCTGTGCTGGTCTGGATGTCGCAAAAGTGCCGTAATGGGGGATTAGGCCAGTGCGCAGACATGTGTCAACTTTCTCACACCACCGTGGGAATTAGGAATGAGGGAGTTGTGCCAGCTCAATTGGTTAGGATTGCGCCCTCATTGCCACAATGATGTGCCTCTTTCAATATTATTATCATATGGGTTTTTCTCTTCCGCTCGTCCTAATCTCCCATAAACTGTGTCATCTGCTGATAAATTCCAGGGATCTGAAATTGGAGGAACTGGGAATTAACAGTGGTTCTTGTTCTGCATCCATGAGAATTTAACAGGGCCAGTTACCCTGCTAACTGGGCAAGAGACACTCTTTCAAGTGGGTGTTCCTCTTTTATTGAGCAGGGGGAGAGTAACTGGCCCTCCACACCCCAGCAATGTCTGCTCTAGTGGCTTCTGCAGGGGTTCTTTTTTCATTTTAGATTGTGAGCCCTTTTGGGACAGGGACCCATTAGCTATTAATTAGCTATTAATTTTTTTTAATTTTCTTGTAAACTGCTTTGCGAACTTTTCAGTTGAAAAGCGGTATTTAAATACTGTAGATAGATAGATTTTGCTATTATTTAGCCCCAGCTGCAAGCACCAAAACTATTTTTGTTTTTAACAGAAGTGATGCATGAAACGCACTGAATGGTCTTTCCCGAACTCCAGAAAGGACAATCCTATTCATGTGTGCTCAAAGAAAAGTGTCTTCTGGAAAGTGTCTTTAGGATTGTAGCCCAACCCTACAAAACTGTGGGAGCCAACGAATACATAGTTGGCTGTTACCCAACTACAAAACTACAAAACAACCCTACAAAACTATGGGAGCATGTAAGAGAATTTACGTTGACATAGTTACAGCACCATTTAATGAAAACTTATGGGAAATTCATATTGCAATCCAGAGTAAATTGTTCTTACACCGGAGCAAGGACTCCCCATAGTTACTCTGGATTGCGCCCCAAGTCTTTTAGGGTTTGTAGTCCTGTCAAGTTGCCAGAAACGTAAGCAGAACTGGGACAGTGAGTGATCCTGGCAGCCTAGAGACCTTGGCACAAGGCAAATCTTTAAGGGTGCAATCCAGAGTAATTATGGGGAGTCCTTGCTCAATTTACTCTGGATTGCAATATGAATTTCCCATAGGTTTTCACTATTTGGTGCAGTAACTATGGATCCGCCTAATGTCTCTTATGTGCTCCCGTAGTTACTCTGGATTGTAGGGTTAGCCTTAAAAAAATTCAATATGAGTTTTAGTTTTCCTGGTTCCTCCCTTCACACCTGAAATTTCCACTGAAACAGACCCCGTCTCCATCACACTTTGTCCTGCAAATTATTATTTTTTAAGTCCCGTTTTTGCAGACATTTTGCATAGGCAGCCCCTTCTCTCTTTGTCCCTCTATAAATGCTGCAGCAATTCTAGTGTCCGTAATTATTCTATGGGCAATTATCTAGTGTGTGCGTTTTTTGAAGGAAAAAAGTCTTCTCCAGGAGCAATGCATATAGTATCGTGAGATCATCAGCAGCCTCTTGACATGATGATAATTATCCCTCTGAAGCTTTAAAGATAACGGTAATCTAGAAGGACGTGTAATTTTCTGGAGGCCTTATATGGCATTTGAGTGTGGCTGGATGGCAGGCTGGAATCACAGAGCGGGTCTGCCAGCTTCTCCGGGGAAACGTACCCTGAGCTACAAACTGCACAGGTCTGGGAGGCAGAGATTAAGGTTACAGAACCTCATGCAAAAAGCAGGGAGCACCAGATCCACCCCGAATCTCACAGGTCTCATCCCACTTTTTAGGGTCAGCCGCTAAGGTTGCCACCATACTATAGGTATCCCTCAATATCCTTTAAGATTTTGTTCTGAAACCTCCCATGGGAAAAAAAAAATCAGTGGATAACAAAAAATAACGAAAAAATTGTTTCTTGCTCCTCCAATTGAACCTCGTGGAATAAGGTTGTGCCTCAGTATCTGTAGGAGTTTGATTCTGGGACTGAAGAATGGAATGACTACTTGCATGACTGTCTCTCTACAACAGTAGAAAAGCAGTTTTTAGAACTGTGATTTGCAGTGGCCGTTCATGTTGAGACAAATCCATGTATAAAAAAATCAATGTATAGTGGTACTTCACTTAACAAGCACCTCGCTTAACAAGCGTTTCACATAACAAGCAAAAAATCCAAGAAATCTTGCTTCACGTAACAAGTTCCGCTTCACTTAACGAGCAAACATGCTATGGGCATGTGTGCTATGCAGCCCTGACACTCCGCATGGTGGCTCTTTAAAAGGGCTGCCGGCCAGCACTGCTGCCTCTGACTGCCCCCAGCACGGGGGCAGTTGCCTGGGGGTGCCAGAGGCAGCTGCCCCTAACTGCCCCCAAGTGCCCCCACCAGCCACCTTGAACCTCCAGCAGCAGCCAGGGTAAGCCTCCCAGGAAAGTTTCTTTGATTGCAGGTCTCCTAACTATGTCTACTCAGAAGTAAGCCCCATTGTGTTAAATGGGGCTCACTCCCAGGAAAGTGTCTTCGCTTGCAGACTCCTAACAATGTCTACCCAGAAGTAAGCCCCATTGTGTTAAATGGAGCTTACTCCTAGGAAAGTGTCTTTAGGATTGCAGCCTAAGTAGACTTCATAGGATCATGTACATTGAATGCATGGTTTGAATTCAATCCCAGTGTTTTGTCATCATTTTTACATCCAGTTAATATTTTTATATGACTATTTTGAGGGTTGTGGAACCAATTGTCTGAGTTTCCATTATTGCCGATGGAAAAAAAATCTGCTTCACTTAAAGAATGTTTCACTTAAAGAGCAGGCCTCCAGAATGAATGCCTTACTCTTTATAGTGGCACCACCATATAACAAGGTTAGACCTGTAATGTCAAGCGCCTTTACCAGTTCCTCAAAACTCAAAACAGTTCCTTCCTTCCTTCCTTCCCTCCCTCCCACCCTCCCCTCCCTTCCCTTCCCATCCCTTGCCATCCTTGCCATCCTTCTCCTCCTCAAAACCAGGAGAGGACCCCTGTGGACTCAATTCCCCCAAACCAGGACAGTCCTGGTTTTCAGGGACATATGGCAACTCTACTCAGAAACATTGATAATCCAGAGGAATCCAGAGGAAGTGTGCTCGGGGAGGGAGGCCATTTGACTGTAGGGATCTCAGGGAAGACCAGGTCAAGAGGCTGGGGTCCTCCTCCTTCCTCTGGACCCTGATAGGCAGGCCAAGGCCCTCCTGTTGAGGAAGAGGATGCCTTTGCTCCTCCGAACAGAGATATGAGACCTCATTAGGCAGTGCTGACATTTAGTGGCACGTCACCCTCACGCCATTACTCTTGATGTGTTTCCTTGTTCGCCTTTCCATGTGGAGAAGAAGTGCTGCATTAGGGAAGATAAATGAGCGTTATTAGCAGTTTATGGAAGAAATTAGAAGATGCTCCTTAGTTCTCTCTTCACCAGCACTGTCTCCTCCTCCTCTGCAACTCTTGGCTCCAGATGAGAGTGTCAAAGGAGGGAACACCAAGGGTCCCACAGCGGTGGGCTCCAGCAGGTTCGCACCTACTCTATAGAACCGGTTGTTAACAAGAGACAGGACATATAAAGTTTAAAAATAGCCATTTAAAAGTGGCTACCAGATGGGCAGAGAACCGGTTGTTAATTTCTTTGAAGCCCATCACTGGTCCCGGGGGTGGTTGTGTGTTCACGACGTGTGTGTTCCACACCCCGACACCTGTTGCACAAGGTCAGGCCTTCCGGAGATGAGATGGGTGCCTGGAGGGGAAAATGTCCCTGTTCTTCTCCTTATGGGAAGCATCCTTTCTTCGGAGCCATCACTCATTCTGCCCACCTGCCTGGCAAAGTGGCTGGCACTGCAGACTGCAAGCTGTGGGTGGCTGATGCTCTGCAGAAAGCCCGGATCTGGTGTCACTTGGTTAAGTGCCTGGAGCCGCCTGGTGTGTGAGCAACAGCAGCTGCACCCAGCCCAGAGAGGAGGCTTCCTGCAACGACAGACTTCAGGCCCTGCAGATGAGAGACGGACCAGAGCTGGCCGGCTGGAAAACTGGCCCACGGGCAGAGCTTGCTTTAACTGCTCCTCGATGGGGAAAAGCTCTCTCTACCCCTAAACCTTCTTCCCCTACCTTGACCCCCACCCCACCCCACCCTGTATGTACTCTTCAGGGGGAAAGAAGGATCTTGACTGAAGGATGGCTGTACAAAATGGGGGGGGGGGGTTCTGCCTAGGGTGACCATGACTGACTGACTGGCTGGCTGCAATTCTAACCATACTTTCCTGGGAGTAAGTTCTACTGAACTCAATGGGACTTCTGAGTAGTTATCTCTGGGATTACACTCAATGGGACTTGAGTAGATATTTCTAGGATTACACTATAAAACTGCAATCCTAAGGACACCTAAGACTCACTGAACACAATGGGGCTCACTTTTGAGTAGTCAAAGGATTGTGCTCTCTACCACATAAAAGCAATTTTTTTTTAAATTTTTCCTGTCCTACGTTTTTTGGGGTTGTCCTACATTTCAGGTGGGTGTTGTCTTCTATCTATCTATCTATCTATCTATCTATCTATCTATCTATCTATCTATCTATCTATCTATCTATCTATCTGTCTGTCTGTCTGTCTGTCTGTCTGTCTGTCTGCAGTGTTTATATACCACTTTTCAACTGAAAAGTTCACAAAGAGGTTTACAAGAAAATAAAAAAAATTATAGCTAATTAATGGCAAATGGGTCCCTGTCCCAAAAGGGCTCACAATCTAAAATGCAAAAAGAACACCAGCAGAAGCCACTAGAGCAGACATTGCTGGGGGTGTGGAGGGCCAGTTACTCTTCCCCTGCTAAATAAAAGAGGAACACCCACTTGAAAGAGTGTCTCTTGCCTATCTATCTATCTATCTATCTATCTATCTATCTATCTATCTATCTATCTCTCTATCTCTCTATCTCTCTATCTCTCTATCTATCTTTTCTGGTTATGACATACGGACACCCTGAATAGCATTGCATATGGTTATCCTGGTCCTGTTAGAAAACAGTCAGGTTATATGAAGCTCAATCCTAAATTCAAAATATGTAACAAGCAGGGCAATCCTATTCGAGTCTACTCAGAAGAAAGGTCCATTGAGTTCAGTGGGGCTTACTCCCAGGAAAGTGCTTTTAGGATTGCAGTCAATGACATTTCATGTTTAGAGGGTTTTCAACACCCCTAGTGTACATTTTCTCAACAGTTCTCCAACAACCCAGTTGTCTGTTGTGTCGGGTCTGTTGTCCCCTCTTCTCCTGCCCTGCCCCGACTTCTCCCTTTTCCTTTTCCATCCTTTCAGATGTAGACATGACAGTCAAAGGTGAGTCTTCGCAATTCAGGTTTTCTTTGTTTGCACTTACTTGGCACTTACTTGGTTTCATTCAACATATTTACATATACAGCAGTACCTCACTTTACAAATGCCTCACTTAACAAGCGTTTCATATAACAAGCCAAAATTTCCAAGAAATCTTGCTTCGCATAACAAGTTCCGCTTCACTTAACAAGCAAGTGCACAATGGGATTTAGGATTGCAGCCTAAGTAGACTTCATAGGATCCTGCACATTGAATGCATGTTTTGAATTCAATTCCAGTGTTTTGTCATCATTTTTACATCCAGTTAATATTTTTTATATGAATATTTGGGGGGTTGTGGAACCAATCATCTGAGTTTCCATTATTTCCTATGGAAAAATCTGCTTCACTTAAAGAGTGTTTCACTTAAAGAGCAAACCTCCAGAATAAATTAAGCTCTTTATGTGAGGAACCACTGTATATTAATCATTCACTTCACACAGTCCGGACCTGATCAAGAGGATCCACTGATCAAGTATTGTCTGTTCCATCACCCTTGATAACAGGTAAGTCTGTACAACTGTCTCTCAACAACTTCTTTTGTTTTTTTCAGGATAGGGAAGGCCAGAGGAAACGAAGTGTCCCAGCACTCTCTCCAGAGGACCTCACCGCATCCCGCCAATGCACCCTCCCGCCTTTTCCCCCCTTTCTAGTCACCCCTGCCCCAACATCATCCTAGTCCTCTCCTCTTCCAAGGCAGATCTCTGGAGCTGCTTGGCCAATCTTCATACCAATCGGGGTCTGGTCCCACCATAATCCCTCTTGTTGGTCAGAACCTCCCCCTTCTTCTGCACCTCAGCTCCATGATATCTTGGAGTGACCACACCTCCACGGAGTCGGGGAAATCCTTGATGTGCAGGTGGGGGCAAGAGTAGCGGGGTCGGTACTGGCTGACTTCTCCTCGCCCCTCTGTAGTGAAGTTGTCCAGAGGGTTTTTTCCTTCACCACAGGCAGGTCAGTCACTGACTTGAGACTGCCATGGATAAGGGTTCATGAATTGGGGCCGTTCATGGCTCACGGCTTCTCTCCTCTGGTGAGGTTTCTGGGGCAGCCTGGAAGCCGCAGCCCTGGAAATACTTTCTCACAATACCGGCTGAGGACTTGTGCTCTTGCTGGCTGCAGAGCCCCATTGACAGCTGTTTAAATGCTGAAAATAGGGGCCTTCTGCAGCTTGAGCCTGACCCCATCATATCTGGCTGGAGGAGCCCAAGGGCAGGAAGAGGAGGGGATGGGTTCAGACTTCAAAGGCCCTGCATGTCTTCATTGAGCTGTCATAAAAATGAATCCAGGTTTCCGTTATGGAGTCCCACGTTGTCCGACCCACAGACATCTCTCAGGGCAGGCAAATAAATCTCTCATCTCCTATGGCTGTGGGGCTGTTAAATGCCTTTCACATGTATGTAAAAAGCTGTACATGTCCAGCAAACATAGGGGTGCAGGGAGCAGAGTGGGTAACAGAGGAGGCTCCTCACCCAGGATTAGCTTTGGGTCCCAATCCTGGATCAGCAGGGCTCACATGCTAACATTGGTGCCAGCACTGCCCTCTATCCCTTTAGGGTAGTGATTTCCAACCTTTTTCATCTCATGGCACACCATCAGTTGTTTTTGCCATCAACAAGGCACAATATGCTGTTCAAATCCCCAAGTTTTCCTATTAATAAATGTCCTTCCCCAAACTCCCGAGGCAAACCTGAGGACTATCTGCAGCATACCAGTGAGCCACAGCACACTGGTTGAAAATCACTGCTCCAGGGTGCCAATGCTGGGCTGTCCTGGCTGCAGCAAACCACAAATACTCAATGTGCATGGCTTGTCCCCCCAACTTAAGTTAGCTATCCAAAACAAGAGTCTAAACTTTTTGACCAAAGGGCCACATCAAATACCTGCACCGAGTCATTTGGGGGGAAAAAATACAATGGTACGAGCATAATTCGTTCCAGAAGCCTGCTTGTAATTCAAAATGCTTGTATATCAAAGTGAATGTTCCCATATGAAATCATGGAAACTCAGATGATTCATTCCACAACCCATAAATATTCATATAAAAATGATGTCAATACTGTCATATAATTCAGAGTAGACATTCATAGGCTGGTCTCGCAGGAGAGGCTGCGCAGGTGCTACAAATTGCCAAAACCAGCTATATTCCGCCCAGGGCTATTTCTTTTGCTTGTCTTGCAAAACACTCTCCGTCAGTCTTGAAAGACTAAGGTATTGTGCTCGGCGCTGCGAACGCTGCATGCGAAGCACGAAAGCCTGGGTTGGATTTTTTTATGGATAGGCTGTTACCCAAGCAGCAAATCCCCCCTCTCCATGCCACTGAATTAGCCCAATGGAAAGGCAGAGCCAATACGATTGGATTCAGCTGTGTCATAGAGCTGGGCTAAGGACAGGAGCTCACCCTGTCTTGTGGGGCCGACCTGGGTCTCGAACCCTGGCCTGCTGGTTAACAGGCACAGTGTCTTAACCGCTTGCGCCACCCACAACCCACTCAATCCAAGGTTTTACTGTATATTAAGTTTAAATAGAGTACTTAGAATTTAGCTAATTTAGGAATTTAGACAGTTGGAATTTTGCTGCTTTGAGTATCCTTTTTAAGTAGAAAGGTGGGTTATCAATCATCAATCAATCTCAAATTGCCAGGATTTCTGCAAGCACCATCACAGAGCACAGAACAACCATTTCCCCCACCCCACCATCAGGGTGACCAGATGCCAAACCCAAAAATTTCTGAATCCCAAGTCCAAAATTCCTACCCCACAAGTCAAAATTTCTACCCACTTAAAAAAATTGCTTAAAAATATATTATTTTTAAATATTTTTTGTTTTTTGGCCATAACATTTGATAGGAAGGAGATATCTCAAAAATGATTTTTGCATTGGATTTTGCACTTCAATACGAATCCAACGACATATGGCATGATGGGGTATTGCACACCATCGCAAAGTTCAAAAATGAAGCCAAAATCATAGCATCATAGAATCCTAGAGTTGGAAGGGACCTAGTAGGTCATCTAGTCCAACCCCCTGCTTGCATCAGGAAATCCTTCTAGAGCATCCCCGACAGGTGCTTGTCGAGCCTCTCCTTGAAGAACAATGTAGGACATTGTAGGCCAATGTAGGACTCTGCTTGAAGAAATTGTAGGACAATGATGCCAAAATGTAGGATACCCTGACAGGAGGCTAAAAACCCAGAGAAATCCAGGTTTTCCTGGTCATATGATCACCCTGGGCCCACCATGCTAACTCCAGTCATGTCAGAGGCTCTTCTGAGACCAGTCAACTGTGGGTCAACTGTGTCGGAGGCTCTTCTGAGACCAGAGGCCAGTTATTGGCTCATCACAAGTTGCATCTGTCCCACAGGCCAGGGTTTGGAGACCCCTCTCCAAGAACACGTGTTGCATCTGTGTATCCATCACTTCCCCCATCCCAGCCTAGATAAAGGTCCACAAGTTATACTGCTAGTCATGACTGTTTCTAGAGCCATAGAGCCAGCATTGTCCGACATGTGGCTCACATGCACACAAAATGCTGTTACCTTCCCACTGAGGTGGTACCAATTTGCATGGTTCCCACTGAGGTGGTACTTGCATTTGCATGCTTTTGAACTGCTAGGTTGACAAGAGCTGTGCTGAGGTCGGGAGCTCGTCTTGTAGGACCCGGGGCTGGCCTGCTGGTAAACAGGCACAGTGTCTTAACCACTTGTGCCAACCACAGCCCTCCCAACCAAGACACCTGAAATCTCAGCCCTTGGCCTGCCAATTCCTGCCTTCCGGGAAATTGCAACTGACAGCCCTAAACGGTCTTTCTGCTCAGGGAGGCAGCCCTGGCAAGTGGCCCTCATGAGCTTCCCTGCTTATTGGAGGCTGGATGGGCCGGGAGAGTTGCACTGACCCCCCCCCCATGGCTTCCTATTATCCCACCACTCTCTGCAAGCACCCTGGGCGTACAAGCTGGCAGCCTTTATTTACAACAGGATAAGCCTTTATCTGCTGGTTTATACAGGAGCTGGCAGTCGCCGGGTTCTGTAAGCAATACTGCACTGAGCTGTTTCACACACGCACACACACACCTCTTTAAAAGAGAGAAATAAAATAAAATAGGGTTTGGTGAACACATAAATGTGTGTCTGAGCAAGTGCTTAGCATTAAGTATTGCTGGAACACAGATTGAAACCAGATTCGGGAAAAGAGGGACTGTAAAGGAATCTTTTTCATTTTTTTCACGGGCTGTCCTAAGAAATTTATGTCTCACCCACTCCATCATCCCCTCCAGGGCTGCTTTTTTTTCCGGAGCCCTCTTTGGAGAATTCCCCACCCCTTATGAAGTCCACTTCATATGATGTCACCTGGAACCATAATTCACTCACCTCCCGGAATTGTGCTGTGCAGAGAGGGATGCCATAAATAAGAGGCCAGAGATGGGGAGATGTTAGAGAGGAGGCTTTTCCCGGGGGTGGGGGGAATATCCTGACATCTGAAAAAAGGGAAAGGGAAGCCAAAATGGGTTTCATTATAAGGTGAATGAAAAACCACAATTGCAAAAACACAATGGGGCAAGCGGAGAAGCCACAGCATTTTTGCAAGCAGGCTGGGCTACTTTAACTCCAGAAGAGCAGGGCACATGGGACATTGGTGGGACCAGTGGGACTCCTGCCAAAAACTGCAGCCCTGCCTTGTTGCATCCTCTTCCCCGTCTCATAATTTCCAGCACCGCAATGTGATGTAATCACAGGTGAGTTTCCCTGAAAGGGACACTGTGGGGGCATTAAATGTGCAGTCATTATGAATATAGATTCCCAGATTTCCAGGACAAAGAACGCTGTTCACAGGTGAAAAGCAGAAGCATCAACATATCTTCTTCTCTAAATTAAAAACACTACAGTATTTTTAAGAGCTCTAAAACAGTTAGTGGCACCTCTTCAGGCAAATCTAGGTTGTTTGTCTGGCCCCAGAAACACATCCGTGTCAGTGCCTGCTGAGCTGCCCTAGAGAGAGACTTCCAAATCTGTGTACTGCAATTCTCCAGGACCCTCCTCAGTCATCACCTTCCTCATTTCAGAAGGCAGAGGAAGGCTGCAATCCTAACCTCACTTTAATGGAAATAAGCCCCACTGACTATAATGGGGCTTACATCTGAATAGACAGGGATAGGCTTGCATTCAAGTCAGGGTGACCAGATGCCAAACACAAAATCCCTGAACAGCAAGCACAAAATTCCTGCCAGAAGCCCAAAATTCCTCCCTGTCCAAGCCAAAATTCCTACCCACTTCAAAAAATTGTAGGACACCCCCAAAATATAGGACAAAATATAGAACATGTTAAAATGAAGCAAAAATACTATTATTGCTTTCCTGTACTTAATTTCAACACTTCTAAAGTTGAAAACCTTTTAACATGCATGATTCTCACCCAGACATGTGAGACGCTCTCAAAGCAATTTGCAGCAACACGTTACTTCAACATATGTGATTCAGACTTAAGACACATAAGACACCCTCAAAGCACTTTCTAGCAACACAAGGCATGTCAGCAACATGCACTGACACAAACCATGCACTCTCTCTCACACACACAAACACACCATGCATTCTTATGCACACACACCCCATGCATTGTTACACAAACACAAAACACACCCATGCATTCTTACACACAAACACCATGCATTGTTACACACACACACAAATACAAGCTCACCTGTCCTGAAGTCCTGCACTCCTACAGAAGTGTGTGCATAAGCCAGGGAATCCATGGCGCCACAGGTGAGCGGCGAGATGTGTGCGCGCCTGCTGGGGAACCCCTGGCGCTGCGGGCAAGTGGCGAGAGGCACACATGCCATCCAGGAAGTCCCTGGTGCTGCAGCTGCATGCACAAGTTTTTAAAAAATTTAAAGGTCCAGCTGAAGGGCTGGAGGGGCTCTCCCCCACCTCGGAGAAAGGGGCGTTTTGCAGGAGACCTCCGGGACATACCGGAGGTCTGGCAACCCTGCTCAAAGTGTATGAAGGTATTCGAAAGGTGACCATAAACTTTGGGTATCATGCTACAATTTGTTGGTGAGTATCATTTGCTGATGCTCTTTATGCTTTTCCTGATAGGCCAAGCTGATGTCCTCTTTGACAGATTTTTGGGTTTCTTCTGAAATTAACATATTTACCTGAATCTAATGTATTTCAAAAGGCTGAAGATAAAAAAATTTTTTGCTGGTGATTGCAACAAACAGCTGCAAAGCAGATGGAAAATGTCATTTTACTGTGTACAAAATGGCCCAATCCTATGCATGTGTACTCAGAAGTTAGCCCCGCTGAATTCCATGGGGTGAACTCCTAGGAAAGTGTGAATAGGATTGCAGTGTGAATAGGATTGCAGTCATATGGAATCATAGAGTTGGAAGGGACCTCGTAGATCATCTAGTCCAACCTGCCTATAGCAGGAAATGCTTCTAGAGCATCTATGATATATATGATTGGTTGCCACAGAATGTGGTGACGGCATCTAGCCTTAATGCCTTTAAAGAAGGGCTTGGATAAATTCCATGGGGAAAGGGCCATCGCAGGCTACAAGCCATGACAGATGTGTGTAGATTTGGTTGATTTCTGTGGCCATCTTGGAGCACTCAGGTCAGGTTTGTGCTTCCCCACTCCTGTCCAACAGGAATCTGTGTTAATAAAACCCAGTACGAGAGAGGAAGGGGGGCTAACCTTTTCGGGGGTCTTGTGGTGCTTTGCCGCCACTTGTTGTCAGGGTGACAGCCGGAGCAAGGCTCTTTTGCATGCACCGCGGCACATGCTCACCTTGGCGCTGGGAGCCGGTTTGAGCCGTCAGCTCCCGTTATGGCCTTGCGTGGAGGCCTTGCATGGCACACCTGTGTTGGGGGGATGCAAATCAGAGACTGGGGCAAGGAAAGGCCCTGAATGGGTCTGACATTCCTAGGCTGTGGCCTTTCTGGGGAGCTTCAAGGGGGATGGCACAGAAACAGCCCCAGTTTGGGGTGTCTGATTTTCCCACCACCACGCTCATCTCTCACTTAGCAGGGACCAAAGAGCAATGAGACTGGCTGCTTAATGCCTCACTAGGTAGGCTGAATGAACCAGTTTGCTCTTGTGCAGCTCCGTCAAAAGCCAATCAGGCCAGAGTCTATCACATTGGAAGGGCCAAAGTGCACGCCTGGTGCAACCTGTGCCGAGCCATGTGTGTTCACGAATCTTGACTGCCACAGCATATTCATGTCTGAGGAGCACTGCTCCAGTGCGCCTGGATGAAACAGATGCCCGAGCCAGAATTGCTGCATGCCGGAGCAGAGCACCCAAAGCACATCCCGGCTGCTTTCAATGCACCCTTGTGCATGTTTTGCATGTGTTTCCACGTTGATGCGTGTTACCATGGATTTATGCTAATGACTCGCACTTCCTCCAGGGATCAAGGAAAATCAAATTATACAGTAACTGTGTTGTGAAGTATGAAAAGGCAGAAGAGTCTAGTCTGGAGGGCTACAGTGGGAGGGAGGCGGAAAGCAGGAGGAGGAATGGGGATGGCGGGACAAATTCGCCACCCTAATTGTGTTCCTTCCCACCCAACGTTGTTGTATGCAAGCCTCTCCCCCCTCCCCCCAATTAGACATGCATCCTCCAAACTGGTCCAATTATTTCCTATGATGAGTTTTCTACAAAAGGAAAGATGTGCCAACTGCTCACTAAACTTCTCTGCAGCTGCTCAGGGACCCCTCACTTTGGTTGACCAAATGTTGGGTGACCCCTCACCCTGGCGACCACATGTCCCGGATTTTAACCTTGTGTCCTGGCAAAAACTTTAATGTCCCCCTTTTCCACATAAGTGGGCAGCAGGTAACCTTCTTGTATTAAATTATATGTAGTAAATCATGTGTAATTATTTTAAATTTAATAATAAGTAATAGAGTGTTTAATTAAGAACATGAGAGTTTTTAGCTTTTAGTTTGTCACGTCCTACATTTTTCATGCATGTCCTACATATTAGGGAGGTCCTTGTCCCTTTTTTTTATTATGGCATATGGTTGTCCTGCCCCTGACATGCCAGGTGCCGATCCCACCCAAGCCTCAATTCGCCTCATGGATCATCTGTCTGTTTTTTTTTTGTTTTTTTTTTTAGGAACAAGGATTTGCCTGCCTTGTGAGATTCTGAACCCAACCACTCCACTTTGGGTGCTCACTGGGAGGCCATAGAGAAAGATCATTCCTGTGGGTGGTCTCTCCAGAACTGATGTTCAGGTGCATGAACCTCTGAAGGCAAACTTTGGACAGTTTGAGTCCTGTGTTCAGTTCTGGGCTCCTCACTTGAAGAAAGATGCAGCCAAGCTGGAGCAAGTCCAGAGGAGAGCAACAAGAATGATCAGTGGGATGGAAGGGAAGCCCTACCAGGAAAGGTTGGGGGAACTTGGGATGTTCAGCCTGGAGAAGAGGAGGCTGAGAGGAGACATGATTGCCCTCTTCAGATACCTGAAGGGCTGTCATAGGGAGGAAGGGGCTCATTTGTTCATAGCTGCCTCTGAAAGCAGAACTAGAACCAATGGGGACAAACTGCAAGAGAGGAGATTCTGGTTGGATATCCGGAAAAAATTCCTGACAGATTGCCAAGGGAGGTGGTGGACTCTCCCTCACTGGGGATCTTCAAGCAGAGGCTCGACAAGCACCTGTCGGGATACTCTAGGGGGATTTCCTGCTGCAGGCAGGGGGTTGGACTAGATGACCTACGAGGCCCCTTCCAACTCTATGATTCTATGATCATGTCCGTCCCAGCAAGAAACAGACATGAGCTCTTTCTCCCCCACCTCTATCTCTCAGTGCCTGAGATTCAATTACTCACAATTTAGCGTCAACTTTAATTTTGAATCGGGGGACCTCCCTGCAATCACCAAATATCTCCATTGCCTGCCCTCCATCAGCGCCTTGAACGATTCACACTTGATTCCTCCTGAACCCTTGGCTGGATTTCATCCGGTCTGGGAAGAATTACTGCACCTGCCTTTTTCCGCAGCGTCTTCCTTGGGGACAGCAGTCTCTGCTAAGTCCACAGCCCAATTTCCTATCTGTAATGCCTCTAGAACTGAACATCCCCCACCCCGTCCTCAGCTGGAACAATCAGCACCAGGAAGGAAAAGGCCCCCACCTTTCTTCTTGCTCCAAACTGGCCCCTCTGCAGTTTAGAATGGAGGTGCTCAGCAGGATTCTCGTCTTGGGCTACTTAAAAGTAAGAGAGAGTCTTGGGGACTCTGGCCCCCTCCCCAGACCTGCCAGAAGTAGAAATGCTCCAAGGAGAGAGGCCATGGCACAACATTGCATGACACCACAATTTCATTTGACTGCACAATGTTGCCGCCCTTGATGAGGCTGCTGGTCAAGTCATGGTGACCATATATAACGGAGGACAGAGCGCTCTACCTTTAACCATTGCAAAGAAGAGGGAATTGAGGCAGGTTTAGCTCAAGATAGAAGGGTTTAAAATGCAGCACCTGCCTCAATTCCCACTTCTATGCAATGGTTAAAGGTACAGGCACTCCATTCTATAGGGTCACCCTGAGTCAAGGCATGTAGACAAGGCATGTTCTCACTGACCACTAAAACAGGTCTATAAACCCTTGCAACCTATGGCAAGACAGATGGGAGACAGATGCAACCCATGGCAAGCCTCTATCTAGCCCTCTTCCAGCCTCTGGTTCCCTTCTGAGCTTCGGGCCCATTCAACAGAACAGAACCAGAGCTGTGCTCAGTTTGCATCCAGAGGGTGTTCTGGGGCCTCAAAATTAGAGTTCCATCTCCAATATATTCATTAAAATTTTATATTTAATTTTTTTCAACCCTTGACAATGTGCCAGATATTTGATGTCATGTGGCCTTTTTGGCCAAGCTACTTGGAGAACCCTGGACTAAAGGATGAACAGTGACGGTGCAACTGGGCCTCATAGAGCAAGCAACTCCACCATCAGGAGCCACCTCCAAAAGATCCTGTTTTAGGATCTTGGAAGAATTGCTGTTGATCCTATTGGCACATGGCTGTTTCTATCTGACCCATGGCCAAGTTCAATGACACCATCTCCCTTCTCTTGTCAAGGCCGGCTGTCTTCCAGGCACAGAATGGTACTGGAAAGCATCTTTCTCCAGGAAAGCATCCCTCCCATTTCACGCTCCTGCTTCATGAATGGGATGCAAAGACAGTACATTTGGCACCCTTGGCACTGCGGGATGGAAGGTGCGCAGAGCCGGAGGCCTTGAAAAACTCCTCAAAACACATGTTTCCTGCCGAAGAACCAGACAGAACATTTATTTTGCTGTCAGATGAAGAGGAGGAAAGCCAGCAGGCTCTCTACTGAAAAGAAGAGTGGGATGAATAACTCATTCCTCAAAGGAGCTGGTCTCTTACAGGGAGTTAAGGTGTAACACTTTTGAAGGAGGGCAGAGAATAAAGGAGGGCAGATAATAATAATAATAATAATAATAGATAATAATAGAGAAGGGCAGATTTTTTTTTCCTGGAGGGGCTTCTTTGTTCTTGCAACATCACCTTTTCTTAATCACTGATGACCAGATCAGCCTAAACCAGTGATTTTCAACCACTGTGCCATGGCACACTGGTGTGCTGTGGATCTTTTGCAGGCGTGCTGTGGGACTTTGGAGAGGGTCCTTCATTGGGGGATTTGAAGACTATGCTATGTCTGTCAATGGTTAAAAAACTGATGGTGTGCCTTGACAATTTTGGCACCGGTGGGCTGAGAGATGAAAAAGGTTGAAAAGTATTGCCCTAAACCTTGAACACCTGTCCTAGTTGATAGTAACTAGTCCTAGTAACTTTAAAACCTAGTGCTAGAAGAAGCAGCCTGGAGTGAGTGAGCGAGCGAGCAAGCACAGCAAGATGCCTGGCCAAAGCTCCCTGGGGTAACCTGAGCTCCCACCACCAGCTTCCCTGCCCTGCTGGCTGTGCCAGTCTCCCTGTTGAGGAAAGGCTGCTTTCCTGAGCTGGCCTCCGCCCCACACCAGGAGAAGCTTCTCCCCCTGGGTGGGGGCTGCCTTTCTCTTTGCTTCTTTAAATAACTCATCTTCATTAAGGCTTTATAAAGTGTGTGTCAAAAGAGCGAAAGCTGGCGAAGTGGAGAGTGCCCAAGAGCCCAGGAAGAGGCGCTGAGGCGGAGGAGAGAAGCTGTTTGCTTCCACCAGAAACCGCAGCGGAGGCCAGTTCAGGAAGCCATTTTCTACCCCCATAAAATAACAACGTCCCAGGAGTTCACACAATCCCATGCATTGCGGAGCCCAAAGCAATTCAATCTCATTGCCGTTGCCAAGTCTCTGCTAGCAAGTACAGCGTCAGGGCGCTCAGCATCATGTCCGGGGCCGAGCGGAGGGGAGGAAAGGGCCTTTGGTGCCGCAGATCTGGGGAGAAGAGAGGACCCCTTTCTGGACTCTGGCACAACATGTGCCAGAACATGTTTCCAATGGGAATCATTATTGTCAACTCAACCTTGTGGGGGAAAACTCTGCTTTATTGGCTCTTCTTCCTCCTCCTCTTCTTCCTCCCACTTCATAGCAGAGCTGATCAGAGTTGTGTCTTTTGTTTTTGTGTCCCTGCCAGAGATGTCAGATTCTCCCTGCAACTCAATATTTATTCCTGGCATCTGCCCTGCACTTTTCTGGGGCCAGAGATAGATGAAGAGTTCTCTCTCTTTTCTCGTCTTTAGAAGCTGAACATGATTTGGATCCTGAACACACATAATTTGTGTAGTTTTGTGGGATGTCTGAGCACTGAAAAAAGTCTTTGGCTGCAATCCTAAACACACTTTTCTGGGAGTAAGCCCCCTTCAACATAATGGGATTTACTTCTGAGTAGATAAGAATAGAATTGTGCAATTCATCCACTAAGATGTCTGGATTCCTTTGAACCCTTGAACCAGGGAAGAAGAAGCTGGAGGTCATTCTAGTTAGGGTGGCCATAATTTTCTCCCACAAAATTGGGACAGGACCCTCTGTCCCATTTGCCAGTGTTTGAACACAATACCTCTAAATTGGGATTGTCCTGTTTTTTAGGACACAATTCTGGTTCTAATTATGCAATGCCGAAATGTGCCATAAAGTGTCAGAGACTCTGTAAAGCTGAAGTCGGCTGGAAATATGGAAAAAGAGAGGAATGTGGGGCTGGTAGAGGTGATGAGATTTTGAGTTGAGTCAACATCTAAATCAGAATCCCAATGTCAAAACTTGTCAGTCAATGTTAATTTCATCCATCCATCCATCCATCCATCCATCCATCCATCCATTCATTCATTCATTCATTCATTCATTCATTCATTCATTAAGTCAATCATTCATTGGTATCTCCACAAAAGTAGACTCAAGACAGCTTGAGTCTTTATCAAATTATAAATCAATCCAATATTTTTTTTAAAAACACTTTAAAAAATTCAATATTTAACAATATTTAAAGAGTGTGATCCTATACATGTCTGCTCAGAAGTAAGCCCCATTATAATCTGTGGGACATACTCCTTGGAAAGTGTGTTTAGGATTGCGTGTGTTTAGAAAGTGTGTTTAGTATCCAAAAATATTTAAAAACATTCCTGAATAAAACATCTAAAAACAGCCCATCAGCCTCTGCATCAATTAAAAACTGTATTCTGCCTTTCTCCCTGTAAGGCAACATCTTCTGATGTTGCAGGAAGGTTAATAGTGATGAGGTTAATTCAAAGGGAGGGAGTTCCATAGTGCAGGTGTCACCACTGAAAAGCCTCTGTTTCTGGGGACCATGACCTGACCTGTCTCCAAGGCGGCACAACCGATGGTGCCCCTCAGATGACCTCAGAGAACCAGATGGATTATATGGAAGGATGTGGTCTCTCGAGTATAAAGGTCCCCAGCAGGGTGACCAGTTGGAATAGAGGACAGAGTGCCCGTACCTTAAACCATTGCATAGAAGAGGGAATTGAGACAGGTGCTTCTATTTAAACCCTTCTTTGCTGAGCTACACCAGCCTCAGTTCCCTCTTCCATGCTATGATTAAAGGTATCGGCACTCTGTCCTCCATTCCATCTGGTTCCCCTGGTCCCAAGCCATTTAGGGCCTTGAAGGTCATTACTAACACCTTGATCTTGGGCTATTCTGCTGGAGACACATTTCTGGAGGACTTCATTTCTGGAGGACTTCAGAAAAGTGTTCCCAATAAAGTGGTACCTCGCTTAACAAGTGCCTCGCTTAACAAGCGTTTCACATAACAAGCACAATTTCCAAGAGATCTTGCTTCACATAACAACTTCCGCTTCACTTAACAAGCAAGTGCACTATGGGCACGCATGCTATGCAGCCCTGACGCTCCGCATGGAGGCTCTTTAAAAGGGCTACCGGCCAGCATTGCTGCCTCTTGGTATCTTGGGGGCAGTTCCCTGGAGGTGCCCATAACTGCCCCCAAGTGCCCCCACTGACCACCTGAAACCTCCAGCAGCAGCCCAGGTAAGCCTCCCAGGAAAGTGTCTTTGATTGCAGTCTCCTAACTATGTCTACTGAGAAGTAAGCCCCATTGTGCTCAATGGGGCTTACTCCCAGGAAAGTGTCTTTGATTGCAGCCTCCTAACCATGTCTACCCAGAAGTAAGCCCCATTGTGTTAAATGGATCTTACTCCCAGGATCATGCACATTGAAATAATGTTTTGAATTCAATTCCTGTGTTTTGTCATCATTTTTACATCCAGTTAATATTTTTATATGAATATTTCTGGGGTTCTGAAACCAATCATCTGAGTTTCCGTATTTCCTATGGGAAAATCTGCTTCACTTAAAGAGCGTTTCATTGAAAGAGCATGCCTCCGGAACCAATTAAGCTTTTTATGTGAGGCACCCCTGTATGTCAGTGATGTTCAAACTTTTTGAAAAACCTTTTCAACCTTTTTCATCTCATGGCGCACTGACCAAGTGCTAAAATTGCCAAGGCGCACCAAGGACAATTGACGAGATGCTCCATGCTCCTGGTGGGGAATTCAATTCTCCAATAAACCTATTAATAATAATTTGATTAATAAATAAATAAATTTGTCAAACTCTCACACCACACCTGTGGACCACTTGCGGCACACTAGTGTGGCCTAACAGACTGATTGAAAGTCACTGCAATACGTTGTTCTTATTTTATCAGAAACAAACAAAAAATAAATACATAAAAGAGATTGGAGAAATATTTGAGGCCTCCCTAGTGGAGGAAAGAAGGAGAAAGAATGTGGCTGGTGAGACTCACACGGTCTGCAGGCTCATTTAACAGGTCGAAGCTGCTCTCCGCAATGGCAAGAGCCTCGCTGGCTGCCGCTTGCGTCGAGGTAAACTGAGCCTTGACGGATCCGACTGATACGCACAATCTAGAAAGGAAAGAGCTATTAAAGCGATAAGATACTTGGTGAGCAGAGTCTCTGCGGAGTTAAATTGCAGAGACGAAAGAGATAACTTCACAAGGCTGGCAAGGGGAGGGGGAGGTCGCCGCGTATTCCGTGAATCAATGTTATTAAAGCATCCATTTCCTATGATGCCAGCGCTTGGATCCTCCAACCTCTTTCAGTCTGATGTTTTAAACATTACTGCTTTGCCAGAAATTAGGCACAATGATGAATTCTCCGGAGAGGCTTCATAAAGGCAGTGAGTTTTGTTCCACTGAATGCCTCGTTTGGGTCTGTTGTGCGCAGCTCAGACTGACCCGTGGATCATGGCAAGCGGCAGGTGCCAAAGTGCACCGTAAAGCCTACAGGCTCACTTTGGAGACAAATCTACCCAGACTCATCCAGGAACATCCAGGAACATGGTTTATTTCTTTTTCATCTCATAGAATATTATGTATTGGTTTTCAGCCCAGAAAAGTGGGCAGAAAAGTTGTTTAAACAGTTGGCAGAATCATGAAAAGATGGTTCCTTTTTCTGAAGAAGGATCACAATCGGAGAAAGACCCAGAAGAGAGATCACCAGGTTGGGTCTTCCTTTTTTGCTTTGGGAGGGGTCCCATCTGGAAGCTTTGGAGGGCAAAACCAACCAATCAATCAACCAATCAGTCTGTCAGTCTATCAATCAATCAATCCACCCATCAGCAAGAGAACAAGCTAAGAAGGACACAGCCCAGGGAGAGTTATCCAGGAACCCCAAACCATCAGGACACCTGTACACATTCTGTCTAGCAGGACTCAAGCTCTATTAAGAGTTGGCTGCAAAGGGCTGAGTGAAGCCTGGCAAAACTTTGGGGACACAAGAAACAGCCCATTAAACGAAAATGGTGAGCAAATGGGTGAAATTGAAGGTCAGGGTCATCCTGTTGCCCTCCAGGGACCCTGATTTAGGAAAAGGCCCTGATTTAGGAAAAGTCTTGGACATCAGACAGAGGGCAACAAACTGCCTTGTCTTCTGTGTGACAGGGATGCAGAGGGATAGCTGGTGTTGCTTTGGAGTTTCCAAAGTTTATTGACCGATGGAGACATCCAGCAACCATGTTCATGTCAGCAATTATATGCTCAGGTCCATAAACCCACGTTCTGTGTCCAAAATGCTGAATTCTGTAATCTGGAGAAATATTCATCTTGTGGTCAACTGGGTTGTGCAGAAAACAGCAGGAGATTCTAGAAAGGTGAAACCACAAATTACTGGATGCCTGGAGTCTCACTGAGGTCAAGTATCTTGAGATGTCAGCCACAAAGTAAGAGCATGCAACCATTAAATCCTGCTGTTTATTTGCACTGCATTTGGCCTCCTGTTTCATCATCCAGCATCTGTCTGGAATGCAATTTATTTGCTAGAAAACTCTCCGCAGGGGGTGATGGTTACCCAGGGAAGTTGCTGTGCTCTCCCCTCTCCCCACCCTGTTCCTTAATCATCCTCTTCCATTTTCCCCTCCAGGAGGAAGCAGGGTGGGGGATCCTGGGTCCACTTCAGCTCCACATCCGTCCATTAGCGCCATCTCCTCTGCTGACTGGCATCTATTATGAATAGTGTGAAGCTCCACTGTCCGAATGGACCCTGCATTATTCATGGCCACGCTCACACTTGGTCTTAAAAGCCCGGCAGGCCTTTAATGATATACAAAGATTATAAAAGTAGGGATGCTGGGTTTTAAATCTCTGTTTAGGAGGGCCAGGATGAGTGACCCCTGACCATCCTTTTCTGCAAAAGCAGCTGGGAGAGGAAGCTGGCTGCAGCTGGTCCTCCGCTCTTGAACTGGGGTCTCCGTTGTACAGGATGATGATAGAGGACTGGTGGCCAGATGAGTGTCTGACATGTTCTCCTGGGATAACCATTCAGGGCTGCTATATGGGGGAAAACCTGAAACCCCAGAGATGAATTCTGGAGGTCCTGCACCTCCCTTGGCATTTTTCAGTGGCACTTGGGGATCTGCAGCCAGTTTGGGGTCTGTGGGGTCTGTGCACTTGGGATCCATATCTACTTGACCCTAATCTGTACCTTTTACAGCCAAATAATGGGCACAATCCAGAGTAACTACGGGGAGTCCTTGCTCCAGTGTAAAAACAACTTACTCTGGATTGCAATATGAATTTCCCATAGGTTTTCACTATGTGGTGCAGTAACTACGGGTGCACCTAATGTCTCTTATGTGCTCCCATAGTTACTCTGGATTATAGCCAATGTCTCTAAAATTGGGGTGTGCATTAGATTTGAGTGAATATGGTAAATACTGTTATTGATGATGATTTTCCTCCACCCTCTCTACTTCATCCTCCTCCTGAGCATGGGCACTTCTGGTCCACTTGCTTGTTCTCTGTAGTGAGGAACTATAATTGGAAACAATCAATGAAGGTCTTGTAACTCCATCTGGAGCTGAACCATCGGTGGGGCTAAAAAAAGAGAAACCTAAGTGAAGACGACAGAGTTGTAAATATTTAGACACAACTTGCGATGCAAGTGACTTGTTCTCACATAGGTGTGTGTTAGATTGTGGGCACCATTGTGCTTCTGCCGATAAGAACGCCTTCCTATTTCTTTCCAGCCAAGGCAGAGGAAGAAACAGGAAGGTGACCTGCAATAACTGCCCAAGTGGTGCCTGCTCACAAGGAAATGGAGGACAAAGGAGATCCTCCCCAAAATAATGGAGGACAAAAAAAATGGAGGACAAAAATGGAGAGAAAAATGGGGACAAAGGAGATTTTTTCCCCATGACATAAGGCTAAAATCCAGAACATATCCTGGAAAAGGGGACATGTGCACAGTCTGGTTCATGGGAAATAGCCAACCAGTGCTGTGCATCCCCAGCTTTTGATCAAAATGTGCCAAACTATTTTTCCCCTGTGTTGGAACCCCAGACCACAGTAGAATGAGGGTCTATTCAGAGACCCCCCCCCAGCTCTGAACATGTCAACCTGAAAAGCTTGAGTAGAGCTGGCTGCAAGCATCATTCAGCTTTTATTGCCTAGTCAGTGCCCATTACAAAAATCAATGAAATACTTCAAATTTAAGACATCGCAAACATAAGAATCCATATACAAGAAAAGCTACAAGTAGGAAATTCTATAGCAAATGCATTTGTAAAAATACACATGAACAGCCTTAATTTTTCTTTGGGTGCAGTCCTAACCTAGGCTGGTGAAACTCGTTGGTCTTCCATGCCTGTGGTGAAGTAGGGAGGCAAGTGCATGCCTCTGAACTGGCCTCGGCTTCCCCAGGAGTGGCACAGGAGTTCTTATGGCACTTTTATGACATCTCCAGCCTAGGCCAGCTCAGGACTTAAGCCAGCCTAGCTGGAGGTTAGGAATGCAGCCTCAGTGTGTGTGTCTGAATATAAGACTTGTATATTTTCACCTGGGTTGCTCCAGGTTTCAGATATTCCTTTGCTTCCTGTGTTTTGTTTGATCAGGGCTGCCTGACGGATTTTTCAAATGAAACCTGAATTTTACAGACGAAAGTGATGGGCTGGTTCAGATTGACTTTATATGGATAATCAGACCTGCGATAGGAAAAGAGGGTGTGGAACCCGCACCTTCTGTCAAACACAAATACAACATGCCAGCTGCTTGGTTCCCCATTGTGTTTCTCCCCCCACACTCTGTCCCATGGTTTGATACAGAGGAGCCGGGCAGGGATCCAGAGTTGGAGTCAATGATTTTCTTCCACCCCTTGCAGGACGAGCAGTTTCTTCATTAAGAATCGGGCTGCGGCGCTTCTGCTGCTCCAACCTGGTTCTGCTTCTGTTTTAAGTGAACCTGACAACAAAAGAGGTACTAAAATCCATTCCCTGGTAGGAGCTTTTTTGGAATTAAATGCCATTTTTTCAAATCCCCCACACGGGTTTCCGAGCACTTTAAATGTGATTATTATTTAATTTAGTTCCATGAATTTTTTTCCTCTCTCCTCTGAGGCTCAGATGAAGGAAAAAATAGATTAGAAAGGCAAAAGACACACAGGAGGAGAAAATGTAGTCTTGATTATTAAACACAAGCTGGAAAGGATTTGCATCATTTTCTGAGCTGTCCTGACAGGTCTTGCTGGCTGCTTGAGTGCGTCCTGCATAGCCGGCCACAGAGCGGCCCATGCGCAGGGTGCTGATGGGGAGGGAACGTCCTGCCTCAAGTTCCCTGGGTTATTTCTGGTAAATCTTGGCCGTTAATGGCCTGGAACTTGCCGGTGGGTAATGCATGTTCCTGCAAAGCATTCCTCACGTCCCTGACTGCTTTACTGTCGTTTGTGGCTCTGTTACTATCCAAGCAGAGCCTGGTGAGTTATGATGCATCGAGAAATCAGTGTTTCAATTATGTGCAAGGAACGTTTTCAGGGCAATTAAAGATTTCCGCATCTTGTGGTCATGGACTCTGCTCGGAGACCTGCCGGAGCACCCCCTAAGAGATGGGGAGGGAGGAGGAGGAGGAGGACTAGCACAGCAGAGTTGCCACTGCAGAGATGATCTGAGAAGCTGACAGGTAATAATAATGATAATAATGATAATGATAATAATAATGATAATGATGATGATGATGATGATGATGATGATGATGATGATGATGATAATAATAATAATAATAATAATAATAATAGTAGTAGTAGTAATAGTAGTAGTAGTAGTAGTAGTAGTAGTAGTAGTAGTAGTAGTAGTAGTAGTAGTAATAGTAATAGTAATAGTAATAGTAATATTATGTGCGAGAGAGCCAGGAATCTGCTCTGACTGAAGTCCGCAAGAGAAAGTTGTTGAAAGTGCGGCAGACCAACTATGAATATCGCAAAAGTGCAATTCAGGCTCGGACTGCCAGTTGGCAGAATAAAGTACTGCATGGCCAATTCCTTGCCAAGATCGAAGGAAAGGTTGATCAGGATAAGACCTGGTTGTGGCTCACGAGTGGAACACTGAAGAAGGAGACAAAAGGCCTGAGACTTGCTGCCCAAGAACAGGGAATCAGGACAAATGCCATCAAGGTCAGAATTGAAAGAGCAGCCCATGACCCCACATGCCAGCTCTGCAAAGAAGTGGATGAAACCATCGACCACATTCCAAGTGGCTGCAAGAAGATTGCGCAGACTGACTACAAACTGAGGCACAATCTGTTGCCCAGAAGATCCACTGCAATCTGTGCCAAAAGTATCATCTGCCAGTGGCAAAAAACTGCTGGGACCCAAGCCTGAAAAAGTGGTTGCAAATGAGCAGGTGAAGCTTCTGTGGGACTTCAGGATACAGACGGAGAAGGTCTTGGAACACAAGACTCCAGATATCACCATCATAGAAAGCAGTCAGGTGGGGCTTGTTGACATCACCATACCAGGTGACAGCAGAATTGAGGAGAAACAACTGGAAAAGATCTCCCGCTACCAAGACCTCAGAATCGAATGACAGCGGATCTGGTGTAAGTCATGCAGGTGGTTCCAGTGGGAATTGGCACACTGGGTGCAGTGCCCAAAGACCTTGGCAGGCACCTGAAAACTATTGGCATTGACAAAATATCACTCTGCCAACTGCAGAAAGCCGCTCTTCTGGGATCAGCACAAATTATATGCCTCTACATCACACAGTCCTAGACTCTTGGGAAGGGTCCAACTGGTGATGTGAATGAAACCAGCACGAAATTGTTCGCTGTGTATTTATGGATAAGAAGAAGAAGAAGAAGAAGAAGAAGAAGAAGAAGAAGAAGAAGAAGAAGAAGAAGAAGAAGAAGAAGAATGGACAGACAGATGGATGGACGGACAGTCAGATAGATGAAAGAAGAAAAAGGCTGAGGCCACACTTCATACCAAGTGCAAAACCTGCCTTGTCTACAGTCTGACTCTTGCTCCACCATCGCTATCAGTGCTATGTTTGCATCAGGCATCTTCATTTGTTCATGTGAACTCTGACTGTCAAATATGGACCTTGAGAAGATGGTGTGGATGAGACTCAAAAGGTCACCTGTGAGGGCAGATGAAAGGCCCACCTATTCTAGCATCCTGGTTCCCAGTGGCTACCACTGGAAAGTTCAGAAGAGAAAGATGGACATCTTTCCCACTTTGGTCACCTGTGGTGGGACTGATATGGGGTATGTAGGTGGCACAGAGCCCTGGTGACCTGCACCCTTTCACTTCAGGCTTTTGGGACCTCCAATCTTGGTTGCAAGAACACCAAAGCCTACCCACAACATGTCATGGGGCTCAGGGTCCAAAAGTAATGGCCTCCTGGACCTCCCAATGTCTCCAGTTGTAGGATCTGGACAGCTGAGTGCAGACAGTGTGGAGGCCTTTCCACCCAACAGTGGGGAGCCAGCCATAGGGACTCCGCCAAGTGCCTTCATGCCCCCTCAGGGGGCAAGAGCCATGTCAGACATTTCTGGCTCAGCAGTAGACACCCAATTCCGCTCTGCAAACCCTGGTCCCCCAGGGTCTCCTTGTGCCGGCACAGCTGTGCTTGTGCGCTCGGAAGCAGGGCCTTGTCGGTGCGCTTGTTCTCATTCGTCACCTGTCAGGAGCCTCTGATGGAAAGTGAGCTGCGAGGACCCCTTGGGGGGAGAACCCGTCATCGTGCGCCGTTCGTTCCCAGCACATTGTTTTGCCGGCAAGCAGGTCACCTCTGGTTCCCCATAATATCGCATTTCCAGGACGGCTTTGCCTCGCAGAGCTGCCATTCACGCTCGGTTGCCACTGTTGACTGCGGGAGCCGCTTAGGGGTGACGTCTTAATTCACAGCACACTCTCCTTAGATATAGAACTCATAAACCCCCGGCAGAGAGAGGGGCGGTTCAAGGTCAGGGACAGGGTGTGTTGCTGAGCACCTCCGTCCCTGCAACAGAGCATGGAGTGCTCCAAACAGTTTTCAAAGGAAGGATGGCTGGTGGCACAGAGCAAATCAGAACAGACACGCAGGAGGTTGCAAGTGGAGATCCACTTTCCTGGGGGCAACCGAGGGGGTTACTGTCCTGACCTGAGATCCATATAGCACAGCCCTCCCAGTATAGAAGCACTTTAGGGTGCATGTGGGGAGGCTACTGCACATCAGCATGTCCCTGTCCATGGAAAGGTGGCCTCTATGGCTCTGTATGGCTCCCCCCCTTCCCGCTGGAATGGCCCCTGTCAGGTGGACTGGGATGCTTACCAGCGCTACAGCCTCGAACCCATGGGGATATACATGGGAGATAGCCTCCGGGTGTGGAAGAGGCCAAATTACACCCCCCCCCCCCCCGGATATAAAGGACTTCCCTGATTCGGTGGACGTCTGGTCTATGCAAGACATGGTGGACTTGTGGCAGACCTGAGGACGAGGAGGACCAAGAAGGAGGGGAACAACGGTGGGGCCATCTACCCGTTGGTACGCACAAGGGGGTGTACCCTCATTGGTGGGAACCTGGCGGGAAGAGATGGGCGGGGGAGTCGAGGATATAAGAGAGAGAGAGGGTGAGGTGGAGGGGGTCCTTTGGCGGGAAGAGGTGCCGTGGAGAGAGAGGAGCACCTATAAGGCCTGGAGGGAGAACCCCGCAAACCTGGCTTTGGAGACCCTGACCCTCAAGGAACAAGAGCGACACCTCAGGTTGAGGCCCGAGCTCCAGAAACCCCTCCCAGAGTTAAAACCGGATCGAGCTGTCAAAGAGGAAGGGGCAAGAGACCGGGAGGAAGGAGAACGTACCTGTGAAGGAGAGAAAAGAGGAGAGTGAGTTGCGTCCCAAAGGGAGATGGACTATAAGTTAAAAAAAGACATACCTGCTTGTGGTGGTGGGGTTCTGTTGTGGGAACACTTGTTGTACATGTAACCTGTTGAAAGAGAGAAACTTGTTAGTAAAAGAAGAGCAGGAGGGAGAAGGAGAGAAGAAGGAAAGTAAACTTGTTTTGAGACTTATCTGATTGGTGTCCACGCGTGTCATGTATACTCGGGGGGAAGACGAAGATGAGACCCAGATCTCTGTCATCCTGGAAGAACAAACCCCAGATGACAAGAAGGGGGGAGGAAGGAGAAGGCAGACCCGTGACAGCCCCAAAGGTGTGGAGTCCCTTGCATGCCTCCCTCCAGGACTGACTCCTCCACCCTCCTCTAGCTACTCCACCAGACTGGCTGGTGGTTTGTAGTGAGAAGGATGTTTTGGTCAGTCTGACGTGGTATTTCTTTGGCTAGCAGATTTTCATGCGCTGTTGTGATAAAGTGTTGTCTGCACAGTGTGCTGGTTCAGAAAAGCAAATAATTTTTTTATTTGCCACTTTGGTTTGCTTGGGTAAGAAAGGCAGAATATTTAACATAAAACAAATTCTTGTTGTCAAATCAGATTTTAGGCGCTCCGACGACCAACAGTTACTCGGCTGCACCTTTGGCTGCTTGTGAGCCAAACGGTAAATAAATAAAATCTGGAAAGAGGCTGAAAGTGTCACCTTCTATTTGTCACTGCAGAGAAGGAGTCAAAAAGTATATACCATATTCAGGCGGGGTGGAGAAGGCAAAACACTACATTGTGAAGCAATTTGGTACTACTGAGAGACAAGACCCATTGTAGTCAATGGATCTTACTCCCAGGTAAATGTGGATAGGAACGCAGTCTCAAGAGTCCAATCCTATGCAAGTCTACTCAGAAACGTCTCATTGTAGTCAATGGGGTTTACTCCCAGGTAAATGGGTAGGATTGCAGCCAAGTCAAATTCTGTGCCTGTCTACTCAGAAGTAGGTCCCATACCAATCTTATAAATACATCTACTACTCCTGAGTAGACATGCCTAGGATTGGGAAATAGGTCTTCATGGTGAGTGCTGGCACCTCCCTTTCCAGAAAAAAGCCCAGGTCCCAGGCCACTCACCACACTGTACCCCTTGCCTGTGCACTTGCTATTTGTGCACCTCTCCCTCCCCCCAAGTACAACATGGGTGTCGCTGCCTTTGCTACCCCCGGGAGTTACAAAAGTCCTGACTTTTCTGCCAGAAATGCCCAGCAAAGACTGAGAGGAGTTAAAGTGCAGGCAGATGCCTCGGAGGATCGTTCACGAGGACGCCGATTATAAATGTGCTGACAGATTCCTGGAATGGAGAGCTCCTGAAATTGATAACACCGTAAGCTTCTTCGGGGAATGAGAATTGCCACGATGTACCTTATGAATTTTTGCTTACCGTGTGGAACGGGAAGGGGAGGCTCAGGCAAAGGCAAAGCAGGTGACCGCAAGTGCTGCGGAAGGTCAGGTCCTCTCGGAGGTTCTCACAAAGAAATCCAACAGAGTAAGAAACCGTTTCCCCCAAGGCTGCAATTGCCCAGTTGGGAAAACTAATATGTTCCGCTCAACCCACTTGGTGCAGGAAGAGTTGAGACCTCTGGACTCAGAATTTCAGCTGAGCCCTATGCAGGCATGGGCAGCATGGCAAAGCAGCCGTGCCCAGCCAGGTGCTTCCAAGAGCAGGGTCACTATCTGCATTCTTTTTCCAGGACATGTCCTCTTTTTTAGCCTTGTGCCTGGGGAAAAAAAACCTGTGTTGTCCTCCCTTTTTTGTGGGCAGGCAGCATGTAGCCTTATTGTAATTCATAAATTTTATATAATTATCTGTAATAGTTTAAGGCTGCAGTCCCAACCTCACTAGGTTGGCATAAGCCCTGTGCCGACCTGGGAGTGTCGCAAAAATGCCTTACAGCAATTCTGCTCCATTCTTGGGGGGTTTAGGCCACTACATAACATACACTGACTTCCCCACATCACCACAGAAAGCTATGCCATGTGAGTTAGGCTAGCCTTAATTTGTTCGGATTGCACCTTAAATTAAGCAATAAGCAATATAATATTTAAATTGACCACATGAAGGCAATTTATAATTTATATGTGTGTTTTGAAGCTTTCATTTTGTCAAGTCCTACATTTTTTGGAAAAGCGGTATATAAATACTGTAGATAGAATTAAGAATGAAACCAGCTTTGCTGTCCACAGACTATAGGATTGGGGCAGGAGAGGGAGAACTGTCCAGGTTCCTGCTTTTGCCCCAGTTTTCTTTCCAGGGAACAGCTTCTCGGGGCATCAGCCAAGCGTGTGACGCAGCCCAGCATCCTCCCTTCTCCATCCTCTTGTGTTGCTGCTTAACTCTCTGCAGCGCTTGCAGTCAATCAGGGCATTTCTGACAATGGGCTGGCTTGTCAAAGCTGGTTTGGGTGGAAGGAAGGGGGTCTTGTATATTCATTTGTTTGCCTCTCCGTCTCTGGAACGCTTCGCTGTGGATCACAGGCGATGAAATTAATTCACTTTTGTTTACGCAGGTGCTTGTTTGAAGAGCAAATGTTACTGCTTGTAAAATGCTTTGCAATTTGTTCTCCAAAATAGCAGCGTCCCAGTAAAACATGGCACAGTGTCAGCAGTGTGTGGCGTGACATCCGTTGGTGAAAAACAGCCTCGGTGGAAGGTGCCCAACTCCCAGCCCTTCCAAGTCCTCCTTTTTTGTTCTCCAACGGGCCGTGGTGCAGTTCTAGGTGTCATGCCCTGCCCTGTACGTTCTGGAAACCAGTATGGCCACAGCAAATATCTCCCTGTAGTAAGAGGAACATACTCCAAACTTGGCTTTTTCACTGTAGGATACTCTGACGACCATGATGTTCACCATGCACACCATGCTGTGTGTTTGGGGTGCGTAGATATGCACTCGCGTCTCTGGAGTGCATTTTTCCCCCAAACTCTGTCAAAGCCCTAGTTTCAACTGATGTTGCTGAATATTTTCCTGCGAAAGTAGGTAGTGCATTTCTCACCTCAACTAAATGGAAACAAAATTTGACTGATATATTTTCAAAACAATGTGTTGACTTTACCTCTGTCCTGATCTCAGGAAGGTCCTACCTGGTCCCCCCCCCCCCAAAAAAAAAAAAAAAAAATTAGGGTTGCTTTAATTCTCTGGGACAGGACCCCTTGTCAGGACAAATTTGCCAGGTCGTGAATGCAATCTCAGAGTACTGGGAAAGTCCCAGTTTTCTGAGACACTTGGCAACCTCAACCCAAATCCCATCCAAAAATCCGTCAGTCTTGAGAGACTATGATATTGTGCTTGGCGCTGCATACTCTGCATGCGAAGCATGAAGGCCTGGATAGACTGATATGGAGGATAGGCTGTTACCCAAGCAGCAATTCCCCCTCTCCACGCCACTGAATTAGTCCAATGGAAAGGCAGAGCCAATATGATTGGATCCAGCTGGCATTGGAGAGCTGGGCTAAAGACAGGAGCTCACCCTGTCTTGTGGGACTGACCTGGGTCTCGGACCCTGGCCTGCTGGTTAACAGCACAGTGTCTTAACCCTAGGTTAGTCGAAGCTGGGATTTGACTTCCACCTGATTTTGTTTTTGCTCCCTCTCAGCACCATAATGGCCAAGAGGCCTGCCCCTCCTAGTACCTTCCTAGTTCTAGGTGCTGTTTGAAACCCCCCAGTCACTTTTCCAGCTTCTTAACACTTAACACTTTAAGTGTAACACTTTCGCTTAACACTTTAAGAGTGTTACAGTTGAGTTAATCAGGTGCTTATGACAGTTTTCTAACAGTGGCATTTTTTGTGCACTTCGACCAACTGGGAGAGTCAAACAGCTTCGACTGACGGAGGCACCTGCAGCCCTCAAATCCCATCCACCCAAATGCCAAAATAGGTACCACTGCCAGTCTGGAGGAAACTGTGCACATGCAGCTTAGCTGGTCCATGGAATTTTTTCCCCCTCACGGAACCAGTCTGTGGTCCAAGAAACATTGTGGACCACTGGAGTAATGCATGTGTAAAGGGTTCAGTGCTAGGCAATCCAAGCCACACTTTCCTGGGAATAGATCTTATTGAACATAATGCGGCTTCCTTCTGAGTAGACTTGAACAGGATCAGGCTCTAACTTTATAGCTGCCATAAGAGTTTGCCATTCTGGGACACACATGCCTGGGATGGAAAGAGAATATTCCTGGCTGTGACTGATAGAGACTCATTTGAAAGCCAAGCCCATTAACTCCAGCGCTTTATCCGGCAGATAAAGAGCACAGCAGAAGGATAAGATCACAGCCTCCTTTTGCCCCACATCAGAGGTAAAGAAACCCAATTTATAAGGAGGAGAAAAGGAACATTGGATTCCCTCTTAGGAAAACTCCTGAAGCTTTTATATTTAAAAAAGCACAGCCCATTAACAACTAACTTTAAAGTTGCTTACAACTGGTTGTCCTCATTTAAGGTGCAGAGGAAGAAATTTTAGGGATGGGAGAAGCAAAAGAGCACTTTTCCCCCTGCAGGTTCCCTTTTCTTTCCTCCTGCAAAGCCTGCCGTGTTCGGGGCTATTTCTCCTCTCTGGCAGGTGGAGTGAGTCACCTCCAAAGTTAAAATGGAGTTTCACAGCCTCGGGGCTTGCTGACCAAGGGCCGGCATTTCACAGCTCAGCCTCCCCCTTACAAATAAATAGCTGAAAATCCTAAACCTGTGAGCAGATTAAAGGAAGCCTCTTGCAGGAGAGAAGCCCTCGGGCCAGGCCACTTTCCATTTCATTTGAGTCCAAGCCTTGGGGCTCTTTCTGGCCAACCACAGGTTTGCTGCTCTAGCTGCTGGGAGGGTACAGGCACCCAGGCTCCCTGCAGGGCAGGCTCAGATTGACAAGGGAATAAAAATAAATGCTTGACAAGTACACTGGTTGTTCCTAGGATATACCACTTATCCAGAAGCCTCCCATTTCCACCCTGTCCCTAACGTAGAACAATATCAGCAAAATCCTAAACACGTCAACTCAAAAGTAAGTCCCATTGTGTCTTACTCCCAGGAAAGTGTGTTTGGGATGGCAGGCTGTGTCCATCATTGCAAATTGGCAGCTGTTGCTGCCCCAAATGGTTGTGGTGGTGATGAGTGGGAAGGGACACTTATGCACAGCACACTCTACAGCACCTGCAGTACTTACTGTGACATCCCCCTCTGGCTACGCCACTCACTGAAGGAACCCCTCTCTTTTTGCCCCCCAGTTTTTATTTGGAAAAAACAAACATTTGCTTCTACACACAAGAAAATGCATCAACCCAGGATCATTTTCATTATTATGCTCCATGCAAGCGTAAGCATTTACAGTGGTGCCTCACATAAAGAACTTAATTTGTTCCAGAGGCCTGCTCATTAACTGAAACACTCTTTAAGTGAAGCAGATTTTCCCATAGGAAATAGTGGAAACTCAGACGATTGGTTCGACAACCCCCCAAATATTCATATAAAAATAATAACTGGATGTAACAATGATGACAAAACACTGGAACTGAATTCAAAACATGCATTCAATATGCAGAATCCTATGAAATCCACTTAGGCTGCGGTCCTAAAGACACTTTCCTTGGGAGTAAGCCCAATTTAACACAATGGGGCTTACTTCTGAGTAGACATAGTTAGGAGACTGCAATCAAAGACACTTTCCTGGGAGGCTTACCTGGGCTGCTGGAGGTTCAAGGTGGTCAGTGGGGGCACTTGGGGGCAGTTAGGGGCAGCTGCCTCTGGCACCTCCAGGCAACTATCCCCAAGTTGGGAGCAGTTAGAGGCAGCAGTGCTGGCCGGCAGAGCGTCAGGACTGCATAGCACGTGCACCCATAGCGCACTTGCTTGTTAAGTGAAGTGGAACTTGTTATGTGAAGCAAGATTTCTTGGGAATTTTAGCTTACGTGAAACATTTGTTAACCGAGGCGCTTGTTAAGCAAGGTACCACTGTATTTCTAAAAATCTAATGTCAAGGCAGAAGATTACCATAATATGGGGACCGTTAGGAGAAGGGCCCACTTGACAGCAATTGGTCCAAATGAACTAAAGTTTTTATGAATAATTGGAAACCAATTACTGATTTTTTAAAATGATCCAATGAATTTTGGGTTTGAAGTTTAATTTCAAAGTAATTGCTTCAAATATTTTTTTAAGTTTTTTATTCTTTTTCCACCTTTTTATTATGGTCTGTGGGTGAGTTTATCATGGGCTGTGGGTGGCGCAAGCGGTTAAGACGCTGTGCCTGTTAACCAGCAGGCCAGGGCTTGCGACCCAGGTCAGCCCCACAAGACAGGGTGAGTTCCTGTCCTTGGCCCAGCTCTGCGACGCCAGCTGGATCCAACCATACTGGCTCTGCCTTTCCATTGGACTAATTCAGTGGCATGGAGAGGGGGGATTTGCTGTTGGGGAACAGCCTATCCTCCATAACAATCCAACCTAGGCTTTCGTGCTTCGCATGCAGCATATGCAGCACGGAGCACGATACCATAGTCGTTCAAGACTGACGGAGGCCTGTTTTTTTTTTTATTAAGGAATAGAATTTATAAAGAAAAGAGCAACTGTTGGAGATGTATTGGATCTAGGACTAAAAATTAGATTTTGTTCTTAATCCTAAAGATGCTTTCCTGGGAGTAAGACCAACTGAACACAATGGGCATGCTTTTAAATAGATACAGTTAAGATTGTGCTCTTTCCAACACAAAAATAAAAAGTAAGTTGAAGTGTTGGCTTCACCCATGCTATGCATTTAGAATTATTTTATGTACAGTTTTTATTTTAATGCATATTTCCTTGGGAGTGAGCCCAAATAAAAAGAAATTTTTATTTCTTTTGTCTGTTTATTGTTTGTATGATTTTTTTTACATTAGTAGATAAAAATGTTGTAAAAAGAAAGTAATTTGTCCAAGTGGCTGTATTCAAGAGATGCCTGTGACCCTCCTCCAGGACGACATGGGGGCCTTTGGGGGCCTTTGAGGGGTTCCTCAAGGTTATCAGGAGGGGAAGTGAGGAGCAGCCCACACTTTGGCGGTGAAATAATGGAAAACTGCATTGTGATTGTGGTGTCCCTTTGGAGGGAGGATGGGGGAAGCTGGGGTTTGGCTCACATCAATGACAGCGCTGTGTGCAAAACAAGCAAGAGAACCGCTCTTCTTGGCTTTGATGAGGCCACATGTGGAAATACCGATCCACATCCAACCATGTCTGGGCAATTTTCTTTCAATGAAACAAATTGGAGTGAATCAGGAGGGAATTGAATGGTGGTGGTAGAAATATCCAGTAGAAGGACTCTGGCTTGCCCCTCTCATGAATTATTGAAACAGGCACAATTGGCCAGATGTGGGACAAGGCAAATGTTTTCCTTGGCCAACTTCAGCGCCTGCTTCAAAATGGCAAAGTGTTTGAATTGCTGGCGAGGAACCCGTTTTTGGCTTTGGAAACAGGCAGATCAGGGTCCTATTCAATGGGAGCAAACGGGGGAGCTGTGATGAGCAGGCACAGAGCCAGCGCGAGCCCGTATGTGCTGTCCAGATAGACAATCTCCATCTTTCAGTCCCTACCTTTGTACATTAAGAGGCTCCTGTTCACAAGCCGATGCACAACTAGGGTTGCCAGATGCTACCCAAAACAGAGACAATCCCAATTTTTTGAGGATTGTGTTCACATACTGGCAAATGGGACAGAGGGGCTCATCCCTATTTTGTGGAGAATTATGACAACCCTATGCACAGCTGATCAGAGTTCTCCTCATTTACAGCCACTGTACATGTGGGAATAAATTTCTATTTATCCCCCATGAGGGACTCCATCTCTGCCTAAAAATACACAGTAAATAGGCACCTCCACATCTCGAGGATGGTGGACGCCATGATGGGTGACCCGAGCATAGGAGTTTTGGCCGATCACTGTCGCCAAACCTTTGTTTGCTGAGTCTTCCTGATCTTCATCTTGTAAAAATATAAGAACTTAAGAAGTTCTTAGTTGTGGTGGATCAGGCCAAATGCCATCTACTCCATCTTCCACCAGATGCCTCTGGGAGCACCCAAGACAATCAGCGCCATGTATCCTGTCGCCACTGAATAAGGATCAAATGTTTATTCATGCTAGATTTACCATTTGGGAAGAGATCCACCACCAGGGATTCACCAGTGTCAAGGGTTTGCATGTTGCCTGATATTTCCTTTTCAGCACTTCAAGTGTGTCCTTGGGAAATCGACCCCTGGGAACTTGATTCTCCACTCCGACAGAGCGCATTTCTGAGCAGGATGATGCTGTGCAACATGAGAGGAGAGGGGCCTTCATACAGTTGCCACCTCAGGCACATCAACAGCTCTTCTGTACCATATGCACAGATCTAATACTGGGGATGAAGGACTTGGAGGGGACGATGGAGGGAGTCGGGAAGCAGCCACAAGGAGAGCGGCTCTAACATTTTCAGCTGCACAAATTGGGATGTTACATTAAGAATATGGATCAATTATTCTCATTAGTCAGCAAGGACAGAGCCATAATTAACTGGAGCACGGTGAGCCCGGCGCATAGAAACTCTGGGAAGCCGCCTGTAATTGCCACAACTGTTCACACACCAGGGAGAGCTGCCAAGAGCAACGACAGACTCACCTTGCCGAAGTGCGGCTTGGAGGTCGGGACGAGGTCGGCCAAAAGGACTTGCCTATTTTTGTACCCAGTTTGGCGTGTGTCAAAATGTGCCTCCTATTTTTGGCCATTTGGGACGCTCATTGGGTAAAAAGTGGCGTTGTTCCTCTGCTTCCCTGCCGGCTGTTGCCACTTGACATTGTTTTCTCCACCATCACTATCCTGGGGTCTGGTTTCCCCCCAGGGCTCTGTCTGGTTGGCTGTATTAGCTCATATGAAGGTGGGGGCGCTGCCATTGTACACACCTGTAACATTTTAAGCCAGGATAGGTAGCGGTTATGTAGCTGGACTGAGACATGCAAGACCCGGGTTCAAATCCCTCCTCAGCCACAAAGCTTTCTGGTTGACCTTGAGTGAGTCACTCAAAGTCTCACCTACCTCAGAGGGCTGTTGTGAGGATAGAAGGACAGGAGGAACTCAAATTTTGTAAGCTGCCTTGGGAATTTGCCTTGGCATGGGAAAAGTGGGGAATAAATCCCTTAAATTAAATTTAAAAGGTAAATGTGTTCCCTGCAGTTTATACTGCTAGTTGTGACTGACGGTAGGGTGCCCCAATTAATTGATCCCCATTTCTAGAACCAAAGAGCCAGAATTGTCCAACATGTGGCTGGATGCACACGGAACATTGTTATCTTCCCACCGAAGATATTTACTTGCTAGATAGATAGAAGATATCTAGATAGATAGAAGATATCTATCTACTTCCCACCTATTTATCTACTTACATTTACATGCTTTTGAACTGCTAGGTTGGCAGGAGCTGGGCTAGGATGAAAGATCACCATGTTTTATAGGACCCAGGTTAAATGACATTAAATTTAATAATTTTAATTCTGATTAAATTTAAATAAATAAATAAATAAACAACCAAACAAATTAAGTTGCCTGCAATGGCTGGAGGAGCAAATTGGCACCAGAAGACACTCCACGTGGCATCTGTCGGAGAGCTAACTCATGGCTGTTTTTTGAGGACGCGGCTGCTTTTGTGTTGATTAGAAGCCTCAATTCTGTACTTTTCATCTCCTGCCGCAGTCCCACTGGAAGCATTTTATACCTCAAAATGCAGGGCATCCTAAGAAGGTGGAATAAATAATTGCAAAGAGCCAAAGAGGAAGAAAAGTGTTGTGTTGAAACCCACTTGGGGCGAACGGAGATAAAAAAGCAGAGGGTTTCAAAGCCTGCATGTTGGAAATGGGGTCTCTTCCGAGCGCCCCGGTGGGAGCCCTCCTGCTCATTAAGGGCAAAAGCAGGCCAGAAGCTAATTGCTTGGATGTTTTCGATGTGCGGTGCTGATTCATGGGAATCAGTTGAGCACTTCAAGACACATGTTACAACATCAGCCCTGTGGGGACAGCAGCACTGAAGGAACCAGCGAGCCACATTCAAACATGCGGAGACAGCTCTGACTGCACCAAGTCTTGCAATCGTGTTTAGGATTGTTTTCTGAGCTTCTGAGAAATCTATTTTTGAGAAATAGGGAAAACCTATTGACTTCCTTCAAGGAGGTCCCCATCGCTGTATACCTTTTGTAACATTAGGTGAAACTTGGTGACAGCTTTAATGCTGCTGTGTTGTAGCCACAGACCCCGACAGTGAGGCTCAGCACTGATGTGGTCCCTTGACAATTTTAGCACCTTGTCAGTGTGCCAAGAGATGGAAAAGATTGAAAATGCCTGCTGTGGAGGAGCTGGTCTTGCACCGAGAGTCTGGCCCTCTCGGCTCAGCTCGTCTGGCCCTCTCGGCTCTCCCTCCCCACTAATCAAGATGATAAACTGTCGGCACAGATAACGCATTGATTATGTAAGCCTTTAAGCTCTCCAAGTACAAAAGGTGACTTATTATACTATTGTCATAATCATCAACACACTGTTGAAAGGTCTGGTGCGATGGCTCTCAGCTGCAGATTTTTAAAGATTTTTTAAAGCACGCTTGTCAGGGTAGATTAGTGTACTTACTCCCCTCTTCCCCCCTCCCCAAAAACCCTCAAGGAGTCCATTTCAAGTCTGGAAACCAGCACCCCCTTTTCCTTGCCTATTTCTGGGCACCACAAATTCCCATATCTGTGAAGGTTCCAATTTTTGATTTTTTTCTCCCGCACTGAACACTGAGGCACATATTCAGAAAAAAATGTCATAGGGATTAAAAGCTGCTCGATCAATGAGAGTGTATTATGGCTAATTATCCCATGTTTCTGTTGCAGACCTCCTAATCTTCTACAAATATGTTTATCATAATCAGTTCATTAGCAGGCAGCTAAATTAATGCAAAGGATTTGCCATCCATGGTATGCCTTGGATACATTCCAGAACAGGTAATTTCATATAAAATCTTACTAGATCCCTTTCGTTTGATTTTGTACTTTAAAAAAAATGTGCCACCTGCCAAATGTGGCCACGTTGCTGCTTATCCCTGTCTCCAGGTCATTCGTGAACAAGTTGAAGAGCACCAGAGCCAGGACAGAGCCTTTGGTTTCGCCACAGTGAAAACCCAAACCTAGATCATATAGGTCAGGGATGTCCAAACCTTTCGGCAAGAGCGTCACATCATCTTTCTGACACTGTGTCAGAAAAATTATTTATTTCAAATTTGAATAGATTTATATTAATTTACATATAAGAGTGTATTAGAGACAGATCTGGAGGATTACAAAGCTTTCCCAAGGGCCAGATGAAGGTGTCTTGCTTTGCACTGAGATTCACTGTGAGCTGCATTTGGCACCCACACTGGGGTTCGGGCACCCCTGAAATAGATCTTTGATCAGAAGGATGGAGGGCTTATATACAGGGAGATGGAGAAAAACCACTGATGAGGCACCACTAAGGCAAGGGGATTTTTATGGAATAGATTTGGTTCCTAAATCTGGAGCCAGCTTTAATCTTCTGGAGGTTCCTTGCAGAGGGAGCTGCTTACCCGTTGTGTGCCACCTCTGCACAAATTTTGAGCCTGGCACTCAGTCTGAGTCATGCTACCATCCTAGATACACTTGCCTGAGAGTAAGTCCTATTAACTACAATGGAATTTACTTCTAAGTAGACATGGATAGGATTGGGCTCTCGGTTACCTGCAGACACTTGACACAGTCAAAACCTGGCTTCTTTCATGTAGGGTCCTCTGCGTACCTGCCTGTATCTGGGCATCTCAAACAGACACCCCCTTCCAGACACCTCCATCTTGTCTGTCTGCTAAGAAACTGGGCAAAACCCAGATGGACTCAGCGAATGGACTTCTATGGCTCTCCTTTTTTGCCAGGTCTGTGTTTTGCCACTTTGGACGTATCTTGCATCCCTCCGATCCTCAATATCCTCTGCTTGTCTCACCACTGCTCAGCATGAATATTTCATAAACGCCCCCCTCACTTGCAAACTTGGAGTTGCTAGACAAAACTGTCTGCCCTGAAAGGAAAGACACAGAGGATGGTATGAAAACCTGGTAAATGGGGGAGGGGGTACAAGGAAGGATGCCGGTGTGTTTCTCTGACAGCTCCATCATCTTGCCTTCCTTCCACTTGAAAAGATGTGACTGCGGCATGAAGCGCCAATCAGAGCATCGGGGGTTTGCAGAGGGATTTGTTTTCAAGCACACTTAGGTGCTGTCATTGCTGATGTTCCCAAGCACAGGTGGACCAGATCCTGACAGGTATGAGAACTCTGGGGAGTGTGCAAGAAGGAGGAGGAAAGGAGAGAGAGAGAGAGAGAGCCTCCTTTACTACCAAGACCCCAACCGACCTGCCAAGGAGTGTCGCATCTGGCAGGCCTTTCTTATTATTTGGCTGGGAACAGCCCTGCAGACCCCTGGCCCATCCCCACAGATGGGAAGCATTTCAGCACCACTTGGGTCACATCGCTTGGGTAGAGCAGAGCCTCAGGTGTTCCCTGTGAAGAGGCCCAGCTTTTATGGCCGTCACCTTGGGGGTCTGTGGTTCAGCCGACAGGCTTCCCCAAGAGCCTGGCCATCTGCTTGGCCCAAACGAGGTGAGACCGGTAGGGTCTGGCTAGCAGGTAACTGGGTTTACTGGACTAGTTAATTGAGTTCCCCCACACAGCCCTTGCACACTCCCACAAATAGGAAATCCAAGACTTTGCACCCTTTTAGGACCAGTTGAGAAATGCAAGATTTTGCCATCCCTTGTGATTACTCCCCACTAGTGGCAGGTGTGGCTCTCCTTCCTCTCCTCCTTACCCTAAATCCACATTTTCAGTGCCAACTTTGGACCAGCCCCAAATTCTGTCATCCTTGGCAACTAAGCCAAAGGACACGTGCGTGACCCACCATTCCCCTCCCTTCACCCCCATCTCTCCTGGGCTGATTTCCATGTTGTGAGTCCCTAATTTCAGGAGGTCCCGCTAATCTCATCAGCACCACGGATCATCGTCTGCATGGTTACTTTGTGCTCACTTATTGCATTTATCTACAACAGGACCCCCATCCGTAAATCTTGGCTCTCAGAAGGATGACTCTCAATCTTAGGATTGCACTATTTCTCACACTTGCAAAGCCGCTTCCCCTATTGAAATAGATATCAGCCAATCTGAATGGGTAACTCAACCTTTTCCCTCTAGCGATCCCTTGGAGAAAACATCCCATACAGAAAGCGAGGAGGGGGAAGGGGCAGGAAACAGAATGCTTGGGTCTCTGGACTCCTGCCATGGCAAAACTCACTGGGAGGCTGGTTCACACATCATTTGTCCATCATTTATGATCTGCACCTGTGAAAGGGGTTAAAAGATCACGATAGAAAGTATTTCCGTACAACTTCAATGCACCACAACACTTTTCCAAAGAGCGACCTACGCATTCAACTATGTGCTCTTGTGCTCTGGGTATTCAAGTCACATGTTGTGTAACTGCATGTATGAACTACCTCGTTAGGTCTGGAAAGGAAGCTGCAGAGATCCAGAGTAGGAATCTGAGCACCCTGCAAATTCTGGATGCTTCCTCCACCTAGAAATGGCAGATGCTGGACACACTGCATGATGGTGTGTGCGCAGAGCCACAGAGTTTGTCTCGCCACCATGGAGTACCAGGAGACTCCTAGGGAATAAGTACAGCACAGGCCTCTCCATGCATTTATGGACTGTTAGATAACAGTCTTCCTCTGTTGTCTGGACTCAGATTAAAGAATCTGATCAGATACTTTGCAGGGCTGAGTATCACGAGTGCCTTAAGAAACTCTCCAGATCCCAGCCTGTTTGGTGCTGACTCTGATTTGCGTTCAAACTCTGAGTGCCCTATTGGGGTTCATCCCCCCACTGTCTCCTGCGCCACGCAGGAACCTGAAACTTTCTTGAATTGTGTGGGGCTATTGACTCTCCACAGACCCATCTCTGCTGGCCATCTGTTGCCTGCAGAAAGCAGACTGTGGTCTAGACCAGGGTGTCAATTTCATTTCATACAGCAGCGCTAATAGCATTCGTGGCGTCTGCCGAAGGTCGGAAGTGATGCTATTCAGCAGGAAGTGATGTCAGTGAGCAGATGATGGCACTCTTTAGCTGCAACCCATTAGGTGCAAATGGCAGAAGAGAAAGTGTGCAAATCTGGATCATATTTTCACGATATGCGACAGCACAGTTATCATGTGAGCAGCCTTGACAGCGGCTCAAGTGATTGGTGGATTTGCCTCTGCAGAATCAATAAAAACATTAATAAAAAATAACCAAATCCCCTTTTAATGGCATTAAGGCCGGATGTCATTGCCACATTATGTGACAATGAGTTCCACAGACTAATTGCCACTGAACGGATAGATAATCTGCACTATCCTCATTAATTCTATCCACTGCCTCTTGTTTGCATTGAAGGCTTCAGGTATTTCTCCTGAGAAGTAACAAGTAAACTCAGCTCTACCTTTTATTATATTTTTGGCTCAGGGTGAATGGGGGGATTCTCATTTGGGGTCTTTGCCCACTCCGTGCAAGGATTTGTCACTAGGGATAGTGAAAGGAGATGCATGAGGCTTACAGTACAGCTGTATTAATATCTCCCAGTTTGCATCCACTTTTTCAGTGGATGCAAACCTGGAGGGTAAGCAGCATTCCATGCGCCATGCCGGCCACATGACCACAGAAGTGTCTTTGGACAACACTGTTCTTCAGCCACAAAACTGGAAATGGGTGCTGCACCCTATGGCCGGTCATTGCTAGTAATGCAAGTAGTAACTTGCAAGGGGTTACTTTATCTTACTTACACATAGTTTTTTCTGGGTTTACTCATTGGTACTCAGTACCAGAACCTTTCTCCACCGCCTCCCAGCTAATTAATAATTACTCATATGGGCAGTACCATTTTTCTGGAAAATAGGTGCCAGTACTCACCTGCCAGTACCCACAGATGTGTGTGTGTGTGTGAATGTTTGTGTCCATGTGTGTGTGCCAGTACTCACAAAGAGGTGCTGGTACTCCATATTGGTGCGTACCCCCTGAGAAAGACCCCTGCATCTGGGGATGACCTGTGGTGAGTACTGACACCTTTTGTCCCCTGGAAAAAAGCACTGCTTACCAGGGTAACCAGGTGCTGCATCACCTTCTATGATGAACTAAACCTGCCTCAATTTCCTCTTCTATGCAATGGTTAAAAGTACAGCACTCTGTCCTCCATTCTATATGGTCACCCTGCTGTTTATGCACCAGGGGCGTATGGGGTTCCCTGGGATCTTTGACTGGCTTTCTTGAAAAGGAAATTCTCCCCAAAAGTTCCATTTGGATGGTTTGACGGCAAGTTTTCTCCATTCCACACCTTACATTCACTGCAAAATTGTTCCCAGCTCTACAGCCTGCATTTATCTCCTCAATTCCGAGACCCCCAAAGATAGAAAACCCTTTTTCAGGAGCTGCTCTGCATCCAAAGACTATCAATTTTCTCTCCAGGCTCAGGGGAGAAAAATTACAATGCTTTTGCCATCATTCTGGAAGACTCCCAAACGCAGGTTCTGCACAATTCACGCGGAGCCTCGGCCATACTGTGACACAGTTGGAGCAGCCGCCACAGAGCATTCTTCATCTCTTCGCATCGCAGGTGTCGGCTTTGAAGCCAAGAGGTGTTGGGCGAGGAATGTGGGCTTCCGAAAAAAACCTTTGGGAAGATGGTGGTTTTAATCACACCACGGTGGTGTCCCAGCCCATCACAGCAGGCCGGCGCATCTGCCGACAGCTCCAGATGCTCCTGCTCTTCTTCCTCTTCCTCCCCTCCTGAAGTTGCATTCCTTCCTCCATCTCGGTGCGGCCTCCTTTCTCCCCCCGGACTGCTTCTCGGATTCTCGTGGTCTCCCTTTGTTTATGCTTGGCAGCTCATTTTTTGTGTGCGTGTTTGTTTTTTGTGGTGTATTAACTATGTCATGTTTGAAAACAAAAAGGTCTAGTTACTAATGGAAGACATGCAGACAGGGGCTCGCGCTGGGCCAGGGTGTGCTTTCGATTAAGGCCGCATGCCGTGCTTACTGCAATCCGGCCCCCGATGAAATTTGTCAAGATAATCCAATTGGGATACCTTGAGAGGTTCTTCCTGCCTTGATCCACTCCTGCACATTATCAGGGCTTGCTCTGGTTCAAAGGCTGGTGGGTCCGTGTGTCAGTCAGTCACTCAGATCAGCCCATCGGGCGCTCGGTCCTGATGAGGAGGTTGCGATGAAGAGCCTCTTGTTATGGGGGAAAGGAGAGATGGCCCTGAGCCATCATGCTGCAAAAGATGATAAAATCCTGTATCACTTTGAAATCATCTAATATCTTGCAGCCATGAATTCCAGTTGCAGATGCCACCACATCTGGAACCATCAAACTTCCAAGTGGGGTTTATTTTTAACTTAATTTAATTTTTTTTTTATTTTGGAGAGGGATTTACATTGGGAAAACAGCATGAGAAAAGGTTTTATTTATTTATTTTTTCTTTCATTCATTCATTCATTCATTCATTCATTCATTCATTCATTCATTCATTTACAGCAGAACCACCAAAGTTGACCACTTCTCTACATTGATCACCTTTTTCTGTGATCAAAGCACTAAAAATATTCTGAGTACAGTATTGCATATTTTTCCATATGTTGACCACCTCCTTTTGTTGATCAATCTCCTCCAGTCCCTTGGGTGGTCAACTTAAAGTGGTTCTACTGTATTTGATGTATATCCTGCCTTTCTTCCTGAAAAGAAGGATACCCAAGGAGCATAACCACCAAAGGATGCAGGCCTCCATCAGTCTTGAAAGACTATGGTATCGTGCTCGGTGCTGCATACGCTGCATGCGAAGCACGAAAGCCTGGGTTGGATTGTTATGGAGGAAAGGCTGTTACCCAAGCAGCAGATCCCCCTCTCCACACCACTGAATTAGTCCAATGGAAAGGCAGAGCCAATACGATTGGATCCAGCTGGCATTGCAGAGCTGGGCTAAGGACAGGAGCTCACCCTGTCTTGTGGGGCCGACCCGGGTCTTGAACTCTGGCCTGCTGGTTAACAGGCACAGTGACTTAACCACTTGTGCCACCCACAGCCCTTAACAGAGGATGCAATCTGAGCCAATTTAGGCTAGCACAACTCGCCTGTTCCCACAGAGGTGTGGGGAGGCCAGTGTGTGTCTATGCACTGGCATAGCTCCCCAAAATTGGCATACTGCCTTACTGTACTTTGATGACACCCCCAAGCCAGCATGGGACTTATGCCAAAACTTGTGCTGGCCTAACTGAGGATTAGGATTGAAGCCAGAGATACTTAAGTTTGATGGTCTTGCTCCTCAGCACCCCAGTGGCTGCTTTTTACTCAGATCTAAACAGGAGGAGAACCAGTCAAGGTTCTTTCTTGTCTTGTGTCAAGCGGGGAATGGGTAGGGGGAATAGGTTCAGCTAGGAGTCTGGGCACAGCTCCTCTCCAGTTCCACTATTGCAGTGAGTATATTTATGGGTTGGCCATAGTTTGAGGCTCCCAACATGTCTGAACCCCATGATCAGATTTATGGATGGGAGAAGTTCCCCCTTTCCAGGTCCCTTCAAGTGATAACATGGGCAAATGATATGGCTCGCTGGCCCCATCTTCTGCAGATGCTTGTCTTTTTCCTCCTGGAGCTGCCCATAGCTGTGGGAGGAACAAGCCATGGCTGGGCTGCAGATTCCGTCATGATGCCGGGGCGGGCTTCTGTTATTATGACAGCTTTTCCCACCCCTGAACGATCTACTTGTGCCTTGCGCTGCCACATGTGTGCCTGGATCATGAAGACGAATTTTCGAACAGGGCTGCCGCGTCATGTGTTCCGCACACATTTCTTTTCCTCTGGGCTGGCTCACTTTTGATCATTTGCCTGAGAAGAAAGGAACGTGTGGGGCTGAAGAACCAGCGGCCGGCACATCACTCACATTTTTGGGTGGTTCTCCAGCTCCTCAAGGTGTCAGGACAGCGCAAGTGGGGTGGGAAGCAAAGTCCAGAAATGCCATTCTCTCCAACGTGGAGTCACAGGCTCTGAGAACCACGGAGGAGGAAAGCAGGGACAGCGCCTGGAAAACATTCTTCACCACCAAAACTATGGGACTGGAATGTCAAAATACCAGCCCACATATGGGGACAGCTCAAGCAAAGGGCCTGCAAACAGGACGACAATATGTGCGCTTCACAACATCCACTGTGCAAAAAGCACACGCTCAGGCTAAGGGTCTCAAGGAAAGAGAGCTTGCATGTCAATCCAGGTGCAAGCATGGAGTGGTGGCAAGATCTCCCATTTGTTTCTTATCGGGCTGCTTCTCGTGAGCAATAAGGAGAGACACAATCTTGTTCTTCATCTGCTTTTCTCTAAGAAACTCACTGTGCCCTCTATTTTATTTTCACAACCATCTTGCGAGGTAGGTTGGACCAAGAAGAAGCAACATGGTCAACATGGCCATCAGGAGAGACACAATCTTGCTCTTTTATCTGCCTGAAGAAACTCACTGTGGCATATGTGATTTGTTCCACCCCTATATTATCTTCACAACAATCCTGCGAGGTAGGCTGGACAGACTAGGAGGGAGCAACATGGTTCGATCAGACTTTGAATCTCAGTGGTGCTAAGTCAGCACACTAACCCCTATGCGACGCCGCCTCCTTTACAGTGTTTCTCATGCCTTTGGCGCAAACCTATCATCTTTTCCAGCTGTGCCAGTGCTACAACCGATAGTGGGGCAGTCGGATTCTACCTCAGGGAAACAGCACATTTGTTCTCATACCTCAGCTGCATCAGGCCTGAAAAGTTTAATAGGATTGGGTCTTTTAAGTTTTGGATGGGTGAAGAGGGATGCTTTGAGGACATGCGCTCAGCATTAGGGCTGGCAGCTAGTTTACAAAAATTCTGCACCACTAGCTGTGGGCTGAGCATCTTTCCCAAGGCTTTTGAGCAAGAGAAAAGTGCCTTTTTACTCCTTCTGACACTAAGAAAGCAAATCAATGTATGGATAGAGCATTCCTATGAAGGCTATAATATTTTATAATATCCCCATGAAGGATAAAATATAAATATTTATATTTTAAAATTCCTTATACAGAAAGATGGGAAAGAACAACAACACGGCCTTCCTTGCCAACAGCCTCCAGCAGGACAGAATACCCAGCCCAGAAAAACCTTTGTTAGCTTGCAACACAATGTAGCTCATTAATGTGTGAATCATGGTGATGAACCTCTGAGCACGTGCAGAGTGCAGCTGTCCCTTCCTCTCTCTCCCCACCACAAGAATCCATGGCACGTCTTGCTCTCTGATACCATTAGGATGCTCGGCACAGAGCCTTGGCACGGGGTGCCGCTGTCCCACTGACATGCAGATTTTCAAAATTATTATTAGTGTGAGTAATACTGTTTATAGAGCATCATCAGCGCTCTTAGAGCTTTACGAGGTTAAATAAAACAGATCCCTGATGACAGACGACTGCCTAAGAGTGAGACGAAGGGGTAGCAATGGCGAGGGAGGGAGCCGGAGCAGGCAAAGGGTGTCAGGAGCAGAAGAGCCTGGCAATTAGAGAGAAATGCACAATAATTTCATAGAATTAGAGCCTCTGATTGCATCAAATTACAGCATCTCACAAGCAGCACATGGGAGCGGGTCGAGTGACTGAAGCCAGACTAGAAGTTCCCATTCATCTGGCCAAGGAAGAGAGTGCAGAAGACACAGAGAGCCATCCCTACGTGCAGAGGATACAGTGTGTGTATGTGTTGCGATGCTTCCCAGCCTCACTGACCACAAAGGGGCACCTGGTGTGCCTCCAATGGAGGGGGACACATTCCCACCTGAGGCCACTTCCCAAGTGGATTCCCTCCTCTGCTGCTATTCCTTTGTGACAGTAGCCCCGACATGTGAGCACAGGTCCAACCTTGTTACACATGGATTTTTTTACACATGGATTTGACTCAACCTGAATGGACACTGCAAATCACAGTTAGAAAAACTGCTTTCTTTACTGTTGTAGAGAGAATAGTGTAAACAATCATTCCATTCTTCAGTCCCAGAATCTAACCCTTGCAGATTTTGAGGCAGTGCCTCATTCCTTTAGGCACAATGGAGGGGCAAGAGAATGGATGTGGATCTTTAAATTTACCGGTATTTTCCTTTTTTTAATCCACTGATTTTCTTATCCACGAGAGGAACCCTAGCAGATAAGGAGGGACATTCAGGTATCCCGTTTCACAGTCACACCACAGATGGGATGAACAGGTAAAGCTCACAATTTTGTGGAGTGTTTGTTTACCTATGTTTCAAACTTACATATGGTTGCCACACATGGTTAGGTCTTCATAGCTCAATCCTATGCATGTATACTCCAAAGTAAGTCTCATTATGATCAGTGGGTCTTGCTCTCAGGTAAACATGATTAGGAGTTCAACCCAAGTATTGTGATTCCCCATTTGGCAGCAAAGGTTGCAATCCAGAGACTTTCTTGGTGTAGTGAATGAGCGTAAGGTTGCCCTACGAACTGCTCACCCATTGAGTGAGCGTAGGATTGCCATAATGCTCTACCACAAAATTGGGACAGGGCCTGCTATCCCATTTGACAATATATGAACTCAATCCCCCCAAACTGGGATTGTTTTTGGGTACATATGGCAACCCTAATGAGCGCCATTTCTTGCCAGTGAGTGAGAGGGTGCTGTGGACTGGGCATCACATTTCTTGTCCAGGGAGGGCACACGCCAACAGTCTCTCCTCCAGAACCACACGCCATCCAGGTGCTGACATGTTTATGATACGTCCTGCCTGGATGCAGAAGGAAAGTCGCAGGCTGGCTGCGTGACAAGCCCAAAGATAAGCCCATTCTCACATTACTTGGTCCGGCTTTTGGTGACTTGATAGCATTAATTACAATATAAAGGAGGCCCTTCAGCAGGACCTCAGCTCCTTGCCATGGCGGCCCCTCCACTTCTGACTCCATTAGTCATGCAATAAGCCCCTTCCCGCTCCACTCCCACTTCTCCCTGCCCCACAGGACATCCCCCTTGGAGCAGTTTGGAGATCCAGGCGTCTCTTTGAAAGCCCTTGGCTCTGGCAGGCTTCCCACCAAAGGTTCACATCACACTGGATAATATTCTCCGTGCTCCATTATGGCAACCAGAACGTTCTCTCTTTTGACACAACTCTGTGCACCTCTGTCTGCTATTCACAGGGCTCCAAAGCTGGGGTAGGTTCTTGGAGGGGCTGGGGAAGGAAAAAAGGGCTGCTGGTTGCATAACCCCCCGCCATAGGAGTTGCACACCAAGCCATTTGGGGTGGGGGTCAAAGATCCACTGGGGGGACCAGAATTGCTCTTATGTATGCATCAGTGCAGTCCAGTTCCTTTGTGTTTGCTACCCAGATTTCCTTTCAAGGGGGATATTTGAGGTGGTTTCGGGCAAGGCCCAAGTGGGAAACCCTGGAAGACAGCTCAGCATAAACCTCCTCAGCCCCTCCAAGTAAGTGGCCAGTTTCAAAGGTACACCCAGTTACAAAGGTGCACCTTGATGCTACCTCACTCTAGTGTGCCACAGATGTGAGAGCCCAGCTGCAACCTTAACCTCCCCTTAGGCTGGCCTAAGCCCCGGCACAAGTCCTGTGCTGACCTGGGGGCAGTGGTGGGCTTCAGCAGGCTTCAACTCTATAGAACTGGTTGCTAATGAGAGACAGGACCTGCACATGCACAGGAAGGACATTTAAAAATGGCTACCGGCAGGCATAGAACCAGTTGTTAATTTCTTTGAATCCCATCACTGCCTGAGGGCATCACAAAAGTTGCATCACCACTCCTGGGTGAGGGCTACCCAGGGTTACCCAGACATGCACTTGCCTCCCTACATCACCAAGGAAATGGGAAGACTGATGAGTGGTGCCGGACGAGGTTAGGATTGCACCCTCAGGGTCATTTTTTAACCAACTTAGACCAGTACAGTGTAACTTACGTGGCATAACTTTCCGTGGTGGAGTGAGGAGGCCAACACATGCCTGTGTACTGGCCTAAGCCCCCAGGAATGGGAAAGAGCATGTGCTGGCCTCCCCACACCACCATGGGAAGTTATGCCAGGTGAATTACGCTGGCCTAAATTGGTTGGATTACACCCTCATTGCTGGGTTTTCACAAGCAAGAAGGTGTGGTTGCATACAAAAGACCTGTGCAAACAAAGGTGTTCATTCCAAGAGTGCACCAGACATTGTACCAGTTGGGGGGCATCTTGGAGGAAAAAAAATATTGATAGACACCTCTGGGTGGTCCCAAAAAGGAGCTCCAGCAGAGACAGCAAGAACTGAACCCCCTGGGATGAGATCCAAATGAAACAAACACAGGGCAGAGCTATATGGAACCACCTCTGGGACGGTATATGTGTTCAGTAACTCGGCACAAGGGAAACAAATGGGCCACCGTGGGTGCCTGTTTCTGGCAGCCGGGAGATGGAGGCCAGCCACATTCCAACAGGCTCCAGGACCGTGCCGGAGAAAACACTGCACAGCCCGGGGTCACGCCTGGCCTGTGCTGAGGCCGACTGGCAGACTTTGAGGTAGAGCCAGCACCAAAATTCCCAAAATCTGAAATTCCATGCAAATATTTGGGCAACACCTAAGGGGGAAAAAAGGCCTGATAATGTTCCAACAAAGACAAACAAGTTTCCATAAGTGACATTCGCCCGGGGGGGGGGGGGGGAGGAATCCTGCACACCCTCCCCAGAGGCCTTTGGCAAAGCAAAGCAAATAGGCTGCGTTTTTCTGTGGCTTCCAGATGGTTAACCTGCCTGCAAGAACATCTTCAGGAATTCCACAAAACTTATAAACTTTATTTCCCCAACCTGAAAATTCCTTGGATGTTTTCCCCAAGGCTGTGGTTACCAGTTACAAACAGGGACCACCTTAAACCATTGTATAACAGAGGGAATTTTGGCAGGTGCAGCTTTTGAAACCCTTCAGTGTTGAGCTGCACCTGCCAAAATTCCCTCTTCTTTACAATGGCTCAAGGTTGTCCCCTTTTGTATCTGGTCACCCTACGCAAGCAGGATCCTCAACATTCATTTCCAAATTTTCTTTGGTGATCAATTGGGCGGCTCCTGCCTGCCGGTGCACTCCAAGCTGCTGTTTCCTCTGCTGTGTGCTACAGGCTGATGGTGGAAGTGAATTGATCGAGGTTCGGAGATGTCCGTGGTTGTCACAGCCTCGGGAGCTGCACTCAAAGGCCAGGAGAAAGTGGCACGCAACATTGATCCCTTTATGGAGCAGTTTACAACATAGCAAGCCTGCTGGCTTTTTAATGCGCCAGCAATAAAAAAAGAGAGAGACAGCTCTGGCTTGCTTACTTGTGGTGGTGGCCAGATATATGGATGGGGGTTGGGGAAGGAATCGTTCCCCAGTTTGGACAGTGGAATTGGACAGGTTGTATTCACTCTTAGAAGTTGTGTCAAAGTCTTCACAAATCAGGTGTATTTAGAGGAGGGATTTGAGGAGACACTTGGCAGAGGACCAGGGAGGGAATCCTCTTTGGCCCCCTGGTATGAAGCACCACCATCATGACTTATAATGAACCCTTTGGAAAATAGAACCACTTCCCCAAAGGCATTCGTTTGCCATCGAACCAACCTAAGAACCTCATTCTGGGGTTCTAAACTTTTGGCCAAAGGGCCACATCAAATCCATGGCAAAGTGTCAAGGACCGGAAAAAATATTTTTAATAGAAAATTTAAATAAACATAAATACCTTTATGGGATTGGACTAGATGACCTACTAGGTCCCTTCCAACTCTAGGATTCTATGATATTCGAAATGGAACTTAGATCCTCCTCCTCCTCCTCTTCTTCTTCTACTGCTTTGGGTGTAGAGGGATTAATGAATAAATGGGCTCAAATTTCCTGGATTTCTTCAAGCATTAACACACAGCTCAGAAATAAAGCACACACTTAAATGGACCATTTAAAAAGCACCATTTTCCCCTCCTCACCATCACAGTTCCAGTTTTGGTTGATCAAGTGGGTCAGATGTTCTCAGGTGACCAGCGGTTGGCTGCGGACTGGTTAGAGGCTCACCATGGGCCACATCTGCCCCCCAGGCCAGGGTTTGGAGACCCCGGCCTTAGTTCAACCTGTTTCCTTACACCTGGACATTGGTGAGGCAGCAGATCCCCCATCTCACTCCCACTGAAGTGGATTGTTTGATGACCAGGGTTTCCAGACAGACTGTCTGTGCGCAGCGGATGAACCTTCCCAGTAGACACCTGTACCTGACACTTCTGTTTCTCCACCAGAGGCTTCTCTTCAAGTTCAGAGCTGGACTGTGGGGTGCTGCGGGGGCTCCTTCTGGAGGAATTATTTGGAGAGGCTCCATCCCAAACCAAAGAAATGTGTTGAGATCTTAATCAAAGAGAGAATCAGGCAAGGAATTCCTGGTCAGGCTCCACTGACTGTGGCATCCTATTGTTCTGCTGAAAATCCCCTCTTGGTTCCCTTCCCCAAATAGCACAAGCATCAGAAAACAAGCCCGTCCAACCTCATAAGACACATTTTTACATTTATAAACAAAGGAGTTTCAAGAGCAGAGAGCCTGGGAGAAGAGAAGCCGTCCTGGAAACTCTGGTGGAGGAGCTTGTTTTTCTTTTTTGTGGAGGGGCAGATATTTGTCTATCATCATCAGGCCATTAATTTCAAGCCAGTGAGGTTTAAATTCCAGCAACCGAAGGGAGTGAGCCTCCTTATTCTTGCTTCCCTCCCTTTAAATGAAAGAAAGCAGAGCCCAGGCCATAGCAGCTCCGTTCCTCACCCCACACATAGGAGGAATGGCTACAGACCTCAACACTGGAGGTATCTGGGGGGAGGGAGAGTAGGGAGGTTGCAAGTCTCAGAAGAGGGACCCCCAGAAATGAAGAAGTACCCAGGCCCAAATGCAAAGCGCCCTGCAGCTTTGCATAGGGAAGCGTACAAATGTCCTATACAAATGTACAGTGTCCTATATAAAAACCAATGGGCTGTGGGTGGCGCAAGTGGTTAAGACACTGTGCCTGTTAACCAGCAGGCCAGGGTTCGAGACCCGGGTTGGCTCCACAAGACAGGGTGAGCTCCTGTCCTTAGCCAAGCTCTGTGACGCCAGCTGTGACACCAGTATTGGCTCTGCCTTTCCATTGGACTAATTCAGTGGCGTGGAGAGGGGGGATTTGCTGCTTGGGTAAAAGCCTATCCTCCATAACAATCTAACCCAGGCTTTCGTGCAGCGTATGCAGCGCTGAGCACGATACCATAGTCTCTCAAGACTGACAGAGGCCTGCTTATATAAAAACCTAAGAAGAGCCCTGCCGGATCAGGCCAAAGACCCATCAAGTCCATCTTCTGGGCTCTTCAAGATGCCCCACGAGGCACTCAAGACCACACAAGCCCTGCATCCTGTTGCCCTCCTTTGCACCTGGCATCCTAAGGTAGCCTGGTTCTAAAATCAGGAGTAATAAAATGCATTCCAACATGTTTTTAAGCAAACAGCAGTCATTCTGAGCTGAGCCCTGGAAAAGGGGAAGCCAATCGAACCCTTTCTTCGTCAGCAGTGTTCAAATTCAGCATTCTCTTCCCCCCTCCACCACTTTCTTTTTTTCCTGGCAAAGAAGGGACTTTTTTCCTATAGGGACAAAAATAGACCATGGGCTAAGAAAGGGGCTTCGAGCTGAAAAGCTGGCAGAGGGGAAGGGGTTCAGGAACTCTTCACCCCATCACTGCTCTCCTACGACTACAGCCTTCGGCACCTGCTTTTGCTTGTTAAAAAATGTTGGGAAAGTCCCTAGAACATGGTGGGAGAAACCCAGACAAATCCCCCCTATTGTGGGGGAGGAGGAATGATGCCGTTGGCTCCATCTTTGTGCCTCCAGCATACATCTGCAGAGGGCTGTTAGTTCCAATCAATGCTTTTTTCTGGGGAGTGGTCTAGCTAGTCATCCCCAATAGACTAATCACATTTATTATTCCCATTAATAAATAAATATGAGGTAATTAGCTGTTGAGGTGCAGGTGGAAAAAGGTGCCAGTACTGAGTACTGATGAGTACCCCCGGAACAAAGTCCTGGTTTCAATCTATACATGGACTGCATGTGAACATGGATCCTGGAGGGGACCAAATGGTGTCCATTGGCCATACCAGCCATATACACCCAGCCAAAATCTCTGAACGTGAGTCCCTGTTGTTAGCACATCAAGAATCTACAGATGGACCATGTGCATGTGCTGAGGATCCCTCAAAAGTGTTGCCAACCATACAGGTGAGCAGTATGGTCACCGGACACACTCCTTCCCCATCCATGATGCCAACATGCCAATTTTCACATGGAATGCCAAACTCTGGTTTTGCCAAGAGTGGGCTGTGGGTGACTCCAGCACTGCCAACCTGCCATCTGGGGTGCATCGCAGAGAGGCAACATGTGAGCACATCTCGATGCCATTCCAGGAATGTGCATCCTGCCTGGTGATTTCTGCAGAGACACAACAAAAGCCGGTCACAGCCTCTTCCCAAGGAATGTGAGAATCTGGCTCTGGCAAGGGCTGTAAATAAACCCAGCCCACAGAAGAGAGCTGTCTAATAACGAGGAGCGGCAATTAATCACATTCCGCTGGGCCGCCTCTCCGCCTCTCCGCTTCCTCATTGTGGCTCTTCTGGTGGCATCAAAGGAACCAGTCCTCCAAATCTCTTGAGAACCCTCCCATCACAGTCCAAGGAGAAGGGTCTATGAGAAATGAGAAGTCTGGGGAGGATGGGCTGGAGAGGCCAGCAGGAGCCCCTCTATTCAAATGCTGGGCTAATGCTGGGAATCCTTGGGGCCACCCTAATGCTTGGGGCCACGCTTCTTGCTCTCCACTTCACAGAGCCTCTGCAAAGCTTAGGTGCCACTCAGGACTCTTTGAGGAAGGGTGGGACACCAACACAATAAATAAATGCAAGCTCTGAAGTCAAATTCTCCCAGGATGGGGTGGGGAGGATCAAAGGGCTGCCAGATGCAAGGGAGTGGATCTTCCCTTTCTGGTTCAGGTTCAGGTTCAAGTTCAAGTAAAGCTGCTGGCATCAGATTATTAGCAAAGTTATTCATCATAGTGCACCAAGTGTTGCGCTACCTGGACACTGTGGGGAGGGTCCTGCGGAAGTGTGACTGGCGGTGACCCATGGCAAGGATTTCTTGGCTGTGGTCCCTGGACTCAGGGTGATGCCCTCTAAAGAGGCAAGAAGAGCCAAAGAGCCACAAACCCCCTTCAGCACAGCAGCACTTGTTTTATCTCACAGCAGTTGGCAGAGCAGATTCTTCGCTGCTAAATAAATGGTGCCAAGATGCAATAATTGAACTCAGGGTATTTGGTTTTATGATGAAGAACAATCCTGTCCCCCAACATAAATCTAGGAAGGGTGGCTTAGGTGACCTTTTCCAAGAGCAATGTGGGTTGGTGCTGCCTGCCGGGTGATGAATGCGGCACAGCGTCAGCACAAAGGCAACTTGGTGAAAGGGCATCTGGTCTTCCCAGATATCAGGAGAGGACGAAGAGGAAAAAGAAGGAGAACGAAAGGAGGAAGAGGAGGAAAAGGAGGAGGACATCAACCACTGGAACTGAGGAACAGGAAGAAAAGAAGAAAACTACAACCCCTGGGAACAAGGAAGAGGAGGAGGAGGAGAGCACCAAGCTCTGGGACTGAGGAAGAGGAGAAAGAGGAGAGGAGTCATGGCACTCCAGTGCCATGACTGCGGAAGAGGAGGAGGATGCTAACCTCTGTGACTGAGGAAGGGGAGGAGACAGAAAACGCCAACCCTGGGACTGAAGAAGAGGAGGAGGAGGACGCCAAACCCTGGGGCTGAGGAAGAGGAGGATAATTCCAACCCCTGGAACCAAGAAGGTGGAGGAAGAAGAGGAGAAAGAGGAGGAAGATGCTAACCACTGGGGCTGGGGAAGATGAGGAAGATGCCAACTCCTGGTACCTATGGCTGCTTCCTATTCCAGCCTGGTTGATGGGCTAAGGCTTTCCTTTTTACCAAGCAGGCTGAGATGCTAATGGAAAGGGAAAGTGGTCATCAGTAAAAAAAGAGGAATCTGGTTCTGCTCCCCCTGTTATGACCCATTCCTTTATGAGTCCTTCCTATACATTCTGACGCAACTGCTTGGGCCTTCTCTGGGAGGGATCAGAAGTCCAGGAAGACCCTTTCCCTTCTGGAGAGGCACCCATGGTCTTGTCACTGGTGTGCTGCTGCCCTGGCCCGCACGGCTCACCCTCTGAACACAACTGTGCTCTGGCCCTGATGCATAGAGACCACATGTGGCATTCCCACTGCGATGTGGCAGGCAGCCTGGGGGACAGCCCAGCTCAAGGATGACTAACCAGAGCTTCATCTGCACGCATGTGTTTCGCATTGGGGCCATTAAAGTCTCCTCAATTAGGAATGCTACCAAGCCACAGTGTGAATCCTTAATTGGAAACATCCGCAGATAAATGGAGACGGAGCTTGCAGCAAAGATGCCAGCGCTCCAAAGGGTTCTTCTGCTGCTGCTGTCATGTGAGACGGGATGGAGGCCACATGACGGGGGATCAAAGTGAGGCAGGCTGCGCATGGGGGTCTCTCTGGCCAGTTCTGCCAACAGATCAGAGACTTCCTCTCAGCCTGGCACATTTTTTCACACTGGTTGTGAGCGCCTCGAGCTATCCTGGAAACACTGAGACACTTTCCAGCCATGCCAGATGCATGGTGGGGGAGCAAGAATGGCACGATTAGCATATTGCTGGGCCACTTGGCCTTTCTCCCAGCCAGCCTCCCGCCAAAGAGGGGCTGCTCTGATGCTCTTTTCTGTTTAACCAGGCAATGTTTGCATAGCGACTGGAGAATACTAAGTACTCTGCAAGTGGGAAGCACCCCCGAAAACGTCCTGCCTGCTGTGATCCAGGATTATTAAAAAGAAAACCCAGAAGCATTTTATTTTCCTTACATATGTCACATGTAATTTGGACCGGATGAGCTGCATCCTCGAATTATTAAGGAACTGGCAGATGTCCTTGCAGAGCCTCTGTCGATCATCTCTGAGAAATCCTTGAGGAGTGGAGAAGAGCCTGGACTGGAAGAGGGCAAATGTAGTCCCAGTCTTTAAGAAGGGGAAAAAAGAAGACCCGGGAAATTATAGACCAGTCAGTTTGACTTCAATCCCGGGCAAGATATTAGAGCAAATCATAAAACACACAATTTGTGCACATCTAGACAAGTACTCGGTGATCAAAACAACCCAGCATGGATTGACCAAGAATAAATCTTGCCAGACAAATCTGATCTCCTTTTACGATGGGGTTACGAGCTTCCTGGACATGGCAATGCTGTGGATGTCATTGATCTTGACTTCAGCAAAGCATTTGACAAGGTCCCACATGACATTTTAATTAGGAAGTTGGAAAAATATGGACTAGACGGGGCAATTGTTAGGTGGATCTGCAACTGCCTTGATGGCCGCACTCAAAGGGTTTTAGTAAATGGTTCTGTATCAACCTGGAGGTCGGTTTCAAGTGGGGTCCCCCAAGGCTCTGTCTTGGGACCGGTTCTCTTTAACATCTTCATTAATGACTTAGAGGAAGGGATACGGGGGAGCCTGATCAAATTTGAAGATGACACCAAACTGGGAGGAGTAGCAAACACATCAGAAGAAGGAGAAACCTCCAGGAGGATCTGGATAAACTAGAATCCTGGACTGTACGAAATAGAATGAATTTCAACAGGGAGAAGTGGAAGGTTCTGCACTTGGGCAAAAAAACCAAAAACACAGGTATAAAATGGGGGATACTTGGCTTGGCAGCACAACATGTGAGCGGGATCTTGGCGTCGCCGTGGATCACAAGCTGAACATGAATCAGCATGTGATGTGTCTGCAAAGAAGGCAAATGCCATTTTAGGCTGCATTAAGAGGACTGGAGCTTCCAAGTCACGAGAAGTTCTAGTTCCTCTTTATTCTGCATTGGTGAGACCTCACCTTGAGTCCTGTGTTCAGTTCTGGGCTCCTCACTTGAAGAAAGATGCAGCCAAGCTGGAGCAAGTCCAGAGGAGAGCCACAAGAATGATCAGTGGGATGGAAGGGAAGCCCTACCAGGAAAGGTTGGGGGAACTTGGGATGTTCAGCCTGGAGAAGAGGAGGCTGAGGGGAGACATGATTGCCCTCTTCAGATACCTGAAGGGCTGTCATAGGGAGGAAGGGGCTCCTTTGTTCTTAGCTGCTTCTGCTTCTGCTTCTGAAAGCAGAACTAGAACCAATGGGAACAAACTGCAAGAGAGGAGATTCCGGTTGAATATTCGGAAAAAATTCCTGACTGTGAAGGCGGTTTGGCAGTGGAAGAGATTGCCAAGGGAGGTGGTGGACTCTCCCTCACTGGGGATCTTCAAGCAGAGGCTTGGCGAGCACTTGTCGGGTATGCTCTAGGGGGAATTCCTGCTGCAGGCAGGGGGTTGGACTAGATGACCTACTAGGTCCCTTCCAACTCTAGGATTCTATGACTCTATGATTCTAACAAATGCACAAATGGTTAGTGCTTTGCAGAGTGAAGCCGGGGAAGAGAATGGAGAGTGACAGCCTCAGAGGACACTGGCAATACCTGATAAGTCAGTGATATTCAGAGTGGGGTTTGGGACCCCCTTCTGTGATTCTGAGCTCAGGTCAGGGGGTCAAAAGAGGTTGGGATCTGCCATCTTGGAATCTGGAGCTGGGCTTTCCTGGGAGTAAGACTTACTGAACATGACTTATTTCCAAGTAGACACGGAGGAGCTCTGATAGAATAGATCTACAGTCAGAAATTCAGAGAATCTGCGCAAAGAAAGCCACTGTGATTCCCATAGTAGGTGCTCTTGGAGTGATGCAGGAACATCTAAACTGGCCTCCAGAAGATCACAGCTGCCCACTCCTGGGAACTTCACACATATTGAGATGATAGCTTTGGGATTCCTAATTCCTTGGATAGGAACTGAATCACAACAGAGTCAATTTCAGCCAAACACCTGGCAACGATGAATTAGTACATAATAATAATAATGTGAAAATAGTCCCCAAACATTGGTATTGTTAATTTTTATGGGATCTATGCAGAGGTGGGCCCGGCCTGGTCCAACATCTAGTTCACCGGAAGTGGGCGTGGTCAGGGGGTGGGGAGGTTCTGGGGCGAGCCGGGGAGGGCCAGAGGCGAGGCTGGGGGCGGGGCCTGGGAAGGCCAGGGGCGGGGAGGGCACGTGGGCGCACGCGCAGTGCATCCTGAAGCTGGCCAACCAGCTGGTCAGCTAGCTTCAGGAAGCTCTGCGCGTGCACTAATATTCTAATGTGCTAATAATGAGCTAATGCTCACCAGCTTCAAGACACACTGCGCGTGAGCCAACAAAAGTTGGCACATGCACAGTGCCGTGGTGGGCCTGCCGGGAACCGGTATGGCTGGTTTCCTGGCTCCCCCCTTGCTACTGGATCGGTAGCGGGGGGAAATTTAAACATCCGGTTCGGGCGATCCGGCTCGAACCAGTCAGTGCCCACCACTGGTTCTATGTAAACTGTCCAGGATAAAATCAGGGGTCAGCCAGATCTGGTTCTGGCTGTCATAAACCCACCTGGCCAAACAGACTTGTGGGCAGACAGACATGTGGTAACACCCAGTGCATCTCTGGGGGGTACTAGGAGTGGGTCTCCATGCAGGACTTGGAAGCCATGCATCAGCACACAGTAAAATCATCAGCCAGGCACTGCTCCATGGACCACAGCAGGCAGTTTGACTTGGCTGCTTCATGGGAGGAGCAGTTCCTGGAGAGTCTGGCAGCCACACCTCGGAAGAACATGAGGTTGGAGTTTGGGCAGAGTTGAGGAAAGAAGCACAAGGTCTGCAGGCAATGGGTCCTTCCGACAGGCAGATACAGTTTCTGTTTAGAAGAACATGATCTACGACAGCGGAATCCACGTCCCTGAACTGAGCATCCCCAAATCCTCCACACTCACGATGGAGCAAGGCCTACATTCCTCAAAGGCATCGAGAGGCTGCTGACTCCTGGAGAAGTAAACAGATGCTGGCCACAGGTCTGCTTCTTCGTGGCTCTCCAGGAATATTTTCAGAATCTTTTTTATTTCCTTCTTTTCAGATTAATGGAACTGAAATGCATCCTCAACAGCTTCTAGCTTTTATTTCACAGTTGGGTATGAAGCAGGCACATGAAAGAGCCTGGTTGAGAATCACACTGTGTGCTGCTGCCAGGCTGCAAAGTCCCACTGGAGACCCACTCCTCATCCCCCCCCCCTCAATGATGCAGAGGGTGTCTGCCTGGCCGGGTGGGTGCCAGATCTGGCTGACCCTGATTTCATCCTTAAACAGGCAATTTGGAAATAGACTGGGTTCTCCTGGTAGATTTGCATGGGTTGAGGGGTGGTTGGATTGCTGAGGTATGGAATCGACCTTTCAACTTTTGTATCTTTTATTCTATTCTATGTTCTTTTTTCTCCCCCTAATATTTTTGCTTTGTTTTCTCTGTGTTTTTCCCCAGTAAATTATTAAAATAAAAAAAATCTTTAGACTTTCCAAAGCTGTTTTTCCCTACTCGGGAGCCTACCATACCCAAGAACCAGGGACTGCCCAACAGGGCCTGAAGCCAACAGCTGCCTGAGGCCATACAGACTCAATAGCATAGCTGGAAGTGTGCAAAGGGGTTCCTAAATATGTTGTGCAACAGCCCCTCTTCCTCCTCTTTGGAACCATTCTGGGTGTGGGGAGCAAAACAGAGGGATGAGCTATGCCTTGCACTTTCTGCTGCCTTCACCCTGCCTGCGCAGCACCTGAAACCCCAGCACTGTTGCAGGGGTGGCCCCCAAAGTACCAGTGGGGAGGGCCAAGGAGTTCCATGGGGAGCAGAGCTCAGATCATTCCCCAGCCCCCCAGCAACCTGGTGTCAGTGGGGGCTGTGGTGAGACCGCCTGGGAGGACTACGAGCGCTACAACATGGAACCCATGGGAGTTCATATGGGGGAGAGTTTGTACATTTACCGATGTCCCAGGTACCCTCCCCTTGACATGGATCTCTTTCCAGACTCGAAGTTTGGTCTGTGAAAGATTTAACGGAGCTGCGCAACAGAGGAAGGGGGGACTTTGGACATAGGAGTGGAATTACAGTGGGTCCATCTCCTCGCTGGTATGTGAGAGGAGGTGTGAGGTTTCTCCCCTGGAGTATGAAGGGATATTGGGAAAGGGCGGTCCAGGTGGGAAATTTGAGTGATGAAGAAACACGGGAAGGAGTTCAGTTGGAGGAGTTGCTGTGGAGGAGGAAGGAGGTGTATGCTGAGGCTGGAGGAGAGGAGGAGGATGGTGTGGCTGCTGGGACAAGAATTGATCCTGGAGACACCTAAAAAAAGGAGAGAGAGAGTTAATGGACTATTACCTGGACGGTTGAACAGACTTTTGTGTTGTTGCGTGCCTTACCTGTCGGGGAGCCTGCGTGCTCAGTTCATACCAAAGTTGAACCTGTAATCAAGAGAACAACCATTGAGAAACCGTTATGCTTGTGTGCCTCCTCCTGAAGTAAAGTAATCGTTTGTTTGATACTTACCTTGTGTGTCTCCTTATTGAGAATTCCAAGAATGTCTGATGTTGAAGATGAAGAGGTAGCCCAGATCTCCTTCCCCAGTAGGAGCTTTGTCACTGAAAGAGGCTCAGGACGGGCGGGAAGGGACCAGGGGCATGACAGGGGCCTCCAGCACGTCCACTTGCGTCCAAGCAGCTCGTCTCCAAAAATCCAGGCTTCCTCCCTGGGAGTTTCATCTTGTCTGTTTGGCAATTTTCTCCTGTGCTGATCCTGTTTCTTGCTCTGGCGAGGAAGCCCTCGATGAACAGCACAAACAGCTCACATGTGGGCAGCCCACAAGTTCCCCGCATCCCCCAATCCTCTCCCCCTTCCTCGTCCAGCATGTTTGTGTTTTTAACATTTTCAGCAACAAACTTAAAACAAAGCAGATGTGACAATGAATATTTATCTCCAGCATCTCTGCATGGGATTTTGCTCTCAAAATCGATAAAATCAGCTGCTCGTGGTCCAGCCCAGCCTTGCTCCTAATATACGAGGCACGAGGGGCACAGGGGGAATTAGCAGGAAAAACTCTGCATTAAAAGCAAGATGGAAACCAAAGAGCCGGAGAGATTTACAGGCAAGGAGACGGGCTGTTTGTTTGTAATGAGAACTTTTCTATGTGCAAAGAACATGTATATTCTTCATTTTATGATGGCAAAAATGGGTTTGGATGATGCGGAACAGAGCAGGCAAAGGCAGAGTAATTGTTGAGCTCAGGAATTGGGGAGACGAGGCGGTGGCTGTGAGCGGGACAGCATACTCTGGGGAGTGCAAGTGCTGCCATGTTGGCCAACAGCAAACCATGTTCCATGTGGACATCAGGCCTCTGTGACTGAGCATGGTTCAGAAGGAACCAGGATGGTGGTGGTCTAACTCAGACCTGGCTCTTCTTGTGCCTGATTTTTAATGCCCACCAAAGGAAGAGGTGGGCTTGCCAAGCGGAGATGTCAGGACAGATCCTTGCGATGCGGTAACCACTGGATGGGAGGATGCAGCAAACTGAAAGCAAAAACAGGAGCCGTCAGCAACCAAAGCCTCCTCCAGCCACTTGCTCCCAGTCCTGGCTTTGACCAGCAGGTGAAGAGGGAAGGTCCAGCAGGTCCACTGCTGAGGCAGGTTGAAAGAGGGAAGCTTCCAATGAACTGCAGGTCTTGGCCATGTGCCAAAAACAGGGACATGGGTCTCCTGGTCACAGGATTGCCAAAAGAGCAGAAAACCAGCCTAACCTGTTCTAGTGCAAGGAAACCAGTTGCATGCAGGGACCAACAAGATCACCAATCTAGATCAGGGGTCTCCAGACCCCAGTCCTGGGGTCAGATGTGACCCTTGGTGAGCCTCCATCTGGCCCTCAGGGAAGCCATCCAGAGGTAATGGGAACTCTGCTCTCCCCACCTTGGGAGGGTTTTTGGAGGGCTGGGGAGGCTGCATGGACCTCCCCTCTCTGCCTGTGAAAATGTTTAGGAACTGATTTGAATTCATTCATTCATTCACAAGTCCCGTCACTAATATATTCATTTATGTGAATTAATTCAAATTTGAAATGTAAATCAATTCTCTTTTCCCTTCTGGATGTGGTCCTAACCTAACCCTGGTCAAGATCATCGCCTGCATGTCTAGCAGCTACTGCTAAAATCTGGGGCATGCAGGCTGCTTGTATGAGCAGCAGTCCTGGCCAGTGCAAGGAGAGGCACAGAAGTCTGTTCTCCTCCTCCCTGTTCCTCCAGCCGCTCACCCTGTCCCTGGGAGAAGGCAAGGGAGACTCCTGGGCAGCTCTTTCTCCAGGTCTATCCTGGCCTGGCAGCTCCCAGATCAGAGCTTTAGAAGGGTGAGAAAGTCCAGAGGTACAAGATGGTCCACTACGGGGTCCCCTCCTCAGCATGGACCATCGTGCAAAACTGAGCTTTATGAGCACCTCCCTCTGCCCCCCCCCCCCCAGCCCTGGCATTCATTCTCTGTTGTTGCTTTTGTGAACTGCCACTTCCCATCACTCTTCACCACTCTAAAAATAATGAAGCTGGGTGGTGGGTGAGGCCGCCCCTGCCTCTGGCGTCCCAAGCTCAGAGCTTTGCCTCCTTCTCCAAACCCTATAAAAGTTGCCAGGGGAGCTGGCCACATAACATTTCTTTGTAAGGAAGTGAAGTGTCAGGCACCCAGCTGGGAGATATATACTGGGTTCCCCGGCTGGCCGCTCCAGTAGCGAGTGCAGGGACAGGGCAGAGGGAGAGATGGAGCCGGGAACACCAGGATCCTGTTTGGGTTTTTGGTTACTGCATTGCTCAAATATTTATTTTTATGGGTGTTTCTATCACAGCTCTTTCCCAAGTCTAAATATTTGGATGATCAAGGAGTTCAGGCTGAATTGGACTGGGGGGGACTCCTCACTTACTCGACCCGGGTGGTGCAGCTGGCAGAGGCCCTGCTCTGTGCCTTGGTTCTCTCTGAGCCACCAACCCATTTACCCACACTGCCCACCACCCACATGCGCATCTCCTGATATCCTTGTCTCCTAACCCGTCTTGACACTTAAAATTCAACTTAAAAGCTTTGCTAACTTTGCAGAGATCTTTAATGCATGACTGTGGGGAGAAGAGTTGCTTTGAGTTGCAGAGGAGCTGCGGGGACCCGTGTTGGGAGTGGAGGCCGCAAAGGGAATCCAGCTTTGTTCGCCTTCTGCACACAAGACAGAGACACCCACAGAGGAGGAGGAAGAGGAGGAGGAGGGACAGCCATCCCACTGATGCCGGGAGAGATGAGCTCTCTGGGGCTCAGCACATGGGGAGAAGCTTCACAGGATGAGGCAGATGCCACATTTACATGATGCCATAGACTGGCATCATAAGCACACATAACAGTTCTCTGTCCCAAGGAGCTTACAGTTGTCAGTCAGGGTTGTCAGTCAGCACAAAGGAACCAAGGGGAAGAGGGACAAGCCCAGTGCCATGAGCAAAGCGAGGGCCCTCAGTTTAAAATCATGTTTGGGTCTTTGGAAATGTGATGGCACTCTTCACATTCTCACGCATCAGGGTGAGCATCTGTCCTTTTTTTCTAGGACATATCCTCTTTTTCAGCCTTGTGTCCTGGGGGAAAAAAACCTACATTTTCCTTTTCTTCTTTGTGAGCAAGCAGAATGTAGTAGCCCTCTTGTAAATAATAAACCATACGTAATAGACTATCTGTAACAGTGTATTCATTCATTCAATCAATTCATATTCCACCTTTCTACTGAAAGGAAGGTACCCTAGGTAGTTAGTTGTAATAGCTTTAATTTTATCAATAAGTAATTAGGGTCCAGTTAGGGCAGGGTGTCCAGACGACTAGAAATGCCTGGACTCCCCTGGAAAAGGTGGGCCCAGAGGGAAAAGGGGAAAAAGAGCCGCCCCTCCGGGATTCCAGGCATTCCTGCTGGCCCTCTCATGCAGACTGGCCTCAGATGTGTGTGTATGAGTGTGTGCTAGTGTATGTGTGAGAGTGTGTGCTTCTGTGTGTTTGTATGAGTGTGTTCTTGTGTGTGTGCCTGTGTTTGTGTGTTTGAACCACATAACTTGGAGTCACTGGCTTGTGTTATGCTACTACAAACTGTCTCTTAAATGTCTGGGTCTGAATCATGCATTTTACAAGCTTCTCAATTTAAAAAGTGTTGAAATTAAGTACAGGAAAGCATTATAAGTATTTTTGTTTTATGTCCTATGTGTGTCTTACAATTTTTTTTAAGCAGGTAGGAATTTTGGCCTGGGGGTAGGAATTCTGGACTTGGGGTTCAGGAATTTTGGGTTTGGCATCTGGTCACTCTGAGTTAGGGCAACCTCTGCTCCTGCCTAAATCCTGTGGTCACCTGGGGGTGTCACAAGTGCACAGGCATGTGTTTGCCTCCCTATACCACCATGCGAACAGGAAGACCAATCAGTTGTGCTGGGTAGGTTAGGATAGTAGGTTAGGATAGCCCATAGTGTTTTAATTAACCACATGGAAGCAATATATAGGAGCATTTTTAGCTTTTTTATCATATTCTACATTTTTGTGGCATACATTTTTGGGTACCTTGTCCTCTTTATGGTTACCACATATGGTCAGCCTGCTTTGGGTCTACACATAGTATCTAGTTCTTGCAAGAACTTCTGACATTTGCTGGAGAAAACCAAAAGCAGCACTTAAATGGCCGGAAATTTTCTGACCAGTTTCTACAGCATCCCTGAGATGTGTCCATCCAGCCTCCATTTGAGAATGTCCAGTGAAGGATAGCCCACAATGACTCTGGGCAGCCTGTTCCAGGACTGGGCAGCTCTTATGGCTGGGAAATTATTTCTTATGTCCAGCCTAAACCTGTGATATTTCAACTAACATTCCTCAAATACAGCAGTTTTCAGCCACTGTCCCAAGGCACATTGGTGTGCCATATTGAGGAGATGCTTGATTGAGGAGTTTAAGGGACAGTATTGGAACTTTTCAGGATGTGATCTTGCTGCCAATGTGGTGTGGATCAATGACAAAAATGTGTGCTTTGAAAACTTTAGCATCTTATCTGTACGTCATGAGATGAAACAAGGTTGAAAATTATGTCTCTAAGGATGCAGTCCTAACCTAGACTGGCACAGCTCATTGGTCTTCCCATTCCTATGGTGATGTAGGGAGGCAAGCGCATGTTTGGACACTAACCTAAACCTCACCCAGGAATGGTGCAGAAGTGTCTTGCAACACTTTGGTGACACCTCCAGGACAGCACAGGATTTAGGCTGTAGCTTAGGCCAGCCTAAGCGAAGGTTAGGATTGCAGCCTAAGGAGTCTATGCTGCTGTGTGACCCCTGCTTGAACAGTGCACTAACAAGGTGTTCAATGCATTTCTTTTGCACATAAAAAAATTTACAAAAAAATTAAAAAGTTTCATATCTTCAGTGATGATATTGCTGTTGAACTTCTGGGAATGCTGAATTCTGGGATTCATGGAGTTTGGTTTCCAAAGGCAGTTGAGCACAACACTGGTTTCAACCCACTGGTTCCAGTCTTGCACTCAGGAGCCATGAGGAGCAAGCCTTCCCCTTCCTCAGTCTCCTGACTTCCGCTGGAGCAAAACCCAAGGCCAATGGGAGATGAGAAACCTTGAGACTGGCCAAAAAGATTTCAGTGAGGCTGATTCTCAGAGGTGGAAGATGCACATGCTAACCATAAGCTCTTGAGATGTGGCCAGAACCGAAAAGAAATTGGAGTGAAAAGTCTTCTTCCTGTTTAGGTGAGACATTCCTTGCAATCACTAACTACCTCCTTGTACCAACACACTTGAAGCAGACAAAGGTGGAGCACCATCGCTTCTCCTGGTTGCAAACCTTGAGGAGTCTGGCTGTGAAGAGCGGCTTCCTGCCCTTTGGAGGGGAGTTGTGCACAATTGGCTTCTTTCAGCCTTATCCAGGCCGGTGTTTCTCTGCTCTTTGCCCCACACACGGATTCCAGGACGCCAGTAAGACGATTAAAATCCGGCTCTGGCACGATGAGAACCTTGACTGGAGAGAGATGTCAGAGGCACACCTGGATGCGATCAGGCAGTTTAATTTCCCTTTCAAATTACTAGGGAGACTTGATGATTTCCAGCGACTTCTCCACAGCAGCCCATCCCTGAGCCCTGGACATCCAACATCTGCCTGCTGTATATACTATGTGCACCTGCAGCTGGGGTCTGGACAGAGGGGATGGAGGGCTTGTGGATGGTGGGGAGAGTGGATGGGAGCAGAGGGGATGGACACAGCCAATCCACCCAGCTATATGATGGAAGGACAAGGGTTTTTATTATATATTATATGATTTATTCAATTTTTATCCCTTGGATAAGAAAACCCAAGGCGGCTAACAACATTTAAAAAAAATAAAACACAATTAAAACTGGATAAAAACAATAAATACAATTAAACTATGTAAAGATGTTAAAAACCCAAGTTAAAAACAGTGGCAGATAGCAATTAAAAAACAGGTGGAGAGCAATAAAATAATCTTAGTTAAGAGCTATCATTGGCTGTCTAAATAAACCGCTTTTAGGTCTTGCCGGAAGGACAGTAATGAGGGAGCTTTTCTTATATGAGTCACATCCCCCAAAGTCCCCACAGTGCCACGTCCACTCCTTCCAGCCAAGTGAACAGGATGCTGGTGAGAGGGAAGGAGACCTGGGATTTCCACAGACAACTGCTCCTTGCCATGCCAGGCCAAAGCAGTCTGGAGACTCAGCACCGTAGAGCTGCACAGCTTCCTCTAGGCTCGACCTGGCTGAGGCAGCACCTGAGGTTGCTTCCAGGGTTGGTGACGCAGCAAGGAGTGGGACAGAGCCGGAGCATGAGTTCCTCTACATCCTGGCCTTCCCTGTCCTTGGAATTGGGGGGGGGGGGGAAGGTTTCTCTTTCCCATCGTCTCGACAGTCACTGGGCTGGCCCTGGGTGTCAGCAACACTTAGTGGTTTTCATTTCCTGGCCTGAAACGGTGAGCCTCTCTCCCAGGCGGCTTCCCCCTTTTTATAGTCGGAGGTTGGATTTGAACCAGTGACTCAGAGGTGAAAGAAACGGGCTTGCCAAATCCTTTGCCACCCAGAATCCCCTGGGCTTTTTCTTCTCTGGCCTCTCATGTACGTCCTGCAAAGCAAAGAGGGAGGGAGGAGTATTTTAATGGGGATGGAAGCAAAACCTGAGCTTTCTGTTAAATGAGAGATGGAGGGAGGAGCCCCTTCCCATCCAGGAAAAACCTTTGGAAGAAACTCGGCTCAGAGTCATTCAATCCCCTGCCAACTTCCTCTTCTCCTGCTGCCTGGCTCCATTATGTGGCTGGGGGGGGGGGAGATGGGGAGGGGCAGGCACCGAGCCCTAACCATAGGCCACAACGTGATGCTGTCACCCTTGTTTGCACGAAACTCTTTCTCTTTGCAAAAGGTGCACAAACTTGGGGGCTCAGATGTAGCCAAAACAGCCAGAGTGCCTGGAATCCCCATTCAGGACCCTATTTTGTTCAGTCTTAAGGTGCCCCCCCCCCCATTCCAATACCCCCAGCTTTATGTTTTCCCTTCATTGGCAGTGCTCGACTCCAGAAGCAAGCGCAGAACACTCTTCTGGAGTCAGACATGCATGTCATAGAATCATAGACTCATAGAGTTGGAAGGGACCTAGTAGGTCATCTAGTCCAACCCCCTGCCTGCAGCTTGAAATCCTCCTAGAGCATCTCCAAGTACTGTGCAGATCTGTGTTTCCAAGCTGTCAGGGGTGACCCTTTGTGCCATTTCTATCTTCATCAATTCCTAATTAACTTTCACAACTCATTAAAAAAGGTCATCTATATATATAAAAGAGAAAAGTCACTCACTGACTGACTCACTCACTCATCACGCCCTGCCAAAACCGGTGGGCCTATAAGCGTGAAATTTGGGGTGGGTGTTCCTTCCGTGACGGAGGGGTGCACTAAGAACCGGTTTCTGGAAATTCCAACCGGAAGGGGGTGAAAAGGGGCGCAACGCGTTTTCCTCCCTATACTTTGCATTGAGAATTGCTGACTCAGCAACATTCCACCCCAACTGCTGGGCCTGAAGCATGGAATTCTGGGAGTTCCTTCTGTCACCTGAACTCCCACCAAGAACCCTCTGGAGGAATTAACCCTTCAGGGGCTGAAAAGGGGGCAACGTGTTTCTGTCCTATACTTAACATGGGAGACTGAACAACATCAGCCAATTTGGTGCTCAGACCCTGGTGCACTGGGGGATGTTGTTCAGAGGAAGAGGTTGTGCTGGCGAGGATGCTGCGCATGAGGGGAAATTGCGCATGGGGGGAAATTGCGCATGTAGGAAAGTTGCGCAGAGGGAAGTTGCATATGGGAGGAAAATTGCGCACGGGGGAAGTTGCGCAAGGGGGAAAGTTGCACATGGAGGAAAGTTGCGCATGGGGCAAAGTTGCACACGGGGAAAGTTGCGCATGGGGAAAATTGCACATGGGGAATATTGCGCATGGGAGGAAGTTGCGCATGGGAGGAAGTTGCACATGGGGGAAAGTTGCACATGGGGGAAAGTTGTGCATCGGGGGAAATTTGTGCATGGGGGGAAGTTGTGCATGGAGGGAAGTTGCGCATGGGAGGAAGTTGCGCACGGGGGAAGTTGCGCACGGGGGGATGATGCGCACGGGGGGATGATGCGCACGAGGGAAAGTTGCGCGTGGAGGAAAGTTGCGCAGGGGGGAAGTGCATATGGAAAGTTGCGCATGGGGAAGTTGCGCATGGGGGGATGATGCACATGGAGGAAAGTTGAGCATGGGGGAAGTTGCGCATGGGGAAAGTTGCGCATGGGGGAAATTGCACATGGTGGAAGTTGCACATGGGGGAAGTTGCGCATGGGGGTTGATGTGTATGGGGGAAGTTGCGCATGGGGGGTTGATGTGCATGGGGGAAGTTGTGCATGGGGGGTTGATGTGCATGGGGGGAAGTTGCGCATGGGGTAACTTGTGCATGCTGGGTTGATGCGCATGGGTGAAGTTGCGCATGGGGGTTGATGTGTATGGGGGAAGTTGTGCATGGGGCGTTGTTACGCCTGGGGGAAAGTTTTCCATGGGGGGTTGATACATATGGGGGGATGGCATACAGGGGAATTTTACTCCCACAACGCGGGTACGCCTTTCGCTAGTCTTTAATAAAGCATCTTTAAAGGACAGAATGAAAAGAGGCATATCTGACTTGGGATAGGGTCAGATGTGACCCACCATTAGCTGTGTTGGATGAAGCCACCAGTAGTTTTGTCGGATGGAGCTACCTGCCAGCTGAAGAGCTCATTCCTCAGTTTCCCTGTCCATCTTTGGACTTGCAAGGGAGCCCCTGTGGGCCTACCTGTGGTTCTGTGGATCAGAGTGGATGCTGGATCTGGCAGGATCCCTCCAGATGACTATTACAGTTGCTGCAGTGAGAAAGGCTGGGAAAGTTGGCGGAGGAGAGGCCAACGTCTTTGATGTTTCCTGGAGTCTTGCAAAAGAGTGAAGAAGGCTGCGCACAGGGAGGGCATCCTCAGGAATGGGATCTGGGCTGGTTTCAAATGAAAGTGAAGTCCCTCTGATGGTTGCTGTGCCAAAGTCCAGGGAATGGAGTCTCTCCCTGAGCCCCAGCCCTTCCTTCTTCCTTTTTGGAAGTTCTTAATAATTCAGGGAAGGAAAAAAGGGACACTCGGATGACTTCTGGACAACCTGGAGACTCCTTGATCTCCTTAAACGAGATCTACACCTAGTGGTTGAAAGAGGGTATGAAACATTCCCTTTGACTTAACCTGGGAAGAGGCTGGAGACTTTCAAAGCAGATGAAGCTTCTTTGGAGACGAGGGTGTGTGACTGCCAGATTCTTCTCCATGAAAGTGCATGTGGGTCCCTTGAGATCTGGCCTGGCTAAAGGCAGAGAGAGGCTGCTCCTTCCTTTCTCCACAACCTGCTCCTTGGGCTCCTCGTCTCTTGTTTCAGCACCTGTGGAAAGAATGGAGCTGGGCAGGCTCCCATTTAAAATAAAGCCGACAGACAGACAGACAGACCAGGCAGGAAACCTGGGGTCAGAAACTGAAAAGAGTTCCATTTGGAAACAGTCACACTTTTCATCTCCAGGAGGATTTAGGGGCAGCTCATGCAATCAGTTCTATGGTGTAGTTGCCCTTTCAAACCACAGATTGGGTGGGGGGCCTGGTTAGATTGATTTATTATTTATTTGATCTGTATCCTGCCTTTTTTTCCCAAGAGGAAACTCAAGATAGCTAACAGCAATTAAGAGAATAAAAGTACAATCCTATTTGTGTCTACTCAGTTCCATTGAATTCAATGGGTCTTACTCCCAGCCTAAGATACAATTTACAAACTGGATAGAAGTAGTGAAAAAAGATGACAAAACACCATTCAAACTATACAAAATCTGTAAAAACCCACTGAAAATCATCCTTGTGAGTAGGATTTCTGCCCCCAGAAATGGGTGGGTGAAGAGGACAAGTTCTGCCTCGTTTTTTGTTTTCTTGCTCCTGATGTTTTCTCCCAAGGTTAAAAACATCCAGTTCCCCCTTTTCAAAAATTCTGTGACCCCCAGAGGACTGTGCCAGGTGCATCTCCTCAAGTATTGGAGTAGTCTTGCTCTCGTGTCGCTGGCAGGTTTGATCTGCTCCAGAAAATGAAGACATTTGCTGAGCCAAGACAAGGAGGGCTGGCGGCTGGCAGTGGGTGGTGAGTGTGCACGGAAACCTCAAAAGGAAGCAGACGGTGGGAAGGCCAACCCTGTGGGCTTCAATAGAAAACAGTCCTGCTCCTTCCTAGTCCCTGCTCCCCCATTTCAAATTAGGCCTGACACTTCTGCTAAGTTCTTTTAATAAGCCAGGTTTGTTCATTAAAATCGGTTCATCGTGAGTGTCAGAAGCAATTTCCAAGAAGAAACGCTTGACAGCGAGGGAGCCACCCCCTCTCCGCCATCCTGTCACAGGTTGCCGGCTGCAGGCCTTCTTGCCTGGAAAGAGGAGTTTCCTCTCTTGGAAAGGGAAAGAGGAAGAGCAGGGTGCCCAATTTCCCCCCAAACACCCATAACTAGGTGACAGCACTTCAGACTCCACCGCAGCATCTGAAGGACAAAGCAGTGGAGGGCAAATGCGGCTCTTGAAGAAAGATCCTAATATGAGAGATTTCTGGGGGTCCCCAAGTAACCAGAAGAAACCCTGAAAAAATGCAAGCTCCATCATCAGAAGCTGTATTTTGCGGGGACAACACCTGCAGGCAGTGGCATACCTAGGTCATTTGGCACCCAAGGCCCACAATTTTTTTTGTCACCCCCTATGTCAATATTGTTTAATTAATTATTATCAGTATTAATTAATACAATTAGTTATATAGTAATTAATATTTACATATTTAAAAATCACCTAGCCCATGAAACCTGTTTTATTTTTGGTGGGAGGGACTGAGGTTGCCTTCTATAGCTCTTGTTGAGCACCATTTTCAGTGGATAGCATCAGTCTAATGGCCTTGCATCAGGGTGACCCTATGGAATGGAGGACGGAGTGCACAAAAGAGGAAATTGAAGCAGGTGTAGCTCAACATAGACAGGTTTAAAAAGCAGCACTTGGCTAAATACCCTCCTCTATGCAATGCTTACATGTAGAGGCACTCTGTACTCCATTCTGTATGGTCACCCTGCCTTACATTCCTCTGCACCTGACCCAAACATGAGCAAAGACACCTTTGCTTACTCATGAGTAAATGTGGTTGTGTAGCTCAGTTCTACTTTCCATAGGACTCAATGATCAGGGACTTTCTTCTGGGTTGATTTGTGGGACCTGCGTTTATTGAATCGGGATCATTCTGGGGTCGTTGAATTCCTCTCAGTCTGCTCTTTCCAATGGACAAGGCACATTTTCCTACTCATGAGTACAGCCATGATATGGCTCAGTTTCAAGTTCCATAGGGCTCCATCAAGTTTTTCTGGCCATAACCTTTGATAGGAAGAAGATATTTCAAATCTCTTTTTTGCATTGAATTCTGCTGGAAAATATGGATCCAAAGATATATGATGTGCTGGGGTTACTGCAAAGAATTCAGTGATTTTTTTTTGTGATTTTGTGAAATTTCAGGGATTTTTTGTGATTTTGGTCATCCCCCCCCCCCCTGAGTCGGGGGGGGCCCAGACCCCGCAGGAATGCCACTGCCTTTGGAATTGCTGTATGCCCTGGAAAACTGGGACTGTCCCAGCTTTGTGGAAGATAATTATGGAAACCCCAAACTCCTGACACCTGCTGTCTTCAATGAAGGGAAACATGGAGGGGTCTCAGGATCAGAGCTGAAACAAAAGACAGGATCAGGAGAGTGTGTGTGGAGGGGGGAGGGCAACATTAAGCATAAAATATAAATCTGAAGGAAAGGCCCACATGCAGAAAAGAAAGCAAATGCCTTCAAGGCAGAGCTCAGCAAAATAAACAGAAACATGTTTGAAGGAGGAAATGTGAGAGAAGATGAGCCTGTGGAAAAGACGGACACTGCAAATAACTGGAGAAAAAGCAATATCGAGAAGAGTGAAAGGAAAGGGGAGAATGGGGTGAGCAGAGCGCAGGGGGATTCCTTGGAGGCAACTGGAGTTCTTTGAACATCATTGGATAGGCATGACGTGGTGCATGGTGCACATATATGGCTCCTATAAATATAATAGTTCCTACAGCTTTGGGGAAGGAGATGCAATAAATTCTTTTATAAAGGTGAGAAAAAGTGGCTTTCTCATGGAAGATTTTTGTATGACATTCTGGAGTCCTTGACGGCCACATAAGCCTAAATAACTAGACCCCTTTTATTAGGATATGAAGAAACCCAAGCAGGCTCCCAAGCACCTGAGATGGTTGCAGACCCTTCTGTCTAGCTTGGACTGCTCTCTGCACCGGAGAGACTATTTCTGGGCCAGACCTGCAAGACCTCTGAGTGCTCACAGGTGCAGCAGAGACTCTGCCTTGCTCAGCATCAGAAACGGCCTCTGCCCTTCCATGAAGCTGCCATAGTCCTCCTGCTTGGAGCCCTCATATTGCTCCTTGCAGTGCTGGGACCTGCTGGAAAGATGCCAGCTGGTGAGGCACACGTCCCCCTCCCCACCTGGCAGCGACACCCAAATAGCCCAGCCTTGCCTCCCCCTCCCATCTTCTCTACTCTTGCTCACCCAGGGACTTTTCACTGGTATTTAATAAAGTCGATTAGGCAGCCTCCTAATTTGCTTTCATAATGAACACATAATTGTTCCTGCTGTTACAATGTAGTGACTCTCCAGTGGAAGTGGCGGGTTCTGTGCAGCGGCACAATAAATCACGGAGGAGCCCAGTGTCTGAGGGAGGCTGCTTCTCCTCCCCATAGGAAGGAAACACATCAGCCTACCACTCCTGGCAATGGGAGGCATCACAGAACCAGGCAGGTAGGGAAAGTGCTACAAGCTGCCACCCTCAAGGGCCAGTGGCTTCCATCAGGGCTGCACTCCTTGGGTATCTCTTGGTTTCCTCTTCCTGATCTCTCCCCTTCTGCTATGGATCCTGTTTTCCAGGAAGCCTCCTGGATTTTAGCTTTGTGTTCTGGAAATAACATCAATGCCCTCCTTTTCCTTGTAAGCAGGCAGCATGTAGCATGTGGCCTTCTTGTAATTAATAAAGTTCACATAACAAATTATAATAATAATTAACATAGTGTTTAAATTAAGGTCATAAATCAATATACAATATTTACTCAAATCTAATACTCACTTTTTCAGCCAAATTCAGTTTCCAAAATCAGGATGCACATTAGATTTGATGGCTCATTAGATTCGAGCAAATACAATGTATTTATTATAAGTATAGGTCAGTATTTAGTTTTAACTGTTGACTATATTGTCTTTAAAAATGTAACATAAACCTACTGTTGTATAAAATAGTGCATTTTGGTAAAAATCATAACATAAACCCATTGTTACGTTATTGTTGTCATCCTTGTTGTATACAGTAAAATTAAATTTAGCACCCCATGTGCATAATTCCCCCAAGCACAACATCTCCCCATGCGTATCAACTCCCATGCGCAACATCCCCCACACACATCAGTCTGCCGTGCGCATGAACTCCCATGTGCATCAACCCCTCGTGCACATCATCCCCCATGCACAACATCTCCCATGTGCATAATTCCCCCATGCGCAACATCCCCCACACACATCAGTCTGCCGTGCGCATGAACTCCCATGCGCATCATCCCCATACGCATATCCCCCATGTGCATCAACCCCCACGCACAACATCCCCCATGCGCAACAATCCGTCATGCGCAACATCATTCATGAGCATCATTCCTCCATGTGCATCAAATGCCCATGCGCATCAAACAGCCATGCACAACATCTCCCCATGCGCATCAGTCCCCCATGTGCAACATCCCCCATGCGCAACATCACTCATGAGCATCAGTCCCCCCATGCATATCAGTCCCCCATGCCCATCAGTCCCCCATGCACAACGCTCATGAGCATCAGTCCCCCCATGCACATCATCAGTCTGCCATGCGCATCAACCCCCATGCACAACTTCCCTCATGTGCATCAACCCTCCATGCGTAACTTCCCCCATGCGCAACTTCCCTATGTGCAAGTTCAGGGGGTTGGGGCAGAATGTTGATGAGTCATTAAGTCTCCAATGCAAAGTATAGGGAAAAAAACGTGTTGCACACCTTTTCGCCCCCTTCCGGTTGGAATTTCCAAAAACCAGTTCTTAGTGCACCCCTCAGTCATGGAAGGAACACCCACCCCAAATTTCATGCATCTAGGCCCGACGGTTTTGGCAAGGTGGTGATGAGTCAGTCAGTCAGTCAGTCAGTCAGTCAGTCAGTCAGTCAGTCAGTCAGTGACTTTTCTCTTATATAGATATAAGGGGGGTTGATGCATATGGGGGGATGGCGTACGGGGAAATTTTACTCCCACAACGCGGATACACCATAAGCCATCCCCCCATATGCATCAACCCCCCATGCACCTCAACCCCCCCATGCACAACTTCCCCCATGCGCATTAACTCCCCATGCGCAACTTCCCCCATGCGCAACTTTCCCCATGCACATCAACCCCCATGCACAACTTCCCCCATGCGCAACTTCCCCCACACGCATCAAACCCCCATGTGCAACCTCCCCCATGCACAACTTCTCCATGTGCATCAACTCCCTTGTGCAACTTCCCCATGTGCATCAACCCCCATTCGCAACTTCCCCCTGCACCTCAACCCCCCAAGCACAACCTCCCCCATGCACAACCTTCCCCATGTGCATCAATCCCCCATGTGCAACTTCCCCCATGCGCATCAACCCCCCCCCCCCCATGCGCAGCATCCTCCACAGTGTAACCTATTCCTCCTAAGAATATCCCCCAGTGCATGAGGCACTGAGGGTTAATTTCTCCAGATGGTTCTTGGTGGGAGTTCAGGTGACAGAAGAAACTCCCAGAATTCCATGCTTCAGGCCCAGCAGTTGGGGAGGAATGTTGCTGAGTCAGCAATTCTCAATGCAAAGTATAGGGAGGAAAACGTGTTGTGCCCCTTTTCACCCCCTTCCCGTTGGAATTTCCGAAAACTGGTTCTTAGTGCACCCCTCCATCACGGAAGGAACACCCACCCCAAATTTCACACTTCTAGGCCCAGTGGTTTTGGCAGGGCAGTGATGACTGAGTGAGTGAGTGAGTGAGTGAGTGAGTCAGTCAGTCAGTCAGTCAGTCAGTCAGTCAGTCAGTCAGTGACTTTTCTCTTTTATATATATATAGACTAGGGAAAAGCGTACCTGCGTTGCGGGAGTAACATTTCCCCATACGCAATCCCCCACGGCACATCAACACCTCATGCACATCAATACATCATGTGCATCAACACACAATGCGCAACTTGCCCCCATGCACAATTTTCCCCATGCACAACTTTCCACCATGTGCAACTTCCCCCATGCGCAACTTCCCCCCATGCGCAACATCCCCCATGCGCATCATTCCCTCATGCGCATCAGTCCCCCATGCACAACTTCCCCATTTGCATTATCCCCCGTGTGCAACTTTCCCACATGCGCAACTTCCCAAATGTGCATCAACCCCATGCGCATTATCTTCCCATGCCCATCATCCCCCCATGCGCATCATCCCCATGTGCAACTTTCCCCCATGCGCAATTTCCTCCCATGTGCAACTTTCCCCAAGCACAACTTCCCCCATGTGCAACTTCCCCCCATGCGCAGCATCCTCACCAGTGCAAGCTCTTCCTCCGAACAATATCCACCCCCCCCCCCCCCCGTGCACCAGGCACCAAGCACCGAATTGGGTGGATGTTGGTCAGTCTTCTGTGTTAAGTATAGGACAGAAGCACATTGAGCAGGCCTTTCTAAGAAACAGCTGAGGATGATTTGGGGAGAGAGAGAGAGATTGGCAGGCAATAACTCCCTGGTGTACCTACAAACTGTTCTTGTCTTCCCATCACCTCTGATCAAAAGGCTCTTGGAAATGATCCGGCACTGCCAGTTTTGCTTCCCAAAGACCAGAGTGAGTGGAGCGAGAGCACCCCGAGCAGCAGGGATCCCTCTTTCAATCTGCCATCAGCTCCCGGAGAAAGCAGCCATCTGTCTCCAGCCCGAGGGCAGCAAATCACGAAACACGTTAGTGCGACAAACAGGTGTTTCGCCCCCAATTTTTCTCTCCTCTGATCCTGATACAGCACGATCCATTTCGGGGAGGGGGTGCTATTCTGGTCTTTTGATGGGGTCTTTTATTACCATTTTGTCAAAGAAGCTGCTGTCAATCTACAGTGTCTGGCTCCATCACCGAGTGGGTGGAAGGACTCGGCCTTTGTCTTTCAGGCATGCAGCGAGCTCAGCCTGGCACTGGAGGCTGGAGTTTACCATAGAATCCTAGAATCCAAGAGTTGGAAGGGACCTAGTAGGTCATCTAGTCCAACCCCCTGCCTGCAGCAGGAATTCCCCCTAGAGCATCCCCGACAGGTGCTCGTCGAGCCTCTGCTTGAAGATCCCCAGTGAGGGAGAGTCCACCACCTCCCTTGGCAATCTCTTCCACCGCCCGAACCATCAGGAATTTTTTCCGGATCTCCTCTCTTGCAGTTTGTACTCTTTGGTTCTAGTTCTGCTTTCAGAAGCAGCTGTGAACAAATGAGCCCCTTCCTCCCTATGACAGCCCTTCAGGTATCTGAAGAGGGCAATCAGGTCTCCTCTCAGCCTCCTCTTCTCCAGGCTGAACATCCCCCCCACCTTTCCTGGTAGGGCTTCCCTTCCATCCCACTGATCATTCTTGTCGCTCTCCTCTGGATTTGCTCCAGTTTGGCTGCATCTTTCTTCAAGTGAGGAGCCCAGAACTGAACACCTGTTTCTAGCTACCATCCCTCTAACTTATACCAGAACTCTTTAAGTGAAACACACTTTAAGTGAAGCAGATTTTTCCATAGGAAATAATGGAAACTCAGACGATTGGTTCCACAACCCCAGAAATATTCATATAAAAATATTAACTGGATGTAAAAATGATGACAAAACACTGGATTTGAATTCAAAACATGCATTCAACATACATGATCCTATGAAGCTACTTAGGCTGCAATCCTAAAGACACTTTCCTGGGAGTAAGCCCTATTTAACACAATGGGGCTTACTTCTGTGTTATCATGGTTAGGAGGCTGCGATCAAAGACACTTTCCCAGGAGGCTTACCGGGGCTGCTGCTGGAGGTTCAAGGTGGCCGCTTGGGGCACTTGGGGGCAGTTAGGGGCAGCTGCCTCTGGCACCCCCAGGCAAGTTGGGGGCGGTTAGAGGCAGCAGCACTAGCTGGCAGCCCTTTTAAAGAGCCTCCACACGGAGCATCAGGGCTGCATAGCACGCATGCCCATAGCACGCACGCTTGTTAAGTGAAGCAGAACTTGTTATGTAAACCATGTTTATAAGCATTTTCTGACATAAGCATGTTTATAAGCATGCTCTGGTATATTCATGTTCTGGTATAAGCATGTAACATAAGCATGCTTCCAGTATAATGCTCTGCGTGTGAATGCAGAGCCTGTGCCTGAGCATCTCAGAGATTGATCAGTGATATCCGCTCAGGTCTCCACAGGACATCTGCTTCACACCTATATTATTAGGTTTTCTGAGGCTGAATCCTGGTCTGGGAGAAAAACCACAAAGTTTATGGGAAATCAGGCAGTGCTACTCAGCTGTTTGTTCTTCTGAAGCAGGAGCATAAAGGAGATTCATGCAGCTAATGCTTCAGAAACCTCTCAGAGCTTGAGAGGGGTGGCAGAATTAGAGGGGATCATCCTGACTCTTAGAGACAGTCAGGTGTGGGTGAGGGAGGAACCCAAGCAGGGAGTGCCAGCATGTGAGAGAAGCCAGCCAGAGGCAGATCAGAGCATGGCAGCCATTTGAAGCGCAACCGGGAAAGGGGATTTCAATGAAACAAATTGCATTTAAAGCCATTGCAAAAGCTCCCATCCTAATGAGCAACTGTGGGGTATGAGGGGTTTAGGTTACACTTGACAGACAGAGTGGCTTCTGGTGCACAGGCAAACCAAGAGCCACAGGGCATGTGGAAATGAGAGATGGAGTTGACTTCATCGGAAGGAAGATGCCGCAAGAATGGGAAGTGGTCAGCGAGTCATAGGCACCGGACATCAGATGTTCCCCTCCCCAGACATGAATGCCCCCCAGAACTAGGGTTGCCATAATTCTCTTCCACAAAATTGGGACAGGACCCTCTGCCCCATTTGCCAGTCTGGGAGCACAATCCCCCCAAATTGGGATTGTCCATGTTTTTCGGGACATATGGCAACCCTACCCAGAACCATTTCCAGGGAACCAAACCTTTCCCAGAAGCCTGCAATGATGGGTTTGTTTGTCCCCACTCCAGAAATGTTCATTTTCTCCCATTTTGTGGGTGCATCACAAAGTTGCCTTTCTATGAATCCACTCCTGGAGCAGCTAGTGATAAAACTAGCCACAACCAGTGCAGTCCTGAGTATGTCTACTGGTCAGATGCAAGCCTTTTGAGCCTCACTTCCACCACTACATGTGTTGCCTTTATAGGATTGCAAACTCCAACACCTGCCAATCTGGAAACTGGCCACTGATTAGCATGAAGTGCAAAGGGAGGAAAGTGCCAGTTTGGAGTCTTTCCCTCCTGGTCAAGCTCACTTAACCACTGCCTGGTCCATGGAGGTCAAGGGGCCGAGATGCAAACATCAGAGAGCTGCACATCATTTGTCATCAGTGCAAGTTGATCTCAGGCCTCTGGAGATGTGAAAATTGGGTGGCATTAACTCCACAATTGCCAAGTTAACTGCCCATATCAACCAAGCTACAATCAGCAATAAAAAGTCTAAAATAGCCCAGAGCCGCCGTCTGCCGTGTATATAATGAGACTCACACCAGAGAAGATGAAATGCCAGAGATTTATGGCTTACATCATTTGAAATAAAATATATTAGTGAAGGAACTTGTGAATGAATGAATTCAAATCAGTTCATAAACAGTTTATTTATTTGTTCTCCACCTTTCTCCCTGAAGGGCACCTAAGACATCCAACTCTCCAACATAGAGAGAGAGGGTGATATTCAAACCAGTGAGGCACTTTCATGCACACAGAGAGAGGAGGTACATGCCACCTCTAAATACCTTCTGGAGGTTTGGGAAGCAGAACTTTCCTCATCTCTGGAGAATTATAGGGGCAGATAGAGGGGGCTTGCTGCAGGGCACATGGAGGCTCACCAACGGCCACATCTGACCCTGAATTTCAACAGGGAGAAGTGCAAGTTTCTGCACTTAGGCAATAAAAGTCAAAAACACAGGTATAAAATGGGGGATACTTGGCTTGACAGCACAACATGTGAGTGGGATCTTGAAGTCGCCGTGGATCACAAGCTGAACATGAGTCAGCATGTGATGTGTCTGCAAGGAAGGCAAATGCCATTTTAGGCTGCATTAAGAGGACTGGAGCTTCCAAGCCCCAAGAGGTTCTAGTTCCTCTTTACTCAGCATTAGTCAGACCTCACCTTGAGTCCTGTGTCCAGTTCTGGGCTCCTCACTTGAAGAAAGATGCAGCCAAACTGGAGCAAGTCCAGAGGAGAGCAACAAGAATGATCAGTGGGATGGAAGGGAAGCCCTATGAGGAAAGGTTGGGGGAAATTGGGATGTTCAGCCTGGAGAAGAGGAGGCTGAGAGGAGACCTGATTGCCCTCTTCAGATCCCTGAAGGGCTGTCATAGGGAGGAAGGGGCTCATTTGTTCTTAGCTGCCTCTGAAAGCAGAACTAGAACCAATGGGGACAAACTGCAGCAAAGAAGATTCCGGTTGGATATCCAGAAAAAATTCCTGAGGGTTCGGGGGGTTTGGCAGTAGAACAGACTGCCAAGGGAGGTGGTGGACTCTCCCTCACTGGAGATCTTCAAGCAGAGGCTCCACCAGCACCTGTCAGGGATGCTCTAGGAGGATTTCCTGCTGCAGGCAAGGGGTTGGACTAGATGACCTACTAGATCCCTTCCAACTCTATGATTCTATGACCCCATGGACAGGGATTGGATGCACCTTATACACTAATATGGAGAGTGTGCACTTTTAATAGTCTTGTGCATAAACCAATGTATCAAACCCTCATCACAACCACAGTCACTACTGACCATCCTGATCTCAATGAACCAGAAAGCTGAAGAAGAAGCAATAAAATGAAGAGCAAGGGTCTAAGAACAATGGAGGAAAAAAGAAAGTTTCTCTGCTCGTTCTGCTCCACCCCAGGATTGGGTGGACTTGAGGAAGAAGTCCTTGTGGAGTCCTAGGTCTGTAGCAAATGACTGTAGCATAAGCTCCCACTTCTCCCTCCTCTGTGCATGTCTCTGTTCCTCTTCCAGCCCAGTAGGAATTACCAGAAGTGCTCAGCTTCCTTTCTGAAAATCCAAAGCAACTCTTTGGAAGATACTTTACTCGTCCAACAGCAGTGCCAGTGGACACTCCAGTCAGTGTGATGCGCTCAATGCTCTGGGGATCCCCCCTTTCCACCAAGCCAGGTCTGAGCAAGAAGACCACCGTCTTGGCCGCTCCGTGGCATGCGACGCAATCTGGAAGCGATTGGAGTGTTGTGCTTCTCCAGCGGGAATGCCAGGCCCTGCTCATTTCCTTAAAGGAAACACAACCCGGGGGGATAATTAGGACTTCTTTGCGTATACAATCTCATTTTGTTTATCCAAAGCAAATTAAAAAATGTGGTCCCCAAGAACAGAGAGCCAGGCAGATAAAGGAGCGATCAGATCCCAGGCAGCTTTCATTACAGACCCGAGTCACAGAGTTTCTTTTCTGGAACGGAATGTGCGCGCATGCATGTGCACGTGCATTAATGGGTTTTAATAATATTATAGGCTCCAAATTGACAGAGCTGTCAGTAAAATGAAGAGCCAATCTATTAAACCATCAATCAATTAGTTGTACCTAAATCCCACTTTTCAACAAAAAGTTCACAAAGCGTTTTACAGAGAAAATAAAATACAGTGGCGCCTCATGTAAAGTATGTTTCGCGTAACAAACAAAAATTTCTCTAGGATTCTGCTTCACGTAACAAACTGTGCTTCACGTAAAGAACACATTCGTTGGCAATTGGGGCAGACGCACTGGCCGGCAGCCTGTTTAAAAAGCTTCAGGGCTGCCAAGCGCACCTGCCCATAGCGAAAGCAACACTTCCATGCTGTTCCTCCTGTGGCCGGAGGGAGAGAAGAGCAGTGGAGAAGAGGGAAGCAGCTCAGGGCTGCCAGAAGGGAGCAGGGGAGAGAGGCTCAGGATGGAGAGAAGGAGAAAGTGGGGAGACACTTGGAAGGTGTCTTGGATTGCAGCCTCCTAACCAGGTCTACCCAGAAGTAAGCCCCATTGTGTTAAATGGGTCTTACTCCCAAGAAATTAATAATTTTTATATGAATTTTTTGGGGGTTGTGGGACCAATCATCTGAGTTTCCATTATTTCCTGCGGGAAAATCCGCTTCCCATAAAGAACGTTTCACGTAACAAACATGCCTCCAGAACGAATTAAATTTGTTACGTGAGGCATCTAATATCTAATCTATATATATAAAAGAGAAAAGTCACTGACTGACTGACTGACTGACTCACTCACTCACTCACTCACTCATCACTGCCCTGCCAAAACCAGTGGGCCTAAAAAGTGTGAAATTTGGGGTGGGTGTTCCTTCCGTGACGGAGGGGTTCACTAAGAACCAGTTTTTGGAAATTCCAACGGGAAGGGGGTGAAAAGGGGCACAACATGTTTTCCTCCCTATACTTTGCATTGAGAATTGCTGACTCAGCAACATTCCGCCCCAACTGCTGGGCCTGAAGCATGGAATGATGCACACGGGGGAAAGTTGCGCATGGGGGATGATGCACATGGAGGAAAGTTGTGCATGGGGGAAGTTGCGTATGGGGAAAATTGCGTATGAGAGGAAAGTTGCGCATGGGAGGAAGTTGCGCATGAGGGAAGTTGCGCATGGGGGGATGATGCGTATGGAGGAAAGTTGTGCATGGAGGAAAGTTGAGCATGGGGAAGTTGCACATGGGGGATGATGCACATGGAGGAAAGTTGCGCATGGGGGAAGTTGCGCACGGAGGACGTTGCGCACGGGGGGATGATGCGCATGGAGGAAAGTTGCGCATGGAGGAAAGTTGAGCATGGGGAAGTTGCACATGGGGGATGATGCAGATGGAGGAAAGTTGCACATGGGGAAAGTTGCGCACGGAGGAAGTTGCGCACGGGGGAAGTTGCGCACGGGGGATGATGCGCACGGGGGAAAGTTGCGCATGGGGAATAATGCACATGGAGGAAAGTTGCGCATGGGGAAAGTTGCGCATGGGGAAAGTTGTGCATGGAAGGAAGTTGCGCATGGAGGGAAGTTGCGCATGGAGGGAAGTTGCGCATGGAGGGAAGTTGCGCGTGGGGGAAGTTGCGTATGGGGAAAATTGTGTATGAGAGGAAAGTTGCGCATGGGAGGAAGTTGCGCATGAAGGAAATTGCGCATGGGGGGATGATGCGCATGGAGGAAAGTTGTGCATGGTGGAAAGTTGCGCATGGGAGGAAAGTTTCGCATGGGAGGAAAGTTGCGCATGGGGAAAAGTTGCGCATGGGGGAAAGTTGCGCATGGGAGGAAGTTGCGCATGGGGAGAAGTTGCGCATGGGGAGAAGTTGTGCATGGGGGGTTGATGCGCATGGGGGAAGTTGCGCATGGGGTAACTTGTGCATGCGGGGTTGATGTGCATGGGTGAAGTTGCGCATGGGGAGTTGATGTGTATGGGGGAAGTTGTGCACAGGGGGTTGTCACGCCTGGGGGAAAGTTATTCATGGGGGGTTGATGCATATGGGGGGATGGCATATGGAATTTTACTCCCACAATGTGGGTATGCCTTTCGCTAGTAGCCACTAAAGGGCAAAGGTGGTGCAAGTGGTTAAGACACTGTGCCTGTTAACCAGGCTGCAGGTTAGAGATCAGGTTCTACAAGACAGGGTGAGCTCCTATCCTTAGCCTCCTCTATCCTTATCCTCCTGCCAACTTAGTTCAAAGGCATGGAAATGCAAGTAGACAAATAGGTACCTCTTCAGTGGGAAAGTAACAGTGTTCCGTGCACACGCACGCCACATGTTGGACAATGTTGGCTCTATGGCTCTGGAAACAGGAATGTGCACTGCATCCTACAGTCGGTAATGACTAGCGGGACACCTTTACCTTTTTACCAATGGCTAATAGCAAATGACCACATGGAACTGCATGTGCACATATGTTCAGTATGTGTATGCATGGGTTTTAATAATATTATAGACTCCAATATAATAGATTTCTATAGGCAGAGCTGTCAATAAGTGAAGAGCCAAACAACCAAGCAAGAAAGCAAGCAACAGTATTTATATTCAGTAATGCATTTCAGTTCACAAAGCAGTTTACAGACAAAAATAAAATATCTGACAGCTAATGGCTACTAAGGACCTCCAATAGGGTGCCCTATACGGGCACTAGCAGTAACTAGTAGGGCTTCCTTTTCCCCATGGAAGATGTGAAAAGTTTGGCCAGGAAAGCTTTGAGATTTCAACTCTAATAGAAAGCAGCAGCCCATCTCCACAACTGTTGGTACAGAAGCATAATTGGGGGACGGAGGGGGGCATCCGAAAAGCTGCTGGTTTCCACTTCCGAACTGGCAGATGATTGACGGGGCGACTTTCTCTGCTCTCCAAATCTCAAGCAAAGTTGTTTGTTTGTTTTGCTAATGGGCACCAAGAGGCCTCGGCTCCATTTACAGTGTTAGTGTCTCTCTTGAGCAGAGTGGAATTTAGGGAGAGAGAGAGAGAGAGAGAGAGAGAGAGAGAGAGAGAGAGAAGGGGGGGTCTGGTCTGGGTGGAAAATGTCATGGAAACTTCAGAATTATCTGGTGGAAGCTCTCATGGCTGAGCATGCGCTTTCCAGCTTCCAGTAGAGCCAGCTTGATAGCAACCTTTCTTCCCACCTTTTGCCTTGCTCAGAGGGTGCAATCCTAACCAATTTAGGCCAGCACAACTCAATTGTCTCCTTGATCCCATAGTGTCATGGGGAGGCCAGTACAAGTCTGTGCACTGGCTTATTAACTCCACCAAGATTGGCACACAAGTGGCTTATGGCACTTTTGTGGCACCCCCAGGCTAGCGTGCTGGCCTAACCATGGTTTAGATTGTGGTGTAGGGTGCAGTCCTAACCATTCAGGGTTCAATACTAACCAATTTAGGCCAGCACAATTTCCTTGTCTCCCCTTTCCTATGGTGCTGTGGGAGGCTGGTGCATGTTTGTGCACTGGCCTAGCCCTCCCAGGGGTGGCACAGAAGTGTCTTATGACATTTTTGACACAACATCCTCTTGTACTGGCCTATCTAAGGGTTAGGATAGCAGCCTCATTCACTGCCATTTTCCCAGCATACGCCTGTTGCTTTGAACTTTACAGTCCCAGCCATAATGGATTTTCATGTTATAGCACAACTAAGAGTACTTTTTCAATCTACTCTTTTGCCTACTCCATATATGACAAGATCAGTGGCCCATCATTAAGTCTTCTCCTGGGAAGACTCATGTTTTCCATGCATGTTGATGGCCTGGAAGTTTGCAACACTGGGAAATCTGCCACCTTCTCTGAGGTGAGCAACTTGTGACCTCCAAGCCAAATGCCTTTGGGGTGGCCAAGGAAAGCCCCCAGAATGGCACTGGTTTTGCCCCCTGCCTGGGTCTTTGGAAACCAAGAGCCACAGGGGAAAGACAGCTAAAAGCTGGCAGGCCACAATAAATGGCTGGTGCGTGGACTTTGACTGGACAGGTCATTTGTGGCACAACAAAACAGAAAGGTTTCTTTGGCACTTAGAGTGTAATTCAGAGTAACTCTGGGGAGTCCTTGCTCCAGTGTAAGAACAAGTTACTCTGGATTGCAATATGAATTTCCCATAGGTTTTCACTAGGTGGTGCAGTAACTATGGGTGCAGGAAATGTCTCTTACGTGCTCCCGTAATTACTCTGGATTGTAGGGTTAGTGTTGGAAAAAACACTGAGATTGTTGGTTGTCCTGTCGGCAGGGATTCAGTGATGCTTTTGTCCAATAATTCTGAAAATCTACACTTGCCCACAGGCACACGAGACCTTTGGTTCTTTCTTGTTAACCACAGAAAGGTCCCTTTGGCCAGCAAGCGGGATGCCAATAAGCCCCCTTCTCTGGCTTGGTGATGGAGTCAGGTTTGGATTATACATTTTATGGAGAAATTGATCCTTCAAAAGTTAGTGAGTTCAGGCCAGTAGAAGCCAGAGGCAACAAAGGGAGTTTGGTGTCAGGTTCTTACTTACTGTTTGGAGTCAAACAACCCTGGATGTTACAAGATGGTTGTTTGTTTGTTCTTTCTAAGCAGTCAAACCTGAAAAACAAAATGGTCAGGAGAACATTTTTTTGAGGTGCTCAAGCCCTTTAGATGATGATTCAGCCTGATGGTACCATCAAATCAAGGGCTTCACTTTCCTTACCTAGTCCTGGGGTTTTGCAAATACCAAATACTATGGGATCAATTTGGCAGGACCTGAATGTTTGCCAAAGGCCGATTCCTCACAGGGCTTTTGCACATGCGGCACATGAGGCATTGGGGCAGCTCCCAGGATGTTCACTCTTTGGCCCGGAGGAGGCACCACACAGTGCAGCATGGAGTGAAATCTCCTTGGGTGACCTGAAAAGAGAACACAATTCTGTTCTATCCTGCAGCAGGAAAGCTGGACTCCCCCTTCTCTCCCCACCTTCTCTCGGGCAAGGAGAACATGTGGCTGGCAGATTTTTATTAACTCCGTAACCTTCTCTCTCTATGTTATTTTGCTTGCTTGACAGAATTTAGATTAGACAAAACATGAGATCATTCCTGCCCTGGCGACCAAAAATAGCCCCTCCACCTCCACCTGCCACCTCCCACACTTCTGCTCTCTGGCATTCTGGGCACTGCCAGATCAGTGTGGGGAAGGGGCACCTCTGCCACCGCCAAGTGTTTTTCTTCGAGCCCCCTGCCATTTGTAGTCAGGTGCCTTCAGAGGTGCTGGGGCACATCAGAGACACTCACCCAACATTAGGAAGTGGTGCAGTACTGGTGGTACTGAAGACCATCTTGGGGAGAAAGGTGAAATATAATTCGAATGAATGAATGAATGAAGGAAGGAAGGAAGGAAGGAAGGACCATCATGGATTCTGCCTCAATGGTGGAAAGCACATTTTCATGAGAAACAAGTGTCCTTTAGGAAAAAAGGACAAATTCACAAATCTAATGAGTGTCCTTTAGGAAAGGACCTCAAAAGGTGTCCTTTAGGAAAAAAGGACATTCACAAATCTAATGAATGAATGAATGAATGAATGAATGAATGAATGAATGAATGAGAAGAACCTTCGTGAATGCTCCCCCAAAGTTCATCCTCCAATGATAAAGCACTTGATCCCTTCCCTTGTATTGCCTTTCAGGTACGTATTCTTCCATGAGTGTGTGTTTTCGTGTTTTTTGTTTTTTTTACATTTTCTCAAAAACCTTGTTTTATTGGGATTGTTCAAATTGACTTGCTTTGTCAACAGAAGCAGGATTCAACTTTTAAAAAACAGTGGGGCAGCTCACTTGGTGGATGCTTCCATAAGGCTTGTCTGTCTGACCAAAACTGACTTAACCCTACATCAGGCGAAGCTCCCTGAGTTCCCATAAGCTCGAACGTGTGCATAACTGTCCACTGTTATAAAACTGTTGTTAGCATCTATTCTAATGCTCTTAAAGTGATAAGTGATGCTCATTAGGGTGTACAAAGAGAATATTTGAAATCTGATTCAAAAACTGCATTTATTAAATAAACAATAAATACTGAAATTTGTAATAACAAGGAGGAGCAAAGCTGTAAAAAAAGGCAACCTATACAAACATATTGTTCATTTAAGTTAGTTTAAGTTAGTTAAAGTTGTTAGTTAGTTATTAGTTAGTTTATAGTTGTATAAGTTATATAGTTTGTATAAATATAGTTTGCAAAAGAATCAAGGAAGTGCAAAGGTGGCGAAATTGGCCAGGGGTGTCACTACTGCTCCCACAAAAGAAGCTGGAAAAATGACTAGGGGGTTTCAAACAGCACCTAGATCTAGGAAGGAGGGGCAGGCCTCTTGGCCATCATGGTGCAAAAACAAAATTTCATAGAAAAAATTTTCCAGCTATACCTATCCTAAGGTGGTTAAAAGGCTAAACACACATGGCTCTGTGCAGATGATCATGGATGCACACCTCCCAACGTGGAGCAGCATTAATCCAGAGAACTGTTCCCGAAGCCTTGCAAGGGTGGGGGGCAGTTTGCCAAAGGAGGCCCCCCTTACATTCAGCCCCCTCCCTGCACAAGCTTCCATTAGGGGAACTGGTCCTGCCCCCTTTAAGTAGCCCACAGATTAAACATCTCGTAGATTTGCCAAGTAACAACATATTCTCTTCATTTTCAGTCCTGCAGTGGGAGACCTTGGGTGGAGGAAGCCGGCTATTTCAGCCCAGCCCCGTCTCCTAGCGTTCTAGCAGATGCAGGAAGCTGTTTTTGCATTAAGTGGAAAGCTTTTACTTAACAATAATAAAATGAACGAAATCTGAGCTGGTGCCTCGCATCGAGAATTCCTGCTGGCGCCATCCGTCCATCCGTTTCTAGCCTACTTCCTCTAATGTCCAAACTTCCTGTGACGTCCAGCCCGTGTCCACCAGGTGACAGCCATTAAGCCAGAGGTGCAGCAAACACAAACCAGCCATTGTCAGCTGTCCCATGAAGATCCCCTGCAAGGGGCATCCCCAAAAGCCATGGCCAAACATGTGCCAAAGGAGGTGCAGCTGATGCGCCTCCTTGGCAATCACAGGTGCAGCATATGCTCTCCACAGAACAACCTGGGATGAGTTGTGGAAGGACCAGACCATTGCTGCAATCCTAAAGACGCTTTTCTTGGAGTGAGACCCAGTGAACACAATGGGGGTTACTTGTGAGTAGATGTGGTTAGGATTGTGCTCTTTGCCTCTCCAGTGTATGTCTCCAGCAGTGTTATTTTTCTGGAAAGTAGGTTCTGGTACACACCTATGTGTCTGCCTATGTTTGTATATGCTGCTACTCACACAGAAGTGTAAGGGCATGTACCCCTTGGAGAAAGACTCCTTGGTCCCCACAAGTTGGTTCAGATCAGGGCTTTTTTGGGGTGGGGGATATTTACTGGTAATATGCACTAGCACCTGTTTACCCTTCCCCAACAGCTAATTACCTATCTATTTATGGGATTAAATATGGGATTATTTATGGGATTATCTATTTATTTATGTTGTGAGAATGGCTGATGGTCGGATTCTGAAAGATTTCCTATATGGAGAATTAGTGCAGGGAAAGCGCCCAAGAGGCGATACAAGGACATCAGCAAGAGGGATCTAAAAGCCTTGGGAATGGATATCAACAGCTGGGAAACCCTGACCTCTGATTGTTCAGCTTGGAGGGAAAGGATGCAGCATGGTCTTCTCCAACTTGCAGAGACACTCGTTCGGGAGGCTGAGGCAAAGGGACAGAACCGGAACCAGCGAAATCTGGTGGCTGGGCAGGGGACAGACTTTATCTGTCCTCCATGTGGAAGGGCTTGCCACTCTTGAACCAGCCTTTTCAGCCATACTAAATGCTGTTTTAGGACCTCCATTTCGAGACTGAAGGATGCCAATGAATGGGATTAATGGGAATAATAAATGGGATTAATAATTAGTCATAGCCATGCCACTATGGTGAGTACCATCACCTTTTTCTCCCAGAAAAAAATACTGATTCAGATGATTTGTTGATTCAGGGACACACGTGCCAGAAGTCCTTGGTTCATGCCCATGTGCTAATACAAAGAATTGGGCACATGCTCAAAGAAGGGCCACAGCTCACTGCTTTCCATGCAGAAGGCCCAGATCCAGTCACTAGTATCTTATGGGGTGAATGCATAAGCATGAGGGAGTCCCAGTCCCTAAACATTCTATAGACAAATATTGAGGAAAACAGTTAAGCATCCATGCACGGAGCAGTTATATACCATTGATAGGCACCCCCCTTTTTGAATTGCTTAGGGAACAGAGTGTCACATAAAAGAGAAAACCAGTGAAAAGTGGAATTTCAAGCACAATCCTAAACATGTCTACTCAAAAGTAAGTCCTATTGTGTTCAATAAGTCTTAGGAAAGTGTCTTTAGTATTGCAGCCTTATAAATTGTTCAGTTTATAAATGTTGCTTCCAACGCTTTTTCAGTTAGCAAACTTCAAATGCAAACTCCTGCAGCCACACAAAGATTTCTGCAAATGAATTCTTATTAACTACCGTTCTTTGGGAATGGGAGCAACAACATGGAGGAGCACAATTTTGGCCTTTAGGGCAGCAGAGAGGTTGAAAGAGCGGAGCATGTGTTGAATGAATGTATTGAAAGAATGGGGCTATGGGTGGCGCAAGTGGCTAAGACACTGTGCTTGTTAACCAGCAGGCCAGGGTTCGAGACCCAGGTCAGCCCCACAAGACAGGGTGAGCTCCTGTCCTTAGCCCAGCTCTGCGACGCCAGCTGGATCCAATCGTATCAGCTCTGCCTTTCCATTGTACTAATTCAGTGGCATGAAGAGGGGGATTTGCTGCTTGGGTAACAGCCTATCCTCCATAACAATCCAACCCAGGCTTTTGTGCTTCGCATGCAGCGTATGCAGCGCCGAGCACGATACCATAGTCTTTCAAGACTAGCGGAGGCCTGCTTTATTTTTAAATAAAGAATGGATCATCCAAAAACAAATCTTTTGGGTGAACATGATTCACCAAGTGGGTCCTGACCCACAACATGAGAACCACTGATCTTGCACATATTTTCCTTTTTTAGCAACACACATTCCCAGTCACATTGTGCTCGGAGATGCTTGTCCTAAGGCAGCAGCTGGTTGTTTGCTTCCTACTCCACTAGAAAGAAGTAGACCTATTTTCTGCCTTTCCAGTATTTCCAGGGGGTGCTGATGGGGGGAAGCATCATTCACCGACATGTTTTAAAAGCCCAACAACCCCAAAACTAATGCAGCCAACGGGCCTCCTTGATGACATGCTGAGGAGGTCAATGCTTTTCCATCCAGAACGGCATTTCCTGCCTGTAAAAAGAACCTTGAAATCCATTTACTGCAACCATTTTCATTTCCTTGCGCCTTGGAGAACATCCTCGGCCAGCCTGCTCAGGGGCTGCACCTTCTTCTCCAGCTGCGGTGCTCACCGTCTGGCTAACAGACCTAGCAGGGCCTCCTGGAGAGAAGAAGAGATCTTGGGAGGAGCACACGTCTCCTTTAAATACTTGTTACAGTCTCCTTCATTTGGAAGATTACTCATTTGGTTTGACCTTCCTGGACTTTAACCAATAATATAAATAAAAGTTGCAGGAGCTGCACCTGGGAGTAGTGGTGATTCCTGGAGAAATAGCAAAGAATTATGATGCAAAAAGTTGTTTACAAATACCTGTATTTATGTGAATTTAATGCACCAACTAATCTAATGTGCACCCCTATTTTAAAAGGATTGAAATTTTTTAAAGAAAGGTTTACTGGCAATATAATGTGCAGCAGCAAAGCCAGTACAAAATTTAATTTTACTGCAAACTACAATGAGTTATATGATAATAATATGGCAAGAGGTTTATGATATGATTTTTACCTAGTTCCACTACATTATATAGCAGTAGGTTTATGTTACATTTTTATTACAATATAGAAAGTATACAGGGGTGGGCCTGGCCCAACCTAACAACCGGTTTGCCGGAAGTAGGTGGGCCAGGTGGGTGGGACCGCGGTCAGGGGGCGGGGGCAGGGCAGGGCAGGGCAAGGGGCGGCCTGGCGCACTGTCCTAAAGAGGACACAACTGTGCTTGCATCGAGCTTGGCACAAGCGCGGTCGCGTCCTCTTCAGGACACACTGCGCTTGCGTCAAGCCTGACACAAGCGCAGTCACGTCCTCAACAGGACGTGACTTCGCCTGCGCCGACCTTGGTGGAGGCGGAGGCGGAGTCACGTCCTCAACAGGACGCGACTGCACTTGCGTCAATCTTGATGCAGGCACAGTCGCGTCCTCTTCAGGAGGCGACTCCACCTGCTTCAATATCGACGCAGGCGCAGTGGTGGGCCACTCGGGGGACGAACTGGTTCGCTCACGTTTTGGCCCACGGCTAGCAACCTGATCGCTAGCAGTGGACCAAAATTAACAAGCAGTTCTATAGAACTGGTGCGAACAGGCCTGGGCCCACCATTGAAAGTATACTGATCTATAGTTATAATCAAAATACTGTATTTACTCAAATCTAATGCACATCAAGATTTTGGAGACAAAATTTGGATAGAAAAGGTTAGATTTGAGTAAATATTGTATTTGGCTTCAAATAATGCCAGGTCATTGTGAACAAGATCCTCACACCCCCATCATCATCTCCAGCAGCAGCAGCAACTCCACTTACAGTGGCCATATTCCAAGCAACTACTTGGAGTAGAAAAAGTAAAAGTAGAGTAACAAAAAAACTGTAAGGTAGAGGAAGAAAAAAATAAGGGCCTTCTCTCACCACCTGGACACAGTGTTCCCAGTTATAATCACTGCCTGTTATAGGGGAGTCTTCATGGTCATCCCCAACCATAAAAGAAGCTGCTGTCACTCCAACTATGTCTGTCTCTTCCCTAGTAATGCCTTTCCCAGAACCAGAAGATAAGGCAATCCTAACCATGTCTACTCAGAAGTAAGACCTATTGTTTCCAAGAGTCTCACACCCAGGAAAGTGTGTTTAGGATTGCAGCCTTAAAGACAAAGCTTTGGTGGGCACCTGGTGTGCAATCTGTGTCTGGATTCAAAGCAACAGAAAATTTCAGGGGAAAAAAATTTCCAAAAAGTTGCCGCAGTTTGCAGAAATAGTTGAAATTGAACCAAAATGCCAGAGGCCGTTGAACGCATCCTTTGGAGAGATGATATGCCCCAAAGAGTCCAGCAGCAGCCAGGCAGTGCTCCTTGCAGTGAATGCAAGAGATACATGTGCTGATGGGCAGTCAAGAGGGAGTTGGAGGCCCACATGCTGTGACGTCCCCTTCTCCTGGGAAACATACAGCATGCCAGGGGAATCACAAGTGTGTCAGCCCCAGACTGTGGGGCTGCTGGCCTAAGAGAAAAGGGGGTGCTCTAAATGCACACTGACACCCCTTCTCCACACTTGGCCTCTCCACTCCTTCCCTTCCCAGAAGCCTCCTCCTTCCATAGATGCTTCTTCCTGATAATCAACAATGGATTTGAAAACCTGGAGCAAATTAGAGTCCATTACTTGACCTGACTCTTTCTAAATCCTGTGCATTAATGCAATCAATGAAGAGGAAGCAGACTGAGTGTTTGCAGTGGCCTCCGCCAGCAAAGTGCTCCTTTTCCAAGCCCTGGTGAAGGTCTTGATACTCCACAAACAACAACAAGCTCTACATTTCATTCATTCATTCATTCATTCATTCATTTATTTATTTATTAGAAAGAGACAGAAAATGTAGAACTTCCAATTCTAGCCAATCTGCAGCCCATAGTAATCAGGATGGAGCTGCTGAAGTTGCAGAGGCTCATGCAGAGATACCCGCATTTACGCGAATCTAATGTGCCATTGCATCTAATGTGCACTCCTATTTTAAAAGGCTTGAGATTAAAAAACAGTGTACTGAAGATTGTAATGCATAATTGCAAAGCAGGTATACAATTTAATTTTACTGCATACAGCAATGAGTTATATGAAAATAATATAACAAGGGGTTTACATTGTGATTTTTACCAAATTGCACTACTTTATACAACAGTGGGTTTGTGTTACATTTTTATTGGCATCCTTCAGTCTCGAAAGACTATGGTATCATGCTCTGAGTATCCTCTCCAGAGCATGATGTCCTGGGTAGATTAATATGGTCGATAGACTGTTACTCAAGGAGCAAATCCCCCCTCTCCACGTCACTGAAATAGTCCAATGGAACAGCAGCACGGATACGATTGGTTTTATTACAAAATACAGTAAACTTATAATCAAAATACTGTATTTACTTGAATCTAATATGAATCCTCATTTTGGAGACTTTATGAGAACAATACTAAACATGTCTACTCAAACGTAAGCCCCATTGTGTTAAATGGGGCTTACTCCCAGGAAAGTGTCTTTAGGATTGCAGCCTAAGTAGACTTCATAGGATCATGCATATTGAATGCATGTTTTGAATTCAATTCCAGTGTTTTGTCATCATTTTTACATCCAGTTAATATTTTTATATGACTATTTTGGAGGTTGTGGAAGCAATTGTCTGAGTTTCCATTATTTCCTATGGAAAAATCTGTTTCACTTAAAGAGCGTTTCACTTAAAGTGCAGGCCTCTGAAACGAATTAAGCTCTTTATGCGAGGCACCACTGTACTCAGAATTAAGTCCCATTGTATCGGGTTCCTCACTGATAAGTGTGGATGGGTTTGCAGCCTTAGATTTGTGAGAGATTGATTATGAGAGGTGCAGGACATGCCACCTCCAGGGCAGATGGACGGCAAGGAGGCTGGCTAGGGCAGCTGATCACACAGAGAGGCAGCGCACCTTTATCTGTGCTTTGGACTCCCCAGAAAGGTCCCTTGTCCTCTCTCATCACAATAACCTTCTCCAGACACCCTGTTCAGAAATTCTTCTCTTCCCTCCAGAGATCTCAAGGCAGGTCACAGTTTGCCCAACTTACCTGTTTTCTTCCACTGTCAAATATGCAAAATATCCACATGAAAATGTGACATCTGCCACTCCATGAGCGATGAGAACAGAAGTGAATTCAAGCATGCAAAGTAAAATAAGATTAAAATATGTTAAGAGGCCCCATTTAGGTATGGAAGACATTATCATACCACATTTTTGGAGGGGGGGGGGCAGGAGGAGAGACTGCATCCAAAACAGACCATGGTTGATTGCTATTTTTGTAGTCAAACTGTGTTAGCTAAAAAGGCAAAAGCGGTTCCTGAATAAACAAGGTTGGAGCTTTAAAAAAACATGCACTAAGTAATAAAGTTTGATTCTCAGGAATTGCAAAACAAAAAGAAAAATTCCTAAAAACGGGAAGGGGGCAGAGAAGGGGGCATTGAACAAACAACAGAAATGTGAGTGCAGGTTCAACAGGGGGACACAGGTGCCTGGGTAGACCCATCACACCCTGGCAGGGCTCCCCCCATCAAACCTGGCACCTTCGGTTACAAGTTTGCAGCACTGAGGATAAACCCCTTCTTGAAGTCTCACACTGGCCTGCAAATTGCACCTCCCTTTGGCAGCCACTGCCTGGGAGGTCTCCAAAAATGGGGGGCACTTGCACAGCATTGTGATGCTCCCTGCAAAACTTACCAGTTTGACCTTCTCTAGCTATGTCACTTGTCCCAAGAGAAGGTTTGAACTGGAGCAGGCCCAGGTAGCATCTCTTCCCCACCAAGTTCCATTTACTCTTCACATGAAAATGGTGATGTTTTATTGATTGCATTTTTAATGTTGCATGTGTTAGCCTGCCCTAGAAAAAAACAACTTTGAAGAGGGAAATGTATACAAATAATGATATCTATATTTGGATTTGTATACTCACAAGGAGGAATCAAATAAAAAGAATGTCTGGATTCATCAGCCTTTTTTCCCCTAAGGGGAACAGGGAATCTGGGAATAAGCCCTTTGAACTCAATGGTCCTTTTCTTCTGAGTAGACAGGTAGGCGCACAATGGGCCTGTGAATTCCTTCACCTCCTGTTCACAACCTTCAGTCCAGCCTCCTCAAAGCACTCAGAGATTCCCCTTCCCACCTCTTGCTCACACACACCATTTCAAGAGCTGGAGAACATTTGAGACCTAAGTGGGAATAATGTGCAAATTTGATGCGAGGCCTTGTTCCCATGAGCGAGAACACATCATGCAACCAACGGGGTGTGTTGAAGCAAACGGGCACCTTTCTGGGTAATGGCTATGAAAACGGCTGTGTCTGTCACTGTATGTAAAGAGCCCTGCATTTAATCTTGAAGTAGTCAGAAGGCTTTTCTGCAGATTAAACCTTTGGAGAATGATGGAGGGAGAGAGCAACACATACCCCCTATTCGCTGGTCCATAAATTTTAACATGTCATAATCAGGAGCACACTTCCTTATACAGTGGTGCCTCACGTAACAAACGTCTCACGTAAAGTGTGTTCCACATAACAAACAAAAATTTCTCTAGGATTCTGCTTCACGTAACAAACTGTGCTTCATGTAACAAACACTCTCGTTGGCAGTAGGGGCAGACGCACTGGCCAGCGCGCCAGTGATACTTTAAAAAGCATCAGGGCTGCCTAGCGCGCCTGCCCATAGCGAAAGCAACACTTGTGCGCTGTTCCTCCTGTGGCCGGAGGGAGAGAAGAGCAGTGGAGAAGAGGGAAGCAGCTCAGGGCTGGCCAGAAGGGAGCAGGGCAGAGAGAGGCTCAGGAGGAAGAGGAGGAGAAAGTGAGGAGACACTTGGAAAGTGGATTGGATTGCAGAAGAAAGTCTTTGATTGCAGCCTCCTATCCTTGTCTACCCAGAAATAAACCCCATTGTGTTAAATGGGGTTTACTCCCAGGAAAGTGTCTTTGATTGCAGCCTAAGTAGACTTCATAGGCTCATGCACATTGAATGCATGTTTTGAATTCAATTCCAGTGTTTTGTCATCGTTTTTACATCCAGTTAATATTTTTATATGACTATTTTGGGGGTTGTGGAACCAATAGTCTGAGTTTCCATTATTTCCTATGAAAAAATCCGCTTCACATGAAGAATGTTTCATGTAACAAACATGCCTCTGGAACAAATTAAATTTGTTACATGAGGTGCCACTGTATTTCCATTTATCTCATATCCATTGATATGTTTCTATTGAGGCTGCAATCCTAAGTCCCAGTTAGGCCAGCATCAGTCTTGGCACAAGTCCTGTGCTTAGGGTTGCCATGATTCACTTCCACAAAACCAGGACAGGACCCCTTGTCAAATTGTGTATGTGAACCCAACCCCCGAAAACCTGGACCATCTCAGTTTTCTAGGACATATGGCAAGCCTGCCCATTCTGTCATGGGGGTATCCCAAAAGAGTCATAAGTCATTACTGTGCCACTCGTAGGATGGTTTTGCCAGGGTGCCAGCCTCCCCACACCATCACTGGAACAGGGAGTGGTGAGTTGTGCTGGCCTAAATTGGTTAGGATTGCACCTGACTTGAACAACTAAATAATCATCTTTGACTTGAATGGGGCACATTGTAATTCAGTGCATGTGGCACTCCTTCCTTGGAGAACTGGCAAAATGCTGCCCTAAATTTCCTGCAACTTCATTGGCAGCACTACAGGGAAAGTGGTGCTGTCAAACTCCACTACAGTGGTACCTTGGGTAAAGAATGCCTTGGGTAAAGTATGTTCCAGGTAAAGAACATACTGTTTCCCCGGGCTTCTGACTTGGGTAGCGAAGCTGATTTGGGTAACAAAGGCCAGCTGGCAGCTCTTAAAAGTCCCCACAATGGGGCTTACTCCCAGGAAAGTGTCTAGGATTGCTAATTCCTAAGCATGCCTACTCAGAGGTAAGCTCCATTGTGTTCAACAGGTCTTACTCCCAGGAAAGTGTCTAGGATTGCTAATTCCTAACCAGGCCTACTCAGAAGTAAGCCCCATTGTCTTCAATAGGTCATACTCCCAGGAAAATGTCTTAATGATTGCAGCCTCTTAAGTGTCTTTAGGATTACGCCTTTAGGATTGCAGCCTAAGTAGACTTCATAGGAACATGCACACTGAATGCATGTTTTGAATTCAAGTCCAGTGTTTTGTCATCATTTTTACATACAGTTAATAATTTTATATGAATATTTTGGGGGCTGTGGAACCAATCATCTGAGTTTCCATTATTTCCTATGGGAAAATCCGCTTCACGTAAAGAATCTTTCATGTAACAAACATGCCTCTGGAATGGATTAAATTTGTTATGTGAGGCACCACTTTATCTGCATTATATAATGGGACTGGGGGAAGGAGAAGGTGGGGACATAGAGTTGCCACAGGACATCATGTCATCATCATCATCGCATGGCAGCTCGGACCTTAAGACTGAGAGCACAATCCTAACCATGTCTACTCAAAAGTAAGACCCATGGTGTTCAATGGATCTTACTCCAAGGAAAATGTCTTTGGGATTGCAGTCTGACCCATTTTGCCCAGCAGGGGTGGGGGAAGAGCATCTTTGAGGACACGGAGAGCAAAGGTTTCCAACTATGGAGACTGAGTTGGATTCGATGCTCGCCCTTTGGCTCCGATTCACCTTCTTTCCTTCAAGTGTTTCTCCCCAGAAGGAAAAACAAGTCCCCACATCCTTCTCCGGCAGAACAGGCTGGTCTGCTCCCTTGTATCTTTCTCCGATTAAACAGGATGAAACAGGTTTGGAGGCAGGAAGGAGGCTGGCTAGTTCTTGAAGGGATTCCAGTTGCATTTGAAGATATGAAGATCAAAGAGGTCACTAATAAACTCAATTTTAGAACAAAGGAAAGACCCAAATATCATTTTTTGTCCTGGAAACAGAGCAAAGGATTTTGGATGCTGCTCAGACATACTTCAGTTTTCCCCACTGAAGTAAAAGGCACCCAAAATATATTCCGAGTCCTCTGTGGATAGGTTGGGATGATCATTCCTCCTTGCCTTGATCTTGGGAGGGCCAGGGGTACCATGCAGGAACATCTCACCCCCTGCAAGTGGAGGCACAACCAAAGACACTGTCCAATTCTTCCTCGGGTGTGACAGTTCCGCGGACAAGATGGTCAGATGGAGAAATTAATGTTTCTCTCCTAAAGTGTGCCCTGCCATTGCCAGGATCCTTGACCACCATCAATAACAACAGTACCGTATATACTCGAGTATAAGCCGACCCAAGTATAAGCCAAGGCACCTAATTTTACCACAGAAAACTGGGAAAACTTATTGACTACAGTATAAGCCTAGGGTTGGAAAAGCAGCAGGAACTGGTATTGGGCCCCAGTAGCCTTGTAGCCTTCTTGGAACTCATAGGCTGCAATCCTAAGCACACTTTCCTGGGAGTAATCCTCACTGAATTTAGTGGGGCTTACTTCAGAGTAGACACGCATAGGACAGGATGACCAGAAGCCAAACCCAAAATTCCTGAACCCCAAGGCCAAAATTCCTTCCCGCTTAAAATAATTGTCAAAAAAGTTTTTTTTATTTTTATAGTTTTGGGTTTGGGGCCATAATATTTGATAGGAAGGAGATATCTCAAAACTGATTTCTGCATTGGATTCTGCTCTTAATACGAATCCAACGGTATATGACATGATGGGGTTTGATCCTGCCACTTTTCAGTTCACCCGAGTATAAGCCAAGGGGGGCTTTTGGGGCCCATTTTTGGAGACCAAAAAACTTGGCTTATAGTCTAGTATATATGGTATTTATACACTGCACTTTTTCAACAAAAAGTTCACAAAGCAATTTATAGAGGAAATCAAATACCTAAAGGCATCCCCCATCCAAAAGTAAAAACAGTTGAAAAGTGTTGAAATAGTTGGTCTTTAGAACAGCAGAGGGCAGTTGAAAGAGCGGAACAGGCATTGAATGAATGATTTCTAAGTATAATAGGAAGATGTTGACAGTGTGGATCATCAGACATCAAACCATCAGACACTTGGTGCAGGGAGACCTGTATCAACAAAGCCTGGGTAGCTTTGAGTCAGGCTCACGGCAGTGATACAAAAGCCACCCAATGCTGGACTCTGCAGTGGAGAGGATGGCAGGGGTGTTGCGGCCGGGATTAAGTTCCTGTGCGGCAAGAGCATTGCTCTGCTGAGCCAAGCTTGACACTTCCTCAGCCTTCCAGCTTTGGGTTAGCAGCAACAGCTGCCCCAACTTGGCCAGCCAGAGAGATGCCCCATTAACCTAGTTACGTGCACAGGAGTAATTGTGAGTTGCAAACTTACTCCATTTCCCTGGGCAACAGCATTTTGCCATTACCTCCCTTGAAAGAAACACATGCAGAAAACATTTGGTGCTCTGGGACCCATGCCAGGGAAATACAATCACATCAAGCCCAACTCTTCCCTTAAAAAGTATCGCGTGGCCTCATTTTTCTGGCCTTTCATTTGTCCTGCCACTTCCGCTTCATCCATCACAGCTTCTTCTCCTCTCCCTCTGGATTACCACCCTCTCTCTGGCAGGCATCGCTGATTGCCATAATTATGTTCCACAAAACTGGGACAGGACCCCCCCCCCCCATCAAACATGCAGCATGTGATGCAATCCCCCCCAAACTGGGACTGTCTCGGTTTTGGAGACCGGCAATCCTATTTAAAACAATTTTAATTTTAAAACAATTTTAAAACAATTTTAAAACAATTAGGATTGCCATAATCCAATATGGCAATCCTAATTGTTAACCTCCATCAGCTAAAAGGCAGAGAAAAATTGGAGAACATTCCCAAAGACGCCAAATAAGTGTCTGGAACAAAAAGGAAATGTATTGGATCAGGGGTTTGCCCTTTGCTCAGATATGGTCACCCTGAACCCCAGCTCTGTTTGCTGGCCTGACCCATCCACATGAAGTTCAATGATTTGTTTCCAAATCTCAGAATTTGTCAGATGTTGATTATTTATTTATTAGATTTGGAGTCCACCTTTCTCCCCGAAGGGCACCCAAGGTGCCCTGGAAAAACAGGTACTGGATACAGTCTCCGGGATGCCCTGTGGAGCACCCTGGTTCAATGGGAAGCCTGGTGGTGGGCAGAGAGAGCTCTGCAGCAGCCACTGACTTCCTCCATCTCCCCGCAGAGCCAGGCGTGAAGCAACGTGTCCAAGGAACCTTCTCACAACTCCAGATTGTTCACAGCGCTACCGACTGGAAAAAAATGTGTGAAATGTTATCCCTTCGACAGGTTCCAGGCAATGAAGACATTTCACACCTGAGTTCAGCAGTTCTTTCTGTCCATTGAACTTCCTTTGGAAAGCAAATCTTTAGCTTCAAGGACTGGCACAATGCCGGCCACAAGTGCCACCTGCCTGATGGTTTCCTCTTGGGTTTCTCACTCTGAGCATTTCCTGCAACATTAAGGTTCAATTCTGTGTCTGTAACATTTCCTCCTTTTGATCAAATTTTTCAGGAAGCAGTTTAGTGAGGTCTTTGCATCCCCCAGGCCTGAATGAAGTCCTTTATGTCTTGTTCCTTCTCCCTACCTAGAAAAAGATGTTGGAAGTTTCAACCATGAATCACTGATGCATCCTGGAAGATTCCTCTTTGCAGAGGTGCTTCAGGTGGCACCAGTGGCATAGCTAGAGGGGGTGGAGCAGTCAGTCTTGGAATCATAGAATCCTAGAGTTGGAAGGGACCTAGTAGGTCATCTAGTCCAACCCCCTGCCTGTAGCAGGAAATTCTCCTAAAGCATCTGCAACAGGTGTTTGCTGAGCCTCTGCTTAAAGATCTCCAGTGAGGGAGAATCCACCACCTCCCTTGGCAATCCCTTCCACTGCCGAACCGCCCGAACTGTCAGGAATTTTTTCCGGATTTCCAGCCGGAATCTCCTTTCTTGCAGTTTGTCCCCATTGGTTCTAGTTCTGCTTTCAGAAGCAGCTATGAACAAATGAGCCCCTTCCTCCCTATGACAGCCCTTCAGGGATCTGAAGAGGGCAATCATGTCTCCTCTCAGCCTCCTCTTCTCCAGGCTGAACATCCCAAGTTCCCCCAACATTTCCTGGTAGGGCTTCCCTTCCACCCCACTGATCATTCTTGTCGCTCTCCTCTGGACTTGCTCCAGCTTGGCTGCATCTTTCTTCAAGTGAGGAGCCCAGAACTGAACACAGGACTCAGGGTGAGTCTCACCAATGCTGAATAAAGAGGAACTATAACTTCTCGCGACTTGGAAGCTCCAGTCCTCTTAATGCAGCCTAAAATGGCATTTGCCTTCTTTGCAGACACATCACCTGCTGACTCATGTTCAGCTTGTGATCCACAATGGAGACTCCAAGATCCCACTCACATGTTGTGCTGCCAAGCCAAGTATCCCCCATTTTATACCTGTATTTTTGGTTTTACTTGCCTAAGTGCAGAACCTTCCACTTCTCCCTGTTGAAGTTCATTCTATTTGTTACAGCCCAGGATTCCAGTTTATCCAGATCCTCCTGGATGTTTCTCCTTCTTCTCTTGTGTTTGCTACTCCTCCCAGCTTGGTATCCTCTGCAAATTTGATGAGGCTCCCCCGTATCCCTTCCTCCAAGTCATTGATGAAAATGTTAAAGAGAACCAGGCCCAAGACAGAGCCCTTTTTGTTATCCTTGACTCCTGTAGCCAGCCTCAGCTCATACTGAGCTTTTGCATTCCTGACCCCCTCCCTACAGGACCAGGCTACCTGCCTGTTCTCCTCCCTGGTGATCTTTCCAGTCTTCCATTCCCTCTGCTTCTCTTTCTTTAACTTCAGCCTCACCCCTCTGGAGCCACTCCAGGCGGGAAGAGCAGAAGAGAGCCATAAGGGGTGATCAGAGCTCCAAAGGGGTGAGGCTCCCTCCGAGACTAACTGTGTTGATCCCCCTTTAGCTACACCAGTGGTTGGCACCAATGGCTCAGGCACTGTGTAAAGGTGTCCCCCGCAGGTTATTCTGCTACTTGTGACTGACTGTAGAGTGCAGTGCTCATCCCCATAGAGCCAGCATTATCTGACATGTTGCCCACATGTGCCTGGAATGCTGTTACCTTCTCACCTGTAAAGTGGTACCTATAGACAGGAGCTCACCCCATCTTGTAGGACCCGGGTCTCAAACCCTGACCTGCTGGTTAACATGCACAATGTCTTAACCACTTGCACCAGCACAGCCCATTGATGTCATCCCAGTGATGTCATGCCAAAGATGGTGACCCCACTGGAAAAGCATAAACTATCTTTGAGGGCTCTCAAAGATATACAAATCTATACAAAGGGCTCCCAAAATATCCCTCCTTTTCATGCAAATGCACTGAATAGCCAAGGAAGAAGAAGAAATAAATAGAAATCTGATGTGCCAGCAGAATTTCAGCTCCACACAATTTTTGTTTTTGTCCAGGAGGCGATGGAAGCATTTAAAGAAGCGCAGCTGAACAAAAGACTCCCAGCTGCACATCTCCTGCCATGAAAGAAAAATGCTGGGCACTGGGTTGTAAATCCTTCGGAAACGCTTTCCGGGTCTCCGGATTGCAGAGCAGGGCAGGGAGGCAGAAAGCCTGGAACAGGGAGAAAACGTGCAGCATTTGCACACAGAAGGGGCTTGGCTGTGCAAATTACTTCTCTTTATGCTCATTTGTTGCCCCCAGTTCTAGTGTTGCTAAATTTTCAGCTGGCTGTGATGTTTTGCTGCAAGAAGCACATTTCAAAACCTGTGACAGGAACATTGTAGGAAATCGCATCTGAAAACTGTGTTGGTGCCAAAGCACTGGAGAGATTTCTGGAGCCCTTTCTGGTGAGGGCTTTATTTCTTGGAGCATTTCTTTGGAGAGGTGGGATGGCTGATCCATCTCCCATCTCCATGTATAATCCTTTGAACTGTTTCCTATACTTCTGGGTTCTGGTTCAGTTTTGGGACTGTCTGATTGCTTTGGAGGTTGACTCTTTTCCAGGAACTTGGCAGGGATATGCATGAAGGCACACAGATGTGCATCTGGTACTGCAGATCAGGGGAACTAGATCAGGGGCTAGTACTCGATCAGAGGTCTCCAAACCCCAGCCTGGGGCTAGATGTGGTCCGTTGAGAGCCTCTAACCAATCCATGGCCAACCGCTGGTCTCCTAAAAGCCAGATAACCAACCACAACTGGAGCTGGGATGGTGGGGTGGGGGCAATGGGGGAATCCAATAAAGAGCTTTATTTCTGTGCTATGCATTGGTGCTTGCAGAAATCCTGGCAGTCTTAGCCCATTTCTTCATTAATCTAGTTTCCATCTCTAATCTATTTAAATTTTATATTTAAAATATTTTTTCCAGCTCTTGACACTGTGCCAGGTATTTGATTTGGACCTATGGCCAAAAGGTTTAAAGACCATTGGTCTAAATCATGGATTTTCAACCTTTTTCATCTTGTGGCATACCCTCAAGGCACTAGAAGCATCAAGGCACACCATCAGTTTTTAAAGGATGTACTTTATATGCAGGCATCCATCAGTCCTGAAAGACTATGGTATCATGCTCAGTGCTAAAAAATAATTAACATTATAGCTAAAATGTTATTAATAGCTAAAATGTTAATAAATAACATGGCTTAAAGCAATCCTAAAGACACTTCCCTCGGAGTAAGACCCACTGAACACAATGGTGTTTGCTTTTGAGTAGACAAGGTTAGGATTGTAAAATAAACTGTTATTTTAAAAACTAGCCGGCTGTGGGTGGCGCAAGCGTCTAAGACGCTGTGCCTATTAACCAGCAGGCCAGGGTTCGAGACCCGGGTCAGCCCCACAAGACAGGGTGAGCTCCTGTCCTTAGCCCAGCTCTGCGACGCCAGCTGGATCCAATCGTATTGGCTCTGCCTTTCCCTTGGACTAATTCAGTGGTGTGGAGAGGGGGATTTGCTGCTTGGATAACAGCCTATCCTCCATAACAATCTAACCCAGGCTTTCATGCTTCGCATACAGCGTATGCAGCGCTGAGCACGATACCAGAGTCTTTCAAGACTGACAGAGGCCTGCTTTAGTGAGAAATCTGTGCTCCGTATTTGGCTCCAAACAAAGACTCTAAAAATGGTTGGAAGATTTTAAAAAAAAATCCATTCTTCTCAGTGATGAAGCTCTTGAGAAGAAAGCAGGTTGAAAAGATACAGGACAGGGTGACCATATGTCCTGTTTTCCAGGACATGTCCTGGATTTAAGCCTTGTATCCTGAAAAAAATCTTCAGTGTCTTCCTTTTTCTTATGAGTGGGCAGCTTGCAGCCTTCTTGTGATTAATAAATTTAATAATAAGTAAATATAAATAAGCCAATGAAAGGAATATATAGGTTTTTTAAGCTTTCATTTTATCATGTCCTACATTTTAGGGGTGTCCTACATCCTTGTCCTCTTTTGCAATTATAACATATGGTCACCCTGAAACAGGAGCAATGAAATGGTCTTACTCAGCACGTCACCAGGGTGGTGTGTCTGGTGCAGTCCGCAGCAGGTGACATGCTGCAGGGGGGTGACATGCCAGAGGAGTTTGACACTCTTCCGGCTGACACCAGGCATCATCCCCCCCATTCCATCCAGCTCTGAAGTGGAGCAGTAGACAGAAGCTGCTGCTCTGTCTCAGAGCTGGTCGGAATGGCACTGTGCGCAGATGCACAGCGCATGTCTGAGAATTTGGACATGTGCAGTATGTCTCTTGCACACCTATTGGGCCTTGCTCCGCTCTCCCAGCTGCTCTGCCTCTGGAGCAAGGCCCAATGGGTGTGCAGACACACTGCGCATGTCCAAAGTCTAGGGCATGTGCAGTGTGTCCCTCTGCGCAGGCATTCAGCCACACTAGGGAGGCCAAGCAGCAGCTTCTGGCTGCCACTCTGCCTTTCTAGTGAGGCCGATGCCCATGCAGAGGCGAGGACTTCCTCCTCTCTAAGAAGGAGCCAGCAGCTCCTCCTTGGAGAGGAGGAAGTCTCCTCTGAAGCCAACCAGCTTCAATGGAGACTGCACATGCACCAAAGTTCAAGCAGAGGCTCGATGAGCACCTGTCGGGGATGCTCTAGGAGGATGTCCTGCTGCAGGCAGGGGTTGGACTAGATGACCTACTAGGTCCCTTCCAACTCTATGATTCTATGATTCTATGAATACAAGCAGTCCTCAGCAGCACCCAAAGGAGGAAGCTTCTCCTTTAATTCCTGCCTGCTTGGCACAAAAACCCTACTATTTTGTCCTACATTTTTTAAAAATTTTGAACAAGGCCCCCGATATTGTCTGAGGGACAGTGAACTGGCCCCCAGTTTAAAACGTTTGAGGACTCCTGGTCTAATGGAACAGCAGCTGCGTTGGTCCCAGCTGTGTTGCAGGAGTTACCAGAACGTGATTGTACAAGTCACGAACTGCTTCCAGGGCTTTGGCTCTGGATTTGGCCTCGAGGTTGGCTCCTGAAGTCTTTCCCATAAACGGATATAGCCACAAGGCAGTGGAGGTTGGAGGTGGGAGTTTTCCTTCTCCAGGCAACCCAAGTTCAGTGGGATTTTGGACAGGTTTTGTCTGGCTCCTCAACAAAGGCCTGTCTGGCATGGGAGCCCCTGCCAGGAGCTATGCTACTGCCAGCAGAGCCCTTTGGATCACTGGAGCACACAATCCCACCCCCACAAAAAGGTACTGTCCATTGGTGAGTCCTAAGAGTACGCCCCACCGAAAACAATGTCACTTGCTTCAGAGTAGACAAGCTCTAAGAAAGTGCTGCAGGTGAGCCGTGTTGATCTCTCTCTCTCTCCTCCCCCCCCCCCTTGTCCTTGAACTTCCTCCCACCCTTCAGGACTTCACATCTTTTCTTTGGAAGGTGCCGATTAGGTGTGAAAAGCCATCAGTCAAGCAGCTCCGAAGGCAGAGAGGCAGGCCCAGTGGAAGCCTTGGAAACCTGAAGTTCTGCTTCCACCTGTTTCTTCTGCCCCCCCCCCCCCCCCACTCGTGCACAATGGTTGCAAATCACTGGTCTAGATGGTGCTATTGAGGTCGGGGAGGGGAAGGTCACCCAAAGTGGATCTCTTGCAGTCCTGCTGTGGCACACGTGCACCCAATGGATAAACCAGAAAAATCATAGCATTGGGTTCATGTTGAGCTGGAGTGAGATCAAACACACTCTAAGGCCCCGAGAGCCACACGGGTTTCTCCATCAGTTGTGCTGATGCAGGAGTGAGCGACAGATCTCTGACCCACCTGGTCTTTCCCTCTGAGCCCTTCACCTGTTGCTCTTTCTCCTTCAGTCCCAGCCATGCTTGCTCTTTCAGTGATATTTTAAGAGGACGCTTTCCGCAGCCGGGTGCCGTTTCTTTCAATTAACCTCCATTTCAAAGGCAACGTACGGCGCAGAGGAAGTGTTTGTAGGGTAAATGTTAAAACTTAAAGCGGCAGTGGATTCCGCGCTGCCTTCTGTTGTGCCTCCTGGCATCAAAACATGCTTGTCACAGTCTTTTCGTTTCTGCATCTGACAGGCTTCGTTTTTTTTTTAATCTCACCCCCTCCACATCCTTCCATTCCTGCATTCTTAAAAAAAGATTTGGTTGTGTTTTCTGGAATACTTGTGTAGCCTGTCTCCATCTCCTGTACCAACCATCACAGAGATCAACCAACGCAAAGAGGAAATGTGTTGCTCTCTTGGCTGGTTCCAGGAAGGAAATTTGCTCCATTAGAAGTCAAATTGGTGGTGCCCAGTGGTGCCAGCTGCTTGGTGGTGCTCAGTGGGGCCAACTGCATGATGGTACCCCACAGCATCCAGTGCTGCTCAGTAGGGATACCCAATGTTACCTGCTGGTGCCCAGTAATACCCACTGCCTGTTGGTGTCTTCCGCCTACTGGTACCTAGTGGTGCTCAGTGGTGCTTGCTGCCTGGTGTTGCCCAGTGGTGCCCACTGCCCAATGGTGCCTGGTGGTGCCAGTAATGAGTCCCAATGTTGCCTGCTGGTGCCCAGTGGTATCCACTGCCCACAGGTGTCTTCTGCCCACTGGTGCCTAGTGGTGCCTGGTAGTGCTTGCTGCCTGGTGTTGCCCAGTGGTGCCCACTGCCCAATGGTGCCTGGTGGTGCCCAACAGGGATGCCTGGTGCACAGTAGGAATGTCCAGTGCCCAGTAGGATGTGCGATGGTGCATGCTGGTGCCCACTGTCTTTTGGTGTCTGCTGCCCTCTGGTGCCTGATGGTGTCATGGTGCCCATGACCGACTGACCCATGCCAAGGGTCCATCAAAATAGGTGCGTCTTCAGCAGATGAACAAGAATTGATAAGGAAGTGGTTAAGTTGGTGAGTGGTTAAGTGAGCATCCTGTGAGGTAAGGGGTTGCATGATTTGGGGGCTACAAGAAGAAGGCTCTGTTTTGCATCCCCATCAACTGCAGTTCTGCAGAGGTGGGACTCTGAGTAAGGCATCTCTGGGGATTTCAGAGGACGAGCAAGATCCTGGGAGAAGTGGATGGGCCTCTTACTCAGCATGTTGTGGTGCCTGCAGTACTCACTGTGGTGCCTCCCTGGCTACTCTGCTGGGTCAGTCCCAGCCTCTTCCCCTCTGCCTTTCTCCATCATCCAGGCCCTTGAGCTTGTTTCCCTTTTCATAAATGCGGTAATCCATCAGGAAAAATCATCAGGCAGACTCCTCCATGGGTAATCTGGTCCTCAGAGCCCGACGGAGAGCCCAACAATATCTCCTTACGTTCAGCCTGTGCTACGGTCAAAAGAAGAGCTTCCTTCCTCTGCGGTGAGCATCTTCCCTCAATCGCTCAGCTCCAGGGAGAGGAAGGCAAAGCTGATTGCACGGGGTGTGATGGCCAGGCCATCCCGGCAGGGTCTGCGCATCAAGATCCCAGTGGAGAAGGAAGCCAGGATTGCTGGACTAATTGGGGGCTTGTAATTTGCAATCAGCAAAGAATTCTGTGTGGAGGGCAGGTTTCCAACCCAGACATGTTTGAAGGAGGGAGAAACCACCGGAAGCCCCTGATTCTGGCATTTTGTCAGCCCCAGGAATGTGTGCCGATTTCCCACCATTTGCAACCACTTCCAGATACATTTATAATCGTCAGAGCCATTGCTCCCAATTTCCATGGCCCACATGTATATTTCAGTGTGGCTGTGAACATCCCTTTGTTTGCAAAATCTCTCTCTCTCTCTCTCTCTCTCTCTCTCTCTCTCTCTCTCTCTCTCACACACACACACACACACACACACACACACACACACACACACACAAATAAAAACATCCATTTTTTCAATACCTAATTGTTCAACCTATGCCATATTTACTTGTATCGAACATTCACCTTTTTTCAGCCAAATAGTCTCCAAAATCAGAGTGCGCATTAGATTTGATCATGGATTAGATTCAAATAAATAAAATATTTTATTATTTAGCATCCATCAGTATTTAGTTTAACTGTTTACTATATTGTAATGAAAAATATAATATAAACCCATCATTGTATAAAGTAGTACTGTCAGGTAAAAATCATTACATCAGGCCACGGACATTGTCATATAATTATAGTATGCAGTAAAATTAAATTTTGTACCTGCTTTGTAGCAACGCAAACATCTTTTTAATCTCAAGCCTTTTAAAATAGGGGTGTGCATTAGATTCCATGGCACATTAGATTCAAGTAAATCTAAATTTATTTTGCCAATAAACTTTTTGTCATAGAGGTTTAAGAAACACAGTGATTCTCCAGTAATCAATTGGCCTGTAAACAGGGATTTTCATACAGGGAAAATTCCTCTATATATTATCTATGGTTCTGGGCTAATCCAGATATGTTTAGTTCATGGGTACAGTGATACTGGCTGCCACACTTGGAGAAAGTTTAAGGTTGCAATCCTAATCTCCATTTAGGCCAGCATAAAACCTGACCTAAATCCTATGCTGACCTGGGAGTGTCATAAAAGTGCCCTCTGGAACTTCTGCACCAGTCATGGGTGGGTGGAGGGGGTTAGGCAAGAACACAGGCTTACACTGACATCCCTGCACCATCATGGGAGTGAGTTAGGCCAGCCTAAATTGGTTAAGATTGCACCAAGTGATTTCAGTGGGTATTGCAGACCCCGTATCCTGAGAACAAGAGGGGATGTTGAACTCTCCCTACCCTAATCATGGCTGGCTGAGTGACATGGCATCAAAAAAGTCCATAATTACTCAAATTGAAGGAGGGATGCAACTTCTCATGTATACTATTTATCGGAGAGGGGATTATGCTGCATGGGGCCAACACAGCCTTAATTATGTATCTTCAAAGGCCGAGACCATGAGCAATTTCCCAGGGAAGAGTATCGCTGCTTTAATTAAACCGTTTGTCACAGCCGGGTCGGGGAGGTTGTAGCCCCTACTCTTGTAGTTCTGGATAATGCTGTTCAAGGTGGAATAATCAAAGATGAATTAAAATGAGGACATTTTAGAACTCAGGTAGA